>JAKOGH010000721.1:0-600000 GCA_024811115.1 Terana coerulea | reverse complement strand
CACGAATAACAAGCCTGCAGGGCCTTCACGAGACTCTTACTTCGGCCGCAGACCTAGTCAATCAGAACAATCAGGGCCCGCAGGCTTCAGAGGTGGTAGAGACGCTCCCCCACACACTAGTGTTCAGCTCCTGCAGAAGCCAACGGTCAACGGGAATAATCTTGACGAAAGTGCCCCGCCACGGTCGCGCATCTTTGGCGATGGTCAACATGAAGGTGGTCGATTCCATGATCGCGAGCCTACAAGACGAGAAAGCCAAGGGTTTCCCCACCCTTCTCATGCTTTCGAGCGGTCTCCTCGAGAGCAGCAAGGAACGTCACCACCCGTAGGTCCACCCGACCGACAGCGGCGGCCGTCCAATATGGGTCCGCCGTCGCTACCATCGCCTCTTGATTCGAGAGATGGTAGACAACTCCCGCCTCATCTGGCTGGTCAACCTGGTATGTGGAGGGCACCTTCGACATCAGAGCGACCACGTCGATCATCTACGGCTTCCTCTGTTGGCCACGCATCCGTCACAGCATCCGTCTCAGGACAATCACAGGCTGCTCCCTTGCAATCGCCCGTTGTCTCTCATGCGGCGACGTCTCCGCTAACGCCTGAAACGCCCCTACAGCCCATATCTGCTGTCTCCATTGTGGATATCGATGAGGTACGCAAAGCTGCTATGCACAGTGCAGCTGAGCGCGCGAAGCAGAGGAGACAACAAGAAGAGGAGGAGCGCGAGAAGGAACGAGAAAGGGCCAAGAGGAAGGCTGCGGAGCTGGAGGTCAAGTTGCAGACTGCTGAGGAAGCGAAAGCGGTTGCGCAGACGGCGACCCAGCAGGATAAGGAGACGGAAGCACAGGTCAGTGGTTCGCAGCATATATGCTCCTCCGATAGGCTCATCGCATTCTCAAATACCAGGTGAATGCCATTCTTCAGGATGCGATACGATCTGTGGAACCTGTCAAGGTCATCGAGGCAAAGGTATCTAAGACGGCTGATGGCCCTTCAACATCGCCCTTAATACCCACCGCTGCCCCTCCGAGGACGCTGTTTGGTCGAGCACCGTCCTTGAAGGGCCTGCCACGGCCAATGCCAGAGCGACGGCTTTCAACTCTGACACCCACGGCAGAACCTCTGTCACCTGCGATGGAAGCCGAGAACTGGCGGAGCAACAAAGTGGCCCAGCCCGCACTGCGTTCGTCCGCATCTCAAGATACTCCCGTACCGCCGCCGCCGCCGCCGCCACCAGCCGCGCCACTCCCACTCCTTGAGCAGATCGACTCATTTTCAGTCACGGCTGACGAGAACACGGAAGTTCTTGACTTTGCGGACCATGGGAAACTCGTTGGTGTGGAGAGCTCTCCGGTCGTTGAGTCTGTGGTTCCTATCTCAGACAGCAGACAATCCTTAAGTAGGGCAGCTCGACCCCAAGCGATTGATTTCTTCGATGACGACAAGGAGACCGTGCAGAAAAGCCCGCTTCCTACCCCGGCCGTTGTGAAAGCCGAAGAAGGTTCATGGAGACGGAAAGTCGACCCTCCATTGCCGCCGAAGGAACAACCCCTACCTTCCCAGCCGTTGCCCGAGAAGCCCAAGCTGCAGATTGCACCTGCTCCCTATGTGCCATCTCCGCCCACCGGCACCTACAAGACGACGCATGTACACTACGAGGATGACGGACGCCGGCCGCCTGAGCGTACACCAACACATGCCTCTCACCCTGCCCATCCCCATCCGGGGCTGAAGTCGCCGTTGACGCCATCGTACCGCGAGGCGCCAATGTCTGCGTTGAACGACACCATGGCACGTATCAAGGGTGCACTCGCCGGCATGCACAAATCTCCGCCGAAGGAGAAGTGGGTTCCGCCTGCCCTACGGCCGCGCGACGTTCAGGACGAGACTCATGCGGAGGGGGACGCTCAAGCCCACGACCATGACGAACACTATGTGCGGGAAATCTTTGACGTCACAGGGCTTGAGCCGCCACGGTCGCCGAAGCCTGCTTGGAACCAGTTTGCTGTCAAAGTGCCTCAGCAGTCAAGCAGCAAAGAACAAATACCCTTCAAGCGTCTCCGCGCATTTGGCGCGCAGGCACCCGTGCGCCTCGAAGTTCTCTCATTAGTGCCCTCACCGCACGGTGGTAGCAAACGAGGTGTCCAAGTGAACGACATCCTGTTTCCCAAACTGCCCTTCAGCAAGGGCCGTCCCGATTACCGTGTCGCCATTCCCAAGCCGTCCAGGACAAAGGTCACGGAGAATGGGCTGATCATCAACCTACCGTCTTCAGCCAGCAATAGCACAAAGTCTGCAGGGACGGGTGCGTTTGGCCGCTCTCGGGAAGCCGACGGGATGTCGAGCTGGCGAAAGCCGCCTCCCTCGCCGCTTCGGGAGAAGCATGCAGCAGAGACCATGTCGACATTGGATACGATCAGTCGATCGCCTCCGCCCGAATCACCATTGGTGCTGAATGGAACACCTTCTGCTACACCCTCTTCGCCAACGGTGAGCGTGCCCCCAGCAAAGCCGACGGTGGTTAAAGCACCTGTGAAGGTTGCCAATGGATCCGGTGTGGCATTCTATCGCGACTCGCGCATCGAATCTGCGGACGGGACTGCCTCTGCGACAGTGCGGTTTATTGTTAGCAGCGAGCTGGACGACGAGTCATCATCGCAACTTGTTCCATTCTCAGAGGGTGCGAACTCAGCAAAGGCCCCCGAGGTGTTCGGAAGCTCGGCCGAGAGCAAAACTGATCAATCGCCAGCTCTGACTGGCAAGGCATCTACGGCTTTGGAGGTCTGTCATGTTTCATTCTGTGTACGTGTGGAACTTTCTAACAGGCTATATTCATATCACAGAGTCTTTCTGCCTCATCCTCGAAGGTGAACTCTCCATGGACGCCAGCTCGAGATGTTCTTAAGGAGACAGACGGCGTCACCGACCGCGTGAAGGCTTTGTGGTCTTCCAAGTCCAACAAGGCCGACAGCCCTTCAGCGAACTTGTTGGAGGCCGTGGCGAGAGACGAGGCCGCTGTGTCCTTCACCGCACCGGAAGTGAGGCCAGATGAGCCTGAGGTTGCCAAGCCGATACCGTCAAGAATGTCTTCACAAGACGTCGCCCGCGCTTTCCAACAAGTGCCGGCTTCATCGACGGTACTCAGCGCCCCAGCTGGCCGACACGGGGTGCCGCCAAACCAGCAGCCCTCCTCGCACAGACAGCAGCCTCCTCCGCACATGCAAGCTTCGATGTACCCTCCAGGCATACGCGCCGCGTATCCAGGCTACCCGTCCCCAATGATGAGCTCGCCCAGCCCGCCTGTGCCTTACTCGCCCGCCATGTCAGGCAGCCCTGCGCAGCGGCCCATGGTGATCAGCAGCGCGTCGTCCCCTCACTACGCACCTGCACCGATGTGGGTCCCGGTGCCGCCAAACGGGCCGCCTGGGATGATGCGACCGCCATACGGCACACAACTCATGCCGTACCCGCCAGGCGCGATCCACATGTACGCGGTGTCTGCTCCGCCACCCAACATGCAGGGTGGCGCGCCGCCGCCCCATCCCAACGGCATGCACGGCAGAGTCATGATGTCGCCCGTCCCGCCGCACGCACAAGCTGCGGTGTACGCAACGAGCCCGGTGCTTATGCCGGCGATGCCTGGCATGCCCCCGCCGGGCTCGACGCCTTACCCTGGTCCAAACCCACAAGCCAGGGGACCTCCGCATGCGCATGGTCACCCCGGCATGATGCAGCAGTCTCACTCATTCGGACCTCACGGTCAGCCTCCGTCCGCATATCCCATGCCTCCCAGTCCGTACGCACGGACATCTTGGTAAATAGGTTTTATTGCTTTCTTCACTTCGTTCAGTGGTCTCGTTGCTTGTAGCCATGTGTTTTCCGACGATACCCCATCGCATTGTATCTTGTTGTTGCTTCGCTCAATACTTATTCTGATGACATGGGCATGGTGTGCGATGCATATATTAAGGTGCTGCGTTCAATATTCTATCCCAGTACAGGAGCATCTAGATATTAGGGAGCGAGATAATTAGGCACTGGCAAGCTCGACAGCCTCCTCCGCTGCTTCGTCAAGGCCGTCGTGAGCGTAGATCTTCAGACCAGACTCCTTGATCATCCTACAACAAGATGAGTATGCACCCATTAGTAGGTTGATACGGAGACTTACGCCTTGGCCTCAGCCTCCTTGGTACCCTTCAGACGTACGATCAGAGGGATGCTCATCTTCAACTCTTCCGCGGCCTTGATGACGCCCTCCGCAATGTAATCGCAACGCATGATACCACCGAAGATGTTGATGAAGATGCTCTTGACCTTGGGGTCGGCGCTGAGGATCTCGAACGCCTTCTTGACAGTCTCGGGTGTGGCTCCTCTACATCCAGACAATGAGGGACGTATCCTGACAGCAATCTGAGCGAGGAAACTTACCCGCCGACGTCAAGGAAGTTCGCTGGCTGGCCGCCGTGAAGGGCAAGCACGTCCATAGTAGCCATAGCCAGACCAGCACCGTTGACCAAGCAGCCAATGCTGCCGTCGAGCTTGATGAAGTTGAGGTTCGCCTTCTGGGCCTCAACCTCAGAGGGTTCCTCTTGCGTGACGTCTCTCAGCTCGAAGACATCCTTTTGACGGAAGTCGGCGTTGTCGTCGAAACCAAACTTGGCGTCCATGCTAAACTGAGTTAACAAGGGTTACGCGAGAGCCAGTTTCGCAACTTACCAGAGGACATGGCCGTCAGCAGTCTCACCAAGAGGGTTAATCTCAATCTGCGTGGCATCTTTGTCCTTGAAGATCTTGTACAGGTTGATGAAGATATCGGCAGCCTCAGATTCAGCACCCTCGCTCTTGAAACCAAGCTTCTTGGCAATGGCAAGACCCTCTTCCTTGCTGAGGCCCTTTTCGAAGTTGATGGGAGTGGTAATGATAGCGGAAGGGTCCTTGGCGGCGACTTCCTCAATGTTCATTCCACCCTGCGCGGAGGCGACAAGGACGGGACCACCAACACCACGGTCGTTCAGGATGGCGATATAGTATTCGTGAGCAGCGTCACGGCGCTCGGCCAACATGACCTGGAACCTAGCTCAGCTCCAAAGCGTGAATCGTACGGTCAAGCATGCGTACCGCGTTGCAAACACGGCCCGCCGCGCCCGTCTGCTTGGTGATGAGCTTCGCGTTCAACATCTTGCTCGCAAACTCCTTTGCCTGCTCAGGGCTGTCATGTCGTTAGGTTCCCGGGCGTCAGGTCAGGGATGTGAAAACGCACTTCTCGACGAGGTGGACACCGCCCTGGAACCCGTTGTCAAACTTGCCCTTTCCACGGCCTCCAGCGAGGACTTGAGCCTTGATGACGCTACCAGAGCTGCCTAAGGTAGGTATCAGCGTACATGACGCGTCGATTTTACTGGTTCTCACTCAATTCCTTCGCGGCATTGTACGCCTCTTCCGCTGTCTTGGCAGGTATGCTCTTTGGCGTAGGAACACCATACTAGAAACATATTCAATCCCCTTTGCAGCATGGCGGCATACTCGTAGGCACTTACCGAGTTAAGCAGCTGTACAGACTGGTATTCGTGTATCGACAAGAAGCGTTTCTGACCGGCAGAGAAGACCTAATTGAATGGCGCAAGCTGAGTTCATCATGGCCGTGTGAGCCTGAGTAGTGAAACATACGCGAGAGGCAGAGCCAGCTTTTCGTAGTGCGGCAAGCATGTCGTAATAATATCTGGGCCAAGGAGAGGGTCCCGGAGGTCGAGAAGGATATAGAAGCTAGGTGGTCGAGTATGCAGTGCCCCCAGCAGCGAACCGGGCTCGAACCGGGCTGGTCCTCGCTTAGTCAGCACCGGTAAGTGGGGTTAGGGTCATGTATATTTACCCATTTCGCGCGCTTGCCGTTCTTCACCCAGAGGGACGACGACGGTTGCAGGGTTTTCTTGCACTCTTCCTGTCTCTTCACCTGTCCGTTCTCTACAGTTTGGACATGGCCGACTTCTGGGAGATGGACGAGTCGCTTTGAGTTCCGTCGCCATGGGTGTACCACATGTCGCTGGAAATTTTGCAGACCAATATCCCTCCGACACTACTTGCTGATTCCTCGTGTACTGTACGGCATCCTATCACCCTGTATTTACTCCGGTTTTCCCTCGCTATCAACAGTCATCTCCGACCCTATTGAACAGTGGCCACGAGTTCGAAATTGTGGGTTTCAGGCTTGCAGGCTGCTCACAGCGTGTTCCGTTAGTGGGAAGGCGTCTGCGCCTTGACATAAACTTGACACCCCCACACCCCGACTACGCTGCATATAACCACCAACTCCAGCTTACCCCTGTTATCCTTTTCTCCAGACCACCTCTCCCAAGATGCCTGCAGTCGTCGCTGACCGAAGCAGTACCGACGCGCCGATTGTACGTCCGGAGGGAGAGGAGCTCTCGCTGCAGCGTCTGCTGGAGGTGTCCAGAATAGTCTTGCAGCAAGCGGTGGACTTGGTCGATAACGACCTCACATCCGATGACCAGCTCATTGCTCACTCGCAGTATATGCCTGGGTCTACAATAGGTGCGTGTTCGAGTTCAGACCTTCATAATAGGGCTGACCGGCAGCCACTGAACTCAACCATCTCAACCCGCAGGGAAACATTTGCGTCATGCTCGTGATCACTTCGCACTTCTAATGGACGCTACGGAGACTCAGCCGCCCTACGTCCTCAACTACGACGTCAGGTCTCGTAACAGACCTATGGAATCCAGCCGGCGAGCTGCACACGACACGCTCAAGGAATGTATCGCTCAGCTCGAAAGACTGGTACCAACGCTCAAGATGGATGAACCGCTCACGCTGAACGCTGTGACGCCGTACCCCCAGACTCTGCAGTCGACGTTTGGACGAGAGGCAAGTCCCAGCACCACTTGCTGATATCAAAGGATCTCATGGTTCTCCTTTTCAGCTTTGGTTCGCTGGTCTGCATGCTGTGCATCACTGGTCCATGGTGAGTCGGCTATATCTCGAGAATAACTTTGTGCTGATCATACTGCTCAGGTTCGTGTAATCGCTGGAGAATTGGTTCGTGGCAGCACGTGCATTGCAGTGGTGGTCTTACTGACTGGCCGTCCAGGGAATCCGGCTGGATGAATCATTCGGTTTCGCACCCAGCACCCTCGTGCACCAAGGCACGGAAGCACCTTTGGGCAAGGCGAAGTGCTGATCCCGATGCCTGACGGCAAAACCATAGTCGGGTACGCACAGGCCCGGATTGTTGTTGCATCCAGCGTGCTGTACCGCTTTGGACTCCTCTATTACTTTATTCACCATGTAACATCGTCCTGCTCGCTGGATGTATTCTGTTGTAGTTTACTTCAGTCCTATGCAGCTGTGTGACACAAACTCGTTTATCGTCATCCCACAATAGCCCTTCAGTACTCAGTGGATAGAAACGGAAGTGGTAGTGACGCACTTTGTTATTTTCAGAGGCCGTTGCACAACAAATCCACGTGGGAAAGCGTCTACTTCTTGTGCGCGGTTCTGATCAACTTCCCGAAACATTCTACCGTCCCACGGTCCTTCTACCAACTGCGATTGGCAGTTCTCGACGTCCTGCGGACTCGCTCACCATAGCCTCCACGGGTCCGCTTTGAATATGGAGACCACAGGAGCCCCAGATGACCCCTATAGATGGAGAAAACAAGAAGCGGGTGGTATGTTTCTTATTTATTGTCGGGTGCATGCGTGGCGGTGGTTCGCCACCGTACTCACGGATATTTGCGTCAGTGTTATTTCTTCGACTCAGACGTCAGTGGCTTTCACTATGGACCTGGTCACCCGTACGTAACCAACCAACATTATATTTTTCTTGCCTTTATTTCTTTGAGCCCAGGATGAAGCCCACCCGGATACGGATGTGCCATTCTCTTGTCATGAACTATGGGCTCTACAAGAAAATGGAGATCTTTGTCGGTGCATCTCATTAACACTACCAAAACATGTCTTGATGTTCTTTGCAGCGGGCCAAGCCAGCTACAAAACGGGAGATGACGCAGTTCCACTCGGACGACTACGTCGACTTCCTTAGCCGCATAACGCCAATCAACATGAACCAGTACATCAAGGAACAACACAAATGTACGCATTGCCCATATTTGCTGCAACTACTCATCCTCAACTCATATGACTATATTATCACAGACAACGTCGGGGACGACTGCCCTGTATTCGATGGCCTGTTCGACTATTGCGCGATTTCTGCGGGCGGCTCAATGGGTTTGCGTTCTAACGCCACTGATCATAAGCCGCTTCTAACCACACCTTTGCTACTCTAGAGGGAGCTGCAAGGCTAAGTCGTGATAAATGCGACATAGCAATCAACTGGGCCGGTGGCTTGCATCATGCTAAGAAAAGCGAAGCCAGTGGCTTCTGCTACGTCAACGGTACCAACATTGCTCATTACGTATATCGCAGCGCACTGATCCTGCCGCAGATATTGTACTCGGCATCTTGGAACTCCTTAGGTATGTCCGAGGTATCGCGAATGACTGAGTCGATCCCACGTTCTAAGGTGATTATTAGGTATCACACCCGAGTACTTTACATCGACATCGACGTACATCACGGCGACGGTGTCGAAGAGGCATTCTACACAACCGACCGAGTGATGACCGTCAGCTTTCACAAATACGGCGAGTTCTTCCCCGGAACTGGGGAGCTGCGGGTGCGTGCATTGACATGGAGGCAATGTCGCCTAACGTTGGTGCTGAATGTCACCTCTGTAACAGGACGTAGGGGTTGGAAAGGGCAAGTACTACGCACTGAACTTCCCATTACGGGATGGCTTGTCTGATGAGAACTATAAGAGTGTCTTTGAACCCGTTAGTTACGCCGTTGCGCCGATTGGTTCTGTTGCTAATTCATTCCGTAGATCATCCAACAAGTGATGGAGACGTACGACCCGGGAGCCATCGTCCTGCAATGTGGCACTGACTCATTATCCGGCGACAAGCTGGGATGCTTCAATGTCTCCATGCGAGGTGAGCGCAGTACGTCGCCTGTGCTATTGAACATTAGCTTATTGAATTTAAGGCCATGCGAACTGCGTCAAGTTCGTGAAGTCCTTCAACAAGCCATTGCTCATGCTCGGCGGTGGCGGCTATACGATGCGTAATGTCAGCCGGTGTTGGGCATATGAGACCGGCCTGGCAGCAGGTGTCGAGCTCGGCGCCGGTAAGCTATAGTGCTCTCCGTGAAAGACCTTTGGACACTGACATGGGCGAAAAGACATACCGATTAACGAGTATTACGAGTATTTTGGTCCAGACTACAAGCTCGATGTGAAATCATCGAATGTGGAGGACATGAATACTCGTGGATATCTTGATCGAGTCAAAGGAATCGTGCTCGACCACCTTCGTCACGGAGGCGGGCCTCCAAGTGTTCAGATGACAGGTGGGCTGCACTCTGCCTCTTCGCGGTAGAGGTATACTGACGACACGCAGACATCCTGCGAGGTCCCATGGATGTCCAGATGGATGACCCGAACGAAGACGAGGAGCTCATTCCCCCAGATGAGCGTCGTCCGCAGCGTCTCCTCGACTCTCGCAGGCAAAATGACGGCGAGCTCTCTGATTCGGACGACGAAGGCGAGGACGACCGGCGGGACCACACGAGCCACCGGGACAAAGACAGCATTCCGCCAGCGGGAGGACGGCGGTTTGGTGCTGCCGTCGGCATTATGAGCACTGGCTCCACACATGGAATCGGGCCTACGGTCGCGTTGCCTGTGCAGCCAGCGGGTCCTGCCCTGCACAGTCGTCGACAGGTTCAGAGATGGAGCTGGATGAAGACGAGACTCCGTTGTCTCAGGCGGCGGGGGCCAAAGCGAAGTCGAAGGAGCCTCAGGGCGAGACGAACGGAATGAACGTGGATCCCGCACCTTCCACTGGCTCAAGTTGACGTCCTTCTCGTACGGATTGCATTGTTTGCTTGTATTATACTTCTCTAGCGTTGAACACCGGTATCTTTTGGGTCTCTTCGCATCTAAGCGTGTAGCACGAAGAGCCGTGTGTCTGATGCATCGCTCAGTAGTTAAGCATTAGTGCTTGTCGACGCATTGACGGCTTTGCCTGGAGTGACCGGGGCACGTGACAAACCAGGCCTAGGGGGCTTACGATTGGCAAAGGCAGCCACTGTAGGTAGTGGCATACCGCTACACAGCACTAGGCTGCGTATACGGCGTCGTAAAGTACTAGCGTGACGTGGGCAAAGCCCTGTGGCGGCGTGGATACGCAAACGTATGACTCGGACGCGACGCGGCGCCGCGGTAATTAGCGCGTCAAAAGGCGCTTACGAATGTATTCCACCTCCACCACCACCAGCCAAGGCGTTCGTTAGCCTTCGTCTCATTTCTTTCCTTTCGACTAGTGACTTGTCTCCACTTTCTAAGATGGCAGAATTTGAAGTTGGCTCCAGTAGCACTCGGCCGTCTACTCCCGCCACCAAGGCCAGGGCCTTCCAATCTTGACTTGACCCCGGAGCAAGTCAGGAGGATTGAAATCAACCGTCTCAAGGGTTAGTGCTGCGTTTTAAAAATGCCTGCAGCTCAAATACTGAGCCTATTTCAGCAAAGGCAAGACAGCGCGAGCGTGAGCAAACTATACCGACGTCTTCGCTCACGAATGCCAACAACAAACGGCCCTTGGACGTCATCCCCGCCACCTCTGCCTCGCCTACGGCCCCCAAGGGAGACGCCAAGCTCAGGCGGGACTCTCGGCTGGGGAAGTACTTTGATTATGACTTGTCGAAGATGGTCAACTCGAAGGGTGGGTTCTTGGTTGAGGATGACAAGGAGGTGGATGCGGAGCTGCGTGCGAAGGAAAAGGAGCGGGAGCGGCAGAGGGCGATGCAGGCGTTGGAACCTCGTGAGTCATATGAGCTTCAGCTTTAGAGAACTGGGCTAACTCTGGATCCAGCAATACTACTGCAGAAGGACCTCAACCCGAAGTGCAATGAATGCGAGTCGTTAGATCTCGACCAGACTTACAGGAAAGTCTTCGGTTGCTTAGTGTGCAATACATGCAAGCATGAGAAGCCGGAGAAGTATAGTCTTCTCACGAAGACAGAGTGCAAAGTAGACTATCTTCTCACAGACCGTATGTCTTACGACGATGTTTTCTGTGGTAGATGGCTGACGCTTGCTGCAGCTGAGCTTCGGGACGAAGAGATCATGCCCCACCTGCTGAAGGCCAACCCCCACAAATCGACGTACGCGAACATGATGCTCTTCCTCCGCTACCAAGTGGAAGAATTCGCGTGGAAGAAATGGGGCTCGCCGGAGGCGTTGGACGCAGAATACGAGCGTCGAGCGGCAGACAAGAAGAAGAAGCGGAACAAGAAATTCGATGAGGGGCTGAAGGAGCTTCGGAGGCGGACCAGGGAGACCGTCTGGCAAAGGCGTAAAGACGAAGAGCACCAGCACGCCTTTGGGCCAACCGTAAGAGATGGCGATGTGAGCAAGCAGATATGCCATACCTGTGGCTTCACCGTAGAAGTGGAGGAGTTCTGAGTGGCTTGCCGATTCTCTCATTGAAGCTTTCTGATGCTACACATACCGGACTCCTTCCTTAGTATCACCACATTCTAGCTTATCATATCTCATACATATACTAGCTTTTTTATCGTACTATGTCACGTACATTAATGTCATACACTGCTTTGACATTGCTGCCTGCCCGACATACTCTTCGCGATGTGATTGGTAAAACGACATTAATCACATTCCTGGGTCGATCACGGCCGCCGGCAACCTGGCGCCACGATGGGTTCTGGGCGCGCTTGGCGGCGTGTCAAATACCATGTTCTCCGTTGGCCCATTCCGAGCAGGAGCACCTCACATCCATTCTACCCTCTACGCCACGCTGGGCACCCACCACTGGTCAGAACATGGACGAGGTGCCGAGTTACCAGATGGAAAGCTCGAGAGTCTCCGACGCTCTCGACGTCGAGAAGCTGGACGTGAACTTGTACCGCTCCAAACACCTATGGGTTCCGCGACGCGCGAGAGGAGTCTTTGGCGGCCAGGTTATTTCACAGGCACTGGTCGCTGCTACTAATTGCGTTGAGCCCGATTATGCTCTACATGTATGTGTCCAGTCCTCGTCATGGAACCTGGACGGCTGACCCCGCTTTGTTTCGGATTGCCTGGTGCGGATGTGAAGTCTATGCACGTACGTTCTTCTGCACTTGCGCTGTAAAGTAACTGACCGTAAGTTTACAGTGCTACTTTCTCCTGAGCGCAGCGCCGTCCCCGATATTGTACCACGTAGACAAGGTCCGGGATGGCCGCTCGTATGCCACCCGCGCCGTCCGTGCCCACCAGAACGGGCGAATCATCTTCATCATGCTCTGCTCGTTCCAAAAACCGGAGCCGTGGCAAGTCACCTACAAGTTACCCCCGCCTTCGAACGTTCCAAGTCCGGACGAATGCCAATATGTCTGGGAGCGTCCAGAGAAGCAGGCCGCAACGCCCGGCGTGGATGAGAGAATCAAGCTGTACCTGCAGGATTATATCTCTGTGAGTTCGTGGCGATGTACTCCGTTCGCGTTATCTCCGCTGACGAGTCATCTGCCCTATGTAGGAACGCCGGAATAGCTTTCTGAGAATCAAGTATGCGGGTGTGCGGACTGGGAGTGACGGTGCTGCATTTTGGCTGTACTGGTACAAGGTCAACGAAATGCCTCAATCCACTGGTTCCGCTTTCCAGAGGGTATGTTTATATCGCACATTACATCGCGAGCAGCTCACAGAAAATCCCCTCAGTGTATCTTGAGTTACATCTCCGATTCACACTTGTGAGTACCATTTGCAGCGGCCCTGTCCTATACCCATACTCTGCATACAGCATTGGAGTAGCTAGCAAAACCGCGGGCTTGGACTCGACAAAGACTGGCCCTCAAAGGCTCGGTATGAGTGTACGTTTCTCCTTTCAATTTGGGAGGAGCAGCGTGTCTGATCAATCGACAGTCCTCTCTGGATCATTCCATTTTCTTCTATAGGTAACTGTAGTCTCCGAGAACATTGACCTCGTTGCTCATAATTACACTTAGCGATGACTTTGATTGCGGAGACTGGCTCCTCTATGTGGTAAATATCACCTGTACCGCTGTTGAAGTGTAAGGTCACTCATCCATCCTTTTCTCCAATAGATCACTGCACCCAGCGTTAGTTCAGGCCGAGGAGTCGTACATGGGCGGATGTACACTCGCGCAGGCAACTTGGTTGCGGTCATGACCCAGGAAGGTGTCATCCGCGCAGATATCAGGGATCCGTCCAAAGCGTCCAAAGCTAAACTTTGATTGTTTCGAACACCACACTAGACTTCGCAAGAATATTTATGACGTATAACTTGGAGATGAGAACTCCCAGCAGATTAATTAGGACGGCTTCGTTACATGACCACTGCCTCAAGGCATAGTAATACAGATGTGCCAATGCCTATCTGACATCGATCGTCCAACAACGGAGCCGACCTACAACGAGTTTTTGACCATGAATGATGGATACAGTGAGGATGCGATGTGAATGTTTCAAGGACGTTGGACTGCGTGAGGCAGCCGTGCTGTCTACCGTGCGATGCGCGGACCGTGAGGGAGGAGTGACCATTGCGCATGAAATGCTCATGCCAAGATGATGGCGCGCAAGGATTGTGGGCAATAGTAAAAATGTCGGTGGGATGTTTAGTTCTTGCGACGGTACGAGCTGCCTGCAAAACAGGGGAGGTTGAGCCGTGTGCATAAGCTGGGAGTGGATGTGGCGTACCTTCAGTCAGTCTGGCCTTACCACCGGTCGGCTGGCAGAGCACGGTATTGCATGCACCGCAAAGCACGACAGTCTGGGCGTGCGAGAAAACGGTGGTGATCGCGAAGCAGCCTATGAGAGAAATTTAGCACCTGCGTCCGGCGTCGCCACTGACAGTCGCTGCGCACCGGGACACTTCACGTCCATGAAGTACGAGTTGGGCGATTGCACCAGACGCTTCAGCTTGTGGCGGCGGGTCTCCGCCGCGGGCGTGGGGTTGAGAAGGTCGATGGCGAGAGGCTGCAGGCGAGAAGCCGATCAGCACACACCCACTCGTCGCCCTCGCCGCCGAATCTGCGCACCATTTTGGTCTGGAAAGCTGGAGCTGTGGGGTTTGCTAAGTGGGCGTGGGCTGAGGGGGCGGCGAGCGGGCTCTTTTCGACGGTGGCGGCCTGGTCGGTGTCGTGTAGACGGTGTGAAAGTGCGCTCGCCCCCATTCGCAGCGGGGTTTTGAAGCTTCGGGATATGCCGAGGGCGGCGGCACCGTCTCGCGCCATCTGCGCCCTCCTGACTCTTGTCCATTCCCACCCACTGTGCCCGGAGCCGCTTCAAGCTGCTTGTCGTTACTTGCATATACTTTCAAAGACCTGCTGGCAAAGTCGTTCGACCCGCGAAGAGTATGGCATTTCGATGAGCGGGCGGCCCGACATAAGTCTAGTTTACTCGGGGCGCACTCGGGGACGACGACGCGCTTGATGAAGGCATCCTTGTGCTCTGGAACGTTCGGCAATTATGGGCGTAGCATGAAAATAAGCAAGGATCGGCGACGGTGGTCGTGTTGCGCAAGCGGGATGTAATTAATTGCTTCGGCGGCGGAGATGGCTTGGCCTTGGTGGTGTAAACAGTCAAAGGCCTTTGCAGTGAGCACGCGTGTCTTTGCGCGGAATACTGATCGTTTCTCCAACGTCAAAGAGCGGTCGTAAGATTGCTTGGGCTGTTTGTTGACAGGTAAACAATTGGTGTGGATAGCCAAGTGAAGTCGCATCATTCCTTGCTTTGAAGCGAAGAATTCTCGGCTTTGGTCTTATTGTACTGCAGACGACATGCGGAACAATGGGCGGGCGGTGCTGCTGCAAGTACAATTGTCATTTCGTACCACTTGGGAAGGGCGGGCCTGCTCTGCGGGTCGCGAGAAGGCCGCCACGTGGGGGGCGCTTAAGGGGTATTGTCCCGAATAGGCAAGTCTGGTGATGCAGGTCTGCCATTGTGCGTGGCCCTTTGTTTTCGCTTGGAGACGTTCAGAATGCCAGAGCCGGTTCATTGTCTTCGGATGACGCCCATATACACGGTATAGTTGTATAAGTACTCGCTGGTCCTGTCGTTGTTTCCTCACTCACCGGACTTGAGTTCCCGCAGTCTCCTCTTCTCTACTACTCTCTTATTCCAGACCAGCTCTTGTTAGTAGGTGAGTACAACCACATTTGCAGTCTCTGCCTTCGATACTGATGCTTAATTTTTCTAGACTGTTTATTCAGGACACGCATCGTTACCTCATCGCATCTCGCCATCTGCACATTCGCACTCTCATCTGCACGCACTTCACGTTTAGCGCGTCATCCACGTACCGCACGCACTCTATCGCAGGTCGATAGCTCACTTCGCATCTTACGCTCCAACTCCAGTCTACACGACTCGCCACCTCTCTTTACCCCTTACGCACGTCAACGATCACAATGGCCGCTTCCACCACCTCCTTCGGTTCTCTCTCCACCGCCCTCACTCAGGCGATCACCCACCTCACGAGCAAGCTTGCGGGCTACTACAGGCCCACAACCATGGAGGCGCTTCAGCTTGCGCTCTTGACCAACCTTATGGCTCAGTTCCAGTCCTCCTGGGACCCCACCAACCCTCTCCGCGGGTCCGGTCGCCGCTGCCTTACCCTGTCCCCTTCAGGCGTACCTCCTCGCCCAGTCTACAACGCCTGCAAGTCTGCAGGTGTGGAGTGGTCCAAGTGGATCGCGATCCTTGGCGGCGTCGAGTTTGATCTCTTCATCGACCCCGGCTGTGTTTCCGTCCGATTCGGCCACTGGGACGCTGGCAAGACCAGCAAGCCCATCACCATCTGGTCGGAGCAGAGGCTCCAGGTGGAGCCCAAGCGCATCACGGAGGCGGAGATCCAGGCTCAGCTTAGGGCGCAGGCTAACATCCGTGCGCTTGCGGCAGCGGGCAAGGCCCAGACCCTGGCGCAGCAGATGATCATGCAGGACACCGACGAGGACGAGGAGCTATTCACTATCCTCTCCAACGAGATTCGCGACCCCTCGTGGACGCCCATCCTGGATCAGTTCCCCGCCGTGCCACCCCCCGCTCGGTCCACCTCCTCCTCGCCGGTCTCCATCCTCTCTGCCACGTCCTCGCACTCGCGCTCCAGCTCCTTCTCGTCCTCCTCCGGCTCGGCCTTCTCGTTCTCCTCGCGCGGCTCCACCGACTCGTACGGTTCTGCCACCACCGTCTCCCGGTGCTCCACCGGCCCCGCGCCCGAGCCGTGCGCCGCCAAGATGTCGCGCCGCGAGCGCGCGCGGCAGGCCCGCGTGTTCATCGACGGGTCCAAGCACGAGGTGACGAACTACGACGGCGGGAAGACGACGGTCCTCACCGGCGGCGTCATGCTCGGCGCGGCGCCGAAGCCTGCGAAGCTCGTGGCCCTGGCGGCCTCCGCTGTCCACCGGAAGGCGCAGGCGCAGAGCTCCACCGGCGATAGCTGGCGCTCCCTCCGCGCGTAATGCGCGACGCAGCACCGCCCCCGCCCCCACGTCCATCACGACATCACCGACGAAAAATCTTCACGGCGCCGGCTAGCTGACGACACACACTCCCTACCCTACAGCCGTTTCATCCCCTTCGACCTTATAGTTTCCACGGGTCCCACTGTGTAGCATTAAACACCCCCTTTGTGTAGATCACGGACTTCGGTTCATATAGCATAGGCCAACTGTAATCATGTATTAATTACCAGTTCTGGTTTCCTTCGTCCTCTTCTCTCATTTCAACCTGTATATTCGTAGCATTGTCACCCTGTCGTCATAGTCCTGCTGTCTCATATCTATAACATAGCTGGTTTGGTCATAACGACATTGTGTGATGCTGGCGCCCGAAAACGATGACGCCCTCGTCGCAAGCGTACCTGCCCCGCACTTCTAGGCCGTTCCTCGTCCCGGCGATGATGGAGAATTGGAAGGTTTTGCCTGCCCCACCGGGGCCCACTGGAGTCAAGAGCGAGAGTGGAAACCGTTCTGCGTGTCCAACCCTGTGCTGGAACACACCGCCAATCCACCTCCACGGCGATAGAAGGCGGGCGGGCGTGATGGGACGCACGAGGAGTCACGGCCGCACATTGCGTAGCCGCGGCTGTCGCCGAGGTTTGTGGCGTTGATCGAAGAAGGAATACAGTGCCTGCCTGATTGGGCGAGAAGATGTCGTCATCAGCCACCCCCGCTGAAGCGAGTGAATTCGCCGGGGGATGGAGGAGCGTCGCTGCGCCAATGCCATCACCCGCCCTCGCGAAACTTGGCGCTCGGGTATATAACCCAACGCCCTCTCACGTCTCCCTCTCACCAACATCTCAGCCATTTCCCACCGTTCCATCGCCGCCAACTCCTCGCCCATTCCGCCCCACGACCTCTCGGCGCAAATGATCATGACTTCCGCCCACATCTCCAACGACCTCGACGCCGAGAAGCAGCGGTACGCCGACGAGCTCGCCGCGTACACTCGCCGCCAGTGGGACACCGCCCGCCGCTCGCTAGAGAGCAGTCGCCCGAAGGACAAGTCGCCCGGCCGCTCGAGCGGCGGCTCGCCGACGTCGTCGTCGTCGCGGGACTCGTCCAACCGTCGGTCGTCGCAAGGTAAGCGTCCTGCCTCGCCACGCAAGGTTGGATTGCATACAAATTGTTAGGTGTTTTACAGTCGCACGACTACGCGCATCGATCGCACAAGCATGGCGCGGGCCTCGCGCATGAGAGCCGGGCGGTCGCTGCATGAACGAACGGGTGAGTCAGCGCGGATGATTTGCTGGCTTCCGCGACGGGCCTGACGTCAACGCGCGCAGATCCCTGCTGCGCCCCAGTGCGCATGCGTCCACGCTCAGCGCGCCACGCCTCCTCGCGGTGGAGTACGCGGTGCTATAAAGCATCCTGATATCGCCATGCTCCATGCTATGCTGCAATCATTATGACGGACCGTCTCTGGCCGCACCGCCATACGCACAGCTCGATTACCCACCATTCCATTTCCTTCTTCTTAGGATGTACATGTAGTCATACTCTCTCACCGTCTCCTATGCTCGGCACTTATCTTAGCGACGTCCGAGCATCATGTGGCTTATACTATAGATGTAATTTAGCAATTAATTCGGCATTTTTCTCTGCACAAACGTACATCATTGGAGTGACACGCTGAAGATGCGCATGTTATGACGCGTTGGTGGAAGTGGAGCGATTCCCATGCCTTGGCAACCCCCGCGCAAAAGGCAATGTATGCGGTTGCACTACATCAGCCCCTGATGGCCGCAGTGTCGACGGAGGAGCTCTTGCTCAAGCGAGCCTGCGACTCGACAACAATATTGCGATTGTCGACATTCTTCGTTGATATGTGATACAGGCGTTGGATATGTCGTAATACCAGAAGACTCGGTCGGCGTGGAGTACGAGAATTAATCCTCCCGCCTCCTGGCACCCCGTTCGTCATCTGGATACACGAAAATGGTTAGCACAGCTGTCCGAACGCAACGGCCTGTCTTCAGGCCGTGTCGAGCCCACGCACGGGCACATACGCTTATACTTTGACTTCGCAGGTACCCACTTGGCACCACAGAGAAGGCTGACGTACTGTCGACAGAGCCCTGTGCGCTCATCATGGGTTCTGACAGGGCCTACGACGTGCACTGGGGAACGCCCGGATGCCACTCATATGTCGACACCATGTCCACGCCGTCAAGGCCGGCCTCCTCGCAGAAGGCCCTCGCGCGTTGTGTCGGCGTGCGCGGTGGGAACGCGCTGCCGCGGACGTCTGCACCGTCAAAGGTCAGTTGACGCAATGCGTCATGAGTCGCTGGCCAGGGCACGCACATGGGCGGGGCTGGGTCAGGACTCGTCCTGCAGGGTTTGTGATAGATTGCGCGGCACGCCGACGCGCGCGAGGGCCTCGGAGGGCTATCTTCGTGGCAATGGAGCACTACTATCTGAGATCGCCCCGCGCCGTGCCGTGCGCCGGGTGTGGGCGGTCACAGGCGTTCTGGTGCATAGATGCCGGACGTCCCACAGCCGCTGTGGTGAATGCACACGTCCGCGGCCGGTGGACGGTACCCTTGGTGCCAAGTCGCGCTCGGGCTGAGCGGTGTACACATCTTGAACGTGTCAACGCGATGCCGCCCGTGGGGGATCGTGCGGCCGAGAGGCAGCCTTTGTCGCAAAGCTGAATTGAACATGAGCCCTGGTGTCTCAGATGCCCAGCAGCTCGAGGATAAGGGCCGTGTACCGCTGCTTCTCTCTCGGAAGAATCTCTTCTGTGTCCGCAACCGCGCCGCCGCCGTGGCCTTTACAGCGCTGAACAAGTATAGAGCCACCGCTTTCCACATGGTGTCTGTGCATAGATGATTAGAGTAGCATAATAACCAGGCATTCCATACAATATTTTTCGCGGCTCGAAAAGATAGGCTTTCGCCAGACGAGCATAGACATGGTCGCTGTGCAGTCACTGTCAAGTTGTGGAAATGGCAGGGCGATCATAGGCGCCCTTGGCAATAAAAGATTATGGGCGCCAAGCGTACACGTACCTGGCCAGTAGCAGATCATGATCACCTCCCCAAAGTCTTCTTCCCAGCCCAATTTCCTGTGGGCTCGCCGGGCACCGTCGTCTCTGACTCCCACTCAAACACCACCTCGAGCCCTTGCCCTCCGCGCACCGCGTGCAGGGTCGCATCGATATAAGCCTGCGCTGTCGTCGGACCACCCGTACTGCCCGTGTCAGGACGCATGAAGCTCTCGCCGCCCCCCAGCATGTTCCGCGCAGGATCGTCTGCGCCCCGGGTCGCACGCCTGCAGCGCCGCCTCGCGACGCACGTCGAGCGGGCGCCGCAACCCTGCCGGCGGCGCCGCCCAAGACACGCCACGACTGGACGAAGCCCGAGATCAAGGCGATCTACGACAGCCCGCTGCTCGACCTCGTCTTCCGCGCGCAGACCGTGCACAGGCTGCACCATGATCCCCGGAAGATCCAGCTCTGCACGCTGATGAACATCAAGAGTGAGCCGGGCGTGCGCGTGTTTTAATCATATGTCAGAAAACTTACGGCCGTGGTCCTTGCACAGCCGGCGGGTGCACAGAGGACTGTCAGTGGGTCCCCGCGCTCGGACGTTGCGAGCGTGAAACTTAACATGCGTGGACAGGCTCGTACTGTTCGCAGTCGTCGCGCTACAGCACCGCGACTGAGGCGTCCCGGCTGGTCGACATCGAGCCCGTCCTCGAGGCGGCGCGCAAGGCGAAGGCGAACGGCAGCACGCGCTTCTGCATGGGTGCGGCGTGGCGCGACCTCGCGGGGCGCAAGCGCGGGTTCGAGCGCATCCTGACGATGGTCACGGAGGTGCGCGGGATGGGCATGGAGGTGTGCACGACGCTGGGCATGCTGTCCCCCACGCAGGCGCGGCAGCTCAAGGAAGCGTATGTCTGCCCAATCACCCCTGCAGGTGATGGTTAGGGCTGATTTTCTGCAGCGGGCTGACGGCATACAACCACAACTTGGACACCTCCCGCGAGTTCTATCCCTCGGTAGGGTCGCATGTGCGCTCGTTCCACCGCACGCTGACCGCTGTGATCAGGTGATCACGACGCGCTCGTATGATGAACGGCTGGAGACGATATCCGCTGTCCGCGATGCAGGGATCAGCGTCTGCTCCGGCGGGATCCTTGGCCTCGGTGAAGCGGACGCAGACCGCGTCGGGCTCATCTACGAAGTATCCAAGTACGCAACGTCGCGCTTTGTGGCCCCAGGTACGGGACAGCACTGATGATCGACCGCCATACACAGCATGCCTGAGCACCCCGAGTCCTTCCCTGTCAACGCCCTGGTGCCGATCCCAGGCACGCCCCTGGAGAACAATGAAGTCAGTGCAGTTGGTGTGATCCCGCGTAGCGACCCGGCGGCTGATTAGCGTGGCTTGCAGCCCGTGCCATGGCACACGCTGCTTCGGACGATTGCGACGGCGCGGGTCGTGCTGCCGAGCACGATCATCCGCCTCGCCGCAGGCCGCCAGACCCTTGATGAGTCGCAGCAGGCGATGTGCTTCCTGGCAGGCGCGAACGCGGTGTTTACCGGGGAGCAAATGTTGACCACGCCTTGTACGTTTATTGTGATTTGGCGGGGCGTGTCTTTTGCATATGTTGCTAACGGCGGGTGATGTGCGCAGGCTCGCCCTGGGACGAAGACAAGGCGATGATGGCGCGCTGGGGCTTGGACGGGATGCGCAGCTTTGAGCAGGCGAATGTTGCGAGGAAGGAAGGCCCTGTTTTGGACGGGGGTGCGGTGCCGGAGGCTCTCGAGGCGTCTGAAACGCCCCAGGAACGGGGGATCTAACGGGATCGCCTGTTTGCCCTCGTTGACCTCATCTTGAATCTCCATCTGTAGAGCTCGTAAGATCACGCGCCTGTTGCAGTTGCGGCTGGTCGCAGCGCAGCGGACGACGAGTGTATTGTTTTTCCTGTAACCAGACATATATCGATAGCAGCATAAATGACAGAAATGGTACGCTGAAACCGCCAAGGGTTGTTTGTGTTCGTGTCGCGCTGTGGGCCAGGGGGCATTTCGCCTCTTTCGGACGGGGTGATGGGCTGTAAGGACAAGGTTCTGTCAGGGTCCGACGACCATCTTCAGTCACAGCCCAACGGTTTTGGGCCCTCTTGATCGGAGGCGGAGCGGCACAGAGACTCGGACGGACGAGCGGACGTCGAGCTCCGTCGCTCGCTCTACGCGGAGCTCCTGCACGTACGAGCACACCCCGTCGGCGGTGCCCACAACAGACTGTTCAGAACGAGACACTCCCGCGAGGGGCTCACGCAGATCGCGGGGCAAAAGGCTGTCATCCGTGCCGACGGCAGGGGCTGCCCCGATCTGTCCATCAAGCAAACAAACGCCTCCAGCTGGCGCATTGTCTCCCAACTTCGTGGCGTGTCGTGTCTGGCGTGTCTGGCAGCAAGCGGCGCTTCTCGTCGTCTCGACGTCTGCCTGAGGCGAGGCCGCCCCCGCATCTGCTTGAAGGGGTATCATGATCCAGACGACAATTTCGGCCGCCCGTCGACCCAGTTTATGTATCGGCGAGGGCCTGCCTTCCGCTGCAGCGCTGGCTGTGTATCTTCTGACCCGATGGCTCACCTCGCTGCGTATAATTACGCCCTGCAGAATGCGGCATCCTACAACGCCACCCGAAGACACAACATGTGGGACGACCCCCAGCTCTTCCAGGACCTTCTTCCCATCCAGAGTCTCGCCATGGCCGCCACCTCCAGCTCGAAAATGCTGCCGCAAACGGGCGAGCGGCCTGCGCCGTCGTGGCGTCCAGTGAAGGCGTTTCCCCGGACAGGTGCAGTTTCCTTGGCTATTATTGCTGGGCCAGCGGGCTGACCGTGCGTGTGCCAGATACATCGGCGTCGGCGTGCAGACCGTCCTCCACGGCATTTCTCGCCTGCCCATGGTCGCGTAAGTCGACCCGTTTGCCGCATATAGCCATTTTTTCTTCTTCTTCCTTGACCGTGGACTTCCGTAGCCGCGTCACTTTTGCGGACTACCGTGGTTTCGTCATCTATGATACCTTTGTTCGCCCGACGTCAGTGTCCATTTCTGCGCCCAAGCCCGCATCGCCACTCACAATTTCGCAGCCAACCAGTGAGTGATTACCGCACGGCCGAGACGGGCTTGCAGCCCGCCAGCCTCGCAGGAGGTAAGCACGCTTCCGCTGGGGGCGCACCCGCCCTAACCGCGCGCTGACGCGCGTCGACGCAGCGCCGCCGTTCCCGGAGGTGCAGCAGCGCGTGAGCAACCTCGTCCGCGGCAAGATCCTCGTCGGCTACGCCCTCTGGGAGTTCCTCTCGGTGCGTCCGCGCCCGCCTGTGTGCGCCCGGCGTCGGGATGCTCATGCGCCGTGGGCCTGCAGGTCATGGGGCTCTCGCACCCCGCCATCGACACGCGCGACACCGCGCTCTTCCTGCCCTTCCGCCGCAGCCTGCGCTGCCGCCCCAACATGCAGGTCCCGCTCGCGACGCTCGTCCAGCGGTTCATGGCGCGCAGCATCGGCCAGCACGGCGAATACCCTGTACGTAGCGCTTTTCTTTCTTTCTTTCTTCTGTTCTGTTTTTGTGGGTGATGCCGGCGGCTGATGTGGGCTGCACGCAGGTGGAAGTCGCTCGCGCGGCGCTCGACCTCTTCCGCTCGTGCGAGACGGTCTGGGAGGGCGTCATCGCGGCCGGGTCCTGGCCCTGCGCCCTGCCTCCGGACGCGTATGCGAACTGCTTCACCTAAGAAGGCTCGTTTCCATGGGTATCACGATGCCAGGTGTATTGTACCAACCACAGACTTTATCGGACTCTGGAACGGATGGAAGTATTCAGCTGTATGCCTATCACCTATGTTTTCAGTAGCTCAGTAGCAGTAGCACGGACCCGCTCGGATATGTTGTACTTCGCAGGACGATGGACTCTCTGTTTCCGTTTTTATTTGACCACCTTGCTATGGCAAATCGAAGGTCATTATCAGCAGTGAACAGTCCAAGTTATTAGGCGTGACAAAGAATACAATATAGCAATGATACAACCCTGTGGCACCGTGCAGGTAAGGGTCCAATATTTTACAAGTTGGACAGCTCGACCTCTCGCTTGTTCAGCTGGTCGATCTCTCCCTCCAAAGCGACGTTGGCCATCTCGATTTGTAGCACGCTCGAAATAAGCTCCGTCCACCGCGTTTCCAACGTAGTTAGTTGGGCACCGACGTGAGTCTAAGATGACATCGATATATAAGGCTCTACTTCACAGGCACACAAGGAAACACGTACCTGGAAGTTCTTCCGTTCCCGGTTAACCTCAACCGTCAGCTGCTTCAGGTCTTCGACCGCTTTATCTATACTCTTTGCATTTGCTTCCAGGAGATAGTTGTGTATCCGCCACGCGTTTGGGCCATACTGTTGCAAGAGGGCCGTATTTATTTGTCTGCAGGATGGTTAGTTGCGGTACAACCTGAACAGACTGCAACAGTACGCACCGTAGCCTCTGGTGCTCCAGCTGTGCATGTGCGTTCTTCAGCGCGGCATCCCAATCCGCCTCGCTCGCGGGTGTCGCAGTCGGTCCGGGGAGCTGGTACCGCGCGGTGTCTATCGAAGGTAAAGGCTGCCCCGCCTCGACGCGAGCCATCTCCGCCTGCAGTACGGAATTATTCTGTACAAAAGCGCAAGTGAGCTATATCCGCGTAGGAGCCGGAGAGCACGTGCGCACGAACAGCAAAGAGCGGCCGTTCTTGCGACACGCGGGGGTGCAGGCCAGCCTGAGGATGTTGCTTCAGTTCGCGCGCGATGAGCTTCTCCGCCCGCTCCTTGAGGCCGGCGTCGCGCTCCGAGGTCGTTGTCGTAGTACGGCAGCGAGTCAAAGATGGCCGGGACCTGGTCGTACCCGTCGGACATTTTGTGGTTAGAATAGAGGAGGAGGAGGTGGTGGTGGTATTGCAAGCGTGGCGGGATTGGCTGCCGCCGCGGCGCCTGTCCGCGAGGCGTCGGAGTGCCAAACTCGTGTGTCTGCTTCGCCCGAGGTCGAGACGCTCCCGCTCAAGCTACATCGCACCCCACTCACCCCTCCCGACTATGTCGCTCCGCCTGGCCCTTCGAACAGGCCGGCTCGTCAAGCAGTACCCTGCCCGCCAGGTGGCGGTCGGGAGCTGCGCAGGCGGCCCGCCAGGATCCACTCTTCCCAACCAGCGCACGGTGAGCGCACACCCTCCGCTCTGGCGCAGGCCAACAACTGGTCTCATATACTGCATACTAAACAGCCTCTGCGCCGCCGTTCGCCGAACCGACGTCGCCGAACCCGACGCTGACGAAGCACGCGGAGACGACGGCGGCGCTGCACGCGTTCGGGGCGTACCTGCTGCAGTGCCTGCCCAAGTTCGTGCAGCAGTTCTCGGTGCTCAAGGACGAGCTCACGCTGTACACCGCGCCGGCCGGCGTCGTGCCCACGCTCACCTTCCTCCGCGACCACTCGCAGTGCCAGTTCAAGAGCGTGATGGACGTCACCGCCGTCGACTTCCCCGAGCGCGACAAGCGGTTCGAGGTCGTGTACCATCTGCTCAGCATCCGCACCGGCGGGCGCATCCGGGTCAAGACGTACGCCGGCGAGGCGGACGCGGTGCCTAGTGCTACGGGAGTATTCCGTGGTGCGGACTGGTGAGTTGGGAGTTGAACTCTTGGGGCTCAAGTGTTTGATATGTTGTAGGTATGAGAGAGAAACTTGGGATCTTTACGGTATCTTCTTCGAGAATCACCCCGATCTGTACGTCTACTCTCCCAACTTGTTTTATTAGTACCATTGACATACGTCTCGATCTCTTCATAGGCGTCGTATCTTAACCGACTACGGTGCGCACACGCATTTCAAGAGTGACAGAGTTCTCCACTGACGTTCACCTAGGTTTTGAGGGCCATCCACTCCGCAAGGACTTCCCATTGACTGTACGCCGACTCATTCTCACCATAAGGTGATCTTTGCTCACATCATCGCAGGGTTACACCGAAGTCCGTTACGACGAAGAGCGAAAGCGCGTCGTCTACGAGCCTCTGCAGCTCACTCAAGCATTCAGAAACTTCGACTCCTTGTCTCCATGGGAGCAGGTCGGTGACGGGACCGCACCAAAAAGGCCCGAGGAGTTTAAGCACGTCCCTCCTCCCCGCCGCCGCCCGCCGAGAAGAAGTAGACATCTCGATGCATAATATATCGTCTTTCCGGATCCGATGCTGTGCGTGAATACAAGGTACACTCGTTCGATATTCGTTTCATCCATGAGATAACAGCAATGGGTACCTCAGTTGGTCGTAGTACAAGATACATGCCTTCAGTCTGCTTTCGTTTCCGTGATTTGTGGGATCTCGGGCGCTGCGGCCATCTCGGTCTTCTTCTGGTCCCAGCCCATCCTTGAGACGACGTATTCCTGGCCGACGACTTCCACGCCCACTCTTATCGCCTCGACCACCAGATCCTCCACCCACTCGTACTGGTCCCAGAGCTCGAGCCATTTCCCCGGCACGGCCTGCGTGACGGTGGAATGCGTGATCTTGTGCTCGGGGTCTCCGAGGTAAAGCAGGAACTGCAGGGTCGACTGCGAAGAGGGGTCGGATTCGGTCGTGCCGGCGTGTTGCGGCACGGCAAGCGTCGTCGTGAATGGCTGGATGCGGAGGTAGACGTAGGAATATGTGGCGGGGTTCACTGCGGCGCTAGTTGTCGGTGGCGGCTGCACATTGCGCTTGACTAGCTCGTCGAGTTCGGCCTGTGCATATGTTAGCGCGAGACCCTGATTGAGAGGTAGGCTGCTCACTTGTGCCAGCTTGACAGCGGCTTCGAGACCGTCTACAGCGTTCAGTTCCCGCTTCTCTGACTGGTCGTCTTTCGGGCGGGATTCGTCGCCACGGTTGACTACTAGGTCTCCACCTTCGACCTGCTCCATAATCTGTGAAGAGGTCACAGAATGAGCTGGTAGTGTATGAACGTTAATAAGTACAGACCCTTGTCAAAGCTCGATAGACAAGCGATTCAACGCCCTCATATCCCTTCATGTCATGGCTCAACCAAACTTGTATGACTTCGTGTTCCGAAATTGGGGGAGCGACGACATTGAGAATATCTGTGAGAGTTGACAGGCCCACTCTCTTGAAGTCTTGCCCTAGACATAAACATTGAGTGATGATCCATCATACCGACATACTGACAGTTACCTAGCTTGTCCAGCTGCGCAGCCTTCGCATACTCGAGTACACCTTCACCCCATTTGCGTGCTTGCTCGTTCTTGGGAAGGTTCTTCACCTGCTCATCGACCACAGTCCGGGCCTGTTGAATCGCAGAGCTCGCGGTGGACCAGACGTTGCCCCACCCCCACCCGCCGGCCTTGCTCGCAGCCAGCTCCGCGGACGGCTCTGGCCTGGCGGTCTCCGGCCACGCGGAGGCAGGGATGGACACCCGCGAGCCCGCGGACTCGCTCCGCACGAGCGGCGACGCCGTAAGCGGTGTGGCCGACCCCGACGCGGCGGGGAGCAGCGGCGCCGGCGCGCCGACGCGGACTCGCTCCGTGCTCTTGCGCAGCGTCAGGGTGCCCGCGCGCGACGGCACGCGGTCAATATGCACGATGGGGGCGCGCGGCGGCTCGGAGCTCTTCTGCGTGATCTCGTCGATGAACGCGTACACCTCTGCTTCGCCGCCCGGTGGTGGTTGCGCGGAGCCTGGCGCTGCGCCTGCGGATGGAGGAGGAGCGAGGTTGTCGAGGTCGTCGAGGAACTGCAGCGCTTCCTCTTGCTTGGATTTGGGCTTGCCCGCCATGGTTGTCTTGAGTGAGTATGCAAAGGCGTTCTGAGACTGCACAGCTCGTAGTGAGTGGAAGCAATGGGCGTGTCTGTGATGATTGTGGCAGACGGTAACAGTACCGTGCACTCAGGCTGGACTGGATCAGCTCGCTCGCTCCAGACAACAGGCGCCAAATTTAGCCATGTGGAAACCACATGGCACAAACAGCGGACGTCGCGTTAATGGGCGTCTAAGAGTGCCGCGAATACGGCAAGCGCGCCGCGGCGGGCCTCACGACCTCTCCGTTCGTCTATTGTCCGCCACTATTGCGACTTCCATGTCCACGACCACATAAACCAGGGATCCGAGACAAGAATGGTTAGGAACACAGAAACCGAGGAAGAGGAGCAGTTCCATGTTGGTGCGCTGCTTCACTCACTCGATTTCCCGCGCCCGCTCTAAACATCAACTGCGCACCAACAGAGGTCATAACGGGAGCCAGAGTAACCGCCAATCGGGATTGGGTGAGCATGTCATCTCACAGATTTTTAGTTTATTATATTCATTCATGTGTGGCGTATCAGGAATATCACGTCAAGGTGTGTCTATATGCTCGGTAGTCAGTGGTAGGTCGCGTGTGGACCTTGAACTTGCTCCTTTCGCCACAGTGGGCGGGATATGACTCGGAAGCCGATAGGTCAGTCTTCGTCTAACCGCGCGCATTGAATATCTCACATCGAGAAAGCTGGGAGCCCTCGGCGAACGTGGCAGGATGTGAACGCCTGTTAAGGAGCTTCTGGGAACGCATTGGGACGGATGACCAGGATTACGAAGAAGGTTACGAGGTGTCCATAGATCCCGAGTGGATAAGTGCGTTACGTCTGCCTGATATGTCGAGCTCTAGCATGACAATTCCACTGCAGTCAAAGAAAAGAAATTCTTCGCAGATAACTGGGGGAAAACCTGAGAAGTTGAGGAAGCCGAAGAAGAAGAGGCGACGCGATGCTGAAGTGCAGAGACCGCCACCGGGAAAGGCTGCTAAGAAGAGAAATGTCTGTTTTCACTACTTTCTGCGTTCATTCCGCCTATTGATTGATTTTGCAGGCGAAAGGAAAAGTTGTCGTGAGGAAGCCAATAATATCCGAATCGGAATATGAAACTGTAAATAGACCTTGTGGGTTGTCTATTGCCATGTCGCTCATCTTTGCAGAGTAGCGAAGAGGAAGATAAACAGACTGCATCCAAAGCTGGACCCTCAAAGCCCAAGAAGCAGGCTGGTAGGAATGCCGCTAATGTTTCCGTGAGCTAGTCAGCTAGGAGCGACCCATTATCTCGTTAACCAAACTCGTCGTTGTAGAGTAGCTCCGAGGACGACACCCCGATACGGTCGCAGGCTGGGTCATCCCAGGTCAAGAAGCTTCCCAAGAAACGACCGGCAGCTAGCGCTGTGCGTTCTTCGTTTGATACTTCAAACCGTACTATTTACTAGTAGCCCATCGACATGTTAGTCAGATTCAGATCGGCCACTTCGGAAGGTGTCGCGCAAACAAGACAGCGTGTCTGCGGTCAGAACGGTGCGTCTAGTCATCACACATTGTATTATATCGCTGCTTAAACTTGTCTGGAGCCAGAACAAACCAGCTAGCAAACTGCGTCCATCCACGCCACCGCCTGCCGAGCGTGACCGTGGTGATGCCGACTCCCTGTTCTCCGAGCCCCCTTCTCCAGCAGGCATCTCCGCGAACGCTAAGCTACCGGAGGCTGGTCCGCCAAAGCCTCTGGGGCCGGCCCACAGGAACAAACAACCGAAAGTCAAGATTCTTAGCCTCAACATCAGCACCGATGCCACCAACTTTACGGATACCAGGCGCAACATCGCCCAGAGGGCGGCGAGTGGATCTAATGCACCCGCCGCAACAGCTGCAAAGAAACCAGGCTTGGCAGGCTTAAGCTTCAAGAAGAATAGGCCTACTAGGGATTCTATGCAGTCGCCGATTACACCTGCATCTGCGGGCCCTACACTCGACCCAAGGAAGCGGCCTGCTCAGAACTCATTCTTCACAGACAGGCAACCAGTCGACTCCCCCGTCTCTGAACGAGGCAATAATCCTTGGACTCGTGCAGATTCGCCGGTGACTGCCACTGGTGGTTGGGGCGATAAGGGAGGTGGCTGGGCCGAGTCGGCTTCAACTGCATGGGGAGGAGCTCCTGCAGCAAGCCCTCGCGAAGTAGAGTTCCGTCAACCAAGGTAGGGATTTCTTCTGCGTGTTTGAGATCACTCCACTCATACCCAAGCGATGGTAGGCCCACTGCAGATTCTCGGATAGCCCGAGAGACTGACGACTTCTTAGCCTCTATCATGCCTGCCGAGTGAGAATCACCAAAATGTATCTTTCTCGCGTAATGCTGATCACGCCCGCACAGATTGGCCGCTCCAATGCAGTACGTACCGCTGCTACTGTTGGCGATGTAGCTCTAACCATGTTACGTGCAGTGAGCCAACAGGAGATGACATGGAAGTCGACAATGTACAACCGTTCGCTGCTACGAAGATAGTCGACAAAATCAAACTGCCGTTGTGAGTCTGATACATTCGTCCTCCACCCGATTTGATTTGATACAAAAGATGTAGGGGGCAAATTCCCAGGAAGTGGGAGTGGAGTGGCAAGCTGTATGCCGAGACTGGGCCCAACAGTGCAGAATCCTTATGTGACATCCGACTTACGGAACCAACAACTCCAAGACCAAATGGATTACGGCTCAGCTTCTGCTACACTCAACAGGAAGCCTCGGAGACCCCAGGAGCTGCGCCTGCTCAAATTCCACGAGATTGCAGATGTGTATCTCTTACTCCGTGCCTGTGCACCTGTCCAGCAATTCTGCAAAGTTCTACACAAAGAACCTGTGGATGACATTCCCTTACGGACACTGAGCACATATATGGCGCGACAACGTCAGGTGGGTTTGGTGCTATCTCCTTTATGCCTTGCTAACAACTGGTTCAGTTCACATATGCCCTAGCATCCATGGATGATGATCCGGTTGGAGTGCTTCTCATAGTTCCATGCGCTCTCACACAGATCTGCGACGCCCTGAAGGTGCCTCAAGCTGTCCGCGACGCACACGGGCTCGGACTCGTGGCAATGCTTGTCCCATGGAAGCTGACCGTCAACGAGTACCGGAAGAACCAGTGGCACAGGCCCTGGGACGACCTTGGCGCCGAAGAAGGCCGCCTCCTGGCCGGATCTTGCAGAGAAGATTGGTGCACCAAAAGACACTGGCGGCGCGGTTAGCGTACGCTCAGGGTCTACGGATCCACCAGTTCAGCGTCGCGGACTACGAGTGGCTCGCGCGGAGCCCGCGGAACTACTGCGTGTGGCACGCGCCTGCAGACGGCTCGTCCGCGAACCCGGGGTTCGAGACGAGGGCGCTGACCGCGGTCATGGATGCGTGGCAGGCGAAGAACGTGGGACACAAGGCGGACGTGCGCGTGGTGTTTGTCCACGTCGGCGTGCTGGCGACATTCCACAAGCTCGAGTCGCTGGCGATGCGGCGGCGTAAGCAGCACAATCTGCGGATCTTCTGCTACGGGACGCATGCGACTGTGCATCCGACACGTTGGGGCATTCGGGAGGTATATCCTCTTGGTCAGTACCGCCGTTCCAAATTTATTATGATATACAGCTCAATGTTTTTCAGGCGGTGTTGTCACCTTCACAGCCAAGGCGATCATAGAAGACCCTTGGGAGGTGTGTGGGTTGATTGAACAGGCAAACAAGCACCCGCTTTGGACATGTTACATCCATCCATTTGTTGTTGCTGCTGTGGCAAAAATTAGCTTTCCCACTCTGGATATCTTGTCATTGATCGAGCAGTGCGTAACTCACTTTATTCCCTGACGCCTTCTAAAGGGATTATAGGGACGATTTCTACTATCAGCCGCTGCTAGACTTGATCGAGAAAGGCATAATTTCTCTGCTGCACGCTCCCCCTAAACCTAACCGTGCAAGGCTGGCGGAGAACGACACCGCGACCATGGTGGACCCTTCTCTAGACTGGGCGGCATGGTCAATCAACAGTTGCTTGTGGGAGGCAGGTGACATCATGCGAGAGTGTCTGAAGAAGTTCAACGCCCGGTTCGCGAATGTGGCGGAGAAGGACATGGGCTCCGTTGTCGAGCAGGAGCTTCTTGCGGACTTGGTGCAGATGCAAATACAGCCTGCTATCATGGACGACTACAGGCGATTCGTGATGATCATCGAGACTCGGAGTGGGCAGGCTGTCGAGACCAGTGGTGTATGTGTTAGCTCTCGCCATTCTTTTCTTGTACTCACACCTGCTCGTTCACAGGTGGAATTGGTAGCGGCGACCAAGTTCGACTTCAAAGATGAATTCTTCTCGGGGAGTTAGAACTTGACTCGGTCGCATGATTTCTTGGACTTTTTTCGTGGTAATTTCTTGGCTCTTTTACTGGATCTTGTTCCCCGCTATATTGTTGTAATTGTATTCAGTGGAAGCTTGAAGCTAGTTTTTGCGTGTAAAGCTGGCGATTCGCGTTCGCATGTGATTGTGTGCGATCAGCTGCTATACTACGGCTCGGAGACAGAGAGCGCTTCACTCGTCTCTGCGCCCTTTGTCCATCCAACGACCTCCGGGCGACGACCTGCCACCTCCCCCCACCACCCAGACCGCCGCCATGTCGCTGAGTGCGCCTGAATTCGTGGCGAGGATTCTCGCGGATCCGGCGTACCACGACTACCTCGCCATCCTCAAGGGCGCACGAAACGGACTCGTGTACGGAGTGAAAGTGCGGTTCCCCATGCGCTGATCATGGCCATCCTCTTCGGCCGCGGCGAGTGAGTTCGCTGTTTTCGGGACATTGTCAACAAGCATGCTGAAGGGTGCGCCTGCGGTGCAGCTGGAAGTCTAGAACGCGTCACATATACCTGGCGACCAAGACGCATGCCCTGAATCTAGCGAAATTCGTGTCGCTGTTCAAGCTGCTCTTGCTGCTGCAGAAGAAGACGAACCGGGGCAAGGAGCGGTCGTGGGACACGTTCATCGCAGGCGTTATTGGAGGCTACGTCGTCTTCGGGAACCGGACAGCTATCAACGAACAGGTGTGTATCCGCAGGCACCGCTTTCCTCCATGTTGTTCATAAGGTGTACTCTAGATTGTACTATATGTATGTTCAAGAGTTGTGGCGTCCTTCTTGCCCAGAGACCCGCGCTCGTCACCAGCACCCTCCGGCGCACTCAAACCCCTCCACCCAGACCCGCGGTACTTCGAAGTGTTCGCCGCCCTCTGCTGGGGCGCCGTCATGTGGCTCTTCAACGAGCGGGGCCAGACGCTGCAGGGTGGCATGTTCAACTCCATGACGTATCTGTACCGCGACTCGGAGCACTGGGACGGTCTGCGGACGCTACTGTGGCATAACAAGTAGACTACGACGCGGCTTGAGCCGGGAGTTTGTCTATGCGTCTGGGTATCTTCGAGCACTTGTACTGGAATATTATTCGTTAATGACATGTATGCGAAGCATGAGAACGAGCGGGCTTACTCCGAGCATGGCAGACGCTGCTGTCCACGCTTTGCTGCAAGTCTCACAGTGGGATATTTGCTCGCCAAACTTCGTCATCTCAGCCGCGACGTCGGTGGCTATAGAGAACCGGACATGCTTCAGATGTGGTGCGCGGTAGCCAAACATTCACCATACCTGCTTCAACCTGGCTGACCACCGCCTTTTTGCTGTTCTCCCAGAGCGTCTTGGTGCTATGGCTGTGTCTGCTACACTCTCCGTAGCGTTGCGGAAAGATCTGCTCCTGCAGCAATGTCTCGCGCAGCCTCTTGATGCGATAGGCATGGAGCAGCACGAGCTTGTGGTACGCCTCCGCGGTTGGAATCACTTTGATCTCTTCCGCGGTGTACGAGGTCAACGGCGGGTGCAGCAGGTACTTCGTCGCCTTGGCCGCCAGCGCGTGCAGCCCCAGGCCGGTCGCCATACCGTACACGCGCAGCGGCTCCGTCGACATGTACGCCGCGAGGTGCGAGTGGCACGCCTGCAGGGCGCGCCCGGTGAGCCCATACTTGTCCGCGAGCGTGTACAGCACCGGGAGGAGCGGGAAGGGGACCGTCGCGACGGGCACCGTCTGCCGGATGTGCACGTAGTCGCGCTTGGCCTCTGCGCTCTCGTCGTCATCGGCGGCGACGTACGGCACCGGCGGGCTGTGCAGGAGGCGGAAGAGCAGGCCCAACGCCGCCGCGGGCTCGTGCACGTCCAGCACCCCGCGCTCCTCGTCGAGCGCGTCGAGCACGTACCCCGCGTCGCAGCACAGGAACATGTCGCCTGCCGTGCTGTGTCAGTGATGCCTGCCTGGGCCCCAGCGCAGATGGAAAGAGAGACACGCACGGAACACTTCGCTCCCCGTGACGAGGGATTCTCGCCTGACCTGGAACAAGTCGCCGTCAGGCACGGAGCGGACGGTGAAGTCGGGCTGCTCGCAGCGCACGCCGTCCCAGGTTGCGGCCATATGCTGCGATATGGCGGTTATTGTGTGCACTGAGCGACGGCCTGCGCGGGAATTCTAAGTAGAGGACATCGGCAAGCCAGCGGCCCCTGGCTTTATATCACCTCGTGTACCTGACAGCAGACAGCGGTTGGGGGCAGATGGCGATACGTGTCCCTGCCCGCGCATTGCGTGGAGGTGTGCTATGAACGGTCCGCGCAGCAGAGACCGCTGCGCTTTGCGTGCCAGTGTGCGCGGCGCTCTGTTCATACGAGGCAGAAAACGTGAGGCGGGTATCTGTCTGCATACAAAGGGTACGCGTACAACGTTAGGACAATATCCGTGCATGTGAGAAGTGTGTATGGATATATGTACATCGTGAACGTAAAACGTTGGGATAGTTTCAACAGTCGTCGTGAAGAAGTGCCAGTGATTCTCCCAATCAAGCACAACCGGGATGCCCAAATTGGAAGTAAAGGAAAATTGGAACGATGCAGGGGGTATCATGGAAACAAGGTAAGTGGGAGAACAACTTGACGAATCTATATAGTCCAGAATGCGCCCTACATGATGATACACTTTGGCCCGCGTTTCTTCGGCTCCTTCTCCGCTGGTCGTGCAGGCCCCGCGGTGCCTTGCTCGCTGTGTTTCGTTTGCCGCAGCAAACGGACGAGGGTGGTAAACAGCCGCTCCACGTTGTACGCCGTTTTCGCGGACGTCTCGAGGAACTCGCACCCGAAATTGCGCGCCAACGACGCGCCCTCCTCCCGCGAGACCTCGCGCTCATATTGCTTGTCGCACTTATTGCCGACCAGCAAGAAGACCGGCTTCTGTCTCTTCACTTTTAACATCGCTTGGCGGAAGACTTCCAGTCGGTCGAACGTCGCTCGTGATGCGATGGAGTACACCAAGATAAATCCTTGGCCTTCCCTGTTGCCAAGTCAGTGCCAGCTCCGAGAGGGGCTTGGGGGCTACGCACCGCACCCATTGATCTCGCAACGTTGCGTACTCCTCTGCAGTATTGTGAGCGCCCGTCATCCGTGCTTGACGGTAGAAGTCTCGCACCTTGGCCAGCGGTATCAATCACTTCCACATAGCACATACGGTTGTCCACTACTAGCTGTTTCCGATATGCGTCTTCTATTGTTGGGTCATATGTCTGTGAAAGCGTGAGTCACGGGGATGACATCTGATATATTGAATACTCACCTCTGTCAACCAAAAGGACGCCAAGGATATGTCAGCGCGCCGTAGTCTGTGGAATGGGTATCCAGCGCACCAACGAAGCAATTCAGGGTGAACTGTACCGAGCGATGTGAGCGAGCTCGCCAGGGAACGATTGAGGAATATGCACTGAGCACTGACCTGTACCGCCAGGGCAGTCTTGCCAACGCCACCATCTCCCAACACAGCTACTCTCCAGCTATCCATTTCTACAGGTGGGCCGACGGTGAGCTACGCTTTGTAACGAAGACGGGGTGGGTGCTAACCTCGTAACGGGATGTAATGAAGTACGGAACACTTGGGTCTGAGTCTGCCAGACTCATGTAAGATTGGGCATGCGGCGCTCGCGAGGGGTGGTACGCACTGCAGAAATGTCGTGTACGGCGGAGGAAAGTGCGTACGAGGGGTCCTTTAGAGACAAAAAGATGCGAGCAGAATAGCGGAGAAAGGAGGAAGCAGAATGTCGTGCGGGTCGTCGAGTAGTCGTAAGAGAGCCCGGGAGCAGGCCGTGTCGTAGAGGAGGCGGGGGACGTGAGCAAGCAGTGAGCAGTGTGATAGAATAGCCTCGCCCCTCTGCGTATTTCTATCCGCGTACAAACATGCACCAACTGTGTCCGATTCGGGACGCTTTCCGGCACCTTCCGCATGCTTTTGGGCTCGATCCGGAGAAATCCCACGGCACTGAGATTTGCGCCAAATCATGCCGTTTACGTGCTGCGCTTCGTCTCGCCCTGGCCGGCCTCGCACTCTTTACTGGAACCTCTTTCCCTTCGGTGGCCTCCCAGCTCAAAATGACGAACCCTCTCGCCGCCTTCTCAGCCTGCGCGGGCCAATCAGATATATTTGTTGTATTTTATTCCAGCGGGGTCCCGGGCATCGCCGCGCCGTCTCCAGCAGCAGCTCTTACTATAAGGACCTGTTCTCAGGCACCGCCCGCTCCTGCGTCTGCTTTCGAGCCGATGTAAGCTTCAGAGAAACCGCCATAACCAGTGCGCCATGTGTGTCTTCCGCAAGACCCTGGATTCCTACACCCCCGATTTTTATCGCTGCGGCCTCGAGGCGCCATCAGACGCACCCGCGGAAGCCGTGCGCACTCCCCAAGTTCAAGCGGATCGCAAGCGTCGCCGTCTGAGACGGTCCAGAAACCCCCAAGGCGCCGCTAAACATATTCTAGCGTGTTTCTCCCCCGCCCTGCCCACGAATCGAGGACGGCGGCATTCTGGGTCGTGTGACGCCGCCGTGCGCACTGCTTAGCGGCGAGCCGAGACGCCAGAGCCCAGTGGCCAAGCGTAGACTGCCGCCAAGGACCGTCCCACCCCGCCCAGGGCCTATCACAGCACACGGCGTTCGGACGGTCTGCCAGCTGACCCGACCAAAGCTGCCGTTTTATACGCCCGTGTTCCTTCAGAACGGTCCCGTGTGGCGGTGCAACGTAATGAAGGAAGACCACAGTCCACAACGGATCGCGCAGACCCCGCCGGAAGCGTCATGTCGGCCCAGGCTGCATTGCTCAACATTCTGTGCCGCACAGGCTTCTGAATCTGTGCGTATAGATATCGTGGTCCAGTGACATTGGAGGCTCGGGGCGATCGTAGGACACCGGTGCCTCATACATACCCCTCGCGAAGACCCGAGAAAGAGTTCAGTCAGTCGCTTCCTCGCTGAATGGTCATGAAGTAGCCCTTTGTGTATCGCCGCGGACTAAATGAAAGAATCTGCGGACGCGCACCCCTATAGATGCACTATGGTGTTCTCGACGCACTGAGACAAAGGCATGTGCGCCCCGCAAAGCATTCACTACCTCCGAGACGGAAGGAAGAGTGGACGTCTATAATGCGGTCGTAACTCAACCGCCAGGCTTGGAGCGATTCCAGGCGGAAGAAGAGGGCATGCAGAGCGGCATGCGGATGTACAGGCGCTGTCGATGATTTCAGAATTCATAAAGACATGGCCCTTGTGATCAAGCACGCAGCGTACTCCGAGGGCAGCTTGGCCTCCCGTGTGAGAGACGGGTGCCGTATGCGGAGCACGCACAATTGTGTCGCGGGCGGCTACGACGCCGAGTACCACGGCTGTGCTGCCAGCGTGTGCGAGCAGGCCCAGGCATGCTGCAGGGCCGTGCTATCCGTGCCCCCTGTCTGTACGTCTCGCGGCTCTTTCTGGGAGGGAACCTATCGTTCAGTCATCTATCCGGATAACGTGAATCATAACAGACCTTCTACCACGAACCCGTGGAGTAAATTCGCAAAGGCAGCACGCGCATGCCGCTGCCCATATAGCCATACAAAGTACGAGGATTAGATTCTTGCGCCAATAGCTCGACCCAGACGCTAGAGACGGCGCGGGACGTGGCGGTATGAACCGAGGACATCGGGGCCATTCGTGAGACCGTCTTGTTGCAAGGTTCGCCCAAACGCTCCCTCAAGGAGCATCGTATACCCCAGACAAGACGAGCATATGGCCCTGCCTCAGCAGGTGCGCGCAGACGACCATATCCAGGCCTATTGTACGGGAGAGCTTGGATGAGCGCACGCTGGATGCAGCAGACGGAATCGATGAGCCTATAATACTCACCGCCAACCTTGCTCTCAACAAAAGACTCCGTACTCTACCTCGTCTCGTGGCCTCGCATGCCGATGAAGCTCTGCGTTGAAGAAATATCTGGTGCAAAAGCTGACTTGAAGTGGAAGTTGTGAGCAAAGAGCTATTAGGCGCGCATGTTTGATTGGCTTCCGCACCAAGTTCTCGGGTTGACCGGTGCCTGCATCTGGCATGTTCAGGGCGGCGGAACCGTCCTCTGCACTACGTTTTCTGAGCCAGGTGAAAGGTTGCATGGTTGATTGAACAACTGTTTGCATACCGTATGTGTTTATTCCTTGTAGTTCTCAGAAACTAAAGGCACGTTTCTAGCCCTTTTCTTCAGGAGTAGATAGGCTCAAGCGTTCGGCAGAGCCTTGCCAGGATCCCGACATACGACCCGAGACAAATCGGCGAGCATTTGGGCAGCTTGTCATGTAACTAAATACGGAGACTCTCAAGGCCAGCGTGGACACGTCGAAGAACCTTGTCGACGTTTCAGTGACACGTTCACTATGACAATAAGGAATTCCCAACAACTACACGAGCTGTGCCGGTTGAAATGCCTCGATGGCAGAGGCCCTAGGTGAGATCTCTTCTCAGTTGAGATATCATTTAGTATACTGACTCTTCTGGAAAGCAGCCGTACGGATCTGCGAGAGGTACTGGCTGCTCCTCGCCCGGGGTCTCCGGTAATGGGAGTACGCTGCAGCCCCGGAAAGTCATACGAGAGCCGCGGGGTATTCCAGCCGCGGTAGACCTCCGACTGTCGCAGCTTGATAACTCAAGCTCTCGCCATCGTGCGATGCAGAACGGACCACGTACGATACTACTCCGCGACGAGCGCGGCATCATGGTCTTGCCAGAAGCACACGGGCCTGGGTCTCTTGAACGCTCCACAGCTATGGGAAGGACATACTCACTGGGTGTATTTGGTTCACTGTGCAGGAAATAACACACCACCTCGTGCGCAGGCAGGCGCTCTGCACGCATTTGTCTGGCCCATCGGGTCGGCCACGGAAACCTCCTTTTGCCCGCGCGCGGAGCATTACGAGAAGGCGTTCTCCGGCATTCGCGACGGACACGATGCGAGCGCAAGCTCCAGGCGCGATCGATGGCGATGGGAGCGAGCCGTACGCATTCGTCTGTGTTCTGCAGACTGCCACACAGCCGGGCGCGGCGCCCGGGCCTTGAGGCGCAGCCAAGTCGTGTGTCTTGGGCCAAGTGGCCAGAGGGACATCCACCAGGCTGCTCTTCTCGCAAGTTCGTCGGCAGCCCTGTGACAGAGCTTCGCGGGGACGCTGGACACGGGGACGGAAGCACGATCTCTTGCGTCCACTTTCATGACTTTGAGTTTCGAATGCGAGGCTCGACGCTTGAACGGACGCTTTCCCCGTCTTCTACCCTTGGCCACTTCCACGCAACCCTGAAGACAAATACTTCCGTCCACGCAAATAGTTTCTCCTCATTTAGCGTTCGGCCTCCAACACCCTGGTGCATGAAAGCTACACCCTCTGGCGTACTCTCGGTCACAGTAGTCCCCTGGTTTTGGGGAGCCTTGTGTTCCAGCCAAGAAAGCAAGCCTATTTCTCCGTCATTCAGCTATCTACACGCTGCTGTTTTGCACGTTGCGTTTCTCAACTATCCGCCGCAAGGGGATCCTCTGACACATCTGCTGAGTTAACGGTGCGCCTTGGTCTTGAAGTCCTTCGATGCTGTCTACCTGCGTTATGAAGGCCGAGCATAGTGGTGAGAGTGCCCCTCTTAGTGATTTGTCGTAGCGAAGGCTAACCAGCGCGTCGATCATATAGTGCGAGTAGCGTTGTGGCAATATTCCAGAACGTCCTGATCAACCCGATCTACAGCCCAAGCCTACGTTCCCCACTTCATCACTGCCTAATACTATTAGACAATTATAGTCTCTGTACTATAGCCGATCGTGCGGCGCATTCGACGGCAAAAATGGTGAATTTTCCTAAGAAAGGTGCACTTCTGATTCTTGATGCTAATATATCTTCTCTAAGTCAATTCTACCTGGAGCTTGAAAGCCAGTTCCCAGAATTTGTTGCGAGGTGTTGGGCGATCTGGAACGACGGAACATCCTCATTACAGAATATCTACACACCCTCTCCAATGGACCAAACGGGCGGCTCCACTCCACTGTGAGAGCAACACAGTCAACAAAAGTCAACAGAATGCGCAGCCAGCGACCCAGAGCCAGCCGATCCACGCAGCCGATGCACCCTTCTGATGCGCATATTCCCGGGTCCGCATCGCCATTCTGTCTTGGTCAACATCGAACGACATCCGCTTTGTCGACTTGTGCCCGAAGCCGCTTCACCTTCGAGAAATAAAAACTGTCCCATCCGACATTCAGTGAACGATTCCCACACATTCCAGTCCGAAATGCCAACTCCAGGGGACCTGTCGCAGAGGCCCTTCATCTATCCGCGGCCTCTTACGTCGATAAGTTCAACATTATCCGGACGGATTGCGCCTGCCGAACATACTCGATTGGGCTCGACACTTGGGGAGCTGTCTCGCTCAAAAGCGCCAAGTACTGCTGAGTTTTACAACTCAGGGCCGCGGGTGTATCGCGACTCTGGTGGACCCACGATTCCAAGCTGAGGCTGTTGGGGCCTATGGGGCACAAGACGTCGTCTACACCGTGACGGTGCAACCTTGCGCCGGGCCGCCCTGAATGTTGACAGAAAAGCCACCATCGACATTCTGATCGTTGTGTCGTCGGGACCAGGAACCTGTCCCGCCATCCCCCTTGATATTTGCACACACCGACCACTGGCAGCGTCGGAGAATTACCACGTGTCTTACTATCTCACTGCATCGACCACGGATGGAGAAAAGTCAATTAGCCTTGGGTTCAACAGTCAAGCATACTTACCTACAGCCAGGGTACCGCCTCCACTGCACGTGGCTTCAAGGTACGCTGAATGTAGTTTCCACTCCTGCGGTGTGGTTAACGGGAATGCCCTTTGGCAGACATCCTCAGAGACAACTTTTGGCTGAAAGTCGTCTTCATCCAGCATACCCCTTGTTAAACTCTGGCTCGGCCTGTGAGTGGGTGAGAGACGTTCCTCATCTCCCTCAGCCACCAGCTGTCGCAATTCACGTCACATCCATCACGGGGGCTTGTAGATTCGCCATCCGTCCGTTCCTTTCGTGAGACACAACCGGAAAGGCAGCACCACGAACGAGCCGCGTCAACGCCACGAACAGCGCAAATGGCGCTTTTCTCCGTCGTTGATCCCGCTGGTTCTCCCCCTTTGGTACACCAGCAGCATCACCACCAACCGGGGCCCAGAACTCGACGTTCTCCCGATGATTTTCGGCTGCGCCCTTCCTCGAGGAAATCCGTGCGCCATCACCATACCCGCCCCATCTCACTTGACAAGCGAACTAAGGCCGCCGCTCCTTCCATCGGATGATGTCGTGGCGCTGCGTGGATTGCCGTTGATGCTGGGAGCGTTGCGCTGCCCTAATTCAAACAACTCGACAGTCCGGGCCGCTGGATGTTCAGGTCGTGCGGTCGCACTGCAACCATCTGTCTGACCCTGCATCATCAAATATCCTCCAAGCTCGCTCGGCAGCCGCGGATGTCTTCAGTGGCGTTGTTTTTTTGCAAGGCCTGCCCCGCAAAGTCCATATGAAACCGCCTACTATGCATCGATTCGGACTCTTTCCTTAGGCTCGCTACTCGGACCCGTGGAAACTTGCAGGGATCGTTCCGCCAAGCCGGAAGAAAGCGTTGGATCTGCGCGCCCCGTCCAAGCTCCCTCTGTGTGGCCAATCAACGGTGCGGCACTCATCTTCGCTGGACCAATCCGCGTTCAGCATAGCCATATGCGAAGTCTCACCTTTTACGACACGAAGAACGCCATATTCAAATTCCATCGCAACTTCGGTCGTCAGGTGCTCCCTGATCCTCCGCAGGCTTGGTCGTAGATCGCGCAGCGTTCTGTTGGGAAGAGCACCACCGTTCACCCAGACACGCTTTGCGAGCGTCGCGGACGTTCGTTGGACATTCGGAGTAACCCCAGGCGCGATCACTCTTGTATCTCCTTCGTCCGTCGCACAATCATCCGCTCATGCCCGGCTGTGACGCGCTCTCCAGGCGCCGCGCGCGGATTGGCTGCGTCAGAGGCATTGCGAGTACCCGCAGGAGAAGCGAAGAAGGAGGTTCGCCTCGTCTCTCTTCATGCGTTGAGCATGCCATTTTCTCGTCGCGAGCGCGAAATTCTGGGTTAGTGAGAGCTTGGAACCCCTCAAGTTATCTGTGAATACGACATTGACTATATGCATCTCTACATCAGCGCTGTCATATCTGCGGCCGTCGTTGTCGTTGGTCAAATCGCATAAGATACCGCGACAGGGAACTTGTGAGTATTTTGCTGTGAATTGCGATGTATTCGAGAACTGACATGTCCCCTGCAGGCTGACTTCAAGCGTATAAAACTATCCCTATCGTCGAATGATCCTATCAATACCACAGCTTCCTCTAATAATGGGGACCCCTAGCTACGCGTGCGCCTTTTCGGGAGACTAGGCTGTATGGCCTCAGCATACCACTCGAAACTCTCCAGGCTATCCGGGTCTGGATGTTGGAGGCCATAACCGACCCACTCGCCGAGCGACATCATGCAATCGTACACGTCCTCCTGCTTGAACAGCCCGCGTTCCACGGCGGCACGAAAGAACTCTGCGCCCCAATCTCTCGGCCAATCGAAGCCCTTGGGGTTGGTAGAATATGTCGCCGGCCAACTTCATCAACTCCGCGCGCTGCGCGCCGTCCAGCCTGGCGATGTCGCAACGCAGCGTGGTCATGCCTGCCCCTTTGGCGACGTTCCCTGGAGTCAGGAGGTCCCTGACGCTGCAGGTCGTCGTGAGCATCCTTGCGTCGTCCGCGGAGATCTGGATGATGTGCCGGCGCGCTTCGCCCTTGCCAGTGCCCGGAAATTCCCAGCTGATGAGCCAGCGCGCCTTGTGCCTATCTTCGACGGGCACCTCCTCTATCTCGAGAAAGACGTCGGTCGGGGCGGGGTTGCGGTCGTCGATATTGTAATCATCTTTGTCTGGCTCGACGGTTTTGTAATGCTGGAGGAAGATTGGTCGCGACCAGGACATGGTGTGCAGGGAGAGGGCGTGAACGGCTGTGAGGTTGAGGAGCTGAAGTGCAAGTGCGTTGCACCCCTCGTTATATAGTGTCAGACTTGACTCTTCTCCAGGACACGTCGCATCACTTCGTAGGTTAAATGAATAGGTGGCCCTTGTATCAGCCATTGCCCAAGGCCACCGAAGACCATTTCCGGCGACGCGCATATGAATGGCACGTCAAAGGATACGGTGGCCTCTAGGCTACGCCTATGTATCTCCCATGGACCGATCGCTTTCCCGTCACAAGCGAATATGCCAGACGGTGTATGCCCCTCATGATGAGGCCTTCCATTGCTTCGGACATAATATTATGGTTTAACATGCCAGACATTTGTGCCGCCTTTGTCCTGATTGCCACTGCGAATCCTTGAGGGGTTTTCTTGATGCGTTGTTGCAACAAATGCATCGCTGGCTGGCTGCTGGCGCAGGTACGTACGCTCTCCTTACACCCTATCGCTTGCCACTGATTGCAAATGTCCAGTTCCACACATCTGGAATTTCTGGGAGACGTCAAAAAAACTACACGCCGCTAGGAATGTAGTGCCTATACGGTCTCCGCCGGTCAATACCTTCGGATCTTCCTTTGCCACAGTCGTCTTCGGCCATTTTATTCCTACTGTCTATGCAAGATCCAACCTATTCATGGACAGGCCTCAACGGTGTTCCAGGTATTCTGGATCACTTTCTCAGCCAGTCTGCAGTGAGCGAATCGACGTGCCAAGAAACACAGTTGATTATTGGGATATGGCGTAGATACCGGTGACAGATATCTGGCGCGACCTGGTCTATTCGCAGACGCATCTACAAGTAGCATGCCACCTGTTTCTCTCCCAAAGCAGTCAAGGCAGCGTTCACCACTCGTCCATCCAGCATTCCCTTCAACACCGCGTCTCGCAGCACCATCCTGCCCCAGTCCCGCGGCGAGGCGATGAAGCTGGCGTTCCTGCTCATCGCCGATTGCGCGATTTGCTCCAGCGCCTGGCGCTGCGCGAGGTCCAGGCCGCCGAGGGCGTGCGCCTGCGTGCGCACCCCGTCGCGCATGTCCATGCTCTTGGGGAGCACGAGCTCGCGTCGGTCGTGGCTGACCGCCTTGCACTCCAGGCTGCCCGCCGGGCCCGTGCGCCGCAGATGCAGGATCCGTTTGCCTGCGCCGCCGCCGACGGGCCAGGTGAGGAACCACTGGGAGGTCGGCTGGATGCCGCCGTCGTGGTGGAGCTCGAGCTCGAGGCTGACCGATGCCGCGCCGGGAGACGTGTCTTGGTATGAGCTGTTGCGGGAGCGGTCTGGCGAGTGGTCCCAATCTGGCTTGTAATACAGCTGCTCGGGCGCCATAGGTGTGATGTTCGTGCTTGTGCGAGAGATTTACAGTGGTGGTTAAAGCTTGAAGAGCGTTGGAGGACGGTGAGTATGTGCGATGACTTCAGTATGTTGCTCTGCCTTTTATACGATTTCGCGCACCGTCCTGACGATGGGCCACAGAGCGCATATAAAAGGTAAAGCATTGTCTTAGACAGTGGCCACAAACTGTTCGGCTGTGCTTTGGCAGCAGTAGGTCCGACCAACATTTGCCAGTGCACGGGCCCTAGCCCCAGTTACTGTCTCGCACACATGGCTGCACGCATGTAGTGCTGCCCTGTAAGGGGTTTCCGCGGTCCGTGTTCGACCGAGACGTTTCCTCCCAAATATATTACAAAAGAGCTCAGACAAGCAGAGCCGCGTCTCCTAGCGAGAGAGAATGAGAGCAATCGCAAGGGAGTCTCAGTAAGAGCTACTACATACATCAATGTTGCTCAGACTGGTAATGCCTTGCCATTGAATTCTGACGCGGCATTTCAGTACGCCACGTAAATATGTGCGCGGGAGGAAGGACTTCAGCTCCTCTCGTAATTGTGTCGTGTCAATCGGTGTATAGCTATGCCATGTTCCCCACACTAAAGGACCTTCGACTTCCGTACCCCTCAGAAAGCGGCCGATAGCGACCTCCGTGAGTTCACCGAATCGTTCCTGTTGCAGCACCGCGTCCAGTCGCGCCCAGTGCGTCGTGTCTGGCTCTGCGCAGTGCTCGCGGATATAAGTCAAAGCGCAGGCGGAGCTCCGTGAGGCGCGGGCAATCTAACCTCGAGAGGAGATCGACCATGCGCGAGAAGGCGGGGGTGTCGTACGGAATCAAGAGCATGAGGCATTCTAGCCGAGCCAGAGTTGACAATGTAGTAGCGACTGACAGAGGACGGCGCACGCGTCAGTGACGTATCACGGGGTTCAGCAACAAGCAGCCACTCACTACTTTCGAATTCGAGTTCAGGGCCGAACCCAAGACATAACCATCTCATCGTGTCCTTGGAAGCTCGAACGAGCGACTCGACACATCCGAGCATCCGAGCGTCCACGATCATCATCCAATCAAGATACGCGTGAGTAAGCTGAGCGACGGTCCCAGATCGGGCCAGCCACTCCAGGAAGGAAGTCGTGCGATTATCCCGCACCCATTGCGTTTCGGCGAGAATGAAGAGAGCGCCCAGGCGTGTTCGAGATATGGCAGATCCTACGGGAGGTGGCGGTCGCTCGGAAAGGGCCTGATCCCACGCCGGTTGAAACATGTACAACTCCTGAAGCGAGGTCAAGGCAGAGATGATTCGGCGAAGGTCGTGGACGGAGTAGATTACGAGTTTATCGAGAGTGAGGGTGGTGATCGACCGGAACTGCCGCATGCAGACGTCAAGTGTTCTATTGGGAGGTGGGTACAGGGCGCCATCGTCGAGCTGCAGGTGTTGTAGGCGGGGTAGGAGGCGTGGGAGCTGTGCAGCAATAGTGTGCAAGCCTGGACTGGTCGGTCGTCCCGCTTTTGCGAAGACAGTCTCTATGCCAGATTGTATCAGGGCGGACTTCTTTACGAGCTGAATGAGCGCGACAAGTGTCTTCTCCCCGGTGGGTTCGCAGTGCACCCCGAGGACGCGAAAAAGATGAAATTGGCTCCGTGGCACCCATGCGTGGCAGGTCAAGGCGCACGACTTCAGCGCTTCCAGCACGTCGCGCTGCCACTGGCGTTTGGCTATCACCAGGTTTCTTTCGGCGAGGAAGTCTATGATACGCTCGCAGACTTCTGTTGGAATTGCTGGGATGCAGGATCGGATTGCCCCGGTCATCTCCTCGAGGTTTCCGGCATCCTTCTGAATCTTAGGAGTAAATAGCGGTGAGGTAAGAGGATCCATCATTGCGAGCTTAGTGTCGTTTATGGACCTGGACGTGTTGTGCGGCTGGGAGTGAGTGGGTGAGCGAGCGAGAATATGCCGCGAAGAAGGGAGACAGGCTTGCCTAAGCGGCGATTATAGTGTGACCAGAAAATGCACAGGAAAGCGGAATTGAGCGCCATCCGTCCAAACCTAACAAGCCCCGCCGCTCTCCTAGGCACAGCCTCAACTGATCTCGCAGCTTCCAGCTCGCATGAGCGTCCCAGGTCCGTGATGTGGTATATGTAGGCTCTGCAGCAGGATACGGCTCGAAAATACTCGCCGACGTGATAGAAGATTTAGAGTGGTTGTGGTCGTGAGGAAGAAATTCAAGCGCTTGGAAGATGTCGGGCAACCCTTATTCGGTAACGCCTTTGTGGCGTGCCGGCGCGCGTCGCCCGCCATCAGCGCATCACCGCGCCAGCCTCCCACGCAACGCTGGCCAAACGCTGGCCCTCTTGCGAAATAAGTACTGTATCAGGATGGTGGACATGTATGGTGGAACCCGTTTTGGGCCGTCAGCACCCAGAAATTATGTTGCTGTGGGCAGCATCATTTTTGTGTACTGATGACCAGAGCCTGTGCCATATCTCCTGTAGGCCGTAGTACTAGTCTCCCGCTCCTGAGTCGACAGCGAATTGGCGGACGTCGAAGGATGCATACGGGAGGTGCACGACGGATGTAGTCTATGTTTTGTGTATCAGCGCGTCCTACGTTCGCCTTTAATGAGAGGCACAGACCTGAGCCCTTCGGTGCCGGCTGTCCCGTTCGTAGTAGCTCATTCACACATATTCTGTTATAGCGCAGGACATCCACATCCAGCCTATTCTTACGCCCGTCCAGGGCCATCGTCAACACAAGACAGCCTGTGAACGCCATCTCGAGAACATATGGTGCGGGTCATCATGAACAACGTACCAAATGACGTGTCCAGCGTGAATGGCCGTTGTTGTGGCCTATCCGCGTCAAGACTCGCCGATTTCAATTAGCTGCTGTACCTATCTGCGCCCCAGACTCCCGAACCCGTCTCGCAAAGTTGTGGAAGATGCGACACAGTTCACCATGGCCCTGTTCTTTACACTTACGCTCAAGCTCTAGGGTCACACAGACTACCATACAGTACGCGCATATGTACGAGGCACAATCACACAACAGATGAGGACATGTCATGCATTGACATCCATGGTACAACAACAGCACAGCACCAACACGAGAACCACCTAAAGTGAGAGCCAGCAAGCTGGGAAGGCAAATTATCGTACAAATACAAGGCGCCTCATCCTTCGCCGTAATCCGTGCCAAGGAACAACCAATGTAAGAGTGAAGTGATCAGAGGCGACGAGGAAAGAGTTCTACACAGTGAATGTGGAAGTGAAGCTGCAGAGAAAAGAGCAAGTGGGTGGAACCGGAACCCGAAACCGAGAGAAGAATGGAAAGGGGTAAAAGCGACAACGAGGTCAGGGTAGGGATGATGCAGGGGTATATGGGTGCGGTGCGGAGGAAGAGTGTGGCTTTTCGTCTAGTTTACAAGTGCCGTGGTAAGGTAGGATAAGTACGGACGGAGGGTTCGAGAGCGTCGACAGGAACAGCGAGAGCGAATAAGAATAGGCCGGGCCGGGGCGGCCGCGGGCAGAGGGTTGGGTGTGTTTAGGCTTTGCGGTCGTCAAGCGTGCGACGGAGAAGGCGCGTGGGAGCAGCGCGGTGCTTGGTCGGGCGGACGCGTCAAATCGTTGGAGATGCGGCGCAGGGTCGTGTGCGAGGGCCAGGGGGTTCGTCGGTACAGAGGAAGGAGTTGATGGATGGCCCACGCGCTGCGACGCGGTAGACACGAATCGGACGCGACCACGTCACGCTGCATCTGACAGCGGTAGCATTGGCTGGTGATGTTTCACGTTCTTCGCCCTTGGGCATCGTCAACACCCCCGCACGGCGACCAACATCCCATCGACCATCGCGCGTCTGCACGCCGTCTCCCCCGTCCGAAACACGCCGAGCCGGGCGCTCCCCGCCCCAGCTGCGCGCGCACAGCCGCGGGGGCTCAGTCCTGCCTGCTGAGCTCGGCCTGGGTGAGGTTGAGCACGAACTCGGTCTTGAAGTTCTTCGGCGGCTCGATGATCTTGACCGGCTTGCGCTGCACGCCCGCCGTCGGCGAGAGCGGCGAGCGGGGGCTCGCGAGGCTCGCGAAGGGCCGCAGCGGGCGCGACGTCGGGAAGAGGTGCACGGGCGTGAGGCTGAGGCTGCGCTTCGGGACGTGCGGGGCATCCTGTCTGGCGAGGGGCGAGGAGACGGGGGGGCGGGATGCGATGGTGGCTAGTAATGCCGGGGGTCGGCGTGAGCTTGCGTCTGAAAGGCTAAACTGCTAATGACGCACCCATTACGATGATGATGTCGTTCTAAGGTCGTGCGGTCTGGACGCTGTCAAGCACAGGCAAGGACGGGAGGTGGTACGAGGGACGAAAAGGAGTGACTGGGCAGGGCGGTTGGGGGAGGGTTATAAACTGAAACGCAGGACGCATTGGTTGGGGAAGTGGGCGCCTCCCCATTTCGGCTTTGTGGCATTTGATGGCATCCCTCCTCGTTCGCCCGACGCGTCGCCGTCCTTCCATCCGTCCTGTCACATCCCAGATGACGCCTACTCATGCGGCCACCCATGGTTCTCCGTAGGAAGACACCGTCGGCTTCCGCTCGCCCGTGCCGCCTCCGTCGTCGTCGTCGTTCCGCCCGCTTTGGTCTGGCTCGGCTGCCGGCGTCTCTCGTCTCGCTAGACTCCCTGCACCATGCCGCTCCGAGCTAGTCTCCATAACCCGCCACCGTGCTCTGCGCGCACCTTGGCGGACTTACGTGGGGCAGGCCGTGCACGGGGCTAGGCCTCCGCATCACCGTTCTGGGAGCCCTCGTCAACCCCTCGTCGTCGCGTCTCCACCCGTACGCGCCGTTGGGGATGGCCATTCATTCGCGACTCCTCCCTGTTCTGTTTCGGGCACGCCGGCGACGTATTCTTGACGTTATATTCTTATCCTGTTATCCTGCCCTCCGCCCAGGACCCGATAGCGTTGCGCCAGCGAGGGGTCTGCATTCCTCGCTTCTTCACCTCAAAGACAGCCTGCGCTTCCACGCACCGCGCTCGAACCATCCCAAATCCGCTGCTGGTCTCGCTCGGTGGCGAGGCATGGCGTGGCGTGCGCTGGACCGCCATCCGTCCCCGGATCTACCTGGGGTAGCTTGCGGGGAAACCATCAGCGAGTGCGGGGTCCAGGCGAGGAGTAGTGCTCGCGGATAGCGCAAGTGGGCTCAGGCTGGGGATAGCACTTGGTTGGGAGGTGGGTGAGGTGGGTGTCTGCTCTGTCGTCCGCGAAGAACACAGTGTCTTATCGATGGACCGCTTGTCGATTTCACAGGTGCAGTGATCACCGTTCTTACAATAATGCCTTCGGTGCAAGACCAGCTCCACACAGGTGAGTTATTATAACAACAGTGCTGATGAGATGCTTACACGTTCACGATAAAGCAGCTTGTGAGATCGTGGTTGCTCATCACAATAGGAAGGTAAGTCTCATTGTATTCTGCAGTGTGTCTCCGCTTGGATCTGAGCCGAATTAGCTCGCATTTATACGATCCCTTTCGCCGACGGAATCGACATCACAACTCGCCTTCTTGCACTTCGAACATCTCCCCCCCCCCGTCGTGGAGCCACGACATGCTCGCAATCACTGCCTCTCAATCACTCGGAAGCGACACGATTACGGCTTCCCCAGTATACATTCTTTTTTCCGGTAGCAACGGGCATGACGATTCTCCCGGCCTGCTTCGACGGGCGGGCGTAGCACCTTGCATACTACCATGCTCGCACACGAGAAGGCGCGCCGGTCCACACCGTGCAATCCATCTGCAACATGGCCGCAATCCGCCTGGCGCAGAGGTCGAGAGTCGTGGCCGGAAAGTCCCCCCCACACCCGTCACACCCGTCCCCGCGCCAGCCTTCGCGCAAGGCCTCCCAAGCTCAAGGCAGAGACCGCGGTGCGCACGGCCCGGCGGACGTCGCCTCCGCCGCCCTTGTGGCGTCGCTGCCGCCTTCTGAGGGCGTCGTGCAACGGCACATGGGTGGCGGGTGCGCCACTCCTCCCACCGTCCCTCCGCTGCGACATGTTCACCTTTTTCATTTCATCGTTGCGGCATGCGCTGAGGCTTGAATTCAAATTCGTGGACGCGAAGACGGCTCCTCAGCGCATGGGCACGGCTGCGACAGACCGGGACGGGAGTGTATTCTTGCTGTGTGCCACCGCATTTCAATTTGAGAAATAAGGGCGTGTAATGCACTTTGCTCCGCTGTTACGACAAAGTAGCGATAGGAATGGAATACAGTAAGTCAATCTATTGGACAATGATTTATTGAGGTACATATGTACATATCATTTCATGGAAGGGGCAAATGTCTACAGAATGTGCGGAGCTTGAGCAAAACGGAACTGTGAGGAAGGATCCACCGACGTCGACGAACGACGTCCAGCGGAACCGATCCAAGATGAATGGGATAGAAGTGTGGGGGAAGCCGATGATGCAATGCAGTATGTGGGGAAACAAGGTGCAATTCCACAACATGAAGAGTCTGTACGGGAAGGACCGGTACCGATGCCGGCGGGATGTACGACGCACAACACGGTACAGACCATGACGCACCAGCAGCTGAAATGGTTGGGGGAAACGCTAAAGTTAAGAGTATGTACCGAATGACGATGGAGTGGATTACACCGAACTGAATGAGATGATGGACAGGGACGCCACAGACAGGCGGCTGCCCACAGAAGAGGAGGAAGTCTATAGCACAGTCGAATCGAATATAATAATGCAGGGATGCAAGCCAGAAAGGACCGAGTCAATAGTTAGGGTGTATGCTGGAGAGATGAAAGGAGAAAGAACAACCTGGGGCGACCGACGAGCACGATCGATAGGGATTGTAACTCCTATGGTAGGAGTTGGGAGTCGTCAAGGACAGCTTGGATGAATATTGCTGGTCCTTGAAGGTTGCAGAGTTGAGGAACGAGGAGCGATGATAGGAACCGTGCTCGTGATGCTGGTACAATGGTACAAGGACAAAGAAGGTTGTCCGGTTTGATTCATGATGGCGTTGGAGACGAGTCTGGGACGCGATGCGTGCGATGAGTTGGAGACGATGGTCGAGGGAGTGAGGGAAAGGGAGGCATAAACGGCGATTGACGGACCTGAGGAGTGGGAATGGTGAGATGAGAGATGGTATCATCAACGTTACCGACTGCGGCGCATGCAAGATGTATGCGCGAGGGTTACAGCCGGACGTTGAGGGTGATGTTGTGCACGGTCTGTCGGACGACAGGGGCGAGTGGTAGTGATTGGATAGTGGGTGGACGAGGCACGCCGGGATGGCTTGATTACGGGATGAGAGGACTTCTTCGGGACGGAGTGTCTGTGAGACTCCGACGGGAGACCGAATTAGTGATTCAGTTACCCGAGTCATCGCCAACGCCGAGGTCGTCCTATGGTTCCGTTGTGCCGTGCCGTGTGTACCGTGAGTGAATGACAAAAGACCAATGCTATGCAAAGAACTGCGCGCGAGGTGAGTGGACGAGGGATCACTGGACGTCGACAAGGAGGTTGCGTTCGAGAATGTACTTGCCCTCCTTGTACTTCTGCGAAGGCTCATACGCGCGATCCTATCATTGAGAAGAAACACACAGGGGTAAGCGAGAGGGGCTCGGTTAGCGGGTGAGAACAGGAGGGACGCACGTATTTCCAGCCCAGTGTCTCGCCGCACTTGACACAGTAAATGTCGCGCACGGTGTGGTTGCCCGTCGTCATCTGGCGATCGACTGCCTCACCCTCAATGACGTTCACACTGAGGCGGGCTGGTCAGTGTCGCGCTCATTATGTAAGATATGGTGTAGTTACTCACACCCCGTCAAAGAGATATGCCCGCCCGTGTTGCCCATTGAACGCCTGCAGTCGTGACATGCGGTTAGCCTCATGCAATCGGATAAAGGGGATAATGACTCCAGGGCACGCACTCGGGAAATCATGGAGTGGATCGTTGCAAGATGCGTCTTGCATTCTGAGCAGCCGTAGATGCGGGCTCCAGTCAAGTAGCGGCGGTAGCTCATGCCCATGGTGAGTGGCGGGGGTGGGGGTATGCGTCGAGAACGGTATTTGGGATGGTCGTGTTGGTGAGAGTCTGAGCGCAGCGGAATGGGCTAAGTATACCTCGGACGGTAAGAGTGGGCGCCCGCAGGATCTGACACGGTTACAGGACGCGGGGGACGTTGGTGGGCGCGGGGAGACGAAGGTGTGGGCGGCCTGCCGGCGGGCAAGGGCTTATATATATGCTTGCGTCAGGAGGGATCCGAGAAGAGGTGCCGGTGCGGTCAGGGCGAGCGGAGGGAGGGCTGCTGCCATGCCATCACCGTCCCCGATCCGCCCGCTTTAGGAAGGTTCAGTCGTTCCACTCGTGCCGGTACCACCTCACACCCCTCCCAAGCTCGTCGCACGACCGCTCTCCATAGCTGTGAGCCAATGAACGTTTCTGATAAATGTGTGTCGCTCGCAGGCTAACAATCTTGTCCGCAGCCAGCTGCTCTGATTATCTCATCGAGCGTGCCGGAGGGTATGGGAACTGGCGTTCCCCCGCCAGCTCGAGTAAATCGGGTTCTTGGGAACGGATTTGCATAGCCTGGTCCACCGGATACCGAGCTTATGTCCGTGGTAGGTGCTCTAGAAGCCCCGACGTAACGCAACCGGCACTGACGCAGAGTACATTCAAAGCGATAATGAAATGCGCCAGTGCGTATCCCCCGCGCAATTGATCCGTCTTTGGTCAATGCACAAGCAGGACACTCGTTTATCTACGCTCTAACACCTACACCGGCGTGCCAGAATGTTCTCCGCTCGCGCCCGGACTATACACGGGATGGCGAGACCATGGTGAGTCGAGTCAGATTCAAACACCGAGTACGATGATGACAAACCTGTCCAGGTGCCTAGACCTGCGAGCCAGCGTCGACGGTGCACCGTCTAGCCGATGGGCTCGAAAGGTCTTTGTGTCTCTTCCGCTTGGCATTCAAATCCCACCGTTAATTCATGCCCGGGACAACTATCCGCTGCTGAACCGACAGCAGGGAACCTTCCCGAGTGTGCTCAGACCGTCTTGGCTTGTATAGGCACAGCGTGCGCCTAAGGAACTCAACCATCGCTGGATTGTGTGAAGGCCAACCAGTGGACTGTCCCGCCGGCCTTCGGCTTCTCAGCACGGAAGCCTCTTTTTGATACCCGCACCAGACGACTTCTTGCAGAACCGGCCCAGGCTACACAAGTCGATGCGTAAGTACGTTCTATGTCCGTGATATATCACAGCTGGCTCGTGTGTCTTGTCTTACTATCCAAGGTTGTTTCAGACCGGTCAGCTAAAAGCCTATTCTGGCAGTACGAGTCGACCACTTCAGCCTATTCAATGATTTCGAGTCTGCTTGACCTTCCGCTCAGACTTTTTGTTTCCATCTAAATCTGATCAAAACATGTCCTCCCAGGCACCTGTTCTCTCGTCTTCCCTAGCATGACATTATAAAGCCGATTACTTACAGTCAGAATGTTCATGCGCCTCAATGCATCATGAGCGTTTTGACTGTAGAATCTGGATTCTGGATGGTGGTGCCAGGTGATGGTCCATTGCAAAGTTATTATAGAGAGTTAAAATTTTATGATGGAAAAGCAAAGATTTGGGGATGTCTAAGCAATCCACTGAGAAAAAATGGAAAGCCATACTGCTGCTCCCTGTGAGGGTCGAACTCACGACCTCAAGATTGGACGCCAGTCCGATGGCGCTCATATTGCTATGAGACTTGCGCTCTAACCAACTGAGCCAAGGAAGCTTGGAAGTCTGTTGACACATGTAATATATAATCACTATTAGCACCCCTTTCTCGCCTCGCCCTTTGTTCTCACCTGCAGCGGTTGGCTCTGCCATCTTGCACTCATCACAGAGCACGCTCGCAGAACGGCGGAGTTTTCCGTGCATCCACTTCCGCCCACCTCTGTCTCCAGATGACCGCGCACAATCCACGCAAACGACGTGCAGAGGAGGAACTGCTTCCCGTTCATCGTTCAAAGTTCGCTCGCACGTCTCCCATCGCAGGAGAGCTGTCCGCTAGGTGGTTGAGGGTAGGAAAGGACGCCATGGGACTGTTCCAGGATACTGGGCTGGCCGTCTTCAGCGTTGTGCGCAACGCGGTCAGTTTCGTGTTCGGAGAGACCACAGGTATGTGCACGAGCGAGGCTGTGTCGAAGGGGCGTCGTCGTGACTTTTCTCTCTTTGCTGCAGCGCCGACAGACCACCGAGTGCAGCAACCACCGTATCTCATCTCACCTCCAGCATCAGACCCGCCTTCCCCACGACGACATTCTCGCGTCAAGAACGATTCCTCTGCAGATACCGTTCTCAACGATCCCGAGCCCACCATTAATGTCCTCCCACCTTCACCACCACTCTCCACCAGGGCAAGTCCAGGTGTACCTTCATCGAACCCACCTATCGCCAGCACGTCAAGAATACGGCTTTCATCACAGCCCCCACCACCATCGCGACGAGGCCAGCAGCGGTTGAACCAGGGGCCATCGAACCAAGGGGCGTCCTCCTCACGCCAGCCACCCGCAAGGAAGACCTCGAATCCCAAGTCGAACCTCACCACAGAACATCCTGACCCGCCTTTACCCACTCCACCTCCCAGCAATGCATCGGCATCTTCGGTCAGCCCGACAACCAACTTCCTGGGGCTGCATCCTCAGCTTGACCAGGCACTCACGGCGCACCTTCATCGGCCTCTCAAGATGAAGCCCAAGTCTGCGCCGAGAAAGGTCAAGCACCGAGAACACATATATCACAACCAGTTCAAGGCGAGTGTGAAGGATCAGCTCAAGAAGACGCGGGAAGACATGGAAAAGGACTTGTATAATCTACGACGACGAACAGGTACGTCGCGCTGTTCTATACTACTCGCGTCAACAAACCAACGTGTACTGGCGTATAATAGTGGGATTCAAGTCTTCTCTCAAAGAATTCCGGGGCTGGTTGGGATACCGCGAGCGCCTGGAGGTTCTTCAAAAGCTCGAAGATCTCGCTCGTACGCATCTCTTCACTTTTGCAATGGTATCGTTCTAACCATACTACAATATACCTGAATGGATGCCGCATATATTCAGCTTCACCCTCACTACAAGACCTTCGGGACCCTACGTCCTTTCCTCCATTGACCAGACCTACATCCCTCCCCACTGCATCGACAACCTATATCCAGCGAGCATTACGTGACGCGGAAAAGTCCATTTACAGTCCCAAGCCAGTCGTATTCACGCCTTCCCTCTCCCGCCTACGCTCTACCCAACAAGAGCTCTCATCCCAGATTGATGACCGCATTCGTCCGAAGCGGCCCGCTCTCCCGGACAAGCTGCCACCAGAAGATGAAGACGAGGTGGACGCGCTCCTGCGCAAGAGGGGTGTCATTAGCAAATGTGTGCGCGAGCAAGTCAGCGACAAGGACTTGCAACGGCTGAGGCCAGCGTCATGGCTAAACGATGAGATCATCAACTTCTACGGACAGATGTTGATGAACCGGGCGGAGGAGGGCAAGGAGAATACGGCGATGCCGAAGGTCCACTATTTTAGCACGTTCTTCTGGACGAAGCTAAAGAATGAGGGATACGAGAAGGCGAGGTTGGCGAAATGGACCAAGAAGGTGCGTGCACACACCCTCTCGCACATATCAAGGTGGCTGATTCATCTTCAAACAGTTTGACCTGTTTTCAAAAGACGTCATCCTCATTCCTGTCAACCACAACAACATGCACTGGACGGGTGCGGCTATCAACTTCAAGAAGAAGAGGATAGAGTCGTATGACAGCATGAACATGAACCACTCCCAGGTATACAAGGTATGCTCTCCCCCACCGTCCACCCGCATCTGGATCAGATGACTCAAGTACTTCTCACAGCACTTGCGAGCATACTTGGATGCCGAACATCGCAATAAAAAGAAGACACCGTTTAACTTCGAAGGCTGGGTTGACCACACGCTTGACGATACTCCGCAACAGGAGAATCAGTACGACTGCGGTGTCTTCACCTGCCAGTTCCTAGAAACCCTGTCGAGAGGCGAGGAGAGCTTCGCGTTCACTCAAGATAACATGGAGTATCTGCGGAGGAGGATGATATGGGAAGTCGGACACGCGAGGTTGAGGGACGATTCATAGCCTTCGCCCTCTACTCTTGGCTAACGTCTGCACGAACGGACAAGGTTGAAGCACATTCCACTCGGGTATATTTCTCCTCTTCGCATTATTCACCCACATCCTATCGGTTCTTCAGCCTTGTAACATATACTTTATTACCTCTACGCTTCGTGTCGTGGTCCATGGTATCGTACTTGTATTCTTGATTTGTTCTCTTTCGTGTCACTTCCGTTATCGTCTCTGGCTCAAAAGCAGCCCTTTTGGCCATTCGAATGGCCCCGCTCTCACAAAACGCCGTGAATCTCAGAGGGACAACAGTCTGCTGCAGGATGAGCACATGGGCGTCGACACTTATACTTTTGAGAATAATAGAGGATAACGAAACAAGACAAGAGTTTGATTGGACACAGCGAGAAGTGGGAATTATAGGCAGTAAAGGGAGGCAAGTCCACAGAAGAAGAGTATGCAAATGACTGCAGCGAAGTATGCTGGGTCTGCACAGGCAGGTCGGACCACGGTCGACAGCTCGATAGATAGATCACCGTCGGAACCACCAGACGACGATAAAGAACCAGAAGACTACGACCAGGAAGATCATGTACCAGAGCCAGCGGCAGCCCTGCCTCGAGGCCATGTTGTTGAGTCGGCGGAAGGTGCCAGATAGAATCCCAGAGGTTTCCTGCAAAGGCGTCGTTCTATCGCATGGCATAGCGGGGCCATTGTCAGAGGAGACATGCCAGTGCAAGATGGGTAGGTGTGAGGCGCACCATCTGTGTAAGCTGCACGGTCGAGTCCCGGACTTCTTGCCCTATGCCTATCGTGATCTACAGGCACACCATGAGAGCCATTCAGTATGCAGCGTCGCATGCAAGCCCGCGGCAAAGCCTAACTCACTCACTTCCTTGAGCAGCTTCACCTTCGCGCTGAGCCCCTCCAACGCCTCGTCATTTTGGCCCTCCAAGTCGTCCGCGAAGCGTTGGCCCGAACCGTACGGGTTCGCACCCCCGCCGCCGCTCGACCCGCCGTAGGGCGATGACCGCCCCGAGGACGGCGGGGTGTGGTACTCGTGTGGTCCGAGGAGCGCAGACCGGTTGTGTAGCGCGCTGTTCGCGTTCGTCGCCCTGAATCTGGTGGTTGTTCACGGTCAGCTTTGCGGCTGTAACCAGCGAGGGACGCGAACCTTTGCGAAGCCATGATAAAGTCAGAGGAAAGGAGCAGACCTGCTGCGTTTGTGCATATAGTAGAGGGACGGGTACAGTATGGGGGATGGCTGTGCCCCGGTGGTGGCGTCAGTCCCGCCGCGCCGCCACGTCAATGCACACACGGTCTCACGGTGCATGAAGGCATTTGGAAATATTCGGATTCTCAGCCACAAGCCATGAAATTACGAAGGTTCTAGCGATACACAAAAAGAGTTGAAGGGTGCACAGGCATGGTGCAGGAGAACGAGCATGGTTGAACGGTAAGTGATAAAAGATATCCTACGTTACGCGAGGCAGCAAAAGGAGCCAGATTATCGACACGAAGAGGACACGAAGGAGCTAAAGGGCCCGAAAGTAAGACCTGCAATACAAACGAGCTAAGATACGCAATGAGCCATAGGTAATTGGGGGCTCTAGTGCAAGAGAAGACCGTCGAACGGTTGACGGAAAGGGCAATAGCCGAATATAAGTAGGATTCGACGGGGCAGAGGATGGGTCCGTGAGGTGATGCATTGTATGAGGGGCAGGGTGGTGAGACAATAGTACAGTTCAAGAATACAAGTCCGTGGGATCAAGCAGCAGCCGCATATCTTTATTCGATGCTCATACGGTTTGGATGGGTCGCCATAGGACCTCGGTGTATATGCATCGACTTGCCGCGTTGGACCGCCTTGTTCTTTGACACTGAAGATACGATGAGCATGAGTTTGATATGGGAATTCATGGTGTGAATACATACTCTGTGTCTTCAGCCCCCGTCCGAAGTTCTGTAGCACCATGCATGCAACAACAAATGTTGAGATAAGGAGTAAAATGGCGAGCACCGCTATATGGATGTCAGCGAGACAATTAGGCATCCAATACGGAATGCACATACAGAATGTCGTCAATGTACTCCATACGGGTTCGATGGTGGGATCGGTGTCTTTGAACCTCAACACCTTGACAAGCTGTCTTCAAGGTAAGTGGTAGGTTCTTGGGGATGCGATGAAACACGTGCCTTGTATACGAAGTACACCAAAGCTGCCACACAACCGCCCATGAACGACCACATCATCATCTTGTTCTCATAGCGGGCTGCGAGGTGACCTTCCACAAGCACGATGAGTGAAAGAGGGAGCGCGGCACAGGTGAGGTAGTATTCAGCATCTGCATTGTTGAGCACCAGCCAGATGAACTGCACGGAGAAGCCGACCCAGAAGAAGAGATCGAATTTGACCAAGCACAGGAAGATCTGGTAGTGCGCGTACATGGTCTTGATCCGACGGTCCGCACCGAGGTATTTGTAAACTTTCCAGCCGAATTCGGTGTAGATCTTCCAGCCCAGTGCGCAGTAGATGAGCTCGGCAACGGAGATGACTATGGGAATGATGAGGGTGAGGACGTCGATGGGGATATGGGAGATGCCGGTCACGGTTGACGGGAGGGATGTTCGTATTTCACTGATCTGGATAATGGCGTATACGAGGAAGAGAGCGTTGAAGATGCTAGAGAACGGCTATCAGTGAAAGTGGTTACCAGGCAGCTGCAAAACATGCTGACGCGAGGAAGAGGAACTGCAGTGTATTTCGCGCCGCGACGGCGTCTACCGCCAATGCGAACTGGAACACGCTGTGAAGGCTTCAGTACGGGTGTTTGCATGTTCAAGTACGCGGTGAACGCACTGAGCAAGCGCAAACACAGCCAGGTAAACGGGCATCTTCCGTGAAGTTTGGCCTTCGAACTCGTGAAAGCGAATCAAGAGGTCGGCCTCTATAGCCAGGTCGATAGTGGTCTCAACCAGAACAGTCAAGAGGTATAGTCGACATGCTATTGAGTCTGGGATAAGCTGTTCCAAGAGATGAGGTGTTCAAGCGAGAGCTGTCTCTGGAAGGTAGGTACAACATACCATAGACCATATGCTTCCCTTACCCTTCCCTTTCGTTTCGTCTTTCTCTTCTTTAGATAGTACCGGAGGATATGCCCAGTCGTGTCCATTCGAGCTGGCAACCTCAAGGTCGTCCTTTCCCATGCCAAAACTGGACTTGTGAGTCGGACTGAACGCGTTAGGGTCGACCTTGTAAGCCTTGTGCTGCGAGTGCTGTTGGAACGGTGCGGCATATTGGTCGATGAGGTCGTCATAAGGTACTTTGGCATCCTCGTCGTCTCCGTGCGAGGCTTGTGATGACGGTTGTGTGGTGGAAGTAGGGTAGGAGAGCCCCAAAGTTGGGGCGGGCGACATGGCAGAAAGAGTGTTTTAAGCTGATTTCTTCGTCCTGCGAATGTTGAAGGGAGTGTGTTGTCTCTGTTGAGAGAGTGGAAGGCGGCTACCTCGTTGTCGTTGTCGTTGTTGTAGACGGTGAGCGGCAAGAGCACTCCGTTGTAACTGGCACGGCATAGAGCCAAAGCCGTGTTGTCGCTTATTTGGCCATGTGGCTAACGCCGCCCTCGTTACTTGGCTCATACTTGGCTCGCGCTTATCCGCGAGTCTCGACCTTCACTCATTCAAGCCCAGACGACGTATGGCCGCGCAGAATTCCAGGAAATAACATGGTCATGCATAACTAGAGTGTAGGTAATGGGTACAAAGCAAGTGCAATACATATGCAAAAACAACGATAGCAAGCGATATACATAATACGGAGAGTCCAGCCGGAACCCGGCAGCTCAGACGACTAGTCACTGTCGGTATCCGGTTGAAGATCCAGTTTCTTCGCCTTCAACGTCTAGAAAGTGCACGAAATCAGTCTGTTCGCATGACAGCTGCATTTCCGGTACCCACCGACGAGGTAATCCGCGTCTGGTAACTTGATCACAGGCGGTGGCGGTCGTGGTGGACTGAGCCGACTAGGTGCTGGCTTTGTAACCTTTGCTTTAGCCTTGCCACGTACGGTAGCATTGGCGACAACAGGACTTTGCACAGAGTAATTGGACACTGAGGGCGAGGAGAAGCGAGACTCAGGAGAGGAAGACCGTCGATCAACTCGGTTCGATACGAGCGAGGATTCTCGAAGTTTTGAAGGAATCTTCGACTGGGAGTTCGTATGCGATAGAGGGTGAAGCTGGTTGACATGTTGAGGAGCATGCCAAGGCACTCTGTCAGTTTACTCACAGAAGGCGAGCCGAGCAAGTCTGGATCTGTCTTGACTCTTGACACTGCAGGGACTGATGAAATGGGTAAGTGTCAAGTCGCACCGTAAATGTAACATTTGTGGGTACCAGTTTTCTGTTTCTTCTTCTTAGTGGGAGACACGGTAGGTGACCCGTTCTACTACCGTCAACAAGTATGCCCAATGCAAGTCTGGACTGATGCACTCACTCGCTTCTTGTTCAGACTGAATTCCGCGTCATCTTCAACAACATCAACTAGCCGCTTGAACTTCATGGGTGATACACACTTACCGTCTTTCTTCACCTTAGACTTACCCTTGCTCTTCGATGTGCCCTTGCTGTCATCAGAGACATACCCGGCTTCTGAGCCCACAAATGGCGAAGCAGACCGACCGGCATCTGATCCTCTAAACAAGAAGTTATGAAAAGTCCTTGAGCGAATGATAGCGCGTACTTTGCTTTAGACGCGTTTCTAGCACCTCGCCTGCTGGTGCCGAGGTTCATACAGCTGCTTAAGTGCGGAGCGTACCGGTTCGATGCAACCTAGAGGCGGAAGACATTTTACTGCCTTTCTTGTGTGGAATGTCTTGATCACGTACCTGTCGCTTACACACACTACACTCCAAATAAATATTCCCATTGGTATCTGTTCCATTGTCGGAAGGTTTCGCGCCGTCTGCTGTAGACTGAGAGGGGCCGCCAGAGGGAGTGCCATTTGAAGGCCCAGGGAAATGTATTGAGCCGCATCTAATCGTAAACCGGATGCTCAGCAGGGTTCGCTCGGGCAAGCCAACGCAAGGCGTACCGCGTATGGCATATGTCACAGACAGCCTGCGACTGCGCAATCTCCTGGTGCGACTGAAGAACGATGTCCATGAGCATTTCCTCCATCATCGAGGAGAATATCCTCGAGCTCTGTGTACATCGACCGTGCAGCCGGTTAGCCCTCCACTTGGAATACGCAGGTGGGGAGGCTCACGAAGTCGTTCAAGGCCTCATCCCGCTCTTTCTTGGGAGCCATGCGGGCTCTCCGAGCACAGGCCGCTGTACTCCGACGCTCAGGGACTCTCCCTCCCTGTCGGCTGCACGACGCTGCTTGGAGGAGTGAAGCAGCTACGCCCCGGTCGCACTGCAACGGTGTAAGTCATACAAGTCCGAGCCTGAACAAGGTCACCGCAGCCGATCTGCTTCCGGCTGTTTGATGTCCCCACACGTGGTGGCGCCGGAATCTGAGATCCCAGATCCAGTCGTCCTGTATGGCAGATTCAGAATCACTGTCTCCAACGCAAACGCAGTTCAATGCAAACATAAGGCCAACATATAGGTTTATCCAACATTTATGATCGTCAAAAACTACTCATGAGTTATTACAGCCACAAGCATTTCCAACCAGTAGAGTAAGTGTTGTGAGAAAAATCAAAACGAGCGGGTATCCTCCAGCGGACTCTACCGTGACAGTCGAGAAATTGTGAAGATACCAAGAATGACAGCGGCCAAAGCACCTATGCTGGCAGGCAGAAGGAGGTCCTTGGGGATACCAGCAATCTTCTCGGCTTCGGGCACATGCACAGGCGCAGGGGGCGCAAAGTAATGTTCCGGCAAGGGTGCGGCGGAGGGTGTCGCGGCTCCTGCCTCAGCCTTCTCAATCGCCTCAACTTCCTCCTTCGCAGCCGCCGCCACCGTCTCAGCCTGCTGCGCGCTCCTCTCGGCCGTAGCAGTTTCCCAGCCCTTTCCACCCTGGACGAACAGCACGACACGGTCCTCGTGAGCAGCACGCGCAATCTTGACCGCATCTGTCACGTCGGTGTCGGAGGTGATGAGGACGATATCCCCGTCAGCGTCGGTGTACGAGAGCAGGAAGTCGGCCGGGTCTGGAGGCAGATCGCCCTCGCTGGCGACTCTGTACTGCGTGAAGAAGGGATCCGTCGCAAGCTTGCCGGAAACGATCTCACGCAGGTTCTCAACGTTGTCGTGGCGAGCCTGGAACCGATGTGTCCGGCCGCTGGGTGTGCGGAATTTGAAGACGTATGTACCATCATCCACCGGAACGGAGGCAGCGACAGAAGGGACGTTGGTCCCACGCGGGAAACCCTCGAGAGCAGAGACCTCGTCGTCGTCGACCATGGAAGCTGAGTCGTTGGGGTGCACTTCGGAGTGGGGCGACTGAACTAGGTGGGAGACACTCCGAGACATGCGGCGAGACTGGACGGAATGCCCATCGGTGCCAGACATGACGGACTCGGTATCCTCGTGCCCAATGGACTCGAAGAAGCGACCCCACATCGGGCCACCCTCAGGTTCAGCGCCGCCTGCAGCTTCGGTGCTCATCGCATTCATCTGTAGATGGGCTCAGTCAGCAAGGGCATCCCATTATGGCACCGTACTTACCTGTTCCAGAGTAGCATAGGTCAATTTGAGAACATCCACAATGGCAATGAGGCGACCGTCACTCTCGACAACCGGAAGGTTGAGATAGTGTCCATCTGATTGACAGAGTTACAGTGGAGTGCAACCTTGATCGTACGAAGATACTCACTGTGCATTTTCTTCAAAGCATCATGGACGGTGGTGGTAGGAGGTGCCGTATCCGGGTGAGGAGTCATAACCCGCACAACACTGCACCTACTTGAATCCAAGCCAGCAGCAATGACACGGAGCACGACGTCCTTTGCTCGTAAAGATACCAGCGATCCTGGGTGGGTGGAATCCACCGCCTTGTGTAGCGCCGGTTGACTCCATGACACAGACAGCAGTGGTGCGCTTCTCTTTCATAAGCTTGGCCACCTCCTTGACGGTAGTCTTGGGGCTAACGGTGGCAGGCTCCGTGCGCGAGTCCATGACGGTAGTCAAGTCGGGCAGTGCGGTCTTCTCCGCAGGGCCTCAACGTAAGAGAGCATAGCAGCTGCCTGAGGGTTCTGGCCCATACCACCGCCCAGTTCGGACTGCACGCCTGCGAGGGCATTATAGAGCTTCTCCGAGGCAGACGAGCTGCGTTCTACTTTATCGAGAGCTTCGTGGAAGACTTTCGTGATGTCCAGAAGCCCCACTACGTTTCCTTCTTCATTGCATACAGGCTATGGGCACCGTCAGTGACAATCCAAAAGTGAACACTAAGGACACGCACCAAATGCCTGAAGTGCCTGGTCACCATCAATTCCAAAGCCTCGGTCGCGCTCGTAGTATCGCGCGTCACCATTGGGTTGCGGGTCATGATCTGGCTGACAGGCGTGATGTGTGGGTCCAATCCTTCCGCGGTGACCTACATAGAGAGCAACATCATATAGACGCGTCCACGGCAACATATACCCATCTGACTTACTCGGTACGCGAGATCCTTCGCGGTAAAGATACCGCTGAGACCTTCGTCATCGTCGACGACCAAAACACAGTCGGTCCTCTTTGCCGCGCAGAGTTGACTGGCCTCCGATACTGTGATGGTCTCTGGCACAGTCAAAGCAGGACTGGGCTTCAAAGCAGCGACGGTGCCCTTCTGAACGTTGGCCTTGGTGCCGCGCTTGCTGGGGCGGCTCTGCTGGTGATGCGTCGTAGAAATCGTCCGCTTGCGGGAGAGCTCGGATTCTATCTTCTTACGGATAGCCTGCGAGGGATTTTCTGGGTCAGCAAACACAGTTTTGGACGCCGTACGGCGCGCTTTTGGGATGTTACTGGATGGAGAGGAGTGCGTGCGAGGCAGCGGTATAGACATTTTGGCGTCCGTTCAACGAACGTAATTTTGGGAGAAGGAGACAAGTGCCGTGGCTATTTTGCGGGCGAGAGAGGGCGAACACGTGTAGGTCGCGCTGTGTGATGACACGAAACGTCCCGGGCGTAGGCGTTATCTCTCTCTCCCAGAGTTGCCTCTTCTTGCCACGCTTGCACCAGTGCAGAGTGCATTGCAACTCACCTCGTCTCTCCTCGACTGTTTCTTCCTCGTGTCCGCTGGTGAGCCTGAGAGGGTCGACATACTTGCTGAGGAGCGCCCTGCGAGCTGTGAGTATGATCGTGGCGAAGTAGCACGTTCCGGGAACGGGAGCGGCGAGCTGGAACGTTCCGATGCGCCTGCGCCGCGGTGATGAGAGGGAGACGGCGATGGGATGGGGATCCTCGACATCCAAAGGCCGTGGACTCGTTCAAGCGTACACTTCGCAGCGGACGTTTTCTCCCCAATGGGCGTCTCCCTCCCGCCGCGACGCGTGTTGATCCTTATTTGGCTCCGCTCCCCGGCTCAGCGCTCTGGCGCTCCGAACACCAACCGAACGCCGTCGGTTCCGCCGCTCAGCAGCCCTGAGGGCAAATTCAAATATCGATACGTTGAGATTTGCAGTCATGGTATACGTATATGGCGAGCGTAGTATTCCAGCAGTAAGTTACACTAATTGTACATTCACATAAAGTAAATCGAAGTAGATGGCAAGCAACCTGTGTCAAAGACGTTAGCTGAGCGGGCTGTTTAAGCCTGAGGATAGTATGACCATACCAATCAAAAGCATCGTTTCCACGGAACATCACAGCTTGCGTTTGCCCTTGCTCTTGGCTCCTGCTCCAGACCTGGTTGTGTACAAGTAGTACGCGCCTCCGAGCGCAAGAATCAGGAAGAAGTTGGCTAGAGGTTGGTACTCAGCGTCAGCGCATTCATAGAACCAATAGCGTAAAACTCACCGAACACGAATCCAACAGTATCCTGGATGAGGTCAGTGACCAAGGTCACAAACGCATTGCCCACATCCAAGACGCCTTTGACAATCGCGGAGAACAACGCAAGCACAGCATGGAACACAGCAATTCCTGCGTTGAGGATGGCGAAGCCAACGTTGGCGATCGCCTGAGTGAAGGAGGAGAGTGCGGTGACTACGGCGTGCGACATGGTAGGGAGAGGGAGTTCTGTTGTGCATCACCACCTTCGTCCGACCCTGGTTATATAGAAGGCCACAGCACGGTTGCACCACAGCGCTCATATCCTGTGACGTCAACACTGAACCATGAACAGGCTGCATTCCGAGTCTAACCAGCCCGTCAAAGTAAATATTTACAGGAAGCGATAGCTAATGCCCAAAACTAATATCCGGTCCACAATAGCAGAGCAGTCAGACATAGTTCAGAAAGTCAACCTCATGTGCCTATACCACAACGCATACAGCAGAACTATGTCCCCGCAGCTGCACTTACATTACTGAGCCCGGGCACCTGCACCAGCAGCCGGGGGTGGCTGCGGGGCAAGAGTGCTGCCAGCCCAGCGGGACAGCACGTTCTTGGCCGTATCCCAAACTTGGACGGCGGCAGGAGGGGTTCCAGGCTTGCGGACGTATCCTTCGATGCGTGTGCCCACAAAGTTGACGGCCAAGCGGAGTGAAGTTGGACTGGTAGTAGCGCTGACGCAGGAAGTGTGCGTAGATGAGGGGTGTGAGCAGGGAGTTGCGGAAGGTGATGGCACCAAGCAAAACGCGAGCCAGTATGCCGAGTTCAATGAAAGCGACTGCCTTCATAGCGGTGTCGTAGTTGGCTGGCACAGACGTCAGTTCGAATCTGGTTGACCCGGCGCGGAAGACGCACCTTTGACCCAAAGCTGGAGCCTTTTGGCGAGAGGGTGGGGAGTGGGCGTTCCATTGGGTCCAGGTGGGCCAGCAGCGAGAAATTGGGGCATGAGGGTCGTGCGCGTGAACGTGAGTGCATGGAAGAGGGAGAAGATAGTATATGGCAGCAAAGCGACTACGCAAGCGATGAGCCTCGAAATTCCGCAGTGGGGGAAGTCCTGCTTACGTGCTATGGGCTTGGACGTCCACCAAAACAGCGCGAGGAGGAAGTATTGCACATTCTGAGAGATACGAGTGAGCACCGTTGCTGGTTACGCGGTAGGTATATTGCGCACCTCATCAAGAAGTGCTCTCTTGACCCAGGCAAGGTTGGGCTGCGGGGTCTGCGTTTACACGTCAGCACGTATTTCCTGTATCCAAGCAGCGTATCTGCTCACTCCGAGGGACTTTCTGTAATAGCCATCCTTATTAGCTGGCGCAAGCATCTCATTCGACGTATGACTCACTGGCACACGATAGCATAACTGGCGAGAGCACCCAGGAAAGCCGCTTTAACGTGGCACAGCCACTCCTGTTAGTATGAAGCCAAGCCAGCGGAAGGAGCTATAGGACGCACTCTTGTACCACAAAGGCGACGGTGACCCAAACAGTAGCGTTTTCGGCAAGTACAGCAGGGCCGAGAGGAGGAGCGTGAAGTGGCCGCCTGCCCAAAGATAGTGCTGCAAAAGGCTGCGCGTCAGCGCCCGAGGTCTCAAAGCCACTTATCAGATGCAGAGAGGTCTACCTGGGTCGTCGCCATCTCGTGAGTGTGTCTTGCGCACGGAGGAAGGTCTTAGAGGGAAAGGGTGAAGAGCTGTTTTTCTGGGCTACGGAGAGCAGTGATGAGCCCACACCCAATGTGACGTACACATGTTCAGCTTTAGGGCAGGCTCCAGTCACCGCGTTGACCCCACGTGCCCGAGGCCTGTGTCTACTTTTGCCTCCGCCTCACCTCCGCCGCCTGCATCGCGTTCAGCTGTTCATGTACTTTACACACTCTTTACGAGCTTTGCCACGAGAGACGACCCAACGGCATATCAACAATAAATCTGATATTACAGCAACACACCCCATGAAACAAAAGCGCACAGAACATACGAGCACTACCGACTCCAGCCGCTGTCTCTCATCCGCTTGTGGTCAACTCCCCTTTGTACACCTCCTTGTCGACCCTCCGCTTCCCAAGCGTCTCTGTCCGCCTGCCCTTCGAAGGCCGCCGCACGTCCTTCCTCGACACAACCTCGCCCTCGACCTCAAGGTCATCCTCCTCCTTATCCTTCGCATCAATCTCCTCCCACTCCTCCTCGATCTCTTCGTCCTCCTCTCTCTGCCTCTTCTTCCCCGACCGACCAGCACCTCCTGTACCCTGCCCGATGTTGACGTTTACCCGTGGTGGCACAGAAAACCCGAACGCCTTGCCCACTTTCGCGAGGTCAAGCTGGTTCACGTCGAAGATCTTCTTGAGCGAATACGACGCGTATGCTTGTAGGTACGATCGGAAACCATCCCGAGCGGACTGGTGCAAGAAGTAGTTCTTTTGCAAGAGCTTCTCCAGCTACGAAACAAACTATTTAGCTCAAGCTCCGCATATGGCATAAATCGCACATACCTGAGACTGGACGTTCGCGATCTTATCTGCCGGGAAGCTGAACTCATTCAACGGAACCTTCGCTTCCTTCAAGAAGCGCAAGAATCCAAGCTCGCTCGGTAGGAGGAACATCAGACTCTTGCCGACCTTCCCGGCACGCGCAGTTCGCCCTACTCGGTGGATGTAGTCGCGTGGGTCGTCTGGCGGGTCGTATTGGATGATCCAGTCAACGCGAGGGATATCGAGACCACGGGCGGCGACATCTGTGCACAGCAGTATGCCAGACTCGGCATTGCAGAACTCGAAGAAAGTGTTCGTCCGCTTTTGCTGCTTTTGCTTCCCCTGTTATTCGGTCAGGACATATCGCAGAGAAGAATGCGAATGAGCGCACATGTAGGTCCAATACTGGAACGTCGATGTAGTTCAAAAGCTCGGCATGATATTTTACGGAGTTGCAGCTTGAGAAGAAAACAACAATCTTCTTCTTCATGTGCTTTTTGAGGAAGGTGAAAAGGAGGAGGAACCGGCGGTCTGAAGGGCAGACGACATATCCTTGTGATAGTGTTGCGACCGTACTTGTGCTTTCCGACTTGTCGACGTCAACGTACAGAGGGCCAGGTCGTAATGATATTCGAGCGAGGTCGGTGACCTTGGTAGTCTGCGTTGCTGAAAAGAGCATAGACTGGCGGTTGTCTTGAAGATAACTCAGGAGACGTTTTCGTGAACTGAAGACTAGCGGGGCGTACCATTAGGGAGGATGTTGATGATCTTCTTCATCTCTTCCTCGAATCCGACTTCGAGTATCCGATCCGCCTCATCAATAACCAAGCATTTCAGATTCCTGAAGACAAATCCTTTTGTGTTCTGTTTGACGCATTAGTTAGCTGCTCTCGAGTATTGGCATAATTGTAACATACCTCAAGGTGGTCAAGCAGTCGTCCAGGAGTTGCTACAATCAGATTTACACCTTTCATCAACTTGTCTGCCTCTGCTCTTCGGTTTGCGCCACCCATGACAATTCCAAAGGTTTGTGAGTGGTGAGCCATGAGCTCTTTTGCGACGCCGAAGATCTGCAGAGCAAGCTCGCGCGTTGGTGAGACAATGACAATGCCAGTCCCTAAGATCCACTAGTTCAAACATCAACATAAGCTATTAAAATATATGTGTACGCACCATTGCGAGGCTTGAACTTCATCCTATGCAGCAGCTCAACAGCAGGAATCAAAAAAGCCAATGTCTTCCCCGAACCTGTCCGCGCAGCACCAAGCACATCCTTCCCCGCAAGTAACGGAGGTATACTCTTCTCTTGGATACTTGTCATAGTCGTGAAGCCCATGTCTGCCAACGCCCGAGCTGTTGGCTCAGAAAGCTCGAGGTCCGAGAAAGGCTTTCGGCCGGAGGAAGCATCATCAGGGATTGGCGTCGGGGCGGTGACGCCTTCGGAGGCCATATTTTGAGTACGGTTTCCACTAAAGGTTCCGCAAGAGGCCAAAGTGGTAGTGAGAGGGATGCGGGAGACTGGACCAGTAATACCAAGTGTGAGGATGTCAGCGACGGAAGCGCGAGAGAGCAAAATCCGCGATCAAGAATTATTCTGACAAGGCGCCGGCAATTGCCGGTTCGCCATGTCTGCTTCCTCCTCACTGTCCGCTGCACAAAGTGTGTATCTTCCTTGTTGACAAACCCAGGCAGAATCACTGAAATGTCTGCATTTATTCAACAGTTGCTACCGCCGCTGCGCTGGTTGTAGCTTCCCTGGGCGTTGGGTACGCTTGGGGAGCTAGATCTGCTGCCGGCCAAAGCCTGTCTGTAAAGTCGCAAGAATCGCAAGCGTCGAGCACTGTGAAAGGCCCCGACGCTCCCGGAGCGTCTCAAGAAGATGAGGGCGATAGCGAACTAGAGGAGGAGGACCTTGCAGACGGAGACCTTTCTGCGGTTAAACCGGGATGGACTGAGCAATGCAAGCTGGTACGTTGCATACATAGATGCTTGTTAACATACCCTCAAGCTCATGGCTGTCAAGGTTCTGGTCGTAAGAACGGACTTGAAGATGACTACCGGAAAGATTGCTGCACAGTGAGCCTCACCTTGTTAGAATGCGCTTACAGCTGAATGATTCATATTTGTAGATGCGGGTGAGTGGATGACACTGTCAAATCGTAGTCGCCTTTAAACCTGACGCATGCTCAGTCACGCAACGCTTTCCTGCTACAAAGCCCTTCAGAAAACGAACCCTCAGGTGAATAGCTTGGCTTCGTAGCTTCCGACCACACGTCTAACCGCGTATGGTGTAGTTGCTCCGTCACTGGGAAAGGACAGGGTGTGTTCCGGTACGAAATATTGCAGAGTTCTTCTGATTGGCCTGTAGACAGGCGAAAGTTGCGCTCAAGGCGGGCTCAGAAGACGAGCTTCCTTGAGCTTGAGGCCCTTGCGAAAAGTGTGAACTTATGCGCTCGGTCTATCCTGGATGCGTGAGTTATCTGTTGCACGTGCGCTACTATGTGGTACTCATTACACTGTCTACAGGGGTCGTACGCAAATAGCGGCTGGTTCCCGTACGGTGCTCGGGATTGGTCCCGGTGAGTATGCCTGCGTATCTTCATTGCCACGGAATGCACTGACTCCGGTTGCAGGTCCTGTGGAATTGGTGAACAGGGTCACAGGAAAGCTGCGGTTGTTGTGAAAGCAAGTTGTGTTGGGTTTTCTGGGTGCAGTTCTGTGTCTGTCTGGTGTACCTGCCTGTCTGCGCTGATCTTGAGAAATTGCCTTGACGAGTGCGGAAGTGAGAATTGATGGGATGGCCGTGGGAGTGACGTCAGGAAGTTTCTCGAAGAGGAATGATCGGGCTGTGTTATTTAGCGCGTTGTGCGGAGCGGCTGGCAAGATAGACGCTGCGAGATAACCTCTTCCACGGTGCTCGATGGAGCCCATGGCTCGCAGTGGAAACAAAGTGGATCGCTGAAACCCCAGCCCCCTCCTATATAGCCCAGAGCTCACCACCCAACGCCTCACTTTTCACCCAACACTCACCCTCTTAACGACCAAACCATGGCCTCCATCGCTCTCGCCCGTGTCTACCAGCAGTCGTTCGAGACACATCCTTACTCAACCCTCGCTCTCACCAACGGTGCCTTCGGAGCTCTTGGAGATGTAGTTGCTCAAGTAACACAACGCCTTGTGAGTATGCCTTCGGGTGCATCGTGCAGCCGGCAGCTGACAACTTTTGATATAGATTCAGTCCGAGCCCAACAAGAGAGAGCAACCGTTCGACTTTAACCGAACAGCTCGGTTCTTTGTCTTTGGAGTGGGCATGGGTGAGCAACACGTTCAACCGTAGGAGGATATGCTGCTCAATGCCGTGCAGGCCCTCTCATTGGCAGATGGAACTTCGTACTGGAGAAATACTTTCCATTACGTTCGGTGTCGCGTATCCCGGGGACACCAGGCAAAGTCAGCTTAAAGGCGTTGGGAAAGCGTGTCGCTGCAGACCAGCTAATCATGTACGTCTCCTTGCTCACTTCACTCGCCGTCGCAGCTACTCAAGGCACGCACAGGGCGCCCATCGGCCTCGGGTTGTTCTTGACCTCCATGGGTGTTATGGAAGGTCGCGACAGACATCACATCCAGGACAAAGTCCAAGACCTGTACAAGCCCCTTATCCTGGCCAACTGGCAGATATGGCCTATAGCTCAGGTGAATACGAGACACGTTGACTCAGAGGTTTTAGTTCTCACGCATGGCCTACCCTGCACCGCAGCTCATCAACTTCCGCTTCATGCCCCTTGCCTACCGTGTGCCCTTCCAGTCAACATTGGGTGTCTTCTGGACACTTTACCTCTCCATCGCGAACTCCAAGTACGTGGTCTCACTAGCTAGCTAGTGAACTCCCTACTGACTTCACTTGGCATCGCAGAGAAAATGTCGCGGAGGATCGTCGCGACCAATTAGCGGAGACGCTCGAAGGCCGGTCGCAATGAGCCCTGCTGATCGGTGTCTTCTCGGTTTCTTTGGACTTCTGAACTTCTCTGCACACGGGACATTCGGGTCTTCGCACTTCGCGCGTGCATAGATTAGCTTTACCCTGTTGTATCCTCCACCCTTCTTGTAGCATTAGTATTGTCGTAATACCCGGGGGACTTATACGTTACTTTTAGATATTCACCGTGATTGTCTCTATCCTACATATGCCCATGCACAATGCATTACTTGTACTTCGTGGTACATCTATGATTTCATTGGAAGTGAGAGTGAATGCACAACTCATTTAGTGAGACTGGCCTCGTTTCGGTCGTTCCAACACGCATCAGTAAGTAAACTTTATTCATGTATATTACTCTGAGTGTAGGGCAGATTACACAATGTCTCAAAATTCCAATGAGAAAGCAAGTCACATACGTTGCAGCACCAGAAATGCAAAGATGGGTTGAACACGGTAATGTCATAAAGCAAGCCCAGTTTTGTCTGGCATATTTTCACCCATGTAAAGCCTATGTCATTCGAAAAGGGGAGGTCTTATATGCATGTTTACCGTGAGCATCGAACTGGCGACGAACAGGGAGGTGGGCAGCAAGAGGAGGCAAAATAGTATTCAGTGTTGCCCTCCTGAGTGTAGGAAAGAAACTGCGCAGTACAACAGATAAAAGACAAGTACTACGTTGCACCGTACTTCGGTTTGAAGAACGCCGGCGGTAGCTTTGCCAAAACGTCCACCAACGGCCGCTCCACGACAACCAACTCACTCGGCCCGATAAAGTCGACGAACAGGATGGGCCGGTAGTGCGTCACGAGCTTGAAGTTGTCCTGCTGCACCGTGCCCGCGTCATCGAGGCCCGCCGGCGGCTTCGCGCTCGGCCGCTGCCCGCCCCAGCGCCGCTTCTTGTCGAACCCGCCCCACCCGACGCGCGCGTCGAGCTGCACCCGGCACAGCCACGTCGCGCCCCAGAACAGCGCGCTGCCGCGCCGCGCGGGGTGTGCGGGGCTCCCGCCGTCGAACGCGACGCCGAGCAGCGCGTCGTGCAGGTGCGTGAACCGCCGCGGGAGGTGTGCCGTCAGCTCGCGCGCCCATGCGGGGAACGTGCGCGCCTCGACGTCGTACACCTGGATGCTGTTGTTCGCGAGCCCGAGCACGAGCGTGCTCGGCGCCGCGCGGTCGAACGCGAGCGCGTGTGTCAGGTGCGCGAAGGACGGCAGCACGCAGTGGTACTGCACCGAGTCGAGGTTGAAGACGTGTGTGCGCCGGTGGTCGTCCGACGTCGCGAGCCATTGGCCGTCGGGGCTGACCGCCATGCGTGTGACTGCGGCGATGACCGGTTTCGGTGGGTCGACGTCCTCGTCACTGTCGCTCTCGTCTCCAGACTTCTCCAGTGCAGGCGCGCTTTCCGGGACATCGGCGTCTTGCATCTCCACGTCCGCGTCGACACTGCGGTGCCGTCCAGCGACTACACGTTCGCCGAGGACAATGTTTTGCATGCGGTGGTGCTCGAATCGTCTCAAGACGCGTGGCTTGTTCGACAAGTCGATAACGAGGATATATGATGACATGGCTGACGCTATAATCAGCTTCGTGCTGTCTGGCGAAAAGGTAAAGCATGACGCCCCAGTCGACGCAGGTGTAGTGGGAAGGTGTGGTGCAAGGATGGCAGAGAAGTCCCGTATTCGCTTTGCTTTCAGCCCTCCCTTCGGCTGAGATACGTCAATTGAGCAACATTAGTGGGCGGTGTTGATGGACACGTACCAACTTCTCCATGTGGAATAGCTTAGACTCAAACAAATCGGAAATGACCACCCACTGGCCGTCATCCGAGATACCACTTGCAAGTAGGTTTGTAGTGACATTCAGGTCCAAGTCAAGAACAGGTTCCCAGCCACCCTCAGATGAAGGTACCTCTGCTGGCTGGCCGTCCTCGGCGGGGAGTGGGGTCTGCTTTGGCAATATCCGCCAAATGCTCGCGCCTGTGTCCCGCTGACAGAGTAGAAGTCTTGCCTGCCGCGCAAGATGAAGTGCAGATGCGTTAGAGGAACCAGAGCTGTATGGCAATCGCCTGTGGTACGCCTCCTCGAACGTCGCAATATCACTTGTGCTGAGCGGGTTGATAACCTTGGTCGATGTGCTCGAGGGCAAGGCGGCGGGCGCGGCGACGACTGACATATCCAGCCCTCCAGATGCCAGGATGGGCGCGACGTCGACAGGGAATTGGCGGCGATGGGAGGGCGGTAGGGGTGAGTGAGGTGGCCATATCGCGAGGGCACGGACATCGTGTGAATGTAGACGTTTGCTAACCGACACTATCCACCGACTCGATGAGCGATTCAGAATTGAGGACTGCTCAGTGCTCTGCGTTTTTATGTTGGTGAATTCAACAACTTTTTGGTCCACACCGGACGTGTACACCGCAGTACCTTCCTATTTGCACGACCGTGAGGCTCTTTCAGTGCACACGAGGAAAGGCAAACGCACGGGATTAACAGTGAGGCAGAGAACATCGGCTCCGTGCGCCTGGAAGCTCTGCAGCTGTGTCCCAGTTCGAGAGTCCCAAAACTTCACCATTCCCAGAGAATCTCCGGAAATAATTGTGCCATCCCTGGCATACTTTAGGATTGTGAATGCAGTTTAGCGACAAAAGAGACTTACCCAAGCACACCAACTGTCCATACTAACGTCCGCTCGCCTCTCATCTTGTCCGTCCCCATACGCTCGCCTGCACGACCAGTCGCGACATCCCACTTCCGCACACTACTGTCCGAGCATCCAGCGACAAGCCACGAGTCTTTCCAATCTTCCTCGTCGTCGTCATCACTACTCTCATTCTCGCCACGCGATGAGGAAGTTGTTTGTCTCGGAATCGGAGGACCCCATGCTATGCTGAGGATTCTGCTCTTGACACGGTCGAGTCGCCGGAGGTGTGTCAATGTGTCGTGTTCTAGTGACAAAAGTCGGACTGCGCCATCTTCGCAGCCTATGGCGAGTGTTGATGAGGCTGGGTTTGGCGATATGCACCATATTGAACCTCCTTGTGAAGGAATAGTCCTCTATGAGGTCGGTGGTGAGGAATAAGGTAGCAGACATGTGGGGAATTGACATGCCTTGATGCACCCTCGTTCTATGTCCCATTCTGCCAGTTCGTTACCCCCTCCGGCACTGAAGAGGCGCAAGTCTGACAGACTGGGCGTTTGGTCTGGTGAGATCTGGTCTGGGTAGCGGAGGGTAAATGCCAGAGAATCAACTTTTGAGGGATGCGGTCCCGCAATCGTCTATAGCTTCTCTCAGTACAGTTGAATACTCTCAGCATGGTTGTACGCACCTTCTTCACGACCCAGGCCTGTGGTGCTTGGAGGGCATTATCCGAGCCTGTCCATTCACATATTTCAATATTCCCGTTTGCACGGCCTACAGCGAGGACGCCGAACTTCAAAGCGTGCCGGATGACGGCTGCCTTCTTTCCTTTGGGCGATGGAAGGGCTAATGGTGGGAATGCAAGCGCGGTAATCCCAGACGGCGTGAAGTCCACAAAACGGCAGCGGTGGACGGAGAGTGCTCGGGCTTCGACCATCCCAGCGAGCGCGTCGTTTTGAAGCACAAGTGCTATGCAGTGTTAGAGAGTACCAGGCAGGAAGACGAGAATAAGACGAGAACTGGCCGTGCAGCACTGTCGGGACGGGCAAGTATTTGGATGCAGAGCAAGCTGCAAGACCAAAGTTTTTGATGTGACCCAATTCGGCAAGCCCGCCGCGAACGCGCCTCCAGTACGCGCCCAAGCTCTCGCTCACACTCAACCTTCGTTCATCCCCTCGTCCTACTCCTTGCTTCATCCTAGCCACTTAGACTCCAAATACCGCAAAATGTCTTTCCTCGGACGCGGCTCGACTCCGGCTGGCCAGGTCAACCCTGAGCGTGTCGAGATGGCCATGCAAGAGTGCGTACAGCTCATCTGCCGGGATGCTCCATAAACTTACGCTATCCCGAAGGTTGGACATGATCACCGACGTATTCAACAAGCTTGTCACGTAGGACATCTCATTTCAGTATATCTCAGTAGCTTACAGTTCCGGTAGGTCATGCCACAACAAGTGCATCAGCGCGCGGTACGCGGAAGGCGACTTGAACAAGGGCGAAAGCGTGTGCATCGACCGCTGCGTAGGGAAGTTCTTCGAGGTTAACAAGAAGGTTGGGGAGAAGCTGCAGACTATGGGGGCTGGCGCGGCGGGAGCAGCGTCGCAGAGTGCGTTCGGCTCGCTATGAGACACTCGCACTTCCGAGGACAGCTCTCGCTCATGAAAACATGTACCTTATGCTCAACTAACATCCAAATGCCCCCATTCGACGCCATTCTTCTCAATCTTCGCCACACTATGATCCATGGCAAGCTCTAGAGTTACATGTGCAGCCACAAACAAATATGACACCCCGAAAGCAGAAAGTAGAGAAGCGATAGCCTACTGGCTACTTGCCCGCGGTGGGGAAGCACTCAGCCGCGGTTTTGCTGTGTTTGTTTTGAGCGTGCTCTTCCAACCTAGTGATGAGGGCATAATGAGTCAAGAGGTGACTTGTTTGTATTTGAACACTCACGCAGGCATGCGAGTGGTCAGAAGCTGCGACACACAGCCCAAGTCAGCAGTGGAATAATATTGGGGACGTGCTGCACTACTCACGAAGGTCTGCCTGCAGACTGTGCAGATAATGTTCTTGGCAGCTTCGTTGGTCTTGTTCTGACTCTTTGCAGTGCCACCCGCCTTGGCCGCGTTGCGTTCACGCTTCTGTTGCGCTTTAGCACCCTACATGACAGTGGCGGTAAGTGCGTTTGCTCGGGGTTGTTGTGCGTATTGGCGAGCGCACGTTTCCCATGTCTAAGAATGCAAATCAGTCGTAAATGAAGGTGTTGCGCGAGGCGGAGGGGTATCGACCCAGAGGAGGACTGAGGAGGAGTGGCAAGAGCGAGGGCAGGGCGCCTATAGAACGTGGCGGGAGCACATCCGCAGAAATCGTTGATCGCACCGATTGACGAGGAATGCAACACAGAAATTCCTTTTCCGGAACAACTGTGTAAATGAGAAGCTTTTGTCAGCCTGTGGTATTTCTGCCCCGTAAAGCCGAGTCATTGATTATTTTGAACGTTTAGGAGGTTTGGTTTGGATCCGGACCGCGGCTGTGAAGCCCATACCCAATCCTGTCGAGTCCGATGGGTTTACCACCGACGCTTTTTACTCTCACTCGTCAGGTCCTCGCACACCCCCTTACCTCCCGCTCCCATACTCTCCGTACCTTCCGCAGAGCAACATTCAGACGGTCCATCATGTCTCTCGTGAACGGCGACCTCGAGGCAGCGCGCTCTGCAGTTGCAGACCAAGTGAAATTCGACATCTTGACAGCGACCCAGGACGCCGTGAGTCATAAGCGCACTGTGAGGTTCATGGTCACTTAGCTCCCACCGCGCGTTAGGACAATGAAAAGCAGAGGCAGGAAGTCGCGAGGAGTTTCATCTGTACGTAACCTTCCATCAGTCTCGGCGGCCAGCCAGGATGATTTATATTGGACCCACAGCCGATACCATTACAGGCAGGTGCTCTCGTTGTGGCGTGCCACGACCATCAATAACATGAATGCACCGTGCAGTCCCGAGCAAGGAGATGTACCTCTATGCCGCGCTCGCCTCAGTCGGCGACGATGTGTACCACGATCCATGCGCTCTCGCCCTCGAAGCACACATGGCCCAGCTGACTGGCAAGGAGGCTGCGCTCTTCATGCCCTCCGGTACCATGTCCAACCAAATCGCCCTCCGCACACACCTGAAGCAGCCCCCGTACGCGGTGCTGTGCGACTCCCGCTCGCACATTAACAAGTGGGCTTTTCCCACCCTGATACCCTCTGTAATCGAACTCACACGATGTGACGCATCTCAGCTACGAGGCCGGCGGTACCGCCTTCCACTCCGGTGCCCACACCCTTACTATCATTCCCGCGAACGGTCCGTACACACGGTAGCGAGCTTCCTCTAACAACGCAACTTAACATATTCCCAGGTCACCATATCACCCTTGCCGAGGTACAGGCGAACATTGTCCTTAGCCAGGATCTTCACTGGTGAGCTGTCCTCATGTTCGTAGAGATGTATGTTGCTTATAGTCGCCCACAGTGCACCAACCGAGGTTGTATCCCTGGAGAACACACTGAACGGCACCATTTTCCCTCAGGACGAGATTGTCCAGATTGCAGAGTTCGTCCACGGCCACGGCCTCAAGATGCACCTAGACGGCGCACGTATCTGGCACGTCGCCGCTGAGACTGGGACCCCTCTCAAGACGCTATGCGACCCCTTCGACTCCGTCAGCTTGTGTTTCAGCAAGGGCCTTGGTACGCACAACGTCATCCCGAACCGCCGCTTGATACTCATGTTACTTGTCAGGTGCACCGGTTGGCTCGTGCCTTGTTGGTACCAAGGAGTTCATCCGCAAAGCACGGTGGTTCAGGAAGCTGTTTGGTGGCGGTATGCGTCAGACAGGTGTCCTGTCTGCCTCTGCCGCATACGCCTTGACCCACAACTTCCCGCAACTCACTCGTGTCCACACTCTTGCGCAGAGATTGGAGGCCGGCTTGAAGGACATTGGTATCCGGATCACTAGCGGTGCTGAGACTTGCATGGTGAGCCATTTTTATCCGTTACCGCACCTACGATTTACCTTTTCAATGTAGGTCTTCTTCGACCCCTCACCATTGGGTATCAGCTACCCTGAGCTCGTCGAGCGCGCCGCCAAGCTGCCTGAGCCGATCAAGCTTGGTGGCTCCCGTCTGGTCGTGCACATTCAAACCTCCGACGCCGCTGTCGACGACCTACTCGCCCTCGTACGCGGGATTGCCGAGGAGAAGAAGGCCGCCGGCTGGGTACCAGCACCCGAGGGTGTCGTCAACGGCACCGCGTACCAAAACGTCTACGTTCGTGCGGTCAAGAAGTAGAGTTCTGTGGCTTTACATAGAATCTGACCATCCCTTTTGCAATCGGGCATGGAAGACCCAATGTAGATACATCTTTAGAAGTTGGATCACATTGCGAGTGTCTACTTATGATCATATTTGTGCATGGTGTATGCAATGTATGTGAAATAAAATAACATCTAGACTTCATCCTCTGCCAACGTACTTTTGTTTCTCGTACTCCCGCCAGAGCGTCTTCATTACCGCCTTACCACCGGAGTCCAAGGACGCAACCATCATCGCGTCGCGGTTGTACTCGCCCATCATGTCGCAGAGCGCGAACAGCCCGGGCTCGAGCTCCTTGCGGATGTCGGCAGGCATCACGCACAGGGGGTCGTTCAGCGCCTCGATGTACGCCTGCAGGACGTATGCGGCATGCTTCGAGAACGGCCGTGCGAGCGACTCCGCCTTGCCGCTGTCGGCCGCCGCGGTCTGCGCGCGCACGACCGTCTTGGTGGTCATGGTCGTGAGCAGCCGCGCCGTCGCCTTGGCCTCCTCGGCGGACAGCGGCTGGCTCGCGTTCACCCACCGGGGCAGCGTGTCTGTCACAATCTTGCTCTGCTTTGCGCCTAGCTGCGGGCGGAGATGGCGCAGGGAGAGAATGAGTCTTCGCAGGAGGAAGCCGAGGTGAGGGAGGGTGGAGGTTGTGAGATCGCGGCGCAAGCGGACGAGGGCGCTGACCGTCGAGACGACTTCGTGGTACGCAGCCGACTGCGTCGTCACTTCATGCTCTGTAGAGCCTTCTAACACAAAGCCCAGGATCGACCACACGCTCGAAAGGTTCAGCTGTCTAATCAAGACAGGCTGCAAATTGATGTTAGTTAGCTTCCGTTTAGTGTGTTCATCCGCTCTGGCTTACCCGGTCATTGAACTGCCTTGCGACGAAGCGAAGGGCTTGATGTCTTATTGAGCTCTCCCGTAGAAATTGAGGCCGAGCGGCGAAGAGCTGTAAGGTACGCGACAGCACGGCCTGCATAATTTTTGATGTTCCTGAGAACACGTTAACAATCAGCGCACATAGGCTTCAAGACCATACACACCCTCGGGAGGGTGTTGCAGCACCAGCGTCAGCGTCTGTACCAAATCTGCAATGTTCGGAAGAGCGAGACCTGGCTGGGAGAGACCCTCCAAGACCAGTTCGAGCATCGCCGAGAATGCTTCCACCGGCAATGTTTTGAAGAAATTGGAGATTAGCCCGTCCAACTCCAGACGACCTGGACGCCGTGAGCGCGGTTGTTATTGGAGAACTGTCATTGCCGTACCTTTATCGTCACAGTTTCGACAAAATGACAGGTAGCTGGCCAGGACGACTTCGAGATAATGGATTTGCTGTTCTTCCAACCCGACTCGGCATTCCGCTTGAACGATGGACAAAACCGCGAGATAAAGCCTGTACCACGAGTTGTCTGGGGCTCGCGAAGAAGCAAACAATCTCGTCACGAGGGCCTTGCCGAATGAAGGCAGTGGATCACCTACGATATTTCAGCTCAAAACCAATGACTACGCGAATGCCTTTTACCTTCGGAATCAATCCAGCGGTGGAACAGAAGCGTGCTGTACCAAACGTTCAGTAGCAGAGCCTCCCCAGCTACATCGCTGGTCAGATGGTTATCCGAGGCCGCCCTAGTTATGTGAGGCAACAGGGAGGAAGAGAGGCGGTTGTGCAGCTGTCGAAGTTGGTCCGCCACTGCAGGATCAAAGCTGAGTTTAGTGAGCTTGGTATGCCTAATGCTAGTGAGATATTTACGTACTCGGTCAGCTTGAACTGCTCCACAAGCAATTCGACAAGGCGCATATGACCTTGCCAGCGCAGCTCGTCCGTTCTGTCGGCTGTGGGCGGCTTGCTGACGAAATCACTGAAGTATTTGACGACATCCACGAGAATAGCACTATCTCCTTTCACAGCGACCCTGATGCATGCGCTGTTGGTAGGTAGTGAATTATTAACACGATGGGAAGCCATTGACATGTACCAACCTGAAATGCATCTCAATCAGTTCCAAGGTCGTAGCGATAAATACCGGGGAATACGCCGACGGATCTGGCGCATGCTGAAGCATGAACGCCAGATATGGTCCTACAACCTAATAATCACTGTCAGTGAAGGGGAAAAAGCGTCTCATGTGGTTACTTACTGAGTGCTCCACAGTCCCATTGAAGACGAAGATCCGCTTCAAGAATTCACGGAAAACGAACGATATTTGCCGGTCGTTCTGTGCCGCACCGTCCGCCAGTAGAACATCGGCAACCAGAGCTCGTCTAAGCAAGTCGCTTCTGACGTTGCGTGACAGGTATTCAATCGGGATATGCAGTATCAGGTTGTACGTCCCGATTACTGCTGGCGGGACGTCTTGACGCGGCGGGAGCCCGTTTTGACCCAAGATTGACTCCAGTAGCTGCCTTACATCCACAGAGTCTAATGGCTTAGTAGCTTCGTTGATTTGGTCTAGAAGTGTGTCTACCCGCTTGTGAGTATGCGTTGTGCTCCCGTTCAGTGTGTTTGACTTACCTCTGAACCGAGGCAGCTCCCAAGTCTCGGCATTGTGCAATGTCTGCCGTAGAATACTCTGCATCGTCAGTTGCTCCGCATTTTCGGCGGACACGGTCTCATGTGCCGTGAATTGAGGATCAATGAGCAGCTTGACAAGACGCTTCAGCTGCTCAGAAGAAGCCACTGAGCTGCAGAATACGTCAGCCAGACATAGACATTTAACGGTGTAGATACGTACTCGAATAGCGATAGCCATCTGGTAAAGAGCAAGTAGGAAACCGGAACGATGGCTTGCGAATGATCCTGGATATCGTGTACTCGTCCAAGCCAAGATAATGTCGAGTATTTCCGGCTTTCTTCCAACACGTTCAGAACCTCGTCAAACACAGGCTCAGGCTCACAATAGCCTAGGTCAACATCGCTAAGGAGCATACGCAGCTGAGGGAATCGATCTTGTGAGATCGACGTCCACAATACAATCGAGATATGCGTACGATCTCTACCCGTAGCCCAGGAACGATTGAGGTGGAGCCAATGGCAGCTAGCAGTTTCGCGGCCAGCTTCTCGTCGCCTTCGGTCGAGAGCTGCAAGGGCGCCGCCGATCTCATGCTATACCTCAGCCGAAGCATCGATGCCGCAATCGACTGCCAGTGCCGGCTGTCCCCGTCGCCGTCCTTTCGACCCCGTTTCACCGAGTCCTTGACCGTCGACCGCAAGGACGAGTAGAAGCCTTGCACCGTCTGGATGACATCGGCTCGCGCGTCCTCCTGCAAGAACCGCGTAGGCAGCACCGAAAGCACGGCGGCGGCGATACGAGACTTGAGTGACAACGACAGCGCCGAGTGGCGAAGGTCATCAGAGGTCGAGTCCGAGGCAGCTTCCTGGTCGATCTTTCGCTTCTTGCGGGGCTTCGTATCTTCACCGATTTTGCCACCTGTGGCGTCCAATCGGTCTATGTCCTCGCGAAGATAGCGCAGCACGGTATCGACCGTGCTGCTGACTTGGCCTGGCGTGAGGAAGGCTTGGATAGACCGCGAGAATGGGTCTAGGAATCTGCGCTGGAATATAGGACTTGTGAGGACTGGCAGCGGGGTATTCGTTCCGTCCAGATTGCCGTGGCGTGCACAGGCCTGCAGAAGCGCTTCGATGAGCTCGTCGAGAGTGCGTGTTTTCGTGTGGTGGTCCAACAAATGTTGTAGATAGGTGTATGCCGATAATGGGGATGACCGAACCTAAATCGCAGAGAATTAGTGGCTGCCACGAGTATCCTTTTGATCCGGATTTACTGTCAGAAGCAGAGGCAGCACGCGGTGGATGGAATGCGCTTGGAGGTCGTAGTCTATGTGGGTAAAAATAGAGAGCACAGATAGTGTGTGGTCCACTGTCTCTTGTTGACCAGCTAATATTGAGTTAGGAAGCACTGTGTACGCAGAAGAAGTACAACGTACCTTGTACAGCTGTGGTTAGTGTCAAGACGGCATCTTCGCCTAGCTGTCGGAAAGCCTCGGCCGCCTCTGTGTCCTTTGGATTGTATAGACCCTCAGAATCCACTATCTGCAACAAATCGACTCTAGCTTGCCACCGGAGGTCGTCGTCTTTCGCAAGCTGGACAAGGGGTTCGCACGCAGCAAAAAACCGGATGGCGATTACACGGGCTTGCTCTACAGTGGTGCCTGGCGCCTGGTGCGAGCTCTGCCCAAACAGCGCCGATCTGTTTTTTCTGGTCGCTTGGATGAAAGACTTGAACAAAAGTGGCAGGCAGCGGCAGGCGACAGAGGCGTCGGAGGTTATGGTTTTTGCCAGGGAGTCGAAGTAAAGAAGGTCATCCCGATCCTGCGCTTGCCGCAGTGTGTCCACATTGAAGATGGTCTCGATACCGGCCTCGTATATTTCGGGATATGGCGCAGCAACCGGTGAGTCGGGCCTGATGCATGCCATCCACAGTGGCAAATACTGTGATAGAAACATAGTCGATATCTGAAGTAATGTCAGAACATGTTCAGCTGCTAGTTATCAGACGTACCTTTTTCTTGTTGGAAGAATTAAGGATTGAATAGCGGTATGAAGCCGCCACTTGCTGCACGAAGTGATCTGGCCTGGAATCGGGAACAGGATCCAATGCGGCCGGCCGGTTTCCACAGTCGTTGAGGAAGCGAAGGATGGCTGCATAACACTCGAGCAACATCTCGGTAGAGAACTTGGCCACGGCCATGGGCCATAATGTCGACAAGCATTGCACGGACACTGCGAAGTGGGAGGTAGACAATTCCCACGAGGCGGCTACGGCGATGAATATTGGTGCCAGCGGGATGCGCTGCAGGATAGGAACGAGCCACATCTTCAATGGACGTGATTTGTGTGCGTCATGTCCGGTTGTAATATCACGCAAGAGGTTCCAGTACTCGTGATTGAGGAGGGGGTTTGTGTCCCTGACATCCAGAGATTAATGTTGTGAATTTTGACGACGCTTAAACAAACATACGGGTCTCTGTCCTTGTCTTTGAGAAAGCGCGCAAGAAGCCAGTCCACAATGGCTTCGCTCTTGTTGGGCACGTAGAGCTGGGTATTGTTCCAAACCTCTCGGGCAATGAGGATTTTGGTGGGACCGCCAGGCTGTGGGGGTCGGAAGGGGCCCGCAAAGCCCGGATAAATTCCTGAGCAGTGAGGGCCATATCGCAGCTAGACGAAGAGTTTGTCAAAGCACGATTTTAAACTTAAGAAATGTGTAAAGTCGATCTGTTACTCTGGCACTCACACTTGCGCGGACGAACCAGCGGAAGGCGAAAATGATCGCGCTTCCTTTTCGGGGTGTAGACAGGCACGGGCCACGTGGGCTAGGCTTGGTCTAGGACGCTTCGCCGCCGCACGGGCTGGCCGTTCTGAGGACCTATGACATCGGGGGACTTGGGATGAGCGTGGGTCTTGTTCCTGGTCCAGCAAAGTCGCCGCCACCTTTCTCGGGAGACCTGCTCGTCCAACGCTCGTCGACGATCTGCCGTCTTTAGATGTCCTGTGCACTCGTGTGTTGACCATACTCTTGCATGAGTCCAGCACTCGGCCACGACCCTGGGCTATTCACAACCCACGACCATCACGACTTTTACCACCCTGCATCCTGGCCATCGCGCCCGCCTAAGCCGCTCACACCCGTAGGTCCCTTACGCATACCTCTTTCCACACGGCTTCACCGTCCAGTCGTTTCAGCAGGCGATGGCTGCATACCTCTGGCTTGTCTGGTACCAAGCCAACTCTAGAGTGTCCCCCAAGCACTGGTCGCTCGCAGTCACCTACGAATTACACGAACGGGCGTATGCGACATTCTACGAAGTGAGTTCCCCGTGCCAAGACTGTCAAGCGCGTCCCGCTCACGCCTCTCGCTACTCACTAGATCATGGGAGACGGCAACGGCATGGGTCAATACCTCCCCACTGTCATTCGACGAGTGCATCTCACGGGCACACACGGGCACCAGCTCTTCGACGGCAAGCTACTGTTGGGAGAGATCAACGATAGCGTGCTCGGCGCGCTCGAGATGTACGGGGAGTCCGCCGTCGAGCTCGTCAACTCGCACAACCGAAAACGCGGCCTGGGCGAGTCCAACTGTCAGGTGCGTGCGCTTGCAGGTCCGTCCCGTGGCCAACCGTCGCTGAATCGCCGTGTTCTGCAGGATTGGGCGATAATCATCGTCCGAAGTTTGGAAGACTCATTACTCCTACCTCGGGGGACCCTTGCAAAAGTGGAAAAATGCCCCCGTTTAGGGTGACGCTCATCCGTTCAACACATTTCAGTTCAGCGCTATCGCCACCTATCCATCCCAACGCTTTGCCTCCGCCTGCTCTATTTACTGTATCAGTATATCGCACTGGTTGTATCCCGCATCTCTTCTTTCTTGGGTTTTAGGGTTCAGGGGTTTTTATTGCATACATCCTGTTGCTTAATATCTCCCGCGCATCTCATATTGTACTACAGTCATCCATACGACATCAATGTACCACAGTACCACAAGCATAGACTATTTCGTATGCCTTCAGACTGCCATGACTTGTATAGAGTTTATTTGTTTATCAGTTGATCATCCCGCTTCATCCCTTGTTCCCCCGCGTCCCCGAGATACCCATGCGAAGCGTCATTATTTGCGTAAGGAGGGTACAAACCTTGCGCTAGCAATACTCTTGTCGGCACGATGGCCCGGAAGCAGGCCTGGGCAGTGCCAGCAGCTAGGTTGTTGCTACGTTGCCCAATTTACGGAAAGTGCCTGTTTGTGCTTGTGTGATTGCATGGACCACCCGCCGGCTTCTGCAGGCGTCATCATCTCAGTGTCTCGGAGGCCCTCCTCGTACTTGACCATCTCGTCAACTCGTCGGTGAACCTCGCTGCAGTCACGGTGTGGATCAGCCGCAACCGCGTTCAGTGATCAACTTCTGCTTCAGCGGCTTGACAATGTCCGGCCTACAGATTCCGGGCAGCATGAGTAAGCGGCATCTGCGGAACCGACGGGTCCTTTCGTGCTGTGTGACACTCATTTCACCAAGGTTTGACCACATACCGCCCGCCAGGTTCTCTATTGCTCTCGCTACGACACTAGACAATCGACATGACCGTTTTGACTACACAAGATTTCGAGGCGTGCTCCGCATCGCAGCAGGAAGAGTGGGAGGTGCTTCAGGTGAGCACCAGCCAGTCTTAATCAAGGCCCATAGGTTCTCATTTCCTTGTTCTCTGCCCAAAGTCGATCTATCCAGACTATTTCTCCGGAGACTCTTCCAGTGGAGCAACGAAACTAGAGATCGCCGTTGAGCTCTCGGAACCGAGGTTCGTCACGCCTCTCGAAGACAACAGCAGCTCCGCTGAAAGCTCCAAACAAGCCGCACGGGTGAGGACGTACGCCTCCTCGAGTGGCTCGGATGACGAAGAAGAGTTCACCCTACAACTGAGCAATCTTCCCCCGCTTTTACTGGAGATTATCCTTCCTTCAAACTACCCACTATATGCACCTCCCAGCATTGTCTCAATACATGCTACCCATGCGTGGCTCGGACCTTACACAACGCCCCTTCGGCTCCACCTCTTAGATATGTGGCAGGAAGGAGAGGGTGTGCTTTACACGTGGGTAGAGTCAATAAGAAGCGGAGATTTTCTAGACGCTTTACAGCTGAAGGATTCAACTGGTGGCAGAAATGTGATCAAGTACGCAAAATAACTTTGCTTCAGGTCACGCTAAGACTAAAATTTAGGAATACAGGATTCCACACCCTGCACTGCCCTTGATACTACCGCTACTTGCGGGGCACGAAACATCGACGCAGCAAGACCGCTTCTCGCAGACGTCGTACAATTGCGAAATTTGTCTGACGTCTATCAAGGGCGCCCGGTGTGTCTCACTATCTTGCTCGCACGTCTTTTGCAGGCCGTGTCTGGAGGACTTTTGGAAGTTGTGCATTAGCGAAGGTGATGTGGGTCGCGTCGGCTGCCCCGACGCGGCCTGCATCAAGGAAGGCCGTGAGGCCACGGAAGAGGAAGTAAGGAGAGTCGTGACTGAAGACGAAGTGCTGCGATGGAAATGGCTGCGGCAAAAGAGGTTGACGGACCGAGGTGAGTCAAGTCAATCCCTGCAGCAAGCCGGACGCATTGCTCACCTACTTTCGCGACGTCATAGACCCTGCAATGATACATTGTCCTATGTCATTTTGTCAGACACCGGTTCCAAAGCCGCAGAACGTCGACGAGAGCTCTGGTTGGGAGCGATTGCGGACGTGTCCAGAGTGCGGATATTCATTTTGCGCGTACTGCAGGCGTACTTGGTAAGTGCATCCACGTCCACCGCCGACCGGAGACTGAACAATCACGGGACAGGCACGGTCCCATAAGCGATTGCCCGCTTAGTTCGACAGAGTCATTTGTCATGGAGTACATGTCTCTGCCGCCGGACGACCCAGAGAGGGGGGTAATCGAACGTCGGTACGGGAAGGCGAACGTGAAGAGGCTTGTCATGAAATACGAGGAAGACCAGGCGAACAAGAAGTGGCTGGATCAGTCGACGATGGGGTGTCCGAGCTGCCGTATAAAAGTGGAGAAGTCGGTGGGATGCAACCATGTAAGCCCAGTTAACCCAGTGGTGTGAGGTCGTCATTAACCAGCTTTTGTCCGATAGATGACCTGTGCAAAGTGCGGTCAACACTTCTGCTACCGTTGTGGAGACAAACTGTCCGGCAGCAATCCGTACCAGCACTTTTCGACGCCCGGGCACCCCTGCTTCTCGAAACTATTTGACTACCAAAGCGTGGAGGACGACTGGCAACCCGTGGAAGGGTTTGAGTATATATGACACGCGTGCATATGCGCTGTCAAAGCGCGACTCATTAGGGCTCCATGGGATGTATTCCGGAGAAAGGCCAGCGCTATACTTCCGTCATAGTATACAACCAATACCACACTGCTGAGTTACAGTATCGTTTTCCGCCGACAGAATGACGGCGTTTTGGAATCCGCGAGAGGTCCTTCCAACCAAGACAGGGGCTCATGTAACAAACACGATTGGTATTGTCTGGTGCTTATGGTCAGCTGATATGAAGTTGTTTGAGCTGCCTAAAACATTGGGAAATACATGTCTCCCATACATTTAGCCCTGTAAGGCCGTTGACAGTAAGACATGTGTTAATTCCGCCGACCGATCAGGGTGCAAAGGGGTGAACTGAGTCGGCTTGGGTGATGTGCAAATGAATCCGCAGCTCAGGCCTGGGCCGGGACACATATCGCTGCTCGCCGAGATGGCGGAATGTTGAGCACAGGCCGTTTGTCACCGTCATGGTGGAGTGTTTTGCAACAGAGCTGAGGCCGAACAGAGATTGACTCTTGAGCTTGAGATTGACTCTGCAGCTGCTGGGCTGTATGTTATATAACGCTGTCGAGGGCTCGAGATGCCTTGATTGTACCCTGGCGGTCGCAGTGAAACATACGCTGTGTGCTCAGGAGGTAGCCCGGGAATTACGTCGGTTATGAGGACACACGGTGGTGAGCGGGAGGATTGGCCGAAAGAGGTAGTTAAGCGCTCGTGAAGACTTCGTGCCCGTCGGGCTCAGCTCGCACGTCGACCTCCTATAAAGTATTCCTGGGCCCCGCACCCCTCTCCTTGTTTCTTTTCACCAGCCTCAATTTTGTAGCTTTCTCTGAGGCTGCGCGGGAACCACAAGATACCACTTTGTCCATACCCTCATCTTACCCCCATACCCTCACTCACGGTTTCCCTACCATCCCGCACCCAACGAACTTGAAGCACTTGTACATTTCGCTGCCATCTACCACCACCGCCGACGGACAATGGAAATCTACACAACATCTTTTACTTACCCTCGTCGCTCACGCCTCACTCATTCGCCCGCTTCTTCACTCGACTTCTCTACCGACCTCCGGCCACAGTCCGATTCTTATTCGCAGCTGCACCAGCAGCATGTTAACAGTACGCTGCAAGATCCGCAGGGAACTGCGTCTCCCTCCGACTACGACGCCGTGCAGAAGGTCGCGATGATGGCCATGGCCATCTATAACGTCCAAGTCACCTTCGCGTCTGCAGACCAAGGCAGGGCCTGGAACTTTCAAATTTCCGGTGTCTACCAGCAAGTCATGCTGGCTCGCGGCATGATCATGAAGGAGTGCCCTGTACAAGTGAGTCCCACGCCGTCCGCTTTCGGTTTCGGTGCGCTGACTCCTATTTCTGCGCGCGCTGCCTCACAAGAACCGTGCCGTCATTAAAGTCGTGCGCTCAGACATTCTGGATTCGCCGTCGTCGAAGCCCAGCCTGAAGCCCGAGGTCCGCCGGCGGCTCGACGACATTGCGTCTCAGACGTACGCCCACATTGCCGTCGTCAATAGCACGGTCGCCTTGTCAACTCGCTCGCTCCCCGACGGCGTCAGCACAACCGCTGGATGGTCGGGTCTCGAGACGGAGCGCGTGTGCGAGCTGGTCGTCACCGGACATGGCGACTCAGTCGAGCTCGCTCGCCTGCGGCTCATGGTGATGCTGGATGAGCTGGTATGTCTTAGTTTTAACTCGCACGGTGAGGAGGTCCTGACGTTGCTTCAGAGCGGCCTGCATGCGGACTCGTGCGAGTTCGACCAAAAGCTCCATGCCCTTGTGGCAGGGAGGAAGCGCAACGTCCTTCAATCGATCATGGAAGAAACCGCGACAAATATCTACATGCCTTCTCCCGCTTCAGGGGCTTGTCGGTCCTGAGTTCGGTCAGCCAACCAATGGGAACCCGGTCGGACCCTCTAGCAAGCTAAATCCGAACGTCATTTGGATTACGGGCGAATTCTTCGGCGTGCAGAGAGCTCGCGATATGCTGTTCCAGTTCTCAATGAACAAGGTATTTTTGTTACACTATTTTGGGGATTGTGTGTTCTTAGCGATTCTCATTCAGAGCAAGCAAGTCATCTCTAGGGATACCGCAATTCTCCCTCGCAAGCTCGACTGGATGGTCACCGAACGCGCGGAGGACCTCAAGGCGCTGATGCATGACAACGCGACCTTCATCCAGTTCCCTCCCATCGGCAGTTCGACAAGCATGATTACCATTCTCGGAGACCACCGTGTCAACATTCACCGGACTATTCGTGCTATCATGCAATTGGTGCGCTTTGGCGCGCTTGTGATCGAGATTTAGAGTATTAGACTCATCCTTATTAATTAGGCTTGCCAATTCTACGTCGCGTCGTTATGGCTGCTCCCGGCTCAATTCAACGTCTTACTACCGTCGACGTCTTTGAACCACACTCAGGTGTCCACCATCCTCAAGCAGGTCTCCTACACAAGCGGTGCAGAAGTTGTCTTCAAGGGAATGAGTTTCGAGATGCACGGGCTGGAGCACGAAGTCCGTTCTGCTGTTTCGATGCTCCTCGAACTCGATATCGTCAAGGTTTGTTATTCAGATACGCTGTCGCTCATCTAGATGCTCATCCTCACTGGCAGACTTTCCATCACGAGATCCGCTTCCAGATCGAGCTCGCCAACGAACACAGGGAGTTCATCAGTGGCAAGAAGAATGGCAAGATCAACAAGATCATGCAGACGACCAACGTCAAGATCAAGTTTGAGACATTCAACGAGCACAACTTCCTCATCGACATTGCGGGCAACGACGCGTCCGTCTTACAGGGTCTTACGCTCCTTCAGGAGGAGCTCCCTGCCGAGATTTCCTTCCACGTGCCAGAATCATACCACAAGCGCATCATCGGCGTCGGTGGTCGCAGCATTCAGCGTATCATGAAGAAGTATGGCGTGTACGTGAAGTTTTCCAACGCGGAGGAGTTCGCGGCTATGGGCGGCTACAACGACAACGAAGACAACGTGATCGCGAGGACTCCCGCGAAGAACGCCATGAACCTCGATAATTTAAAACAGTCCGTCATGGAGTTGGTTAATCCGAAAGTATGTGCACACTTTGTGGTACTCCTAATTGCAGTGCTTACATTCTCAATTCATCAGGATAAGGACTACATTAATGAGACCGTGTCAATTCCGCGCAAATATCACCGCACACTCCTTGGAGAAAAGAGCATTTTCATTCACGACATTGAAGCAAAGACCAACTCCAAGGTTCGTTTCCCAGACAAGGAGTTCGCCTCAGATATTGTCACCATCTTCGGCCCGGAGAGTCAAGTGCAGATTGCTGCTACTATGCTTCTCGTAAGTCCAATTTACCGGTGTCCGCATCTGTGTCGCTCAAGTACACGATTAGGATCACGTTCCTTTCGAAGCTGAAATGGCTGTGCCCCCTAACCCCGAGCTCGTCCGTCTTGTCAATAATCCTGAGTTCGTCGCCTTCGTTGAGAAGATCAAGCGCGACTTCCAAGTCGTCATTTCCCCTAACATCAAGCCCAACACGCCGAGCCCCAGTCACTCGCCAGAAGCCCCGACGGAATGCTCCTTCAAGTTCAGGTGCCAGCGCAGCAATAGTGACTTCTTGGTCACCGCTCGGGAGGTGCTGGAGCAGTTCTTGTTGTCCCACAACATCTACGTCTACCCGTCCATGACCCCGAGGACACACAAGCGAGGCGACTCGTTCGCCGACGCCTTCCCACACTTCGACAGCAAGGTGCTGTCGACCGCGAGAACGCGGCATCAAAGTACGAGGCTCTCTTTACGTTGACTCCCGTAATGCCGCTCACGCTCTCCCGTTCCAGATTCCGCTGATCTTGGCCGGCCATCCGAGTCCATGATCGACCGACGGTTGCGACTGGCGAGCTCATCGCCTGACGTGAAAGCCCTCTTCAACGGGTCCCCGTCGTATATTTACCATGTTGAGGAAGAGGACGATTACGACCAGCCCACATATGACCAGCCCAATTACGTCCCAGGGCCAGCCACGGACTATTGGTCGCCTCTGACGCCTATCGTGAGTATTCGAACCGCATCTACTTCGAAGTCGTTCACTTACCACTCACTCGGAACAGGGCACCGGCCTGGCGAACCGAACGCAGCGCGCCGAAGACGCGCTCAAGCGCGGCTCGGACTCCCTCCTGGAGGCGAAGCTCAAGGACCAGTACTCGAAACCGCGCTCGCTCACCAATCGTGCCCAGTCCCTGGACCTCACGATGTCCCTGACGCGCATAAATGAGGCCTCGCGGCTCTCGCGCCCCGAGTCCCCGAGACCTCGCTCCTGGAGACGGGCGGCTCGAGCCCGACGTCGGCCACGGCGCCCTCGTTCCCCAGCGTGTACGCGTCCCCGGCCGTGCCGCGCTCCGCCGCGTCCGCGCACGGCAGCATCGGGCGGTCCGGCGTCACACTGGATGACGAGGCGGTGGAGGAGGTGTCACGCGTCATCTCCAACCTCGGCCTTTGAGCAGGCAGCTTCACTTCCACAGTGCGCTAATCTTGAATATTGTATCACGTACAGAATGTGCTGGACCGTCTTTCCGGTTTTCCTTGCCCTTTGTTTATCTATTGCAACGAGTTTGCCCCGGTTTCGTTGTAAATCCTATTGTGGGACCGTGTACTGGTGTATCCACTAACCGCTCTCCTTCATTCCCTCCCCACTTCGTCTTTCTGTTGCGCTCCTAGCCTAGCTCAACGTTGTTCAATCTCTCACCGAACACACTCATCGCAATCACCATTGCACAAACCTGCTCGCCTGCTACTGTTACTTCTCGATTGTCGCAAGCTACCTATCCTACCTTACCTTAGACCTCCTGTACCATATCTCGCTACCTAGAGCAAAAACTATTTCCCCTCTGCGGGCTGGTCCAATCGAAGTCAAAGTTTTTCTCGTCACTCGCATGTCCCACCTCGTTGTCTGTTTGGATTGTCCTGTGGTATACTTGCTAAGTCATTACAATGGTACGAGTAAGTTGTATTCGTTATGCGCGTCGCGGGCTTTCCTAAAGAGAAATCCAGGGCACTTCGACAAGCACAAAGTCGAAGAACTCTTGCTCCAGCAAAGTCTGGTACTCGCCAGCAACCTCCTCTGTCCCGGACTGCCCGGGCTTGTTCTTCCCGACAGACGGATTGCTCCGCCGACCGAGGTAGGCGAACTGGCTCTGCAATGTCGTGAGGGTGCGCTTGGTCGTCTTCGGCTCGGGCTGTGTTATTGTGTCAAGTTGTAAGCATCGCTTTAAGGCATAAATGGAGCTCTGGCTAACCTTGATGGTGTATCCGACGTAGTTGGCTGGGAGACCGTACCGGAGCACGCTCTCGACGAAGAGATGCAAAACCTTCAGGTGCACATAGATCTGGAAGGCTTCTGAGAAGTTCGTCCTTGCGATTTGGAGAAGCTCAGTCTAAGGTCGTGTAAGGATTGCTCGTCAGGGAAACAACCAACGCGAGGGGGAGAGGTGACGGCCATACCCAAAGTTCCTTCTCTGTTGTATCGGCCGCAGCAAGCTCCTCCTTCTGCTTCTCAATGGCATCTTCTGAGAAGACGAAGTCGCGCACGATGAACTTATTCTCTCGGCATTTCTGGACGAACTCGTCGTGCACGCGTTTGAAGATCACGGTACCGAACAAGATGTAGTCATCGTCGGCTGCAATCTGCCTGGGACCGGAAGAGTTAGTAAGGGTCGCGTCCAAATGCCCACTAAAGAAATGACCTACTTTGATGACCGAGGGACAACGAAGGCAGTTAAGCGTTCATACTTCAAGCTCCAGTCCTTAACGAGGAGTCTGGCAAACAGCACTCAGCGTTCATCCTGAGCTGCCTTATCCAGGCAGACTTACTTGGGCACGGCTACAAGAACAGTCTCCATATATTCTGAGTCTGTGATGAAGTCCTGCTTCGAGACGATGTCCGCTAGCGAGCGGACAGAGAGGTTGCCACTGAGCAAAGCATGTCAGGATGGGGTCGTGCGCAATGAGGCAAGGAGCACTTCACGTCTTCTTGCGTTGCATTTGTGTGAGCGACCCCTTTGCTAGGTTGTAGTTTTGCAGCTTCGACTTCATGACGTTGTCTATTGAAGCCATTTCCTAAGAAAAGCTTTATATGAGTATCATCTTAATATCAAGATGTATACCACGCACCTTAACAAGAACGTCTACCATTTCCCGCAAGGAACGCTGCGTCCCGTATCTTCCCTCATTCCATCTCCAGTGCAGTAGGTACTCATCCACAGGTCTCTCGTTCACGAGAACATGCTGCACCAGCTTGGAAGAGTCGTTGTTCACCAGGTTCCGCAGCGTGTCGACGGTCTTGGCTACTACTGAAGTGAATACTGCATCTTGCTTTGGGATGTCTTCTGAGAGCGAGACGAGGGAGTCCAAAGTCCCTGTCTTTGAGTACCATGTCAGCTTCGACACTTCGCATATTATGCAAAGCAGAGTGGTTTGACCTTGAAGGATGGTATGGCCAGTTGTGCAAAGTTCGGGCTGGACTTGGACTGCGACGCGAGCTTTGAATGTAGATCCTGAAAGGTGCCTTCTGAATCACCATCCTGGGGGATGGAGATGAGCCAAGTGCTCTGATCAGACGGCATTGTCTATGTATTGCCCGGCGTCGAGGATAGCGAGGAGATGGATGAGCTGGACGCTGACGGTGGCTCGGATAGCCGTTGCGCTGCACCGCGAAGGATGAAGTCACCTTGCACGAGCGTCTCACGCGACTATATGGGCGCTTCCGAGTGGAACTCTGGACACGCTCGACCACAATGTTGTCTCTGCTCGCGAGGCGTTCTACTGCCATTTTACCCCGCTTTCTGTCCGCCAGAATGGTCTCCAGCTTTGGAGACAATGTCCCTCTTGTGGTGACCCCGAGACAGCTCTCGGACCTGGAACCTAAGGAGGTCTCTATCCTGGACGCGAGCTGGCACATGCCCAACTCTCCGCGCAAAGCACGCGAGGAGTTCCTCAAGCAACATATTCCTGGAGCTCAATATCTGGACTTGGACGAGGTCGCGAGCTCTCATGAGCTTGGACTTAAGCATATGATGCCTGACCCAGAGACTTTCGCGAAGGCGTGCGGTATGCATAGATACGCTGGTTTCATCATGGACCCGTATTGATATACCGCTCTTCAGAGAACTTTGGCATAACTCCTGAGTCTCATGTTGTATTGTACGTGTCAGTCGCCGCCATTAATGACCCCGATAGTGAATCCCCAATGTCATCATAGATATGACGCTCATGGTGTGTTCTCCTCGCCCCGCGCGCTGTTCATGTTCCGTGCATTTGGTCACCAGCGGTCGAGCATCTTGGATGGTGGTTTCCCAAACTGGGAGGCACATGGATGTCCTCACGAAGCTGGCGAAGCCAAGAAGGTTGAAAAGTCGCAGTACCCTGTGCCTCAGCTGGATAAGGACGTGATTCGAAGTAGGCTCTCATTACCTGCATCCTAATGTTTATCCTAACACGTTGAGCGCAGGCTACGAGCAGATTGTAAAGAACGCAGGACTTGATCCAACAAGCGAATCAGCTGCCGAGCTAGTGTTGGATGCCCGTTCAAAGGGACGGTAAGCTTTCATTTCAACCAATCACAAAAACATCCAAATTACACTCCACTACAGATGGCTAGGCAAGGACCCTGAACCGCGGCAAGGGTTGTCCTCAGGGCACATTCCGTACTCCAAGTCCCTCCCTTTCACCGCATTCCTCCAGTCTAAGACATACACGGCGGCCTCACAAAGAGACCCTATCACGTACACTGTGCTGGCGTCTCCCAGCGCTCTCCAGGCCACTCTCGATGAAACACTCGGCAAGGAGTACGCTGACGACGTGCGGGCGGGAAAGCGCAGTGTCGTCGCGAGCTGCGGCAGCGGCATGACTGCAGGCGTTATCTGGCTCGGGCTCAAGTTGATGGGAGTGGAGAAGGTTGGACTTTACGATGAGGTAATGTGCATTTGTGTTGTGGTGCCCGTACTTTCTATCTTACCGTTACGCTCCCAGTCATGGACCGGCTACGCGGCAAGAGAAGGCAGCAAGATTGAGAAATCCGAGTAAAATCACGCTTGTCTATGTTGATACCCACGGAATGACCCAGGACATTTATCCGGGAATGCTGCTTCCCAAAGACAAATGTATGTAATATTTACTGACAATGTATCATCATGTTCTGCGTATCCCACTGTCTGCCACGCGCATCTAGCTGTACGTGTCGCGCAAGGCCGCCTCATCGCAGCAGCGTTATGTTATTGTCACTATCACGGCGTGCACACTGTGCGTTTTTGCGTACTCGGCGGGAGTTTCCGAAAGACCCTGTATGCTATTATGTATCACAAAAAGTTACATTTACATGTTATACATTGGTACTAATGCCCTTTACTATCAACTCAAATACCCTATGGAGTAAATAACATAATGTACAGATACAATACATGCCAACCCAAATATTGGTGGATCAACTGCGCACTGCCTACTGATCCTTGACTAAAAGTCGTACATATATGAGGGGTGAAAGCAGAAGCTATTCGGTGCTCGAGGACGACGATGCCCGACTCCAGGTTCTGAACAGTCTTCGCCGCGGCGATGGCGGCGGTGATGGAGGTTGGAGCTTGTGCTGGTAGTGGTCCAGCATGGCAATAAAGGGTGGTTGTGGAAGGGATGCAATCTTCCCGAGGGCGCGCGCAGGGCGTCCGCTATATGTGATTTCGACACGGTACTTGCTGCCCTGACGTAGTAGTGTGCATTGCCATCTGTTGTGGAGACGTCAATGAAGTTAGACGAGAAAGTTGTCGAAGGAAATGCTCACCCCTCTGAAAGCAGAACGTTGTACTTCAGCAGGAAAGCTTCTTGCATAAGCTGGTGCCTTGCCGATTGCACTGCCTTTCGCAGGTCTTCGAACCCTCGCAGGTCGTATACAACCTTGACGGCAAGGGACGAGTCGTGAATCCGAAGGAGTTCTATTTCTGTGATGAAATGTTCAGTTGCGGCGACGAGGAGGTTACAGTGAACTCTAACTTACCCTCGTCTTCACCCCACATACAAATTGGAGACACTTCTCTCGACTCCACCACTTCCCAAGGTGTGGCCTCCCTTCTGAGTTTCTTGTCGAACAGCATGGTGTGGAGCAGAAGCAGCAGGAGGGAAACGCGTGTAGGGCCTAGGTGAGGCCTGCAGGTCGGAAGCGAGGGCGATATAGATGAGGAACAGGCTTGAGGAGACGGGTTTAAGTCCGGCTGCGTTTCTTAGCACTGCGGGAGCGAGTTGCTGTGCTGATCGAGGGACGTGGATGCGGAATCCGGATATGCTGCGCGATGGGGACAAGCGAGGCGAGGCGGCCGCAGGTACCGCCCTGCAAGCACGTTCGCGCAGCTATATATCTAGGGAAGGCGCAGCCTGTGTGGATCTGACGCGAGCAGAAACACGCAGCGGCCACGCACAGGGCCACGTACCCGGCGCGGCGGTTGAACTGAGTCGTGACCGCCACCGCCCCGAAGTGACGCGTCACAGCGTACGCACCCCTAGGGTGGTGTCCGACGGCGGCGGGGCCACCAGCTGCACGCTCTCATTCGCCTTGTACACGCCGAGGGCCGCGTACGAGCTGACGGATCTGAGCGGAAAATCTTGAAACATGTGTGACTAATCGAGATCGGACCTAGTCATAAGGAAACGCCATATTGTTCAGGGGCTTGCAGCAGCGAGGCTCAAGACAACGCTTTGTTCCACCAAGGCTGAGGCTTAAGCAACTAAATCATCATAGCTCTGTTGAAGATCGCGAAGGTCATGATTTGCACTGCCCGAGCTTCTGCCTACCCTCGACAAGCCAACGAGTGTTCGCGTGACCCAGTCCCCTCGGCACAAAAGCATAGAGCTGACTACAACTTGTAAGCCAGCGTAACGGTTATCTTCAGAGTCGTGTTTGAGCTCGTTAGGACGTAAAGCGGAGTACGTGAGTGTTGCGGCCAAGAGCCGACGTCGAGTGGCGGCGCTGCGGGCAAGCCGGGACATCCGGGTCTCTGATTAGCGCGCCTTCCATGTGGACGCCACAATGCTTAGCTCGTGCCTAAATAGGTCACACCGGGCGCTTGAGAGTAATAGTAGCTAAGCGACGGATGTGGTAATTTTGCCCTGTAACAGTGCACCAGTCATACGACGAAATTATTATATCACGAGATTATCATATCAATACTCTACATACTCTAGGAAGTATTCTCATTTTCTGACAGTAACGTTGAGTTGTGCAATGTGACCATGCAGGCAAGCAGAGATAGACACTTCGAAAAATGGGTTTTATTCCGCAACTTTGTATACAGGCGGTCGTGTCCGGTCATCAACGCATCAAGTCGTATTCGTGAATCAGAGGAGAGCAAAAGCAGCCGCTACAGCGCCAAAGATACCAGTGAAGCTCATGACGGCGTTTGCTGAAGCGGCGTTGCCAGTCTGTGTCGCGCTGGGCGAGGACGATCCGCTGGTACTCGACGCCGTAGACGACGCCGTGCTAGACTGGGAGACAGTCTGCACGCTGTCTCCGGTGGCGTTGGTGCAGGAGACGCTGCTGTCGATAGAAGCAGTGCTGCTCAAGGTGAGATCGGCGCACTGTGAGAGGCGGCGGTCAGCAGCATGCTCTTGGCTGAAATAGCGGTGAGCCATACCTGGTAGAGCGAGCCATCGCCCCCACTGAAAGTAAACTGAAGCGTGACGTTGCTTCCATCCTTGAGGCCGCTGACTTTGGACAAGTCAACGGGGAAGCAGAAGTCGCCCTCTCCGGTGACCTGGAAGAACGGGACGGCGGTCTCCGTGAAGTTGTCGAAGCTGATGGGGTTCGGAGCAGTTGAAAGCTGCACCCCGACTGGTGAAAGCATTCAGTATTGCAGGCGATGGAAACAGTCACCAAAGGCTACTGACATGTCCACTTAGGGTGCTCGCTATCGAGGGAAAGAAAACCACCGCTCAACGGGAACACTGTACGATTAGGTACAGCGGTCGTGTAACCATCTATTACCCGTTTCAATGAATAATGCGTTACAAGCTAGGTCCCGGCTGTGACCTACCGCAAAAGTTGGGCTCGTTGTCCTCAACAAATACTCCACGGGGCGGGGGGTACGCCATCTTGAAGTGAGCCGAGACAGCGGTGGTTAGAGCACCGAAACGACTGCAGAAGTGAAGTGCATGGTGTCTGAGCCTGAAGAGGATTGACGAGGACCGAGTGAACCGTAGAGCGGTAGGGAAGGTTAGTGGGTCGTGGTTGCTCGTTCTTAAATGGACGGGCGGTTGCCCTCTTCGGCGTCGAAAAAATTCTTTCACCCATGTTTGGTTTTATTTGCTGCTCCCGTCCTAGCGTGCGATCGCTTACTCTGCCAAGTTCCTGAGGCTGTCGAACCATACTGTGTGCTACAGACTGTGACTGGCCACCGTCGAAGGCAACAGCAGTCTGCTCTTCATGTTTTGCTATTGCATAGGGCGACTTTTGTCGCCAAACCTTCCCCTATAGCTGTGGCACTGCGCGAAATAAAGACGCCATTCATTGGTACGGACGGACTCTCCACCCACTCTCCGAGGCTAACATTACAGTGTACAGAGAAGGATATAACGACAAGGAATACATGAGATATGTCAATCACAGATGCAATTTGCAACGAAGAGACGCATCGAAGGGCTGGAGCCCGGCCGGGACGCGTTAGTGAGGAATGTGACCTTGCGCGCTCCCCAACCTTCCAAACAAAACCTCCCCGATTCCCAGGCCAGCCACAATCGAGATGATGTACGCGGCTTGGAAGGTCCTAGAGCACCAGAATGAGTTAGTACCATACGACGAGCCGTACAGGAAGCTCAGGGTGAGACCCACATGACAGTCAGCATGAGTGCGTAGCCGATGAGTGCCTGAAACGCAAAGAGCAGGCCCCGTGGGATGTCGTGGGATGCGATGAAGGGTGCCGCAATGCGTGACACACGAGAGCCACGGAGGGGTGTGCGCTCGGGCAGCGCATGCCCCGCGTCGAGTACAAGCCCCTCGACAATCTCATCTTTCTCCGACTCCCAAAGAACAGTCATGGCTGACGGTGCTATCAGTTCTGTTCAGCTTGGGCTTGCTCATGGCGCGAACACTGATTGAATGTGCGAGAGTCGTTAGCTGAGGGAATCGAAGTGCTATCTGTGGATCAGCATACCTTTGAGCCCATTGCGTCTCAATAACGCTGCGCATCGCAGAAATCCATCTATCGAAAATGCTGAGGAGGACGAGTATGAGGCAAGCTCCCGCGATGGCTCCAGGCGAGGAGGGATGCAAAGATTTGAACAGCAGGTTATCGCCGCCGATGAAATGGAGCCAAGGGGTCATCATAACCTCGACGGTCGAGTTGGAGGTGCCATCATCGCTCATAGACATAGACATAGGCGTCGATGGAGGAAGGTGGGACACTGCAGGTGAAGTGGAAGACTTTGTCGTATGGTCGTTGGTATGTCTTCGCAACAGAGTCTGAGCAGCGAGATCGGGCGCCGAAAACAATCGCCAGAGCCAAACAACGACAAATATGCCGAATGGGGCGAACTCGAATGAAGAGTTTGAAGGTGAGTGTACGATCCACAAGACAGCGTTCTTGAACCACTAAATGCTTGGAATGAGTCGACACGATATTATGACAGTCGAGCGTGCGACAGTAGATCCCGATTTGGCTTGTGAGTATTCATAGGTGCGGAGAATGGCTGGGGCCCAGTGTGAAGGCGATCGTCCAGCTGTCGAATCCTAGCCATGATTGCATCGCGGAGGGCAAGGAAGTGCAAAGCTTCAACACACTTCCATATGCTGTGATGTGCAGGCAGCGCACAGCTCCAGGGTAGGGTCAGATTCGGAGAACTACGCTCGCACGTTCCCTACCCGAGTCTACAGGCGATGGAAAGCGTTAGTGCAGAGAATCGGCGACGCACCATAAAAACAGGCCCGAGGATAGCGTTGAAGGGCACTAAGTAGTGCCAGCGGGGATGGTGATATCTCTTCCGCACTGCTGAAGTGTGCACAGAGGAAAAGCGGTGAGACCGCAGTCATCGTTGCGCAAATCAGCAATGAAAGCTCAGTACAAGCTTGTTGAGCAGCACGCTCCCGCTCATACTAAGCCACCATCCGTTCGCATTGCAGCGAGCCATGGGGGACGACGAGGAGGTAGAGGAGGTGTAGTCGCTGCAGGCGGTTCCGTGGTGAGACTGGTGAGGAGAGAAGAGAGACGACTGAGTCGTGAGGCAATTCTGCGACAGCCAATGGCGAAAAGCCGCATGAAGGACCCGGAAGACCGCACGTGGAAAACATAGACCCCGCAACCACATGCGCGTCACGTCAGTGATCGCGCAATAATTGCAGACACTGGTCGTAAACGCTCGCAGCGGCAACCTGTAAGAGACGTCGAGCAGGCGAATGCTGTCCACGATGTCTTTCAACATGTTGCGGTCCTCTGTCCCCCGTACTATCTTGCGGTCTACCTCTCGCACCCCAATCGCCGCTAATCGAGCACTCATCGCCTCGAGACTCGCTCGCTTTGAGTCCACCACAACAAAGACAGGAAGAGACCAAGCCTGAAGAGGCTGCCTCGGATGCGGCTCCACTAGACGGCTCGGACATTGCGGTGTCGAAGGAAGAAAGGAAAAGGATACTGCGGAGCTGGTGGATACGCTCCAGAAAGACTGGGATGCCAGGGAGTTGACGTACGAGGAGCTCAAGCCAAGAACGGAACAACCGAGACCAGTGAGTTTCCTCAACCACCACATACTCAGTCGTTCGATTGAACCTCTCGCAGGATGCATACTTGATTGATGTACGAGAACCAGACGAAGTGCTTCAAGGATCTATTCCTTCCGCCGTCAACCTCCCGCTGTCGGTCCTCGCAAACTCCCTTAACCTTCACCATGAAGCCTTCAAAGCCCGCTTTGGCTGGGAGAAGCCACGGAAGAACCAAGAGGTGGTATTCTACTGCAGAAGCGGCAAACGTTCATCTTCTGCTTGCGACATCGCGAAGCGCAACGGATACACGAAGTAAGTGAAGTGGGCTCAGTGGGTTGCTGTCACGGAACTGACGTCCGCGTCCATAGTCTTCTGAACTACAAAGGCTCATGGCTGGACTGGGTCTCGAGGGAAGGCCCAAAGTCCACCTGAAGTAGATGTACCCATACGTTTTGCCATGATAATTCCATGGCATTTACAGGTGATCTTGGCAACGCATGCCCATCTGGACTTGACGAGAAACACCGAAATCACTACGATGAAGTCAATACCACTACATGATTTGGACCGCGACCCATCTGGATACATACACTCGAGGTACACTGGTTATGTTTGCTGTGTTTCACGGAACTTCAAGCTTCATCCCCGCTATTCTTGAAACAGACGAGGTGTACCATTCTTGAGCTCGTGATTTATAAAGTTCAGTGACTTTATACTAAAAATGCCACCGTCGTTATGATGAAGTTAACACTCACATGCATCAGATTGAATAGATTCCCTTTACATACCAATCCTCTGCTTTTTGCCTCCCGTGAGACCCTGCTCAATACTCGATCAATATTCGAAAACCTGAAGGGAGGTGAACGGTTGCTGACCTTAACCCTAAGTCATCTCATCATTATACCGCACACGCTCGCAATCCGAGCGAGCAACTCCGTTCCGTTCACGTCAGACTCTCATCCTACATGCACTACCGTCTACACGTCCTTCACTGATAGTTCTCAGAACCTTTCGTCTAAATATGCTTGCTCAAAGTGCTTCTCGAATACACAAGCACGTCCTAAAAGTCGCACGACGCGTTGTTTACCCTGCCTTCACCTCCGCTTCGACGAAGGTGCCCCGTACGATCTTCGCAGACCCCTCACGTATTCATAGGAGGTCCTTGGCAACACCCCCTACTCAAGTAAGCGAAAGGTTGGTTTGCATGCTTGCTGTATGGTTTGTATGCTGTTGCCTGCTTACTTCCATCTCATTGGTATTTTCGCAACCAGGAGCACTGTGTCGATTGACCAGTACCATGAGTATTCGGACGCTGCCATGGACGCACTCCTAGACTCGTTAGAGAGCCTGGTTGATGAGACCGCCAACTCCCAGTACGAAGTCGAGTACAGCGTGAGTGTCAGTGCTTCACGCTGCCTGAACTGCTGACAGACGCGGGCGGTAGAGCGGGAGTCCTTACGCTAAAACTTGGCGAGTATGGGACATATGTTATCAACAAGCAGCCGCCAAATAAGCAAATATGGCTGTCCTCGCCGACCAGGTATGTGCCGCGCAAGTAGGTAAAGTTACGCGCTAGGTCTGACTACTTGTCTGAAGCGGGCCAAAACGATACGACTACGTCCCAGCTCAAGACGATTGGATTTACCACCGCGATGGTACCTCCTTGGGCGATCTGCTAAACACAGAACTAAGCGAAGTGTTTGACAAAGAAGTCGACCTCCAAGTGCACAAAGTTGCCAACCTTCTACCATAGCCTACTCCCGCATTTGATCAGCTTTCTATATCATCCTATGAGTGGGGCGGTTCAAGACGACTTCCGTTTTTTGGCGACGACGGGTTTGCGCCAGCTGCAGCTTGCTGTGAACTTGTGACAAAGGCGTTTGACTTCAGTCAGCAAGGGCCTGTGTATACAGTGCGTGATCTATTCATGGTGCATCTGGAGACTTGCAAAGCGGAGTACCATAATATGTATACAATATTCTAGAATGCTGATTTGTATGCATGATAAAAACTAGGAAAATGGCTGAGAACGATGTAGAGGTAACGCTGACAATGTCCGTGAATGACATGAACCGGGGAAGGACAAGGAGCTCTGGTATCCACGTATGTGGCTGTGCGAAGCAGGTATGAGCCACGTATGGTTCGCAGGTAATAGGATGCCCATACACGGAAGAATTCTGGAGGCTAAATTGAAGAGTCTTGAGAGTAATCTGGACTTCGCCTTCGGCTCAACATCAAGGAGCGTAACAACCTATCCGATGCAAGTAAATCAACAGCAAGAGATGGTAAGAACCTGAAACGCACTTATTCGCCTCTTCGTACCGCTGAGTAACAACTTCGGCTTCATCCCTGAGGTTTGGGTCTCCAGGCGGAAAGGCGGACGACGCGCCCATTGGGTGGTACATAGCGGGTGATGCATGGGGTAGGTTCAGTTGTTTCGTAGGATGGTCGAATGATGGATGAGGTGACTGCGTGGACAGGCGTGACGAAGCGGTGGCAAATATGCTGCGATGCCTCTGCTCTGCGTGCAAGTCATGCAGCAAGGCGTTCGCAGCCTTGTACTCCCCTGCGTCCTTCTTCCATTCGTTCATGCCCCTCCGTGAGCCTTGATACGCGAGTGGCGACTGACTTGACTCAGGAAACAAGTCCTCTTCGCCGTCATCTGCTACATTATTCTCGGGAAACACTTCCGACTTTGAGGGGGTGAAGTAGCGGCGTCGTTTCGACATGGGTTCGTACAGCTCTTCAGGCAGAGGTTTCTCATCTTCTGTAGATTCGTGAAGAAAGGGAGAAGGGGATGCGGGCCTTTGTCGCTTCAACATTGTTACTAGACCTTGCAGCAGGAGACACGGTTATGGTGTGGATGGTGGCGGTCGTAGCAGGACGCGCAAGGCAAGCTGTGGCCAATCAGCACACAGCCAACTTTATATACTTGGCGCCCATTAACACGCGCTGGACGCTTACCTAACGCCGCGTCTCATCAAGAACGTTGTCCCTGGCACCGTGCAAGCGGTGACGAACACTACCCAACCAGGCCACGCCGACGAGCTGCAAGCGAGAAATGGACGACATGGACATGATGGCAGCCATGGGCATCGCCGGCTTTGGGAAGCAGCAGAAACAGAAGAAACTCGACCCGAAGCGGTTCGACAAAAGCAAACGAGTGGAGGTACGTACCTCCGTCGGTCGGCGCAATTCCCTTTCTGACAATGTCTCGGTCTGTAGGAGCCCGCCGTGAGCGCTGCTGCGAAGGTGGTCGAGCACGTTAAAGTACCTGGGCCCAGTCGCTCTCAACAGGCATCTGAAGAACCTGAGTTCGATCCTGACGGCGACGATATTGGACCCCCACCCCCACCGAACGACCCCGAAGAACCAGAATTTGAACCTTCAGAAGATGAAGGGGAGGAATTTGCGGAGTTCCCGACGACTCATGAGCTTATCCTCAAAGACCACACGAAAGTCGTATCAGCGCTCGCTGTGGACCCTTCGGTGCCCGCATAGTCAGCGGGTCGCATGACTATGACTGCAAACTCTGGGATTTCGGAGGAATGGACTGGAGGTGTAAGCCGTTCAAAACTTGGGAGCCTGCGGGTACTTACTATGTACGCTCTCATTTCGCTTTTGCAGGGACGAAGGTTGACAAGCGCGTCGTTGTAGGTAAATGACGTGAAGTGGGCCAATGATGGTCAACAGTTCCTGGCGATATCAGGTACTACACAAGCAAAACTCTACAATCGTGACGGAGAAGAACTGTGAGTAATATCTTCTTTTTCAAAATAGTCACACGTTGTGCTGAACGGTCTCACTAGGGGCACCTATATCAAGGGCGACCCTTACATTCGCGACATGAAGAACACTAGGTTCGCTTGCCGTGGCAAACATTGAACATGAGGTACTAATGTTTTGCATGCAGCGGCCATGTCGCTGACTTGACTGCTTGTGCCTGGCATCCCAAGGACCCCCAAACATTCATAACAAGCTCAATCGATTCTACTATCAGGTATGTCGGTTTATGTTCTCGTCTGTACAACGTGTGACATTTGTGCAGGGTATGGGATGTTGAAGATAGGAGGAAGCAGAAGACCGTCATTGTCGTCAAATCGAAGGAAAGAGGCGCACGCACGAAGGTTATGGCGTGCGGCTACTCTCCAGATGGTTCCCTCATTGGCGGAGGTGAGCACGCTTCGAGTATATTCCATGCCATCTCCGCGCTTAACGGTTCTCAATATGCAGCGTGCCTCGATGGTGCTCTGCACATGTGGCAGACGAAGTCAAACTTCGTCCGTCCAAGTATGTCGATTGAAGATGCACATGCGAAGAACACGGAGACAGGGTCATTAACATTTTCCGTGGATGGTCGAACTGTCCTCACGCGTGGTTCAGATGATACCGTGAAACGTAGGTCTTTGAATCGAATAGGTGATCTCTGTACTGAATTTTCACTGACATAGTTTGGGACCTTCGAGCGTTCAAGAAACCGCTTGCCACGCACTCGAATCTTACAACGCTGTATCCTACGACGAACGCTATCTTCAGCCCGGACGACAAATACGTCCTCACGGGCGCAGGCGCAAGCTCGAAGGGCGAGAAGGGACGGCTGATGTTTCTGGAAAAGGACACACTGGAGCCAGTCAAGGAGCTTATTGTGGACACGACACCTGTTAAAGTCCTCTGGCACTCGAAGATAAACCAGGTACGTGTGGTGCCGTTGTCGTTTGGGTTCGCCAGCTCAACATCTACAGATTGTCACTGGTCTCGCAAACGGGCAAGTATGCGTTCTATATTCACCGCATGCATCCATAAATGGCGCGAAGCTCCTGCTGAACAAAGGACCGCCACGGAAAGCTACTATCGAGGACATGTCAGACGCTTTGGCAGCGCCGACCATCATCACTCCCCATGCATTGCCGATGTTCAGGGATGGGGAGATTGCGCGGGGTACAAAGAGAAAGCGCGAGAAGGACCGTATGGATCCTCGCAAGAGCAAGAGGCCCGAGCCGCCAGTTGCTGGGCCAGGACGAGGAGGCAGAGTTGGTGCAAGTGCGACGCAGCACGTCGTCCAGAACTTGGTGCGGGACACGACGAGAGACGAAGATGTGAGTGTCTTCTTCCATGCTTCATTTGGGCTCAGATTCTCCACTTTGTCCGGTCACTGCTCGCACGATGGCCGCCGATGTGGACCGTTGGCATCGAGCGGAGGTGATGCAGGACGGCTTGGACCTCGTCCAGAAGAGGAGCTCGCTATGTTCGACGGTGTTCCAGGGTGGGACGCTAGCGATGCTCGATTTCATCAGACGGCTGAGTTGGAGGAACAGCGGTTGCCACCGAGACATGCCGAAATCATGCGTTGGCACCCGCAGTTGTTGTTCCCACGATTTTTCAGACTCGGTGCGCGACGTTTGCTAACGGCTGATATTTTTGTCGTATTTTTGCAGCCCCGAGAGGCGTTACTCAGACTCGCAGAGACGGCGGACCAAGACCCGGTGTGGACAGCAGGTGAGTTTATCGCAATAAAAAGGTGGCCGAGGAACCCAACGGTGTTGTTGATTCCGCGCCTTTTGTTGTGTCCTGTTTACAATCGGCTATGGACACTGACGTGTTGGACTTTGCGCTTTCCATCGCTCTTTCCCCCCGCAGCGTGGCGAGAGAACCAACCCAAGCCCGTATTCCGGCAAGTCGAAGAGGAGGAGAAGGACGAGGAGAAGTCCTAGAACGCGGAGAACGACGCTTGGAGGACGTCGAGGCCGGCGGGATAAGTCGTCGGAGTGTGAATAATCGCGAAATTAATGTCTGTTTGACCAATGCGAGCGCGTGAACCTTATCTTTAGGTGAGTATATAAGGCTCAGACCCCGTTCGGATCTCCTGTCCCCCCAAATCTTCCAAGTCCCCTCCTCTGCTCTGTCACCCCCCGTGACTGTCACGCGTCTGCAGTCAACGCCCTCCCCCGACCATGCTCGACGCGCCTCTCACAAACGGCGTCCATCTCAACGGCACACACAACATCAAAGTCGACGCCAGCATTGCCGACGACAACGTCGACTCGCCGGCCATCGACTCGCCTGCCACGCCCATCGACGACTCCGTCTCGCCTGCAGTCAAGATTGGTGTCCAGTACAACGATCAGGAGGAGAGCGACGTTCGCCATGAACCCGTCGACATGAAGATCGACATCCTCGAGAACGCGTCGACGGTCCCCCAGCTTGCGACTCCGGCAGACCCAGGTGAGCTTGCTTGGCATCGTCCCAGTCGATTAAGCCCGTTGACTGATTCTCTTCCAAGACTCCATTCCTATTGATCCGCCAAAAGGTAGCCCTCCTCCCCCCCAGGGTGAACTTCTGGAAGATGTGAAAATGGCTGAAGAGCCTCAGTCCGTACCGAGCAGTGACGCTGTGGTTGAGGCGGACACACCAGCGCCCAACCACGTTGATCCGTCGGCTCCCTCCCTTCACGCTGTAGCTTCGAGCGCGACTGTCGAGTCTCTCCCCGCTTCTTCCCCGTACTCTAATAGTTCTCCTAATGACGATGATATACAACCACCTCCCGCTAAGAGAGCTAGGAAGCACTCGGACGCAGACCAAGCCTCGTTAGCCAATGTACGTTTATCTTGTCTTGTACGCCGCGGCTGTGGGCGTGCTAATAAAAGTATATTTTGTTGTCTTCTACAAGACTGCCACGCCGCCGCCGGCATCTGTCTCTCCTGCGCCGTTGCACGAGAACGGTTTTGAAGCGAACAAGGCGAAAGGTCCATCAACGTTCAGCGTCGCTCAGTACCGCTTCTGCATCTCTACTGTCCGTACACTGAAGAAGATGAAGGCGGCCGGTCCCTTTTGCAGCCCGTCGACCCAGTCGCCCTCAATATTCTCAATTACCCTGACGTGGTCAAGCGCCCCATGGATTTTGGCACCGTGGAGCGCAAGCTACAGTCATCCAACCCGTCCAAGCCAGATCCGAGTCCGGCCAACCCACGCTACTACCATGCGGGCGAGTTTATCGCGGATGTGAGACAGATATTCTGGAACTGTGCAACCTTCAACGGCCCAGATCACTTCGTCACAGGGCTGAGCCGGCAAGTTGAGGAGGTTTTCGATAAGCAGCTGAAGAATTTGCCTCCGCCAGAGGTGGTGCGTGGCCTCTAACGATCGATTATGCATCAACTAATTGTATCTCCTCAGGTGAAGCCAGTTGTCAAGAAGGTTACACCGCCACCTCCGCCACCTCCTGCGAAGAAGGTCACAGCTCGGAGACCTTCGACCTCCGTGCCTGTCATTCGGCGGACGGAGGAGCCAGGGCGGCCGAAGCGAGAAATCCATCCACCCCTCCCAAGGACCTCCCTTACGCCGACGTACCGAAAAAGACGCGTAAAGCGAAGGCGCCGAAGGACACAGGTGTTATCGAACAGCTCAAGTTCTGCGACAAGCTGTTAAGAGATCTCAATAAGAAGACCCACTGGACGTGTGCGCACCCGTTCTATGAGCCAGTTGGTACGTGGGATAACACTACTACTCAGACCGCGACTCACCTTTCCCCAGACTGGGTAAAACTTGAGATTCCGTCGTATCCGAAGCTCATCAAGAAACCCATGGATCTCCTTACCATGCGCAGGAAGCTTGACAACAACGAATATCCATCCGCTGACAAGTTCCACGACGATTTCAAGCTCATGATCCGCAACTGCTTTACTTTCAACCCAGCTGGTACTCCCTGTCAATACTGCGGGCTCAGACTTACAGCGACTCTTCGACGAGAAGTGGCAGAACCTTCCTCCTCTGCGCCGGGAGTCCATCAGCGAGGACGAGGAGGTCGAGGACGAGCCGTCAGACGAGGACCGGGATACCCGTATGTCTGACTGGCATTAACCTGAGGTCTACTAACCTAAGCCCCAAATGTAGGTATCGCGAATATGGAGGCCCAGGTCGCAGAGATGAACCGCAGCTTGGCTCTTCTCAAAGAGAAGAAGAAGAAAGAGAAGAAGAAGGTGCCCGAGAAGCGTTCGCCGCCTCAGCCTGTCGCCTCGTCTTCCAAGCCCACGCCAAAGCCTAATGGCAAGGTCATGTCTGCTTCCGCCCCAGTCAACCGCAAGCCCGAAGCTGCCCAAGAAGCCTATCGACGATGACGTGCTCTCATTCGACCAGAAGAAGGAGCTCAGCGACACCATCGGCAAGCTCGACGGCACGAAGCTCGAGCGGGTCATCCAAATCATCCATGAGGGCGTTCCCGAGATTCGCGACGTACGTCCACCAATTCGTAACTTGAGTTTATATGTCTCACCTGTCGCCTGTGATCCTATAGAGCACGGAGGAAATCGAGCTCGAGATCGACACCCTTCCCTCCACTGTGCTCACGAAGCTTTACAACTTCGTCATCCGACCAAATCGCCAGCCCCCCGCCAAGCGTCCGCGGACGGGCAAGGGTACTGGTACTGGTGGCTTGAAGCGGAAGAGCATGGACGAGGACGTGGAGGCCGAGAAGATCCGCGCCCTCGAGGCGAGGATGGCCCTCTTCGATAAGGGGGGTGCGGCAGCGCAGAGCATCTCGCACGCGCCAGTTGCCGCTCACGGTCGCGAGAGCGACTCAGACTCGAGCTCGGATGACAGCTCAGGCAGTGACTCGGAGTGAAGGACGACTTTCTCCATTCGCATTTCTCTTGGCTTTCTTGTGTTCCAACTCCGACGTCCAACTCATCGTTGTTGATATACACGCCCCGTATGTTATTCGCTACAGCATGTCCTGCACTTTTCAGGGTAAAATTATCGCAATGTGTATTAGCTTTTTCGTAGTAGTAGTAGTAGTTTTCCTTACCTCTCTTGTTACATAGACAGCAACTTCCTCATCAAACATCTTGGCACGCGCGAGTGAGCATAGCTATATAGCATTCAAACGGATACTATAGAGACAGGCAGCGCAAAGGCAGCGGATACATGACTACAGACAGGTTCACCGGCGACTGGACCCCTTGCCTGACTTGAACGACTGCCAGCCTGACCGAGCCGCTTCTTGACGTACCGCAGGCGGTGGGGCGGTCTTTGCAGGCTGCGCTAGTGGACGTGCGAAGGATTGCGAAAGATGCTCAACCGGCTGAGGTGCTGAGTCTGGCTCAGAAGGGATCACACCCTGAGCGGAGGTAGGTGCCGCTACCGGGGCCCAACCCCGCGAGCAGGCGGCTGTTGAGGAGACATAGTTGGAGCAGTGGCTGCTGACCACCCGTCGTGTGCAGCAGGTGCGGAAAGCATTATCGCTCTCTCACTATCGAGGGTCGTGAAGCCTCCGGTCTTGAACATGGGTGTTGAACCCGCCGAATTCGAAGGCGGTGCAGTTGATCGTGCTGAGGCATGAGACGTAGGCGGTTGTGAGACTGTCGCCCATCCAGCGGGGTTTCGAGGTGGATCATTAGCTGCGCTGACAGTAGCCCAGCCCGTTCGCTCCGAGGTGCCAGGCGTTAGCGCCACGCTCGGGACTTGCTCGACGGGGGTCGACGCTGATCCTCCAACGGCCGCCCACCCTGTCTTCTTGAACCCGCTGACCGTCGGCTCCTCTGTTGCTGCGGGAGCGTCAGATTGTCCAGCCGCCGCCGCCGGCTTCGCCATCCTGATGCCAGCGGCCTTAGCAATCTTACGCAGCTCCTTCTCCTCTCGTTTCCTCTCCTTCTCCTTGCGCTTATCAAGCTCTTCTTGCCCTCCGAGGGCGGCTTTCTGCGCCGCCTGTAAGTCCCGGAAGCGGGCCTTGTGATGGTGAGCGTAGGAGTTCGTATGCTCATCGTACTGTGCGACGTTCTTGAATTGCTTCTCGCATAGCTCGCAGTAAAACGCCTTGAGCACGTTCGACAGCTCAGACTTCACTGCATCGCGCTTCGCGACTGCTTCCTAAATAATGCAAACAGTGAAGGGGGTAAGCGGTCAGGTTCGCGTAAGTACGCACCTCTCGCGCCTTCCTCTGATCTTGACTTTCCTTGGTTTGGCGCTCCGAGTCCAGTCTCTGGCGCTGAGACACAGTCGTTTCAATCATTCTGACATCTTGACTATGCTTGCCAAGACCTGTCGAGTCATTCTTCAAGACGAATGGGATGGGATCAACGCGACCTGAAGAGAGAACTTGAATATATGCTGAGAGGAATTCCAACCGACGCATACCGTCTCCCGATAGCCCCAGTGGTTGGCCCTCCTTCCACCCGAGCTTTGCGAGCATGGCAAAGCCCTTGTTGCTGCTCTGAATCTTCGTGTTCACAGTGACAATGGTCCGTTCCGGGCGGGCTATGTGTTCATCATACTTGTCGATGTCCATCGCATCGACCGTGGGAGGGGTGAGGGGGTGCGAGAGACGAGCGAGACGTCGTCGTCGCTTCCGTCGTCTTCTTCCACTTGATCTCTGGGTCGCTGCGAGCATGGAGGATGGTAGCATGCAGAGACTGTTCGGCTTCTCTAGAGACGCAGGGAGAATACCTTCAAGGAGGATATGGCAGCGGGACCGTTCTCGTGCTCCGTCTGAGCCATTGGAATAGAGTTCCAGCGAGAGATTGATTCTGCAGACATGACTCTGGTAAGTCTGAAGCAGTGCGGGTTTATAAGAATTGGTGTAGAGGTGCGTTGGTGGATAAAGCCGGGGAATTGGCAGGAGAGTGGCTAGAGCGCGGTCAAGACTCAAAACGAACCAACCCCACCGCCCAGCCCTGGGCGTCTGCTCCTGACGCCACGAAGTCCCGCGCAGGAATCTGAGCCTACTGGCAGAATCTCGAAGTACCATTATGTCAGGTATAAATACAATAATCATGTTTGTGTCATAAGTAATTAAATATGTGTGCAGTCGAAGATATTGCAAGACAGAGTTCACAGACTCCAAACGCTAGCGCTGATGTGTAGCCAGTGTCGGTACTACCAGTGTACTGGCAGTGGCAGTACGCTGTGTGCTGTGCGTCAGCATAGCGAAGTGCGACAGTGATTTATTAGCGGGTACTCACGAGAGAGAAGTGGATAAAGTGTATCAATCGGTTTCTGGTGGTACCGCAAACTGCGGGCAAGAACACTGTTTCCACGGAGCTGCACAAAGGTAGCAAAACTGCGCTTGGCACACACAGACTATGTGGTAGCAACCGATTGCGAGCTCGACCAGATGATGGCACGAGTAGCACCGTTGCCAGCCCTCCTTCTCCTTCATCTCGGTGGCAATGCTGTTGAGGTCGCCTGTGTCTGAACACTCCATATCGGGGTGAGCTGCTGCCTTGCAGTATCCGCATGTCGGTGTAGAACAGTCGGGACAACTCAAGGCCTCAGCCTCGGTGGTAGCCGCTCCGACGAAGGTGGAACACGTCTTCTTCGAGCAGTAGACACGATTCGGGGTGTTGAATTCGATAGCTTTTTTCTCGAAGGAGGCCATGACCTCTGGCTCGATGTACTTGCGTACTTCCTCCACCGGTATGGTTGATTTGCAACAGTGAGGAGGGTATAGCGATTCATCGACCGTCGCTTTGCGGAAGATGCTCTCCAAACACTCCATGTCAAATACATGCCCGCATGATGTGCGATAAACAGACCCTTCTATGCTGTCCCCGCAGATAGTGCAGCTGACACAATTCTCGTGAGCATTTTTACGAATAGCTCAACGAGAAGCTTGACTTACTCCTCTCGCTCCGAGTCCTCTCGCGCCAGTAAAGGGATCTGCGTTGATTGTAACTCGGCACTGTACGCCGACTGGAAAGTCACCGGAGACGACAACTCAAGAGAACAACTTGGTGGCCTGTAGAAAGCGGGATTCATTGTCAGTCCTATGTAGGGCAAGACACCAGATGCTTACGCACTTTGCGTCTGATGATGACGATGAGTCGGAGTCATCCGATTCGTACTCTGAGTCAGACTCAGCAGGACGTGTTCCGCCGTACTGCGAACGTGTGGGTTCTCTGGAGGGGATGGGAAGACCCTCTGAGATTGCAAGAGCAACCAAATGATCATATCTAGCCGCGGCCTCCAGCTCCTCCAGCTCTGCGAAAACGGTCCGTACACGGATCGGAGATGCAAGCTCGCCAACCCGGCCTTTAGCTACGTTTAAGAGACCCTCGGCCTCTTCAGCAAACAGAGCCATCGCAAGCTCCTCGTCTGTGAGATCCGAAGTCTTGATTTGTGACCGGGACTGGAGGGAGTCGATGTCATCGACTCTGAGTCGGGAGATGTAGGTGATTATATCTGCGAAGCCGTCCATGTTGTACGGACCGTATGCGCAGGAGATACGAGTGTCGGGAGGCGGAAGATGTGAGGCAGCGTGCGGAGGTTGCACACCTATATATTGTGGGGTCGGCCATGCACATTACGAGGCGCAGTTACCAAGCGTGGCGAAGGGTGAACCACCTTTACAACACGCCGAAAAGGAGTGTTAGATAGCCGAAACACTCCTGAAAATGGTACACGTGTAGTAGGCCGCGCATCAGTAGCACCGACAAGCCTAATGCTATAATGAAGCCCACGAGAATAACTCGTGAACATCTGCCAGATGAAATCCGCATGTCTGCCTGACGGCTACCGTCCATGACGTTGTGCACCGGTCCGCTTGTCCTTCGCATCACGATTATAGCTGCAAGTTGTTGATGAGGTTATACAATTATTGTGCGGATTGAGAGGGGTTATAATGGCCAACTACTCGACTTACTTGACCTCGTAGTTTCAGTGAGCCGAACAAGCGGAGCCACAAATGGGTGCGAAGTGAGGCTCTCGGCAAGCAGCGAGCCAATCGCAAAATTGCAATTCGCCCAAGTGCCTCACAAGCCTCCTCGTCTTAAATAATCAAATCTGTTATCTGGGCGTCCAAGCCGCATATAAAGACTCAGATGGTTTCGCTCTCGTGCCTCCCCCTCTACCTCGCACACCCGGCCTCTCGAGCATACAATCATACCAACAATCGTGTTATTTCACAGACAGGACGGTCTCGACTGCCCTTTCCTTGCTGAAGACGCGTTCGTTGGCTGGATTATTTAGGATGCTCATTCAAGGTCGAAATCCCCTTGAGCCCTTTGTGCGCTGCACCACAGCGAGGGTCGAGCATAAAGGTGAGTGTTTCTGCTTCTGCTATCCTGCCGTGTTGTCTCCCGCATCTCCTCCTTCAGTGAGACTGGTTCGTGGGCTCATAACTCTGGGCATCTCGGCTACCTTCGTGGTTAGGTCGCCTTCCGCATTCCCCTCACCCGCCACCCACTCTGCAGGCGACAGCCTCCTCATCCCCGACGCTGCTGGCGACGATCACTCCCCTGTGCACCATATGCTCTCTGTCCTTGGCGATCCGAATCCTCCCTATCGATGGTTTGGTCGCCATGACTGTCGTCCTCGAGGGTTCCTTGGGCGCATCTTCGCCGTTTACGTCGCCTTCCATCGCGTTCTCTGCCATCCCGAGTTCCCGAGTCAGCTGTTTGCCGCCCGACTCGGGAACGCGTTTACGTCCATGTCTCGCGTTCATATAACCAAATACCACCAATGAGCCGATCGGCGCGAAAAGACTTGGGAACGACATCGCTTGGCTTCGTTTCTTGGGCCAGCTGCGCCCAGCTTTTTGGAAGTGCAACCCGCAGGATCGCTTTCAGGGTTTTCTCTTCACTGGATGATACACCGCCCCCACCCTCTCGCTTCAGATCCGTGCACAGTCAGCATCCGACCCTCAACAATGTGCCACATCGGACATCCTGGATGTATCAGGAAGTGCGTCTGTGAACTCGCTCCTGCAATCAGATGCACAGACACCGACTATCGCTTGGGTGTACTACAGGTCGCGACACGCTTCGTAGTGGTTTGTGCGACTTTTGTCTTTTATTTTGTTTCGTTAGATGTTCACCTCAGGCTGGACTTTTAATGACTACATGGAATATATTTACCCCAGCACAAATCTAAATCATTGATATTCGGTCCCTATCAACGTTATTGCATACTTCTTCCATATCCGATGGGTGACTTTCCGAAGGTATTGAGGCTGCTTTAGTGAGTCTCGCTATGTTCGGAGAATCGGTACACGGTGCGCCTCGCCGCGTCGCGACACGCAGGCGCGTAAGCACTTATTACAAAGCGGATAGCACGTGCCGTGGGGCAAAATTTTGACGCCCAATAGAGCGCCTCCAGCAGCTGTGAACGCTTTCGAAGCCTTTCCTTCTCCTCCTACTGCTTACTTGCTCGAGCTTACTGGGATGATACTCGACGCAGAGGCTACCACCAACCTCAAGCCATGGCTTGTCCGAACCCTGGAACCAATGTATGTCATATGATCCCCGTCGTCACGCTTTTCACTAAACATAAATTCTCAGATGTGACGCTGAGCCAGGAGCACTGGCGGATTACATACTCGCACTGCTCAAGCACAACGCCCCAGAGACTGAACTGCGTCAGGAGCTAAAGTCACAATTGGAAGAGTTCTTGGAGAAAGGTGTGTGGCCAGCCGGGACTTCAATCACTTGTATGCTCATTTTGTCTCCAGAAACCGCCAACTTCATCGACACCCTTTTTACTGCAATACGAACCAAATCATACGTCCCATACTCCGCACCATCACCCCCGTCTGGCTCAACGCCCTCATCCAGCAATGCCGTTCAAGATGGTGGCATCCCCATACCGCTTGATGCCCTCATGTCTTCAAGTGACGAATCCCTAGACCGGAGACGAAAGCGCAGCCTAGACTACGACGACCAGGAGTACGGGCCTTCGAAAGGTCGAAGAATAGATAGTGGTCCATTCCCACGATCTGACAGAGGTGGACGGGGGTTCATAGGTCGCGGAGGTGCGGGGGAAGCCGTATGATGATTCCTGGGAGGGCGGATTACATGGATGGTGGCATGAGCGGTGCTATGGAGATGGGGATGGGTGGTCAGATGAATGGAAGAGGTGCATACCGGCCACCAGACCGTGGAAGGGGTATATGCAGGGACTACCATAGTGCGTAACCACTTCTGCCCGCTCCTTAGGTTCCGCTGACCGCTGCTTACTTTCGCAGATAATGGATATTGTGCTCGTGGCGCGTTCTGCAAATACAGCCACGGTGACGATGCAGTAGTTCCAGGACAAGTGTTCCCCATGAACGGCGTGCCAGGAGGAGCATACACCAACAACATGGCTTTCCCAATGGCTGGTGGTCCGAGTACCCCATACAACCCGCACGAACGAATGGATATGCGCTCTCTCGCCGGAGGTAACATGGGGATGGCCAGTGGCCGTCATCCTCATCCCCGTCCGCCGATTATACACCGTGAAGGCGCTGTTAATGGCCAGATCGCTCATAAACCCGGAGAGCTGCCCGTGATACAGGACCTCACTCCCCGAATACCTCTGGAAGAGCAAGATGCACAAGCTCTGTCGCAGGCCGCAGGTCCGCCGAACGGGGGCATGAACGGCGCTGCCAATCCTGTAGCCCGGGGTCCGGATTTGAGCCTGCCAATGAATCCAATGGCCGGTATGCGCAACGGCTTTACACCACAGCGGAACGCACCCAGAGCACCGAAGGGTTCGTTTGGCGAGACCGCAAATTTCCAGCGTCCGGAACGTCGGCAAGACAAGACGCTCGTCGTGGAGAAAATACCCGAGGACAAACTAAGCCTGGGTTCGATCAATGACTGGTTCAAAAAGTTCGGCACCGTCACCAACGTTGCTGTCGATACTGCGGGGTCGAAGGCTCTTGTGAGCTTCTCCAACCATGAAGACGCACATGCAGCATGGAAGTCGGAAGACGCGGTCTTCGGAAACCGTTTTGTCAAAGTCTTCTGGCACCGACCGATGGAGGGCCACGGGCAGGCTGGACAGCGCATGCTCGCTGCCTCCGCAAATCTCGTCGCCAAAGTCACTGGGAAAGACAACCAGCCCTCTGCGCTTCCCAAACCTGCCACGACCCCTTCTACTTCGTCTACATCCCTTCGTAAATCCAGCTCATCCGCCACCGTCTCAGTACTCGCCGCAAAACAGCAGCTGCTAGAGCAGCAGATTGCAGAGCAAAAGGAGCTCATGGGAAAGCTCTCTTCTGCCTCTGCGGACGAGAAGAAGGTCATCATGGCTCGTTTGCGGAAACTGAATGAAGAGATGAAGCCGCCGACGCCGGCGGCATCCTCTGCAACACAGGGATCGCGCGGCTCTACACCACGCACGGATGAGCAGGTGCAGAAGGAGCGAGACCGCTTGGACAAGGAGCTCGAGTTGCACAGCGTTACCACGGCAGCGGACGGCGAAGGCGAAGACAGCACGGAGGAGCTGCAAGCCAAGCTGGCGAAGCTCAAGGCGGAGGCTGCGAGTCTGGGCATCGCGACCGACGCGCCGACGGAAGGCGCGCCTGCCTACAGTGGGGGATACCGTCCCTACCGCGGACGCGGGAGAGGCGCGCGTGGATTCAACCGTGGCTATATGCGCGGAGGCCCGCCTCGTTCTAGCATGAAGCTCGACTTGCGGCCCAAGAAGCTGTTGCTGAAGGGTGCTGCGACGGAGCAGATACAGGGTGTGCGGGACTGGTACGAGGTACGTGTATGTATCCATCCGCAGACCAACCATATTGATATGCTACTCAGACAACCGGGCAACTGGAGGCTGTCGACGTCATAGAAGGCGGGGATCTATTGGTATCATTCAAGTCTCGCGCAGCCGCTGAACAGGCATGTCCCTTTCTGAATTCGACTCCCTGCATTTAGCTTATCATGTCGGTTTACAGGGCCATGCAAAGGGATCCAACATCCCCACCGTCGGTACAGTGCAGGTGTCGTGGTTCACAGGACAACCAGCCTCCGGTGCTGCAACCGCACCCCTTGCTTCTCCAGCGCAGGCTGAGCACGCCGCGCCCGCCGATGTCCCTGAGAGTCGCCCGTTGTCACCGGGCATTTCCCACGAAGACTCGAACATGCAGGAAGAGGAGGAGGTAGTAAGTGGCTGGGGCGACGGTGACGACGACTTCGGCATGCAATAGTATGCTGTGAGGTCCTCGATGGTGCTGGCGTTTTTTGGAACATGCGCATATGTATCTTGTCCGGATCCGTTGTATTTTGCTTGCTTTCCACGTGTGTTCTGGGGCCTTGGCTAGTGCACGCGACGTGCTTGCAGTCGCTCAATATCAGGGATGAGGCCTCGATAAAGGCCGCTTGCAGTCCTCCCACCTGTTCTTCCGAGAGATATGTATATCCGACTGAATGCTTTGGCAAATATGCTCCAGGTAAACGAGTGGGAAGAACCAAGCAAGAACTGTTCAATTATAGCTACACGGCAAGAATAAATAATGCAAGAGTGATAGATTCATGCTGATGCGAGGGATTACTGGCTTCCAAGGGTACTCTACTTCTATGGACGATGCATTATCCAATGTCTGCACGCGAGTGAAACCCAAATGAGACATAGATATAGAACCTGCACTACATCCACTATGGCTGCTGGCCGTCGAACGACGGCGGAGAAGCCTGGCCAGCCTGTACAGGATGTAGAGGGTTCGCGGTGCGCGACCGTCCCCGCCCAGCATCCCCTGCATATGTCGACTCTGCAAGATCCGCGAGGCTGCCGTAAGTGGTAGCCGGCAAAGGATCGGCCTGAGACTTTGTCCACTCATGTCGCAGCCCAGACTGCGAGCGGGAATGATGTGTTGTAGAGACGGCGCGTGGTGGTATGCTTGCGGGCATCGAGGCAATAGGAGGAGGAGCCACGGGTTGACGCGGTGCGTTTCGACTTCTGCTCCTGCTCCGCGACTTTGACGAGGAACGACGTCCGTCTTACGAGGAGAAAGAACGTGAATATATGCGCCGTGACGGCAGAAACAATGGCTTACCCTGAGATTCCGCTACATCACTATCCCCTTGTCTCTCATTCGCACCTGCCAGCATCCACTGATCCACGAAAACGCTTGAGCGAGAAACATCCTGGTTACCGTATAAGGAGCGGCCGTCTACTTGCGGTACAGCGAGCGGAGCCGGCAACACAATCTGCACGTTGCCACCAGGGAGGTGGGGTGCTCCCCGGAAAGTACTGGAGCTCCGCATGGTGTGTGCACTGGGCGAAGAGGATACTTGCGACAACGGACGACCTCGAGAAGGGACCCGAGACCGGGAGCGCGAGCTCGCCGGCCGCGACGCCGATGCCTGCCGGCTCTGAGAACGGCTGAAGGCGGTGTTATGCGATAGGGAGGACCCGGTCTCTGAGTTGGGTAAAGTGGACGAGGGCGAGACGGCGGAAGGTAACGAGCTGTCAGATGAGCTTGTGTTGTCCCCAAGCGTATTATTCGAGCTGGAAGCATCTGGGGCTCGGTAGAAAGACGGGTGGGGAGGGTAGAGTTGTCCACCATGATCGTCTGAGGGCGAAGGCACACCACTTTCCGTCGTTGTCATGTCGTCTGTGTAAACACTCGACTTTTTCTCCGTGGTAAGCAGAGACACTGCGCTGCTCGTGTAGCCGAGAGGTTGAGGATCGCTCGCCCAGGTCGTCGGCCTACTATGATCGTTGAAGGCGACGCGCTGCTGCTGGCGGCGGTGGTGCGCAAGGTCTTGGACCGGAGGTAGAGGAGCAGCCGGGGTCGAACGACGGCAACACCGGGCAAGGAGGCGCCATAGGAAGAGCGAAAGAGCGAGGATGACGACGCAGCCGCAGACGACGGCGATAATTATGATGGTGTTCGTCGACACTCCTCCGCTTCCTCCGCCGTCCTCGCGTCGGAAGACACGACGTTCAACGAGGTGGGGGACCCATACATGTGGGTGAGCCGGGCAACTTGCGCTGAAAAGAGTGTGGGGGAAAAGAGAGGATGGTCGCCGTCGCACCTGATGGCTTGTCTTGGAAGACTGCATAAAAAGCGATGACCATGAAAGACAAGTCAGCCCCCAAACGGACCGCCCGCGATGACAGGTACAACTGTTGGTGTTACGAACGTGTGATGAATCAGGGTATCTGCGAATGTCTTGACACTTTCAACGACGCTGAGCCGCGCTCAAATGCCGCCGTCGCTGGGCTTGAGCTCGTCGAGGTCGTCGTTGATGCGCACAAAAGGACCGTTGCGAACAAATTCGTGCGCTGTACAGCAACTCAGAAGCGGCGAGACGGGCGCCAGCCATCAGCGGGTGATCTGCGTCGGAGCGCTCATGCTGGAAGTCTAATCTTATCTTATCTTCCCTTGCCCTAGCGAGTGCTGCTTGCTGTTGACGACGACGAGCATGGCCGTCCCAGGCCCGACTCGACGACAGACTGCTCGCTCGGTTCAGTCGTTCACATCGTCTCTTGGCGACAAACAGCCTCCTCTGTCCAAGCCCGCCAAACCCTCGAGCCTCGCGAGGCGTTTGCTCTTTCCCCAGCTCCCTGCAGACTCGGATCTTCCTCCTCTCCTTGTTTCTCCCTCTGCGACTCCCGAGCTCAATGACGAGCTGTACAACTTTGTGGCCATAGCCTTGCGAGCCTACGTGCACCCATGGTGGACGAAGATTACCCGCTATGACAAGGAGTTCCTGCCCGCCATCACGCGTGTCCTCACCACCGTAATACGCGTCCTCGAAGCGCGTCTCGTGAAGTCAGACCTTGCTCCGCTGGTTCTACGTGACATACCAACACTTATCACGAATCATTACGCGGACTACCGAAATGCCAAAGCCAAGCTCCAGACATCCTACGCGGCGGGAGGAGCGGCTGGTCTCCCGCTGCTCTTCCACCAAATGCAACCGCACATGGCCATTTCAGCCGATGGAAAGGTAGACGAGGCTTACATCAGACAAGCGTTGGACGATGTATTGAAAACCTGTCTTCCGCCGGCGGACTACGAGCCGGAGACGGAGAGGTTTATCATTCGGGAGATCATGGTGAAGGTGCTGTTGGGTGGTGTCATCCCTCGAATATCACAACCTTGGTTCATTCACCAGGCAATTCTGAATATTCTTGGTCCGGAGAATGACAAGAAGAAGCCGACTGAGGTGTGTGATCTCTTTGTCTACGCAATTCGTAAGTATCAGTAACTGACTCAGCTTGTAGCCTCCAGATCATTTACTCGAAGCCACACACTCCAGTCAACGGCCTTCATTGCAGCGAACGTACTCCAGCTCTGCATCCTTCCAGTCCCTCATCATTTTCGTTCTTTCAGCTATTAGTTCCATTTCGGGCGCGTGTCTTGCGCTAATGCACGCGTACAGAAACGCAAGAGACACCCTGAAGAAAGTGAATCAATCGGCGACTTCAGCTCAAACTACCACATCAACATTGTTTACAGAGGAGAAAACGGAAGGGACACTCCCAGGAGGCCTCTTACCTCTCAGTCCATCTCTCCCATCCAGCTCTATCGCGGTTGCTGGCTTACCGCCATCACCGCCGCCGTCACCACCAATGACCATAATGACCGCCTCGTCAACGATGTCCTCTATACCCACGTCTTCATCATCGATACCCCTGCGCCTCAACTGGCGGCCCAGCCGCAAGTCAACTACGTGCATCCAATTCTTCAATTAATCTCTACGCTCCTCGCTCCTCCACCGACTGCGACAGTACCTTCGCGCGTAGTCCCCTCGGCCCTCATGCACGTCCTCACGCTCCTGCTCACGCCTTTCACGCACACCCTCTCCCGCCTCCTTCCCTTCCTCCTCTACACGCACGTCTTCTCCGCGGACGCGCTCCTCAAGATCGTCCAGTCCACGCGGGGCGCGATGTTCCCGGGCGGCTGGCCGTCCGTCGCGCCGCCCGACCCGTCGCCCGAGCAGCAGGCTGCGCTGCGCGCCGAGGCCACCCGCCGCCTCCTCGCGCTCGTCCCCGGTGCGTGCCGCCCGCTTTTCGGCGCGTCCCCGGCGGCGCAGGCGCAGGCCCTGGACGCGGTCCTGGACCCGCTGTCCTCGCAGGAGTGCAACGCGCATCTGCTCGTGTTCATCGTCGACCTCGTGCTGCTCACGCTCTTCCCCGAGATGGGCGTCGCGCCGCCGAGCACGGCGCCTGAGTCAAGTGTCAGCCTGGAGGCAATGCCGTCGCTGCGCACTATATCAGGCAGCTCTGAGAGCATATCTGGATTTTTGACCCCGCCGAGACCGGATTCCAGGCCACCATAGAGGGTACGGTGAGCCGAGAATGAGCTGTATTTATTCCCTATCGATATGACCCCGTCCTTTCATGTGGCCAATAATGGGCTTGGCCTTACGGCTTTGGATCATACAGTGTGCTTTCGCTCTGTCTATCATGCACTTCGTTTTGTCAAAAGGATGCATTGAAGCAGTTCAAAACAATAAGTGAGAAGGTGAAGGAGCATATCTAATTAGGTTGTAAGAGGCTGATCAGATCCTCTGAAAGTGTCTACAAAGATCAAGTGGGTGGAAGGTTACGGATATTGATAAGGAACAGGTACGAAGGCAGCGATCACAGTGACATACTAATACATCTGTCTTTGCTTTGCTTTCTTTCCATCTATCCCAGACCCCCTCTATATCTGGAAGGGCGTCCTGGGATATTCGATCTTAGCCGCCGCGGCATCATCCACGAACCAGTAGGCCTGGCCGGGGGTGATGGGGCGCACGCGCGAGGCGGGGAGGCCCTCCTCAGGCTTATCGAGCACGGTCTGGAGCGTGTCCGCCTTCCCCGCGCCGGCGGCGACGAACGCGACGCGCGCGGCGTGGTTGATGACGGGGAACGTGAGCGTCGTGCGGCGCGGGGGCGGCTTCGGGCTGTCCGCGATCCACGCGACCCAGCGGTCGTCCTCGGTGAGGAGCGGGTGGCCGGGGAAGAGCGACGCGGTGTGCCCGTCGGGGCCGACGCCGAGCAGGATGAGGTCGAAGACGGGGAAGCGCGCCGCGTCCTTGCTTGCGAACTCGGCGATCAGCTCCTTCTCGTACGCATCCGCGATCTCCTCAAGCCCGTCTTCGCCTGCCTCGCCCTCCTGTGACGCGGCGGGGATGAGGGAGGGGTCGAGGGTGTGGATGTTCTCCTTGGGGATGGGGATCTTGGACCATAGGTTGTCCTCGCACAGCTTGTGGTTCGAATCGGGGTGGTCCAGCGGGACGACACGCTCATCGGCGTAGAAGACTTGCCTGTGCAGTAAGGGCGGTAAGAGATCATGTATGGGTGTGGGAAAGCTGATTTCCGGAGGCAAGTGTGCTTACCATTTGTCCCATTTGACTCCGGGCTTGCCAATGAGCCCGTTAAGCTGCTTAGGTAAAGAACCCCTGAGATGGCGACGGTGAATTTGCCCTTTTTCTGCACGGCCTCCTTTTGTGATTTTATGATGAAGCTGGCGAGCGAGTCTACGAGCTCGTCTGGGTTGGAGAAGGAGAAGAGCAGGGGTGCAGACGGGGCGTGTGCAGGCATGGTAAGCGGATAGCTCTGGGCCGGCGGTGGTTAAGTGATGTTGGTGGTGGTGGTATATGCAAGACGTGAGGGGTACTGACGACGGCGGATAGGTCATAGTCGAGGTCCGCCTGGCTTGTGGTAAGCTGCCGAAAACACATCACGATTGGCCGATCGTGACGTCGATGGCCGGAGCGCACATCCGGACCCACTCACGCCCGCCCACGTCGACTCGGACTCTCTGAGGTCTCTCTCCGGAGTGGCCAGCTCCATCATAATCCAACTTCAACCTGCAAATAGTCAGAATACAAACATTCATGAGTTATATGGCAGAAAGGACCGCAGAAGTACTTGGTGGTCTCAACAAAGGGAGGTGTGTAAGTAGAACTTGTGTTGGACAATTTGAAAGCGTTCTGACAAATGGATTCATTGTCAGTACTTACACTTAGGAGCTCCTGGCTGCGGCCGCGTTCCGCATCTCTAGCAAGGCGGTCATGCATGCTACACGACATCCTCTCGACGGTACGGAGACTTCAGCTCAGTCCTGAGGGGAAGTTGTGATACTGTAAGGTGAGTGCGTTCTTCCAAGTTCAGTATGTGTAGGAGGGCCGAAAGTTTCTCCAACGCATTTTATCGTCAGCTATGTCCATCAATGTAGACAGTTCATCCCCCTGCATCTCGATGGAACTGCTGCATCTACGGACGTGATCACCAAACCCTCAAGGAAATAGTAATTTCTCAGGTAAGTAGGCGATGTCATCCGAAAGCGTATTTGCAGCTTACTTTGTCCAGCTTGACAAGAACTGTGCAGAAGGTTGCTCTGATTGTTCGCACAGGTAATGGGCGCATGTAAGACGTAAGGTCACTTCGTTACTCAAAGCGTACAGTACCATTCTCACGAGCTATCCGCAGAATGTGAGTCGACAAGAGGCGTACATAAAACCTCAAGCCATGGACAGCGCGTATCGATGGGAGGGTCACAGCTCTCACTCATTCCGCCCTCCTCCAGATGTCCGCGAACGACATTTTTGCAGTCGTCGCCAGCCTCGCCCTCGAGGACATCGACTCCGTCCAATCATCGCGGAAAGGCAAAGCACAGGATGGCGCCCCGCTGAGCGATGAGGAGCTCGCCTTTCAGCTTTAGGCTGAAGAGGCCAACTCCCTCTTATCTTTGTCGCGGGACGCCATCTTCGCTGAAAGTATCGACAAGGCGCTCGATACCGACCGTGCTGCACTGCGGCAATTTGTTGCATGCGAGGCACAGGAGTCCCGGGATCACGACATGGCGGTCTCCCTGTCAGGACAGTCGCGGCGTACGACTGCGACTGCAACATCGACCTCGCGGGGTGTGCCAACGCAGTTTGCACCGCTGGAGGATTTACTGGAGACGCTATCGTTGTGCGTTGAGTAAGTCTTCTCCATTCATGTGTCACTGCGGTCACTATACCATTCATATCAGTGATTATGGCGATGGGGAGAAGCCCAAGTCGAGCCAACCATCGTCGAGCCGCGTTCAACTGCCCACTTCGTTGAGGCGGGCTCATCCGTAAGCCTTGTCAAAACCACTGTTGTTTGTGTGCTCACTAGCTGGTCTCTCTCTAATGTACAGGCGACGTGAATGCGTGATCTGTGGCGACACTATCACTGGAGCGGAGATTTGCGCTCCTTGCGGGCACTATTACGACGTATCGTGTGTGGTCGCGCTCTTCCGCGCCGCCACGGTTGACGAGTCACTGTACCCGCCTCGATGCTGCAATCAGCCGTTCGTCTTTGACGACATCCGCCGCTACGTCGGCGCACTCCTCGCACGCACTTTCCAGGACAAATCCCGCGAGTTTAGTACGCCGAACCGCGTCTACTGCTGTCGGCCTACCTGCTCTATGTTCCTCGGCGCCGTCACGGCCACGGCCATCTCCTACTGGTGCTCCAAGTGCCTGTCGAACACATGCGGCGCTTGCAAGGAGGCCGCACACGGGTCCACTCCTTGCAATACCGAAGGCGACCGTCAGCTCCTCTCCCTGAAGAGCGGGGGTGGAAACGCTGCCCTGGGTGCCTCCATATGGTCGAGCTGGATCACGGTTGTTTCCATATGACTTGCCGCTGCCGCAAGCAATTCTGCTACCTCTGCGCGGCCAACTGGAAGACCTGCTCATGCCCTCGGTGGGACGAGAGGCGTCTTCTGGCTGCGGCCGAGGTCCGCGTCAACAGGCAGCAGCCGCAGGGTGCTAACGCGCCGGCTGCCCCTGCATTGGCGCAGATGGTGCGACATGAGGCGGAGCGACTGAGAGGGAATCACGAGTGTGCCCACAGACAATGGGGTAGCCGTGGTGGGTCGTACACGTGCGAGGTGTGCTCTTTCCGGTTGGACCGATACATTTTGGTGAGTTCATGCTCCGTCGATTGGACGGTGTATTCATGCGATTGCACAGTACTGCACAGACTGTCAGATGCTCGCTTGCGTTCGGTGTCGTCGCAATCGTCTGTAGAGAAAGACACTGCTCCTCTCGCGGCCACAGCTGGAAATGCATCATGTTCTTGCACAACAGCTTCTGCGTTGCGATGATTCACGTCCCGCCGTGTGTGCAGCCATGACTGATAGCATACGCACTGGGCATGAGTTTGCCTGCGATCGCTGGAGCCCACTGCAAGCGCGTGTCGAGATACCATGAATGGGCACTGGCTCCCGAACTCTATCAGCAGAAGCCCGCCGGACTGACTCGTATGTGCAAACCATGGCCTTCCGATGTGTTCGTTCCGAACATGCGGCATCGCCAGGGTGCCATAAATCCACGACGACATCGGGGCACCCTAGGACGATTCTCGCCTTTCCCCCCATCATCTGACAGTAATCCTAGTCACCAGCGCCATGTCCAATACTCCTGGCATTTTGGAGGACCTCGCCAATCCTGACTATGGCGAAAGCACCGCCGCGTTCCTTGACGGGCTCGCGCTCGAATTCTTCGACGAGCTGCTCGCCTTCACCACCGCCCCGCCCGTCGACGTGCACATCATGCACGACCTTGCGACCGCCGCAACTCGGGTGCTCGCGCTCGCGAGCACGGGCACCTTCACCGAGCACCGCGACGGCGGCTGCGACTCGGACCTGAGGGCGGAAGCGGTACGAAAGTCGGCGGTGTCAGTTGTCCCCGCACACTGTCGCCCGCCGGGTTCCGCACACGCCTCCGCGCCTCGTGGTCCTCCCAATACATGCACAGCCACGAAGGGGTGAGCACGACTCCTTAGAGTTCTGCCTCTTGTCGACTAATTTCTCTTGCTTGGTATTTTAAGCGACGATGGCAGCACCGCCTCCCACGCCTCGGACGACGACGCTGCGTCGTCTGCGGGCTCTGGCTCCACGGTCATACCTGCCATACCTTCCCGCTCAGTTTTCAGCGAGCCGTAAGTCCAACCGCTTGTCTGATGTTCATTATAAGTTCATGAGGTATCTATTGAGGCTTTCAGCACGCCGCACTGCCGCACTGCTCGCGGTCAAGCGCGAGCGAACCCTTACCAAAGCATCAAGCGGGCATCTCTGCACTCGCAGAGTTAACCACGACAAGTTGGCGACTATCGGCAAGATCAACCAGGTAACGACTAAAGTCGCCCTCGGTTGATAGTGTCGTCGAGCGAGACTGGAACCTCCCCACGTGTGTCGCTATATGTTTCTCGTTTTAATCACTGCTCAAGCATACTAACTTTGATGTACTTTACAGCTCGTCTCGTCTCGTGGTTGCAGACTGTGCAGGGACCGCCTTCCAGACCTTCGTCTGATGCGTCCCTATCGTCACATTCTTAAGAGCTCCCTGTATTTGACCTAAGCTTTGCCCCCAGTTGCCCGCGCTGTCTTTTTGCCAGAGATCGTATACTGTGTATGTTTGCGTTTGATACGCCTTACCCTGTCAGTGTTGTACATTAGATATCGCTGTTGTACTGGGCTATAAACCAGAGAGCTGACCTGATCGAAGAAGACGTCTGTGAAGTCAATATCCACTGTCTGCGATGCCGGGGAGGTATTGAGCAACGCAAAGACAAACGTGCTACAATAAGGAGGATTAACACTCAAGCTTAAGAACATCCAAGAAACGCCATACTTATTGACTAGGCTGCCAGCCCAAAGAGAAAGGTCGCCGCCCTCGCTGACGGACCTCTTCCACATGCGACTGGCGGGCGAACCGTTCGGGTCCTGATTAATGTCGATGATGGCCTTGTTCGTGATGATGGATATAGTTTCGTTGGTCTGGAAACACCAGAGTGAGCATGCAGAACGGTGTCTACAGTTTCATCGAGACGAACCATACTAGTGATGTCGTTGCCGAGAATCAAAGGACTCTTCACAAGACTCCACATTGAAAAGTGAGTAACTATCCGGACATACGATGTTCAGCATGAATTTAGACACGCTATTCCAAGTAACACACACCGTATTCATCAAACGTCATGCCTCCATTCCCGACCTCGAGCATGTCGAGGTCATTCCACCGTCCCGGGCCCGCCTTCTGCCCGACCGGCGCCGCGAAGTCGATAATCCGCGCCATAGCGCAATCTACCTCGATCATCAGTACAGTAGGTATGAACCTGACAGACGGGATGAATGCTCACGGAACCCAGCGAGCTTGCAATCGATGATCGACGTGCAAGGGCACCGGTCATCGAACCGGTCAAAGTTATCCATGATGTCCCCGGATATCCGCCAGCTGTTCGCTATCGTCTTCGCAGTGGGTCAGCCATCTCTGCTCGCGGTGCCCAAATACTGCCGGCACCTACCGTAGCAAAGTTCCACGGCCCGTCTTCACCCCAGTTGCACATCGAGTAGAGAATTGGGCGACCGGTGGCGTTGAGCGCGCGCGACATGTTGGCGTAGCGTTCGTGGGAGATCGTAGGCGTCCCTGCCAGGCCTTCGTTGAAGCAGTTGTCGTATTCTGCAAGCGGTTGAGCGTGAGAAGGCGCGGCAGGGAGGGAGAATGAAGCGCACTCAGGTAGTCGACGCCCCAGTCGGCATACGTTTGCGCGTCGATCTCTTCGAAGCCCAGAGACCCGAACCGACCGCCGCAAGTGTATCTAGTGAGCCGGTGAACTTTATGCACGTGGTGATCTGACGACACAAACACACTTTCCGGCATCGCTGTAAATCCCAAACTAGCCCATACTTAGTCAAGATAGTTTATGAGCTCTAATAAACTCCAACTTGCCTTCAGTCCTAAAGCATGAATTTTGTCGGACAGGTCTTTGATTCCATTTGGAAATTTGGTCGGGTCAGCGACAGGTGCACCCGTTGTACTGTCTCGAGCAGCTGCGTGCCAGCCTGAATGCCTGTAAGCGTCGGATTCCCGACCAATCATATCTCCGACTGCTCACAGTCGTCCATAATGACATCTGAATAACTGAGTCAATGACCACGTCTCGTCGCAAGTACAAGCTCGGCACCTCACATTCATAACCGAGCTGTGTCAGGTTGTTTGCAATAATCGCATTGGCCGCGCCGAGGATCGTGTCCTCGCTGATGTCGCATCCGAAGTGGTTCCAGGTGTTCCACCCCATCTGCGGCGTGAGAGCCAGCCCGTTGTCGAGCGCCAGGGCTCCTGCGCACAGCGACGCCAGCAACGCGATGGGTAGCATGACGGCGTTCGTTCGTTAGAGGTTGTTGGACGGGACCACCGGGTCTATATATGCGGTTCGAAATCAAGACATGTGCGCGGTAGGGCTTGGAGAACATTGAAACTTGCCTTCGGCTTCGTCAGATGACACCAGCTATGGAGAGAATAATGATGTATCCCGTGTGCGGGGTGTTCGAGCCTAGGCCGACGGGCCGTTTGTAGGCAAAAGTCAAATGCAGAAGCCTACGGCCATCAGCAAGCCATGGAGAGCGCATGAAGCGAAGGCGCGTGATGGTGATGTCATAGCGAATGTATAACCCTTCAGTATTGCACCCCAGAACAGTATGTAAAAGTCGGGAAGGAGTTCGAAGACATTTCGAGCTTTGAGGAAGTCGACTCCGCGCATTGAGTGTACATGTGTGTCCGGTACGAGGGTTTAACATCGAGTGGTGTATTGCTTGGTGTGGGTATCATCTATCATACATACTGAGAAGGGGTACTGGGCTGTTATCCTTTATTCTTGAGCTTCAGCCCAGGCAGCGAGAACATCTGAGTGCTGTTAGCTTCATCTTAGCTTAAGTATTGAAACGCATGACACACCTCATAAATCGCCTCTGCCGGCACACCCCAGCCTCGCAAACCTTCCACCCGATTGTCCATACGCGAGCCCAAAATCACCCCGACAACCGCACCAGACTCCTCGTCGACTATCGGGCCTCCACTCGAACCAGGGGTAGGTACCGGCTCAAAGAGCAAGTGCGAAAGCGCGTCATACGTCCCGGGCTGCAACACAAGATGAGCTGACAGACCAGAATATTCTTCGCAAAAGAGGAGCCATTACCTGCGCTTCCCGTCCCGCAAAGTCCCTGTACCCGAGCACCTTCCCCTTCACCCACTTGCTCCACAGCCCTCCGACCCAGGGACGCCATCCCTCTTCGTCGGGCTTCGCGTCTGAAACGAAGTGCGCGCGAATTGCAGTGCCTGGGTGGGCCGGGTACGGAGATACTGGCAGCGTGCGCCGGAGTGCCCTCCCGGCATCCGGTGCAACACCAAGAACCTGCAGATCCGATCGAGGCATCGAGGATCGAACGCTGGTCACTTCATGTACTGATTGCTCGGTGCTTCCTCTTGCGAGGATGTAGGATGCGCTGCTACTCGCGTTTGCGCTATTGGATAGGGAAGACCACAGCGACGAACGCGACATCTGCATATCAGACGGTCAACAGAACCTCCAGAGAACGAGTGCCATTCACCTCTTGCAATGTATGCGCGCACGTCAGCAAGTGGACTGCTGTCTCTTTCGTGCCATCCGATGGCGCAACATTGAGGGCAAACCCAGAGCACACGCTGACTTTGTGTTCCTCTCCTATCCGCGCGGCGTGTGCGACCATAAACACACCCTCATCATGCTCCCCGCCGTCGAACCTCACCCTCCTCTCGACACTTGGACGCGATTCATACGGCAGGAAGTTGTCTATAACCTCGCCAGCATTCCGCTCAAATTGCTGCACCAAGGTCGACAGGCTGGTGGACGGTAATCGGTCTAGTTGCTCGAGCACGAGTGTATCAAGCACCGAAGGCGGGCTTGCCTGAGGGAGGGATGGATATCGTGGCGGGTCGGGTGGTAAACCTATGACAGTGTGCGGGCTAACTTTTGCATAGTGGCGGGATGATGTGCGAAAAAGCGAAGGTGAAGTCGGTGGACGCCGTGGTACAAGTCTGAGTGCCATGCAAAACAGACTTGCGTCTGTCCACCGATGTCATACTTCGGCATGTCGGGCCGGAGCGCTTCAACTGATTCCTGCGAGCGCATACACTTGCACTGACAGAAGCTCAGAATCAGTCTATATCAAGAAGGCTGGTTGAGAATCCCTGCGCTGTGCAAATGTTACATAGCAGGTATCTACGAGATATATGTAGTAAATGCAGCAACGAAAAATCTACAATACTGCACAGTTTTACGCGTCTATTCTACCACCACGCTCCATGGGTGCGAGATCTTTCCGGTTTGAATACCCACAAGCTGTTTCCAAATCGGACGAGAGACGGGACCCATACCGTCAGCTTCGGTTGGGATGTGCACATCCTCCCCGAGGTAACCGATGCGGTCGACAGGGCTGATAATGGCCGCAGTTCCTACGTACGCAGGCCGCGTCATTACCCGGATCTGCGGCGCATGTAGCGAGGGAACGTACCTGTGCCGAAGAACTCGACGAGCTGGCCCTTTTCGGCGGCCGTCTTCACCTCCTTTATGGTGATGGGACGCTCGCTTACGACGAGCTTGCCTGTTGGCATATCCTTCACAGGCGCCTTGCCGGAGGCGTGGTCGCGGGCAAGAGTGAGCACGGAGTCGCGAGTGACACCAGGAAGAATCATTCCGTCCAGGGGAGGAGTTACGAGCTCAGTTACTGATAAGAAGCGACGTCAACAAAAATGCACGCATTTGAACAGAAGCTAAAGCATACCACCGTCGGCGTGCTTGAGTACAACGAAAGCGTTCATAGTTCCGACCTAACGATACGTAGTGAGTATCATATGGCTAATAGACCTTTGTGAAGAGCGAACCTCCGTAATGTGGTGGTCGGGACCATGCAGCCACAGGTTTTGCACGTATCCCTTCTTTGCTGCTTCCTTCTGAACCAATACGCCGGGTGCGTAGTTGGCACCCAGTTTATAAGCTCCAATACCTCCTGGCGCCGCCCGAATGTACTCCGTTGTCCCATATAGTGCGACGGGCTTAAAGCCTTCTGGGTAGTACGGTCCTACGGGGCTGCAGATGACAAAGAGTAGGGCTTCGCTTGGCGGCGCGATACCCAATGCAGGTTGGCATCCAACTACAAGGTATGGAGGTCAGAGACAGGTGGGAGTTCAGAGCTGATGTTCACAAACTGAAAGTAGGCCGGATATATAAGCTGTACCCTTCCACGTCCGGGATAAAGTGCTTGTCCACACGAATGAGTTGCTTGATGAGCTCAATGACAGCATCGCCGTCGAACGTCTGGAAAATTATGAGCATATATGCATGATGTTTATATACCAACGAACCGGCAAAGCGATACGCTTGGCAGTGTTATTCATCCGCTTCATGTTCATGTCTGGCCTGAACATGGTGATTTTGCCATTCGCATCACGGTAGGCCTTTAAACCTTCAAACAACTCCTGCGCATAGTGGAAGACTGTTGCGCTGGGGTCGAGAACCAGAGGACCATCTATGAGTTGTCCCTTAGCTTAGTGGGAAACAGTTCGTACACGCTGAATTGGATGACTCACAAGGCGTGATTTGAGGAGCTCCCCAGCCGGTGGACTCAGACCAAGGAATTCTCAGCATGTGGTCAGTCTGGCAATCATCTTGCGGTTATTGCACGGAGAATGCGGAGCAGCATGGACAGTAGCGCACAAATTGGTGACCGAACACTATGTTGGACGGGGCTGGTGGTGGCTTGGGGTTCTCATTTCGTGTAATTTGCAGACGGGAGACCTGAAAGGCAAGGCTGCTAAATACCACGACAAGCGCAAACCCTGAGAGAAATGTACCTCAATGTCAGGGACAGACGTGAGCTCTCCGGTCATTGGATCTCGCACGACGGTCGAGTTGAACCGGGCCTGGGTGAACCCACGGAGCGAGGATTTGACATTTTTCGCGACAGCTGCACCCGCGGTCGCCCTAGATCGCAACACAAGTGACCTGAGGCCGGCGAGGGATGACATGGTTGTGTTCAAGGAGGTACTGTGGCCGAGTCATCTAAAGGGCAAGGCGCTTGAGCTTTGATGGAGGGTATGTCAGAGACGCCGGGTGCGCGCGCCCGGACGCGTCGGCCGTGGTGAGGGTGGGGACGAGGCAAAGTGCAAAGATAATCGAGTTGAGTATGCCGCTCAGTCGGCCATCGTCTATGCGGGAGCCCGGTATACCATGCTCAAATTGTACGGCGGTCGGGCTGTGAGAGAAAGGACAGGTATAAGGCGGTGAGGGCGGGGTCGAGAGAGAGAGTGAAGTGACGAAAGAGGACGGGTTTCCCGCGGTCCCCAGGCGTTGCCTTGCCGGACCGGGATAAGCTCTGTAATCTCCCCGTAATCTCATCGACATCACCACCAAGCCATGTCGGCAATAAAGATCCTCAGCACTCTTTCCTCTCCACCACCACGTCCCCCTCCTCCCGTCTCAATCGAATATCATCACAAATGGCGACCGCAGTGTACGTCGCATCGTCCTCACTGCTCGCCGCGATGCTAAACCAATACACAGTGGCGATATTGGCCTCATCGGCTTGGCCGTCATGGTAAGATGGCTTGTACTGCGCTTTCTCAAGAATCTCTGCTCAACGCGTTTACGCAGGGTCAAAACCTGATCCTCAACATGAACGACAAGGGCTTCACCGTTGTTGCCTACAACCGTACCACGAGCAAGGTTGACTCTTTCCTCCAAAACGAGGCCAAGGGTAATAATTCCTACTAGGCGTCTCTGTAAAATCCCCATTGAATGAGCGTCGCGCAGGTACCAACGTTGTTGGTGCTCACTCAATCGAGGAGCTCGTTGCAAAGCTCAAGAGGCCTCGCAAGATCATTCTCCTCGTCAAGGCTGGCTCCGCCGTCGACGCATTCATTGACCAGCTCGTCCCGCACCTCGAGAAGGGTGACATCATCATCGACGGTGGTAACTCGCACTTCCCCGACTCAATCCGCCGCACCAAGGAGCTGGAGGCCAAGGGTCTTCTCTTCGTCGGATCCGGTGTGTCTGGTGGCGAGGAGGGTGCCCGCTACGGCCCCTCGTTGATGCCTGGTGGTTCGCCCGCTGCCTGGCCCGCTATCAAGGAGATCTTCCAGAAGACTGCCGCTCAGGTCAACGGCGAGCCATGCTGCGACTGGGTCGGCGAGAACGGTGCCGGACACTACGTTAAGATGGTTCACAATGGTAAGCAAGTTCTCACGCATGTGAGACCGACGCGTCTAATTCTCATCGGTAACACCAGGTATCGAGTACGGTGACATGCAGCTTATTGCTGAGGCATATGACATTCTCAAGCGCGGTCTCGGCATCTCCGAAGACGAGATTGCCGACATTTTCTTGAAGTGGAACAAGGGTGTGCTCGACTCCTTCCTCATTGACATCACCGCCAACATCCTCAAGTTCAAGGATGACGACGGTGAGCCCCTCGTCACCAAGATCCTCGATCAGGCTGGCCAGAAGGGCACTGGAAAGTGGACCGCCGTCGCCGCCCTCGATGCTGGCACGCCCGGTATGTCAGCACAATCACGGGATTAATGCATCTTGCTAATGACGTGATACACGCGCTTTAGTCACCCTCATCGGCGAGGCCGTCTTTGCCCGTTGCCTGTCCGCCCTCAAGGAGGAGCGTGTCCGGGCAAGCAAGGTTATTGCGGGCCCGCAGAAGGAGCCCTTCAAGGGTGACAAGCAGCAATTCGTCGATGACCTCGAGCAAGCGCTTTATGCCTCCAAGATCATCTCATACGCTCAGGGCTTCATGCTCATGCGTGAGACCGCGAAGGAGATGAGCTGGAACCTGAACTATGCTGGCATTGCCCGCATGTGGCGTGGCGGCTGTATCATCAAATCCGTCTTCCTCGGCGATATCACCTCTGCGTACGAGAAGAACCTCAAGCTCGAGTCGCTTCTCTTCGACGACTTCTTCAACAAGGCACTCCACAAGGCGCAGCCCGGCTGGAGGCGCGTCGTCGCCCAGGGCGTCATCTGGGGTGTCCCCATGCCCGCCTTCACCACCGCCCTCTCCTTCTTCGACGGTTACCGCTCTGAGATCGTCCCCGCCAACATCCTCCAGGCGCAGCGTGATTACTTTGGCGCCCACACCTTCCGTGTTCTCCCCGGAAAGGAGAACGCCAAGCTCAAGACCGGCGAGGACATCCGTGAGTTGAACATCTCATTCGTCTGTGCCGTCACTTACTTGGTCACTTGCAGACATCAACTGGACCGGTCGTGGAGGCAACGTCTCTGCCAGCACGTACATCGCTTAAGCGTCTGGTACACAGACTTGTCCTATACAAGGAAAACACTGTAGCATTATCTCCGGAGAGGGTAATATTTCATTACGTGTAGGTATAAAGAAGTCAAGACAACATGTTACTATATCGCTGTACCAGTCATCATAGAGAATTCAAAGACTGAAACCCCACGCCTGGTGCGAGAGCGGACGTACTAATAAGGACAACGATCGTGATGCAGGGTGCTACGGTAAGTTCGTAGACGACGTCTTAAGACTCGGAGGTATAGTTCCTCATGGCCAGTCTCTGGGATCATATTGAACTTTGTGAATAACATGCCCTCTCGATAACATACTTTGCGCACTTTCAAAGTTTCAAGGCTGGCTGGCGCTTGATGCAAATCGGGCAATTGGGAGGGGAAGACTCGTGAATGATCAAATTGACTCTTGACCGCCGCGATGTGTGGCATCCTCTTCAGTCTCGAGCATGCAGCTCAGACTGTATGGCAAGATGGAGACTCATGGCATGAGATATTCCAGAAGCTACAGGTGGCAAATGCTGCGCGAGGTGCGAAATTTCCATGCATTTTTTGGCTTTGGAGCAACTGACTTATACGTGTCTAGGGCCTGATGCGCAAGACACGGTGTCCAAGGCTATCGACGATGTCAAATTGACATTCTTTGGCTCAGAGCTGCGTCTACGTGGTGATGCGTATATTGCTCAGCCACACCGGGACGAGCAAGGGAACGTCCTTTGCTGGAACGGAGAGGTGCTTTCGCATCTACACGATTTTTGTACCATATGCTGGGATTGACTTATCACGATTACTAGATCTTCGAAGGGATGCAGGTAATCCTTAGGATAATCCATCCAAGCACAGTGGACTAAAGCCTTGGTAGGTCTCTCCGCAAGAAAATGACGGCGCAAAGCTATTTGCAGTTCTGCGAGGCTCACAAACGCCCGAGGAAGTTAGAAACTTGCTCGGTGGGATCGAGGCCCGTGAGTTACAATTATGCTTTCAATCTGCGGTTGATTTTCAGTCAACTCACAGGTATGCGATCACATTCTACCATGTGAGTAGAAACATTACGTCGTGGCTGCGCAGCTTCATCTCAACCCAGGCAGGCAGGCATGCGTAAATTATTCTACGGGAGAGACCCGCTAGGCCGAAGATCTCTTCTTATCCATCGGCCGACAGCGGCAGAACCTCGTCTGGTACTGGCATCTGTATCGGCAGGCGATCAGCCTACTTACTCGTTAGAAGAACTGCCGACAGCTACTCTTTACTATCTAGACCTTGACGAACTTTCTCCTGCCGATGTGAGTGTTGCACTATTAGAATTTTGCCCGTCACTTCTCACGGGTCGACCTGTAGCCAGTCGAAGGCGTCTACCAGTGCATAAAGGAGCTTCCGCGGGTGGATCTACGCCTGCCGCAACCATTCGTAAGTCATCGCGCTGGTATTACTTGGTAGGCCAACGCTGAACTTACTCTGCAGGCACATCTCTCCCAAGTCAATCGCTCAATGCCGGCGGAATCCTCCGCTGCTTTCTGATATCGACCACCCATCAGAAGAGCTAGCGGCAGCAACAGACCAGTTGATTTTCCACCTCGAGGATAGTGTTCGGCTACGAGTGTCCAACATCCCCCAGAAATTGTAAGCTCCACACAACTCGGCAAATAGGAATAGCCTAATGTAATAAGAGAGGACCGAGGCAAAGCCAGGGTTGCTGTCCTGTTTAGTGGAGGCATTGACTCTACGATGCTCGCTTTCCTAGCTCACAGGTTCGTAGTTTCGAATGCCACATCTTAGCGCGAAGTTAATGATTCTGTATAGGCATGTAGATCCAGGAGAGGCAATCGACCTCCTTAATGTCGCATTTGAAAACCCTCGGAAGATTCTTGTTCAAGCAGACGGAAACATTGGCGGCCTACCGAAGCGCGAGAGGAAGCAGAAATTACGCGAGCCGAGAGACTACTCAACCATCGATGTCACGTATCAAGTCCCGGATAGGGCTACAGGGCTGCAGGAACTGGAGGAGCTGCGGACCCTCTGTCCCGGAAGGACATGGAATTTTGTAGGTCTGCGGAGATACACCGAAATCATAAACTTATCCATAGCTGCGCTATAGGTCGAGGTTAATGTGCCATTTGAGGTAGGTGCTTGTCACGGAAGGATGGCCATGCATGCTAACTTCAGTAGGAATATGCAGGTGCACGGAGCCTTATTGAAAACTTAATGTGGCCGGGGAGAACGGTCATGGATCTCGTAAGTCCCTTTGCAACGCGCGGATAACGGGATGCGATATTAACGGTGAATGGCAGAGTTTGGCAGCTGCGTTATACTTTGCTGCACGCGGAGTCGGGCAGGTTCGAGACTCACCGACATCCGAAGCAAGACCGTACACCAGTCCAGCCCGAGTACTGCTTAATGGCCTAGGATCTGACGAGCTTTTGGGAGGTTACGGCAGGTTCCGCACTGCGTATAAAGCTGCTGGTTGGCAAGCGATCATAGATGAGGTGAGCCATAGTGATAATCATTGGAACCATTTCCCCATGCTAAATGCTCTTATCAGCTTCAACTCGAGATAGACAGGATACCCACCAGGAACCTGGGACGCGACGATCGAGTGATATCTTCTCATGGGAAGGAGACAAGGCATCCATTTCTATCGCTTTCTGTCGTGTCATTTTTGGCCCAACTGCCGGTCCATGTAAAGCTCGACCCTCGACTAGATGCGGGCGTGGGCGAGAAGCTGCTGCTACGTTTGGCTGCAAGAAAGGTTGGCCTTATAGAGGCGAGTAGTAGGAAGAAACGCGCGATGCAATTTGGTAGCCATTCGGCGAGGATGGCTCCTGGGCCGGGCGACAAGAAGGGCGATAACCTCATACTCTCGTAGCAATTCTCTTTCTCTTCGTATTACCACAACTTGCGCGCCTGCACACGCAGCTGTAACGCTACTCGGACTCGGGGTTGCGTAGATATTCCCTGAATTTATCACAGCGACTCGGATGGCGAACGCGGGAAGAGTACGGCTAAGCACGTGGAGTGACGCGCAACATCTGGCCGAGCCCCCTAGGCGCCCGCCTGAGTTGAGGACGTCCACCACCACCGGCACACATCATGGCTTTGCAGCAGGCACTGAATCGTCTCGTTGGTGAGTTTGCTTACTCGCCGCTGTAGTTAAATAACACTCAACCGATCTGGTGCTCGCAGTCCCTGTGGCAGTCGCTGCGGCAGTTGTCCAAGCCAGCATCTACGATGTTCCCGGAGGGTACCGCGCCGTCATGTTCGATAGGTTTCAGGGTGTAAAGGACGAGGTGCGTGCTGGCAGTTACTCACAAAGGATGCTCACGGCTTGACCACACGTTACGACAGGCGAAACCTGAAGGTACCCACTTCCTCGTCCCGTGGCTGCAGCGGGCTATTCTCTACGACTGCCGCATCAAGCCCCGAGTGAGTGTAAAGCGAAGTATACCCCTGCTTGCTACTAAGCGTTCTTTAGAATATCTCGACTACCACTGGCTCCAAGGACCTCCAGATGGTATCCATTACCTTGCGTGTGTTATCCCGACCGGATGTGGAACATCTTCCCAAAATCTACCAAAGTTTGGGCTTGGATTATGACGAGAGAATCTTGCCGTCTATTGGAAACGAAGTCTTGAAGAGCATTGTTGCCCAATTCGATGCTGCTGAGCTGATCACGCAGCGTGAAGTGGTGTGTACACGCCATCCTATCCCTGACGACAAAGTTAAGGTCATGTGTCATAGGTATCGTCGAGAATTCGTGAAGACCTTCTTCAGCGTGCTGGCGAGTTCAATCTCAAATTGGAAGATGTATCAATCACGCACCTGACATTCGGGAAGGTATGTAATATCCATCAGCTACCACTACGAGTCGTGCTGACAGTGGTTCCCACAGGAATTCACTCAAGTAAGCTAGCTTCACACGCAGATAGATGATTGTCTGAGAACCGCTGCAGGCTGTCGAAGCGAAGCAGATTGCTCAACAGGGTCCGTATACATTACTTTCTGATTTCATGAATTCCTGCTGACGACGACCCTGGTAGATGCTGAGCGGGCGAAGTTCATCGTCGAAAAGGTATGGCCGGTACACTCCCTTCAGCCCTGACACATTTGACATCTCTTTCCAGGCCGAGCAAGAACGTCAGGCTGCGGTCATTCGTGCTGAGGGTGAGGCTGAAGCGGCTGTGGTAATTTCGCAGGCCTTGAACAAGGCCGGCGAGGCCTTCGTCGCGCTCCGCAAAATCGAGGCCAGCAAGGCGATTGTTCAGTCCCTGGCGAACAACCCCAACGTGACCTACATTCCCAGCAGTGGTGGTAACGTGCTCTTGAATGTACCTACTCGCACATAGTTATCTACGCATTTTTCCTGTGTAATTCTGCTACTACTGCTTCCTTTCCTTTAAACATGCGCGTGACCTCTGTCGGCCTTCTTCGATGGCTTCGTGGCGCTGAGGCTGATGCAGAAAGATATGGGCGCTCGATTTGATAATCTTGCATCGGAGATTGCCGAGCAATCTGTGCAGACGCTTTCTGCGGCGGTCGTTTCTTGCCAGGAACCGTAACGAGCCCGCTGTCTCTCTGACTGTTCTCTCGTCTCTGTCTTTTTTTCCTCTCTCTGTTTCCTTCTCTCTCCTCTCTTCATCTCTCCTCTCTGTCTCATACTCTGTTCCATTATATCGGACTTTGTTCTGATATTTTTCCTCTCTGTGGTGAGCATCGTCTTCTCATCTCTTTCACCGATCGTGAAAACTGACTGGCCGCGGTTTAGGCATAACGGTTTCCTTGTCTATCTATCATCATGATGAGCCCAATGGGAAACTCTGAGGCCCCGGTACGTATCGCTATACCCTGCGCCTGGTCCTAATGAAATTTACTTCATCTTCCAGCGGCGGGCCCATCTTTATGTCGGCAACTTGAGTCCTCGTGTTACGGAGTACATGCTTACGGAGATCTTCGCTGTCGCTGGCCCGGTCCAGCATGTCAAAATTATTCCCGACCGCAATTACCAGCACGGCGGTCTTAACTACGGCTTCGTCGAGTACATGGACATGCGCGCCGCCGAGACGGCCCTCCAGACGCTTAACGGTCGCAAGATCTTCGACACCGAGATCCGAGTCAACTGGGCGTACCAGGGCCAGCAAAACAAGGAGGACACCAGCAACCACTACCACGTTTTCGTCGGCGATCTCAGCCCCGAAGTCAGCGATGAGGTCCTCGGCAAGGCGTTCAGTGCCTTCGGCACCCTCTCAGACGCTCGCGTGATGTGGGATATGAACTCTGGCAAGTCCCGCGGCTACGGCTTCCTCGCGTTCAGGGACAAGACGGACGCGGAGCAGGCGATTGCTACCATGAACGGCGAATGGCTCGGCTCTCGCGCGATCCGTGTCAACTGGGCCAACCAAAAGACCCAGGGTGCGCCCGCGCCGTCTCAGCAACGCTCACCAGGCGGCGGAGGCGGTGCGCCTGCCCCCATCAACTTCCAGGGCGGCCCCCTGTCTTACGAGTCGGTCGTCCAGCAGACGCCTGCGTACAACTCCACCGTCTACGTCGGCAACCTCGTCCCCTACTGCACGCAGGCCGACCTCATCCCCCTCTTCCAGTCCATCGGCTACCTCTCCGAGATCCGCATGCAGTCCGACCGCGGATTCGCCTTCGTCAAGCTCGACACGCATGAGCACGCCGCGATGGCCATCGTCCAGCTGCAAGGCCAGATGGTTCACGGACGGCCCATCAAATGCAGCTGGGGCAAGGATCGCGCTGACGGCGGGGCCTTGACTTCCGGTTCGATGAGCCCAGCCAGCGCCACTGCTCCCTACGGCAACATGGTGGGTTCATCATCTCTTTTCTAGCCGCATATATGCTGACGTTTGCGTGATAGCCTATGTACGGAATGCCTCAGCCCTCCGGCTACGGTCAGTACGGTTTCGGTGGTTACGGCGGTGCGCCCGGAGCGGCGGCGCCTGGTATGCCCAGTCCCACTGGTGCTGCTGGCGCGCTGACTATGGGCGGTGCCGGTGCTGGTGGTGCTGATCCCAGCGCCGTTGCTGGACAGGGCGCACAAGGTCAATGGGCAGGCGCAGATCCCAACTCTTACTACTCGAATTATTGGGGCGGTAAGTGAAATCTGCGGTGTTCCTGCATCGTAATGCTTACAGCCGTCATCTTGCAGGATACTACGGTCAGCAACCTGGTCAGCAAGGCGGCGACGCTCAGGGCCCCGCTTGAACTATGCTATACTTAATATGAATACTGCTTGTTAGCCGTTGACTGTAGCATCCTCTCTTTTGTCGTGTGCGTGCTTTACGCCTGTGACAGTATCTATAGCAGCTTTGGATCATGGTCTGTAGCACCATTCTTAACGGCATGCTCAATTGCAGATTATTTTCACTTTCCGCGCACAATCTCACGACGTTGGCACGATCACACCATGAGCATTGCGTCCACCTTTCGCATAATGATTGATAATAGTATGTTCTACATCGCCATCGCGCTCAACAGCGTGTCCTGGCTTACGCGTCACCACCATCCGCATTACCGCTCGCTGAGTCACCCCCCGCACCAGCCGTGTTTGTGGCACCCGTGTTCGTAATGTTCGCATCGTCGTCCGCAGAGTTGACGACATTACCTCCACGATCGTTTCCTGAGGCACCAGAGAATGCGTTACCGCCTCCGGTGGTGCGGAAGGCGGGGGCAGGGGGGCTGATAAACACGGATCAGCGACTGTAGACGGCGCAGGACTATTGCAACTCACCACCAGCAGCACCACCTGAGGAAGGAGCCGCACCCCCAGCAGACGGAGCACCAGCGCCGCCCTGGCCACCGGGGCCAGCAGGACCTCCGGCGCTCCCAGCGCCTCCAGCACCTCCAGCACCACCAGCACCTCCAGCACCTCCGGGACCAGTGTTACCAGCACCGTTGCCGCCTGTGGTCCCACAAGGAACGTCCTCTCCGTTGCAAACGGCACCACCGTTGCCGTCGCCTACAGAGCCGGAGTACGCGTTACCACCACCACCAGTGGGTCCGCCGTGACCACCTTCCGCATCACCGGATGTTGAGTCACCAGCAGTACCACCGGTGTTGCCCATAGCGTTGGCGATCTGACGACGCTCAACCTGCACGTTGCGGGAACCACGTGCATCCCCTCCGGTGGCCGTACCGCTGGTAGAGTCGTTGCCGTCACCGGCCGCGTCTGGACATGTCAAAATACATTAGATCTACGAGCAGAACGAATGTAACGTGCACATACTGGAATCGGTGTTCATGATGTTGTTCGTGCCCGAGTTGGCGACGGTGCCACCGTTAGCGTTCCCGGAATGACCGCTGTAGGCGTTGCCACCAGAGCCTCTGCCGTTGCTGTCCCCACCGGTGGCTGAACCACTGTTAGTCGTACCAGCAGTACCTCCGACGTCTAAGACCCCGAACGGTTAGCCTAAGCGAAACAAATAGCGTGACGACACTTACTGGTACCGGGGCCCGTGTTCGTGATCATGTCATCCTCGTCGTCGGCCTCGTTGTTGACAAAACCGCCAGAGGTATCACCGCTTGCGCCAGAGTACGCGTTACCGCCGGTTGTCGAAAAGTCATCGACGCGGCGCTCGACATCGTGCTTGTGTGACTTGTGCTTGTTGCGCAGCTCGCGCGCCATGGGCGCATGGACGGGGAGCGGCTTCGGCGGCGTTGGGGACGCCGTGGGTGGCAAGGCCGTTGCCAGGGAGGTTGGGAGACGTCGGGGCGGCACCGACGATGGGGCTGACTGCAGCAGCGGCGAAGAGACCGAAGGCGATGACGGGGCTACGCATCTTGAAGGGCGGTGGCGAAGATTAGAAGAAAAGTACTGTAAAGAAAGAATGAGAGAAGAAAGAGAGACGATGGACGACAGACTGACGGCGGGGGTGGCCTTTATATACGCTCAGCCATGGATTCGTGCCCCGACACGTCTTCTCGTGCACTTGGCTGAACATCGACGACGAATGCAGAACAGTTGCCATTCCGAGGGATGCCCTTGCCAAAAGCGTCTGCTCAAGTTCTTCCTGCCCACGTGGCGTGAGCTTCGCTCGAACCTCCACAGCGACTGCTTCCACCTTTCGTCACTGCGCCAAGCGGCACAAAGCTACAGGCCGGTCGAGGTCCTCGGCAGATCGTGGCAGAACAACCACTGCCGATTTCATGGCCAGGTAAGTAAGCAACGGTGCTTGCGATCATGTTGAGAAAACTCACCGCTGGATGCAGATGTCGAAGGCGACAGTGCCAGCAGTTGCCTCGCCGTTTCCCCTCTGCAAAGGTAGTCGCACAAATCATGGATATAATCGTCACTCCGAAGTCAGCGTCCCTCTGACTTTGCTGGAGGCTGAACCACACCGGTGGGAGGCCCGAGTCGCACGATCGCATGCATCCTGCAGGGCTCTGAGTCGGGAAGGGCGCAAAGACAATCCGGCGTAGTTCTGCAGACCGCAGCGAGTTGACAGACGTCGCGGTCTTGACTCCTTCGAAGACGCGTCGTCATCGTGCAAAGCAGCCCCAGCGTTGCCCCGGGCTGCCCCGATCCAGACGCCCAAAACGCTCCCGCGCCTCATTCCCAAAGAAGCAGCGAACGTCCCAAATCAGGCAAGTTGTCCCAATCTGTTCCACGATGGGCACCCGAGTGCTCGAGAAGACCTTGCGGGATGTGAAACTCTGCTCGCCGCATATAAAGTCTGAGCCCGCGGGCAGCAATTCCCCCATCTCTCTCTTTCTCTCTCATCTCTTCGGTACAGTACTATCTTTTTAATCGTCAAGTCCGCCCCTCCTCGGTCAACATGCGTAGCCCCGTCATCGCCTTCGGTCTCTTCGCCGCTGCTGCAGTCAGCTCCGCCGCTCCCGCATCGGCCCCCAACGTCCCCAGTACCGCCTTCCTTCCCCACCTCCCAGGCCCCGCTGCGGCTGCCCCCATTCCGGCGGGGGAAGCTTCTAGTCCTCATGTCGGCGCCCGCGACGAGCCCGATGTGGCCAAGCCACTCACGTTAGCCCACGAAAACTCCCACAAGAAGCACAAGCACGACAAGCGCGCTCTCGACTACGGCACCGCCGGCGGTAACGCGTACTCTGGCGGTAGCAGCGACTCCAGCGGTGGTAACATTGTGAACAACGGCGAGGACGACCCTGACAACACTGTCACCAACGACGCTTCCAGTAAGATATAATATATATTCATTACTCCACTCCACTTATCTTGGTTACTAGATGCTGCTGGTACCGCCGGTGCCTCTCAGTCTGGTGATGCCGACGGTGGCTCAGGCCAGGGACGTGGCCCCGGAGGCAACGCGTACACCGGTGCTACTGGACCTGCGCGCGGCGGTAGCGTTTCCAACAGCGGAGGCGCCATTGACAACACGGCTGACTCGAGTGAGTACGTCTCTCGGTGTTCACGTATCGGCGTTGACGTCGAGTTTTAGACGTCGGTGGCGAGGGTAACGCTTCTGAAAGCGGCGCCGCGATGGGTGGTGACGCGATGCGCAAGCGTGCTACCGACGCCCGCACCGCCGGCGGTAATGCGTACACCGGTTCTTCTGGTAACACTGGAGGTGGCAACGTCGTAAACGAGGCTGACGATGACGCTACCATCACGAACGATGGTGCATCAAGTGAGTGACGTTACCGTTTTGCGATCCGCATATTCTGACTGAACTCTCACTCCAGACATCGCGAATGCCGCTGGAACGTCGACCACCGGTGACGCCGACGGTGGTAACGGAGACGGCAAGGGACCTGGCGGCAACGCGTACTCTGGCTATTCCGGCCCTACTCGCGGTGGCAGCGTTTACAACGAGGGCGGTTCCATCGGTAACGCCGGTATGAGCAGTGAGTATTCCGCAAATGTAGTTGAACTATCCTGGGTTAACATGATATTGCAGATGTCGGCGGAGACGGTATGGATTCGACTACGGGAACTGCTCAGGGCGGAGATGCTGCGTAATGTCGACTAACTGGTTGGATGGACATGTACACGTACTACACTATTAACACATTCACTCTCATTGGAGTCGGCGTGTCGGTTGAGTAAATCTTGCACGATGTTGATAAGATATTGGGTGAATGAATGTGAGGTTATCGTACAAGTTTCCCTCCGGTTGTTTCGACTCGGAGCCCACATTTTGTTACGTACGTGCGCATGATATTGTCCAAATCTCGACGGTGTAACTTCAACGTGCATTTTGGCGTATGTGCGTATTCCAGTGACATTTAACGCCTTCTTCCTTTATTTTTCTTACGCAGGAAAATGACATCTCCTCGAACGCCATGCAAAAGTTCTCTTCGAGCGCATCGGGTTTATATGGCCTCCGCAGCCAACTTTCATTTACTTCTTTCCTTTTTCTGTATACTTTTACTTCCGTCAGAGCCGTCCCTTTGGTGGATGGTCTGCGTGTAAGTCGCTGAGCTGACCACATACATACCGGCCAAAGTTGCATTTGGATACCGGTTGACCCGAATCTGGTGCACTATAGCGTTCATATCCGGACTCCGACGCATCCACGAGAAAGAGGAGACTTATGACATAGAAACACAACTATATGAAGAGCTACTCTACGCAGGAGGAGCGGTTTCACCGCCCTGGGAGTTCATGCCTTCACCCTTCGAGTACCCAGCTTCAGCGCAGCCGGACGAAGATTCGCCAGCGCTACCCGCGTTGTCTGCGAATGGACCGTGAGTCTACGACGACATACCAAAGGGTGACGAGAACTTACTGGAATCCATGTTGACCATGCCGCCGGAGCCGCGCACCTGGCCACCGGTAGCGGTGCCGCTGTCGCCAGACGACGCGTTGCCCCCGGATTCACCTTTGCCACCAGCAGCGCAGCCGGTGTCAGAGCTTCCTCCGGTGCCGGCGTTGTTCGAGTGGACGTTCATGAGCACGGGCATGCCGCCGTTGTCTCCAGCGTCGACGCTGCCACCGTCGACGGCGCCGGCAGTACCGGTGTGGGCGTTACCGCCGGTGGTCTGACCGTCGTCGAGACGCTTGGAAGGGGCCCTAAGGGATGCGTGGTCAGGAGTGAATGGACGTTCCGTGTGGGTTACACTCACGAGTTGGGAACTCGGTAGCCCTGTACGAAATGAGTGGCGCTCCTCTGCCAGATATCCCTTGGAACGCTGTGTATGCTCGCGATGAGTAAGGGAGACATGCATACACGCGCTAAAAACATACGGGACTGTGTAGCCCATGAATGTGCCAACTTTGGGCTGCGCGTGCGTGGGACCCGAGTCGTCGGCGCGGGCAAAGATGTCGTTGAGGAAGCCAAGACCGCGCGAGGCGAGGCCGCCGCTCGGGACCTTGTGGTAGTCAGCGGGCGCGACGAACGTGCTGGGGTGAACGGGGATCGGCGACCCGAGGACGACGGGGCTGAGAGCCGAGGCGGCGACGAAACCGAAGACGACGACGGCAGGGCTGCGCATGGTTGCTGATGTGCTGTACGGTTGGGTGTAGTCGAGTAGTCGAGTAGAGTAGGTCGAGAGACAAAGCGAGCGTGCGGGTTGAAAGATAGAGATGTTCCTGCGGGCGAAAGGCTGCGGAGGTGGTGGTGGGTGGTGAAGGCAGGATGGAGGGAGGGCTACCGTCGTCCGCCGCCTTTTCAACCGTCGAAAAACAGAGGCTGACGGCTGCTGCAGTATATGGTAAGTTTACTTGCCTCTTTTGGTGGGCACGCTTCCACTTTCGGCGAGACGTGCAGAGAAGACCCTCGCGCGGGGTACGGCCCGGTGAAGCGCATCTCGCCCGACTGGACACGGTGCACCTCCTTCGAGGCCCAAATGCCATAGCTTCAACCCCGAGTTGCGAGTCTAAGCGTTGTGAGTTCGCACAGCCTGAGTCCAGTTACGCAGTAAAAGAGATATGAAGCTGCTGGTGCATACTTGGCGTTAGTTTGAAGTTCTACGACGGCGTGTAGCCATCAGGATCATCATGCCTTCAGGCGCAGATTTCTCCTCAAAGGGGCCCATGCTTCGGAAATAGTCAGGATGGAACCCGAGGGGTGTAGATTCATAATTGTGGGTATACGAAAGCGGAGCACTCTGTTCAGCAAAATAATTAGTGACATGAAGAAACAGCGATGAGCGGTGGAACCGGCAAAATCCAACGACATAGAGTGTTAAGTCAGGAATAAGGGGATATCTGCGTTCTGGGTATGCGGTGGAGAAGAGCAAAAGGTGATGTCTAAATCATACAGTAATAGTAGCACAAACACTTCACTCATCCACTATTAGCCATTCGGCGTCAGCTTCAGGTCCTTCCCCGTGGGAGACGGTGTCCCATCCTTCGTCGTCGCTGACCCCGAGCTCCTCTTGGACTCCCCGTTTCCCGACTGATGCTGAGATGGAGAGAGCGGGACGTCTAGGCCATCGGCATTGCCTGACACTTTGGCCGCTTGCTTCTTCGATTGCATGTCCTCATAGAACTCATTGACCTCGTTCATCTTATTGACCTCCGCCTGCTTAGCGTCTAACCACCGCTGCAGCAGCTTCGCGTTGTCCTTGGTTAATGTCTGGTTGCGTTCATCAATCTGGCCCAACTCGAGCTGCAGCGTGTTGATCTCATCGTGAAGAATCTAGCATAGTTGGGGGTTGGCATAGATCGCGCAGAGCTCGGAAGCGACTCACCTGCGCGGTTCGATCCTTCTCTGCCATGAGCTCGCTATGTTGGTCAACCCTGCGTCGCAATACTGCGATTTCGTCTCTGCTTCTCCGCAGATTCTCTGACTCCATCCGCGAGAACTCCTCCTTCTCCCGGAGCGTCTCGGTCATGGCAAGTAGCCTCTGCGCATTCTGCCCTTGGGTCTTGTACACCGTGGCGAGCTCATCGCGGAGAGACGATATCTGCGACTCAAGCGATGTAATGTATGCAGCCCTTACTGGGTTACTGCAGACAGGTTTAGCTTGGACTTGAGCGTAATGAGTCGCGACTCACTCTTCACCTGTGCCCGGCACGAATACGGTCGAGCTGCTCGGGTTCGCCCGCGCAGTGCCCATAGCTCGCAGTAAGGATGCATTTCGTTCTTTCAGCAGCTTAGTCTGTTGCGCCAGTCTGCGGTCTTTTCAGCGTCCAGCAAACGGAATCAGGATGGTGCCTAGCCAGAGTCAAGAGACAGCACGCTTCAGCGCATGTACTTACATTGCTCGATGATGGGGGCATACGCAGACTCCTTTGCATTTCTCTCCACGAGCCTGAGCCTCAACGTCTCCTGCCACGACGGTTCGCCCATGTCTGGCTTGTATCCGAGCAGCCGCGGCCTGGCTGCAGCTTTGACTTGAGGGTGTTGGTGGGAGACACGGATTGAGACGGAGTTTGAATTTCACGTCGTGCCGTATTCGGTCGCCTGCGAGCTCCGCGTAAGTCGCCTGAGCCACAGTCAACTCCTACCTCGACGACCACGACTTGAAACGCTCTTTCACGCCTATAACGTCTCTTTACTCGCACGAACATCTATCATGGGACGAGTTCTGCTCAAGGTCAGCCTGCTCTGCTGTATTTATTCGGATTTATTGGCTAAAGTTGCAACCTGCACAGGTCATCATTCTGGGTGATAGCGGGTACGCAACTGCTGCGCGGGTTGTCTACCATGCTAGTCATACTAAGCTGCCTATTCGTTTCATAATTTAGTGTCGGCAAGACTTCGCTTATGAACCAGTATGTCAACAAACGGTTCAGCAACCAGTACAAGGCCACGATCGGTGCGGACTTGTGCGTGAAGCTTCGACAGTATTGAGCGTGCGGATACTTACATGCGTGCATGGGCAGTCTGACGAAGGAGGTGATGGTCGATGACCGACTAGTGACTATGCAGGTGAATCCCTTTACATCACTCCTCGAGCCATTCTGACTCGGGTGTAGTTATGGGACACCGCTGGTCAGGAGCGCTTCCAGTCGTTGGGTGTTGCATTCTACCGTGGCGCAGACTGTTGTGTACTCGTCTACGACGTCAACAGCTCGAAGTCATTCGAGACTCTTGACAGTTGGCGCGACGAGTTCCTCATTCAGGCGAGTCCACATGACCCCGAGAACTTCCCGTTCGTGGTCCTCGGGAACAAGATTGATGTCGAGGAGAACAAGAGACAGGTGCGCCGTCCTCGTAGCGCAAACACAAACAACCATTCAAGCAGATTATTGTGACTTGCTAGGTTACCCAGAAGCGCGCCATGACCTGGTGCCAGTCGAAAGGCAACATCCCATACTTTGAGACTTCCGCTAAGGAAGCTATTAATGTTGAACAGGCCTTCCAGACAGTCGCGAAGAACGCGCTTCAGCAGGAAGCCGAGGAGCAACTGTATGTACACTTCTTGGCCGTCTTGGGAGTACGCAAACTGACTCGTGCGGTCAGATACGTTGACTATCCGGATCCCATCCGGATCGACGCCGAGAGCTCACAGAACTATGGCTGCAGCTGCTGAACGTTGGTCATTCACCACCTCTGGACACAACACATCATTGCTCTCCGGTACTCTAGCGTTCATATTTCGGAGCTCCCATATCCCACTCTTCGACATCTCCCCTGACGACTTTGTTAAGCTATTGCCGATATACCGCTTCTTGTTTCCTCGGTTTTCTGCGCTCTGTACTACTGTAAATCCAGTCATTTTATTCGAAGGAGTGCGTGAATTTCCGCAGCAATTAGCAATAGTGCTGGACGATGGCTGTAGTCCAAATGAGAACGTCCCGCCCGTCGCTTGATCCGGTGTGCTCTGAGCCAGAGCTTTGCGCCTTTCTCGGCAGTGCAATCATCTTGCAACCATATCCACTCGAGATCATGGACCACTCTCATTGACGAACACATACACTACCAAGTCTTTGATATTCTTAACTACATTATTCTATCGCCCACAAGTATACCCATAACCCCTCGGACCTCTCGGACCTCCTGTCGCACAAATGCAGCACCCCGCCAGCTTGAGAGCCTCGTTGGACGCCTCGCTGGCCGCAGCGCAGCCTCTGGCAACGCAGGCCAGCCAGCATGACGAAATTATCGTAGAAGGATGGGTCCTCAAGAAAAGACGGAAGAAGATGCAAGGTATGACACGTCCACTGCACGGTGGGTAGTGTTATGCTCAGCGCAGGTCATACAGGATTCGCCCGTCGCTACTTCACGTTGCACAAGTCCGGGATCCTCTCCTACTCATTCCACCCTGGACAGACCGCACGAGACCAGATTCTCCTAACGCAGGCAGCGATCAGCAGTGCAGCAGGGCGGAAAGATATTCACATCGACTCTAGCAATGCCACCTTCCACATAAAGTGCCTGAGCACCGAGGATTTTACCAAGTGGATGTCGGCTTTCCGGTAAGCTCTGCGTTGGTGTGGTCATGGAAATTTCTGACCGCCTTTGACCGTGTAGGATGTATATAGCCCCGGATGCTGCAACTATCGGGAGAAAGTCGTCGGTATCCAGGTCTACCAGGTCAATACCAAAGGCGGGGTATTACAGTCGTTCGGGAAATCTGGTTGATGAGATTGGCAACGTACGTGGCATCATGATCAGCTTGGGTCCACGGTCTTAGTGTTAGTAGACAATCACCGAGTTACAAGATGCCTTTGCTGCGTTGCAAGAAGAAGACGCGAAGCGGAGACATTCGTTGAGCCCTAAGTCCAGTCAACATATGAAGGATCACAGTGGACCTGTTCGCTCGCTGTTCAAGGGCCGTAAGAGTGCGTAGTCGATATTCCCTATGGCTGCCTGGTCTCTCGTGTTCAATTTTTCCAACATTCAGCGTTCCATGGCTCGTCTGGTTTGACTCATGAAACCTCCTCAGACGAAGCAGGCCATCACGATAGCGTGCACAGTGCGTCCACGCCATCTCCAGCCTTGCAGCGACTAGGAACCGCCTTGAAGTCATTGAAATACCAGCACTCGGCGTTAGCGCAAGCCATACATCCCTACGCCGAACAAGGGCCAGCACTTCGTGGGTCACCTCTACTTGCAACAGCCACTGAGGAAGAAGAGGAATCACATTCGCCTCCACCGTCTGCGTATAGCACGCATGGTCGGTCTTCAAGGAGGTCGAACCGAATGAGTACTCAAAGCGAGAGCAGCGTGTGGTTTGATGCCCCGAATTTGACAGCGTAGACGGTGCAGAGGAATTTGTCCTGGACGAATCTCCTGGTGAGGAGAGACAAGCAAGCAAATTTTCTGAGGTTACCAGTCCAGTGACGGATTCAAACCCTGGTACCATCACCGAGGCAGATTTGGACTTGTCGGCTACCGCATGGGGGTCTGATTCAGATTCAGAACAAGACGTCACAGCGACTGAAATTCATGAGCCATCAGCCGAACCGCTGAAGCAGGAGGCCATTGAAGATACACAACCTACGCAAATCACCCGACGTACTCAATTACCTTCGCCTCCAGTCGGCGACGAAGGCAGCCTGTTTACTGTCTTGAAGAAGAACGTCGGAAAGGTGCTATCTCACTAATACATCCATGTCTTGCGAAACTGACGGTATATCACATATTTAGGACCTCGCCCAGGTCGCTCTGCCGGTGTCGTTCAATGAACCCCTTTCTCTCTTGCAACGCATGGCAGAGGAGCTGGAATATTATGATATCCTTTCCCAAGCCGTCCAAGCGGAAGACCCCGTCGAACGCCTCTGCTTCGTCGCAGCATTCGCTGTCTCAGGATACGCCAACACTAAGCACAGATCCGGCAGGAAAGGCTTGTAGGTAAGCCTCTGTTTTATAAATCTGACGTTGCTGAGATCGGATTTTCAAGCAACCCTATGCTCGCAGAAACATTTGAGGACCCGCGCATGCGATTCATAGCGGAGAAAGTCTGTCACAACCCAGTCGTCTTGGCCTATCACGCAGACGGCGAAGGATGGGAGCTGTATGCTACGTCTAGTGGCAAAACCAAGTTCTGGGGTAAGTCAAGCCCGAGGTTTCTAACTCCCGATGTTGAGCCGCCCGTCTTCTCAATTATAGGGAAGAGTCTAGAGATTATACCACAAGGAAGTACACATCTTATAATTGGGAGGGATCACTACGAATGGTACGCAGCAGTTCACGGGACCTGAAGACGCTGAGGAGGTTGACGGACAACTGGACAGGACGAAGCCTTCTTCGTTCATGCGAAACTTGATGATGGGCACTAAATATCTGGAGCATTGCGGGAAAATGACCATCCACAACAACACCACACAGGCGCGATGCGTCTTGGAGTTCAAGGAGAGCGGCTACTTCGGCGTGTCCAACCAAGTCACCGGTGTTGTTTACTCACCGGAGGGGAAGACAGTCTCACACCTAGAAGGGAAGTGGGACGAACAAATCGCGCAGAAGCTTGACTCGTCCCACCTCCGCGTACTATGGCGAATGGCCCCTTTCCCCAGGAATGCCCCGGAGTACTACGGTTTCACCTCCTTCGGTATAACCCTGAACGAAATCACGCCGGACTTGGCGGGCAAATTGCCTCCAACAGACTCACGTCTGCGCCCCGACATACGGGCGCTGGAAGAAGGCGACCTGGATTCAGCCGAGCACGAGAAGGCTCGCGTCGAGGAGCTGCAACGAGAGCGGCGGAAGCAAGGCGAGGAACGCGATCCTCGGTGGTTTAAGAAGGTTGGGGAGCAATGGGAATACGTGGGAGGATACTGGGAAGAGCGCGCTCGGGGGTGGAACGCTGTCAAGCCTCTGTGGTGACCCCTGTACCTCCTGCGCTAGGTCACTCTTTTTAGTCGGAATACACACTTGCTAATGACATGAAGCGTCGTAGGACCGAAGAGACCGCGTGAGGGTTGCTCACATGGTTGCCGCTGCCGCTGCTCACCTGATAGCGACAAGCGAGCTCTTCTGTGCGCTGCAGCTGCCGACGCTTTTGCGACCAGCAGCAGTAATGGTCCGCCCTCAGCTCAAATGTCGCCGCAATTTGTCCGCGCCTTTTCCGCTCATACGCGAGAAATGAAGTCGTTCACCGCCACCTTATAAGACTGAGGCATACCATCGAGTATGGCGAGCGCAACCCGTACTCACCTGCTCTGCAACCATGGCTGCTCGATTCTTGCTAATCCTACAGCTTTTCCTAGGACTGTTCTACGGTGTTCATGCTCAAGCCAGCCAATACCAACAGTGTGGTGGCATAGGATGGTTAATATATTCATACCGCCTGATTTTTGAATCTGCTCTGACCCCTGGCTTTTTCGTAGGACGGGAGCTACTACTTGCGTGAGCGGTTGGACCTGCACGGTGTTGAACGCATGTACGTCCTAAACATATCAATAACGCGAGCCTATGAGGTTTGATACGTCTTAAAGATTACTCTCAGTGCCTTCAAGGCACAGCGTCGTCAAGTTCGGCAAGTTTGCCATCCACCACCAGTCACTCTAGCACCAGTATTGGCAGCACAAGCTCGGTGCCCGTAAGCTCCAGTACCAGCTCGTCTGCTCCCTCGCAGACTTCGGTCGCCAACATATCCCCGGAATGGGCTGCCGCATACAAAAAGGTAAGCATGATTGTTGGTTTCATCTAAGCTTGCATCAATCTGAGATGATGCAGGCGCAAACTGCTGTTGCAAAATTGTCCGTTACGGACATGGTCAACTTGGGAACCGGTGAGTGGCGCTGGGTCTCTCAAGTAAGGGATATATTCTCATCTTGAGTTTAGGTGTCCAGTGGATGAAAGGTTCGCCTCCTGTTCTCGACGCATCAATAGGTGCATAGCCTGACATTCTGTATGCTAGGTCCATGTGTAGGCAACACGCCTGCCATCGCCTCGGTACCTGGCTTCGGTGGTCTTTGTCTTCAAGGTAATATCATTCGGTTGTACAAGCTAGTTGCCACTGCTCACAACGCAGTGTCACAGACAGCCCTGTCGGTGTCCGTTATGCAGATGGAACTTCGGTGTTTCCGCCGTACGTCGTTTTTCCTTTGATACGATACTCACTCACTCACTTTATGCATACACAGAGAGATAAATGTCGCCGCCACGTACGTTCGCGAACATAATATCGCCACTCCCATTCTCGATGCTCATGTATTTCATAGCTTTAACCGTACACTGATGCGGCAACGTGGTGTTGCCCTCGGTGCCGAATTCAAGGGAAAAGGTGTCCATGTCGCATTGGGACCTATGATGAACCTCATGCGGGCGCCAGCTGCTGGACGTAACTGGGAAGGGTGAGCAAACCGTATTCTGAACAAGGGATGCTGTTTACCGAGCTCATATGCAGAGGAGGAGGCGACCCCTTCTTGTCCGGAGAACTCGCTTATGAGACCATCATGGGTATACAGTCGTCGGGTGTACAGGCTTGCGCCAAGCACTACATCAACAAGTTTGTGACTTCATGCTCGCTCGTTAGGCGATATACTCACTCTCGAGCGCGTTCTCAGCGAACAGGAGCACTTCAGGGACTCCAGTTCCTCTAATGTTGATGACAGGTGAGCGTATGACATAGGCATTATTGCTTTAGCGCTTGTCTCACCACGACTTCGCACAGGACGGTGAGCTTGTTTCTTTATGACCGACCTCTAACACGATGTGAACTCCGCGATCACAGGAACATGAGCTCTACGCGCACCCAGTATGTACGCATTTCGCTATCTCGGCTTCCTTTTCCTCACATAGTTTCAGTTCCTCCGTAGCGTCCAGGCCAATGTTGCCTCAGTGATGTGTAGTTACAGTGAGTAATCCGCGTCTTTCCCCAATTTCTGTCTTACTGAATTGGTTGCAGACCAGAGTAAGCAGCTTCTGAACCAGACAGGATCGATGCTGATGCTTTGGCTGCTTGCAGTCAACGGGACCTTCTCATGCGAAAATGACAAGACCTTGAACGGTCTGCTTAAGGGAGAGTTTGGTTTCCAAGGATGTAAGCATATTCGTCAATGCGCTGCAAGTTTTGGCACATCGCTAACGCCTCGCGTAGATGTCACGTCTGATTGGTGGGCAACACACTCAGGAGCTCCTGCTGTGAATGCGGGTCTTGATGTAGGAGGACAATCCGTGAGCTACATCGGACTCATCTGACTCTTCTCCAGATGACTATGCCTGGAGACGAGACCTACGAATCCGGAACCACGTGAGTGCGCGGCTCTTGCAACTCGATCATTCATATTCATGTCGCGTCATTTTAGCTACTTCGGCCCAAACCTTGTTAACGCCGTCAACGGCGGTCAGGTTTCGCAATCCAGAATTAAGGTTGGCAGCTCCCTCCAGTCGATCGCATACCTGGCTTACGTGTGTATTACAGGATCTGGCGACTCGTATTTTGGCTGCTTGGTGCGCAATGGTCATTCATACCATAGGAAGAATGTCTGATAGGAAATGTACAGGTATTTGCTGGGCCAAGATTCTGGTTTCCCTGCCGTCAACTTCAACTCCTGGACCCCTAGTCAAGGCCAGCATCTCAACGTCTCTGGGAACCACGGCAGGTATGTTGTATTATTTATGTGTATGCTCAAATGTAACTGGGCTTGAAACAGTCTAATCCGTACCATTGGAGCGGCGTCGACAGTCTTGCTTAAGAACACGAACGCAGCCCTGCCGCTGAAAAAGCCGAAGTCCATTGGCATTATCGGCAACGACGCCGGGTCCAACCCACAGGGTCCAAACGGGTATGTCCATACTACTGCGATTGGGAGATCCATAGTCCAATGATTTGTACGAAAAGCTTCACCGACCGCGCTGGAGATAGCGGAGTTCTCGCTTTGGGCTGGGGAAGCGGGTGAGTCGGTTTTGCGCGCGATGTGCACAGTCACGCTGACAAGTCCCAGAACCGCCGACTTCCCGTACCTTGTTGCTGTGAGTCCTTGTCTCGTTACTCTCGTGTTATCTCTGCAGAAAATACTTACTGATCTGAAACAGCCTGTTGACGCCATCACAGCGCGTTCAAAGCAAGATGGGACCACAGTGACGTCGTCCCTGAGCGATACGGACCTCACTGGCGCAGCTAACGCTGCTAGTGGCAAAGATGTCGCACTTGTCTTCATCAACGCCGACAGCGGGTGGGTATATATTGTTTTTGATGGGACTATATGCTAATGGGGGACTCATCTGTCAAGTGAGGGGTACCTTACGGTTGAAAACAACGCAGGGGACCGCAATGACCTAAGTGCCTGGCACGGCGGGGTGAGTTTCGCCGACATAACCTCCGTCCGACCCTCGCAGACTGAATTGTCGTTTCTAGGACGCCCTTGTGGCCCAAGTTGCCAAGTCGAACAAGAACACGATTGTAGTTGTGAACAGCGTCGGGCCGATCAACATGGAGGCTTGGGTCACGCACCCCAACGTTACGGCCATCGTCAGTATGGACCATATGTCTGTGTATTCGGATGTTAATGTCCCTGTGAAACCAACAGGTTTGGAGCGGACTTCCAGGCCAAGAAGCTGGTAGGCTGACAGCTCTGAGAAAGCCATAACATGACCTAATGTTTCGTCAGGCAATGCCCTCACTGATGTTCTGTACGGCGCATATAACCCTGGGTAAGTCGTATTCGGCCCGCCTAGCGTCATGATATGTGACTAAATCTCTCGGTAGTGGCAAGCTGCCGTACACCATTGGCAAATCCATTAACGACTACTCCGCGCAAATCATCACCACTGGTTCTGGGATCGTTCCAATACCGTACAACGAAGGATTATTCATTGACTACAGACACTTCGATCAAGTGAGTATATTCTTTGCACCATCTGCCGGCGAATCTGACAGGGGATGCTGGTTTTGTAGGCGGGTATTGCGCCTCGATTCGAGTTCGGCTTCGGCTTATCATACACCACCTTCGACTACTCGAACCTAAAGATCAGCGGCTCTACGGCCGGGGGCACTCGTCAACCCGCAGGACCTGGTTCTTCTTTGGACCCATGGTATGTGTGGATTGCCACCGCACAACTAAACACGATATTGATCTTGTGATCGCAGGCTGCACGACTCCGTCGTAACGGTGACCTTTACCCTCCAGAACAACGGCACGGTGGACGGCACCGAGGTCCCACAGCTATACATCAGCCCACCTGCTTCCGCCAAGTCTGCGCCGTTCAATCTGAAGGGCTTCGATAGCATTTTCCTGCCGGCCGGCCAGTCCACGACCGTTACGTTCAGTCTCTCTCGCTACGACTTCTCCATCTGGGACGTGGTGTCGCAGAGCTGGCAAATTCCCTCCGGTGCCGCGGGCATCTCGGTCGGAGCCAGCAGCAGGGATCTGCGTCTCAAAGGCGGTCTCACCAACTGAAGCCGTTGCTTCATTCAAATTGTATTTATTACCCCTGAGGCCTGATGCGCTACGGCGGCGTTTACAATTACATCACATGCGAACACACATGTGTCACAAGTACTAGTGTTATCTCGCGAGATTGTGAGTCAAATATTCACTCTTATACCCAGGATATGTTCTTGCAATATTCTGCATTTTACAGCCGTATTTCACGGTTTCTTGACCTATTACAGTCGCACCGACTGGCACAATCTACGCAGAGAGGACCAGGAGAGACGGCCCCCATCGTGTCACACGAGCGCCGTCCGCGTGTCGGAGATTGCCGTTAGGACCGCATTCGGACCTTCGTTGATCGGCAAGTGCCCTCTCGTTCATTTCTCGCCGCTTTTCGTCGATTCGGGTCTCTGTCAGCACCAGCTGCAGGCACCAGCTGCGCGTCGAATCAGCCTCGTTGCTCGGCCAATGACAACCAATTTGACACACGTACATTTCACTCGCATGGCCGTCATCGACCCTGACGATCCAGATAAATACCCTGTGATGAGTCCCGCGTTTGCGCATCGCGCTCGGACGGCGCTACGCTGTGTAGGGCACCCCCAGCCATTCTCTCCTCCTTCTCCAACTTGAACTTCACCATTTTACTGGGGTCTGAAAAATGACTCCCATCGTCGCTCTTTTTATTTCGTCATGTTTGCTCGTGGTCTGTCACAGCGCAAGGTGGTCAGTGCATCGACTTACCCTCGCGACCAAATCCACTCAACTCGTGTGCTCCAGACTTTCTACGTGTTGTATATGTTACGGCAATCTGCTGAAAATTTACTCGCCATAGTAAACTCTTCGTTGTGGGATGCAGCGTATTCTAAGGTATTGTCGCTCGGTTCAGCTGCCAACACGCCCCAGCTATGACTGATTCCACTCCATAACAGGCAAGGACTGCGGTCTCACAACTCACTCTGGCGGAGAAAGTCTCCCTGGGGACTGGTAATAAATTTCTCTTAAGCATCTATGAGATCCACTCAATCTCTACTTAGGATTGGGAGAATTCAACGGCGACTGCATCGGAAACACGGCCGCTGTTTCGACCATCAATTTTCCCGGGCTGTGTTTGCAAGGTGTGGCCACTTTTGGTTGGTCGTCAAAGCAGCTTATCAACTTTTACTTTAGATAGCGCAACTGGTGTTCGCAATGTAGACGGCAATTCCGCATTTCCAGCGTACGTTGCCTTGAATTTATGCCGTTGTTTGAAGCTGAGTTGTGGTCCGATTCATGTAGAGGGATCAATGCGGCAGCCACGTAAGTATCCACCTCTCAGCATCGAAATGCCATACTCACTGCGGGCGGCTGCGCCCATTATAGGTTTAACAGGACTTTAATGCAGCAAAGAGGTGCAGCCATGGCCGCTGAATTCAAAGGCAAAGGTAGCTCTTACAGCCTTTCTACGAACTCCGTCAGTTGCTGACTATGCGAATGCAAAACCGTAGGAATCCATGTCCAACTCGGCCCATATATGTAAACCATGCCGTCTTATAACCCATACCGAGTTCTTTCACTAACTGCGCATTGACAGGAACTTGATGCGCGCACCTGCGTCAGGTCGCGCCTGGGAAGGGTAATACAAAATTCTCCTATGCATTTACCTAGCTCTGAACATAACCTGTAGGTTCGGAGCTGATCCTTACCTGTCCGGAGAGGGTGCATTCGAAACTATCACAGGCATTCAGTCACAAGGCGTGCAAGCCGTTGCGAAACACTTCCTCAACAAGTACGCGAGACAACTAGATGCAACGATCGCTTTTACCACGGACTAACTCTGTTTTCCAGTGAGCAAGAACACTCCCGTATGAGCAGCTCATCGAACGTGGATGATCGGTAAGGCTATATTATTCAATATCTCTGGCCATATCGTCCTGACTCAGCTTTATAGAACGGTGAGGTATCCCGTGCATCACATTCACATTGTGCTCATGTGCTGTTGGGCCGCAATTCGTCAGCAACATGAGTTATACTTGCATCCTGTACGTCTATCTTCGTCTTGCGCAGTGGAGATGGTAAACTAAAGAGCCACTAGTTTCTTCGTAGCATCCAAGCAAACGTCGCTGCGGTGATGTGTAGTTACAGTACGTGACCGTTGCTGACTGCCACCGACGTGCACTCAGTTCCGTGCCATTTATCTGTTCCACAGATCAGGGTGAGTCAAGGGCGTGGCGTGGCGTGTTATTTCATCTCATTATCCGAACAGTCAACGGCTCTTACGCTTGCCAGAACAACGGCACGCTGAATGGCTTGTTGAAGAACGAACTCGCGTTCCAAGGATGTAAGTGATCTTCGCCTATATGTGCGTACCATGATCTGATGGTGTGCATAACAGACGTCATGTCTGGTAAGCTTTTCTCACTTGCTTTTTCCGGTCGTCCTCGACTAAACGCATGTTAGATTGGTATGGTACGCATTCGACCGACGAATCCGCCAACTCCGGTCTGGACGTAAGTCTTGCTATACTGCAAGATCGGGCGCGGGTTTCTGACCCACTGTGCTCTAGATGACCATGCCCGGAGATATAATTCCTGGTATTGGGAGGTACGCTTTTGAATCTGACTATCAACAAGGTGACTCATCACTGGAGTGAAGCTACTTTGGTGATGCCCTCGTGAACGCAGTGAAATCCGGCGACGTGCCTGAGTCGCGCGTGGATGTGGGTGGGGTACACACTACAGGTGCGATGTTACTGACGTCGCGCTTGTTATCCAGGACATGGCAACGCGAATCCTCGCTGGATGGTGCGCGCGCTTTACACAATGGGTCTGATGTTCGCTTAGCTCACCGGATATTAGGTATCTTCTTGGGCAAGACTCTGGTTATCCCGCCGTGAACTTCAACTCGAAAAATTCGCTCGACCCCATCAACCAACATGTCAACGTGCAAGGCAATCATGCAAGGTCAGCATGTCCCTTCGTGTCCCAAAATCTGCTACTAAAGTCATCATTATCGTCTACCATTTAGCCTGATACGGACCATAGGTGCCGCATCGACGGTGCTGCTCAAGAATACGGGTAGCGTTCTGCCGTTGAATAAGCCACGCTCTATTGCGGTCATTGGTGAGTGTCCATATGCACGATGCGTCACCAGACCATCTCACGGCCAATACGCGCACCCAGGAAACGGTGCCGCCTCGAACCCACTAGGCCCTAACGCGTGCACGGATAGGGCTTGCGACATCGGGGTTCTCGCGATGGGATGGGGAAGCGGGACTGCTAACTTCCCCTACCTGATTGCGGTGAGTCAATACACCACAAAGTTATATCTCACCGTTGCTGAAGACTATCACAGCCCGTTGACGCCATTACCAACCGATCTCGAGTGGACAACACCACCATCTCTTCCTCCCTCAATGACATAGATCTCATTGGTGCTGCTAAAGCTGCGCGCGGCAAGGACGTGGCTTTAGTATTCCTTACTGCCGATAGTGGAGAAGACGGGTATCTCGTCGAGGGCAACACTGGGGATCGGGACAACAACTTGGAGGCCTGGCACAATGGCGTAAGCAGTCGTTCCTGCAATCGATCCGGAAGTGACTCATGCTAACTGTCTTATCATACAGGACAACGTAGTGAAGGCAGTAGCCGCTGTCAACAACAACACCATCGTTGTCGTCAATGCTGTCGGTCCTATCATTCTCGATGCATGGATTGACCATCCGAACGTCACTGGACTTGTGAGTAGGCTTGAGATCGCATGGCCCGTTAGCTCTGAACAAGTTGCCGTAGATTTGGAGCGGTTTGCCAGGCCAAGAAGCAGGAAACTCGCTAGTAGATGTCCTCTATGGCGCCTACAATCCCAGGTATGCTCCACTTCTGATACCCTGCGCCAAGGATGCTGAAAGCATGGCATATAGCGGCCGACTGCCTTTCACTATTGCGAAGGCAGCAAGCGACTATCCCGCCGAGGTCGACACGACTTTCTCGCTGTCGACTCTGCAGATCCCGTACACCGAAGGACTGTTCATCGACTACCGGCACTTCGACGCTGTGAGTCTGACTTTTGCCGGTAGTGGCGATACGTTTTCTGACAGAAGTGTTCAGGCCAATATTACGCCGCGCTACGAATATGGCTTCGGTCTTTCCTACACCAAGTTCGCATACTCCGGCTTGTCCATCAGTGGCTCGCTCGCCGGCGGCTCTACCAGCACTGGCTTCGGAGCATCATTGAACCCTTCGTGAGGACTTCAACACTAGTCTCGTTTTGAAGATACTCACGCATATAACGTAGATTGCATGAGAAAGTGATCACTGTTACTTTCACTGTGCAGAATGCAGGAAGCGTAGCAGGTCATGAAGTAAGCTATTTATCGAGCCGCCCATGAAGCCTTATTCTGATGACCGTATACAGATCCCCCAGCTTTACCTCGCACCTCCGGCATCAGCAAACTCTCCGCCTCGTCTTCTTAAAGGCTTTGACAGCATCTTCCTGGCTCCTGGCGCTTCAACCACGGTGACTATGCAACTGTCCCGCTACGACTTCTCTGTGTGGGACGTTGTTAGCCAGAGCTGGAAGGTCCCTCAAGGCACTACTGGAGTACAAGTTGGTGCCTCCAGCCGTGATTCGCGTCTGAGCGGTTCTGTTTCTTCGCCTTGAACATTGTATGGACTTAGTAGTACTACCCTATGTTACCCTAACCCTGGGATGCTCACCACTCCTGAGTGTGACGTCAGGATCACGAAGAGTGACCGAGTCACTTCGAAGTGTGATCGAAATTTGGACCAGTCATTTGTGAGTAATTTACGCTCTGAGCAGAGCTTGCCTGGTGCAACCCTGGTCAGTCGGTGGACCATGGCCTCTCCTTCCCTCAGACGTTGCACCGTCAAGGCTTGCAGATCGTCTGTGCAGGCTCGTAGCCTCGCCACCCATGCCCGCCTCCCCGAAAAGGACTGCTCGTCCATTACCCCGCCATACAGCCAGTTGCAGGAGAAGCTTAAGGTTGTCCGCGAGATCCTGGGCGGCCGACCTTTGACTCTGGCGGAAAAGATTCTCTACAGTCACATACATAACCCGAAGGAGACCCTGGCGGATGGCAAAATCGCGCGTGGCGAGACATATCTACAGCTCAATCCGGAGAGAGTAGCCATGCAGGATGCCTCTGCTCAGTGAGTTAACCGTTCGAACATGTGCTCTTTTGAGCAAAAAATGAATGAATGAGCTTTGTAGAATGGCTTTACTTCAATTTATGAGTGCAGGAATGAGCCGGTGCGCTGTCCCGGCCAGCATTCACTGCGACCACCTGATACAGGCAGTCACTGGTGCGGAGAAGGACCTTCAGGTTAACACTGGCAGTCATATCTCCAGCGACGTGAACTCAATGAAGTTATATAGACGTCCATTGTCACAAATAAAGAAGTGTTCGATTTCCTCGAAAGCGCGGCGCGCAAGTACGGAATCGAGTTTTGGAGACCAGGTTCTGGAATTATTCACCAGATAGTATTGGAAAATTATGCCGCTCCTGGTATGCTGATGTGAGCATATGCATGCCTTCAGGCTGTCATAGTGTACTTATCCTACGCGGCGAAGGCTGGGTACAGACTCCCACACACCAAACGCAGGCGGCCTGGGCATGCTGGCCATAGGTGTCGGCGGTGCTGATGCCGTCGACGCTCTTACTGGAACACCATGGGAACTTAAGGCTCCTCAAGTCGTCGGTCAGCTATATCCGCTTCTGAGGCATAGGCACTGCAACTCACTTGACGTTCTATAGGAATCAAACTTACGGGAGAGCTAAACGGCTGGGCTACCCCCAAGGATCTTATCTTACATCTGACCGGAAAGCTCACTGTTCGCGTATGTCATATGTTTAAATACGCATCATCAACCATTGACAGCTTCTCAGGGCGGCACTGGCCGCATCTTGGAATATTTCGGTCCTGGTGTATTCAACCAATCATGTACTGGTCTCGCTACGGTTGCGAACATGGGTGCCGAAGTCGGTGCTACCACCTCAACATTCCCATACACCCCCAGCATGCGGGCATACCTTTCAGCAACAGGACGTGCTTCCCGTGGCGTTTGCAGCAGATCAAGCCGCCTCTCAAGGCTTCTTGTCTGCTGATGACGGTGCACAGTATGACGAGCTCATAGAAGTTGTGAGTGGGGCTTTACCTCGTCCACGCCAACCAAGGCTCAATTACATCCGCGCAGAATCTCAGCGAACTGGAACCCAGCATCAATGGGCCCTTCACGCCTGACTTGGCCACTCCCCTGTCAAAGTTTGGCGCCTTGGTTCAAGAGCAAGGTTGGAAGGATGAACTCTCAGCGGGCCTTATCGGATCGTGTACGAATAGCTCGTACCAGGATATGGTCAGTCTTGACAGAATCTCGTTGCATCCTCAGGACTGAATCTACTAGACTAGTGTCGCTGACCTCGCCAGGCAGGCAAAGGAGGCTGGATTAAAGACCAAGGTACGCTCAGGTGTTTACGAGTTATGGCGATCCACATTATATATGCGTCGAATTTAGGTCCCATTTCTGTGTACTCCTGGCTCTGAACAAATTCGCGCCACTATGGAACGTGATCAAGTCACTGATGTCCTTGAAGACGTCGGCGGCCTCGTTCTTGCGAATGCCTGCGGACCCTGTATCGGCCAAGTGAGTGCCTTTGAACGCTCAGTGAAGAACGATACTAAGCTGTCCGCAGTGGAAGCGTGATGACAAAAAGGCGAAGAAAACGCTATATTGACATCCTTCAACCGGTAAGCATATCATTACCCTAATAATCGATAACAATTTCTGACTCGGCTTGCTTTAGGAACTTCAAGTCGAGGAACGACGGAAACCAGAAGACCATGAACTTCCTTGCATCTCCGACCCTTGTGACTGCCATGGCATTTTCTGGCAAGCTCAGCTTCAACCCCATGACCGACTCTATCACACTTCCTTCCGGAAAAGAATTCAAGTTCTCGCCGCCTCGCGGACAGGATCTTCCGTCGGAGGGGTTTACCGCAGGTCGCACCTCGTTCTACCCTTCGCCGATGCCCGAGCCTCGACCTGAAACCGAAATTGTGATCAAGGAGGATTCGCAGAGACTGGAATTGCTTCAGCCGTTCGGAAGCCACTTCGGCCCACACAACCCCAGAGGATTGGAACTCCCGGCATGCAAGGTCCTCATGAGGGTTAGGGGGAAGTGCACGACTGATCACATTTCCGCTGCTGGACCATGGCTCAAGTACAAGGGGCACTTGACGAACATCTCCGAGAACCTCTGTGAGTGCGGCCTTACACGTCGCCTATCACCTGTACTCATGTACCCGCAGTGATCACGGCGGTCAACGACGAAGGCGGAGACATCAATATTGCTTTCGACCATGACCATTCCGCTTCGGAAGCTGAAATGGACACGATCCCAGGAGTTGCCAAGCGGTTCAAGGCCCGTAACCAACCATGGGCCCTTATAGTCGATGACAACTACGGTGAAGGCAGTGCTCGCGAACATGCTGCTCTGCAGCCCAGATTCTACGGGGGTGCTGTAATCATTGCGAGGTCGTTTGCGCGTATCCACGAGACAAACTTGAAGGTTTGTGATAACTTTCTAATGTCCAAGCTAGTGATTTGTTTACTGATCGCCTGATAGAAACAAGGTGTACTTCCTCTCTGGTTTGTCGACAAGGCGGACTACTTGCGCATCGCGTCCGGCGATATCGTAGAGACCATTGGTCTCGAGGATTTGCTCAGCGGAAAGGAAAGACAGCACATCACCATTCGCGTCACCAAGCGCAACGGCGAGACCTTCGATATCCCGACAAAACACACCATGTCGAGCGACCAGCTCAGCTGGCTGCGTGCAGGTTCAGCATTGAACTACATCGGCTCTAAAATACGGCAGTAGTAGACGTTCTATTACATGAATATACGCCACAGCATTATACATCTAGGGTATCTAAGGGATTATGAATTCAAGATTGCGTAGATGTAAGAGATTGTCCAAGAACACGTAGTTTTGTGGCATCCTCTAGCAAGAGGTCATTTCTGCGGTCGCGGAAGGATGACAAGGCAGCCTGGGCGACACCAATTGCCGTATCAGGCATCCCAGCCAATTGTGCGACTTTCAAGCCATGGCTATCCCTGTTGACACCTGGTTTCAATCGGTGGGAGTAAGTGAAGAATCCGTCCTAGATGCCCCGAATCAGCTTCGCCGTAAATGATCATGCAGTGAGGAACCTCACCTCAGTTTCGTCAATGTCGGTGTGGAAGAAGCTGACGCCGTTAAAGACCCCGTCACCTCGGTGAGTATCAGAACAACCAAGGAGGTCAGCCAACTCGTGAAAGTGCGTAGCAAACAATGCCCGAGACTTGTTTATGGATACCAAGTGATGGATGGTAGCGAATGCGATGGCTAAACCATCTTGAACAGATGTGCCACGGCCAACTTCGTCCATAATGACCTATATTGACTGGTGAGTCCGCGTTCCTTGATTTATACCATGATACGCACTAAGCTATTGGGTGTGGCCCTCTTGAGAATCTCGGCCGTCTCCATCATCTCGACCATGAACGTGCTCCGGTTACGGAATAGGTCGTCGTTGGCACCTACTCTCGAGAAGATTGCATCGACGATGCCCATCTCAGCGACATCAGCGGGTACGAATGAGCCTGTCTGCGCCAGGATAGATATCAACGCCGACTGGCGCAGAAGCGTGGACTTTCCAGCCATGTTCGGACCAGTGATGATATGGAGTGGGCTGTCCTCTGCAAGGGTTACAGTGTTGGGCACGAACGTTCTTCCTGATGCCAGGAGACCGAGCTCTACAGTCGGGTGACGTCCGTTTGCTACATGATACGATTTGCTGAGGGCACTTGTGAGTGAGAAGCTCAAGAGAAGAATAAGCTTGAGCCTACTCTTCGTGTAACACGGGGCGAACGAAGTGCATGTCCAGTGCCAGGTTCGCGAAGGAGATGGTGACGTCCAACTCGTCTGTTATACGAGCGTTGCGGCGGATATCGCCTTCATGCGCGTTAACCTGCTGTCGTTAGAGTTATCACTATGCAGGAGACGACGCGGAAACTTACATCGTTGCGCAACTGCTCAAACGCCGCTCTCTGCCCCGGTGATCTCCGCCGTGACTTGCACAATCTGAGCACCGAGCTGCGACCATTCCTACGCTCGTGCGTCAGTGACAATCGTGGTATATCAAAGGCTATGCTAACTTGGTAGAAGAAGGACCTGGTGGTAGCACTCTCGGAGATTGGTATAAACAACTTGTCAGCCTTGATTTTTGTTAAGTCCCGCTTTGCTCGGCCTATATGCACGTGCATACCAAGACCTGGTGAAGATCTCAGGGTTAGGGAAGGTGCCACTACACGACCATACAATTAGCGCGAGGAGGGCAGTAGGTATAAGGCCATCGCACCATATCTCGACCGCAGGTCTTGCTCTAATTGTTCTCGGCGAGCCAGGCAATCACTCAGAGTGTTATGAAGTCTGGCTAGGCCCTCCGAGAATCTAGAGTACGTGTCACGATTTGTCACGATTGAATCCACTGAGAAGCGCAAATAGCTCTCACTCTGGTCGAACTGCCCAATTGAATCCAGAGATGAAGCTCCTGGGATTTGAGGCCGCAGGGAAAGCCTCCTGCACAGGGAGATCTTCGGCTTCGGCGGATTCAGAATCCCCCTGCGGGAGGACCACGCTGCTATGCATCGCAGAGTGGATGCGATCGGCAAGGGGCCGAAGGTCCTCTATCCTCGACTTTAGGGTGTCCAGGCTGGCCCATTCACCTTCATCAATGCGACCTTTCTCCTGGGCTTCCATACCCTTCTCCAGGTCAAGGCGACGCTTGATTGAGGACCAAATGAAAATGCTGCTACTGATAGCGGTCAGGTCTGCTAACTCGCCACGCCCCAGGAGAAACTTCTGGACAATGCGAGTGGAGTCTTCCAACTCGGACAGCATTTGTATCAGGTCTGCTCGTAGATGAGGGCGGGCATGGAAGAAAGCGACCAGGGACTGCCGAGTGTTGATCTCTGTGAGCGAAAGACTGGGAGAACCTGTCCAGACAATCAGTAGCTATTGAGAGCATTACGACTGAGAAACGCACACATCCAGCGCGCCAGCAGTCGTGTGCCGCCGTTCGTCACAGTTCTCTTCACAACGCTCAGCAGCGATCCAGACGTTCCGCCTTCCCTTATGCTTTCGCGGATCTCAAGCGACTTGATGGTGTGAGCGTCGATTTTCATCCGAGGAGCTGTGGCCTCTCTACTTGGCGCAAGTAACCGAGGCATGTGTTCCAAGAGGTTGGCCCGCAGAAAGACAGTAAGCAGTTTCACTGCTGCAGACTCTTCTGCTGACATCGGTATTGCGAATTTAGATGTGTTGGCCACCAGCTGCGATGTCACATCGTCTGATGCCGTCCGGTCTATGACGGGAGAGCTCTCTTGCTCCTCTAAGGCAGTTGAGGCGAAGGAAGTGAAGTAACCTTCTTCGGACACGACCTGTCGTATCGGATGAAGTGCATCTTGTGAGATGGTTTCGTCGAGGACAACCTCCTTAGGACTGATCCGTACAAGTTCGTCGCGCAAGGCACCGCTCTCGACGGATTTTGCGAAGAACTCTCCTGTAGAGATGTCGATCCAAGCCAGGCCAAATAGATTCTTGCACGTCCGCTCGTCGGTCGCGGCGCTGTTGTGATGGCGACTTGCCTGAAACAGAGAGCAAGTAGTTGTTCTCATACTGGTTCAAGAAGGGTTCGTCGATGAGAGTGCCTGGGGTAACAATACGTGCGATGCGTCGGTCGAAACCAGCCTTCGGCCCCAGTGCCCTTGATCGCAAGAACTCTTCGCACATTGCGACAAAGCGATTGTTGTCTTGGACGAGTACCTTCAGATACTTATTCAAGTGCATAAGGGGAAAGCCGCACATTGGGACGGTACCTCCGCCCCACCGTTTGCTGGTCAGCTTTATATTGAGCAGGCGGGCAACCTCAGCTGCTTGACCGAAGTACGACTAAAACCTCGAAAGTCAGCGATCGGTAACCATACACGCGAATGTCGGCTCAGATGTACCGACCTCGTAGAACTGTCCAACACGAGTTAGTAGAATACAGTGCGGGAATTTGGCCAAGTTGTCGAGTATCTCTTTCGCTAAAGGAGTCAAAGGCTGGTTCGAATCAGTGGAAGAACCTACATGAAATGCGTGTTAGTTTACATGCAGCACACCAAATGGTGTTCATACCTGTACGCTTCGTAGAGGGAGCTGCGGCAAGTGCAACGGCCTTTTTGCGCGAAGCTCGTTTTGCCTTGGATGTCGAAGTAATTTCGTCGCCCAGCTCATCTGCATTCGTAGGGGTGCCTTCCAGAGGCGGTGCCTTTTTGCGGGAAGCTCGTTTAGCCTTGGGTTTCGAAGCATTCCCGCCGCTCAGCTCAGCTTCATTCACAGAGGTGCCTTTCAGATGGGGTGCCTGTTTACGGGGAGCTCGTTTGGCTTTGGTTTTTGAAGCATTCTCGTCATCCAGTGGATCTTTATTCGTAGAGGTGCCTTCCAGAGAAGGTGCCTTCTTACGCGTGCGTTTGGCTTTGACTGGTTTAGAGTCTGCTGAGGTTGTCTCCTCGCTGTCTGACAAGCTGGCTTCCTTCTGAGCCTTTCGCCTACGTAGTTTAGGTGTGCTCTCCTCAGCAGCTACCGCGTCAACGCCAGAGTCCTCGCCAATCCTCGCTTCAAGAGCGTTAGCCCTTGCTGTCTCATTATCACCCACGGATGCTACTTGCACGCGTATCACGCATTAATGAGGTCAGTTATGAATGTATCAATCATTTAGACACGCGTACGTAGAAAAGTTACATCGTCCGTTGGCAGTAAAGAATCCTGCTCCGGTTCTAACCCTCCTGTCCACGGTGGAAGCGGGGCAGCAGTGACTCCGTCTGGGCTGGACCAAATAGTAGGAAGTTCAATGAACTTTTTCTTGGTCCTTTGCTTGATACTTTCTTCACCAGAGATTGCGAGGCTTCCGAAGCGGGTACGGCAGCTTGTCTGCGTAGAGGGCCGTTTCCAGTTGTGAATCGCCGAAGGAGTTGAGCGTAGCAGGAATTACATCGCCACAACTTTACGTTATTCAGAGAATAGCGTCGCATAGACTCCCTACACCGACGGGGGAGTTGACGACGCGAATGAACTACCGAGAGACTGGGAGTTTGAGCGTTGGTTCCAGCAAGAGGTTCGAGTTCTGGCCAAAGCCACCGCAGTGGTTCATTTGAGCGCTCGAAGACTTGCCTAATACGGCGGCGGAGTTCAAAGTGAAAGTTGCTAGCCTTGGGATCGCGAGAGTCGTCAACGAAGCCCAACCATCCAGCTCATCTCCTACAACACCGCCGACGTTCCAGCCATGTCTTTCGCCGGCAGACGCAGAACAAACAAGGTTAAGAAGGGTGTTCAATTCACTGTTATGGTCGTCGGTGCGTTTCGATTCGCAACGCGCTTCACCGTACACAGCGCGGTCGTGTTGGCAGTCAGACTGAATCCGAGTCGTTCGCTGTAGGTGCCTCCGGTACCGGACGAACCACGTTTGTGAACACCCTTTGCGAGTCTGAGGTGCTCCAGCACAAGGCTTGCGACAGCCCGGAGACCGCTCACCTTGAGGAGGGCATTAGGATCAAGCCTGTCAACGTCGGTAAGCTCGCCCAACTTTCTACTGGCGACGTGGAGCTGAAGTCACACAGAACTTGAGGAGGAGGGTGTTCGCGTTGCCCTTACAATTGTCGACACGCCAGGCTTTGGTGACAACATTGACAATGAGTTCGCGTATGTCTTTCAACCAATCCATACCCAGTAGCCTCGCTGACCCATCTGCGCTGCAGCTTCCAGGAGATTGTCGGCTACCTCGAACGCCAGTACGACGATATTCTTGCGGAGGAGTCTCGTATCAAGCGTAACCCTCGCTTCCGCGACAACCGCGTTCATGCGCTTCTCTACTTCATCCCTCCCACTGGACACGCGTGAGTTCGTTGTCACGGAACGTGTTCATCATTGCTCAATGGCTTGACTTAGTCTCCGCGAAATGGACATTGAACTTATGCGCCGCCTCTCGCCACGCGTGAATGTCATCCCCGTCGTTGGTAAGGCTGACTCTATGACTCCTAGTGAACTCAAGGGCTTCAAGAAGAGGGTACGCCTTGGCCAGCTCATATCATTCGCACTGTCTGACATCATCATAAGGTCATGGAGGACATTGAATACTACGACATTCCCGTCTACAACTTCCCTTACGATGTTGAAGAGGACGACGAAGACACCATCCAGGACAATAGCGAGTTGCGCGTACGTTACCCAGGCAGATGGAAACAGGTTCTTCAATCTTAACTTCTATGTCTAGGCCATGATGCCATTCTCTATTGTTGGCTCTGAAGAGGAGGTAGAGATCGATGGTCAGCCAGTTCGCGCCAGGATATATCCATGGGGTATTGTAGAGGTCGACAACCCTAAGCACTCTGACTTCAGCCGCCTGCGTGGCGCTCTCCTGAAGTAAGCTTATGACTTAATAATCTTATCACCGTAACTGATGACCCTTGGATTTCTCGTAGCACTCATCTGTCGGACCTCAAGGCGCTGACCCATGATGTCCTCTATGAGACCTATCGAACGGAGAAACTTTCCCGAACTGTTCATTCCGAAACGCAGTAAGTTTACTTCCGGTATAACGTTACCTGCAAGTCGGCTCATGAATCCTCAGGGACTCTTCGATACTTCCTGAGGAGCTTGCTACCCAGAGCGTCCGTCTCAAGGAGGAGCAACTCCGCAGGGAGGAGGAGAAGCTGCGGGAGATCGAGCTCCGTGTGCAACGCGAGATCAACGAGAAGAGACAGGAACTGTTGGCGAAGGAAGAGTCGCTCAGGTACGTGCATCTCTGCACATTACGGAGACTTGAATCAATGCCCTTATCCCTTGCAGGAACCTCGAGAGCCGTTTGGCTGCGCAAGGTTCGCAGTCAGAACTCCGCGAGTAAACGTATTCTGTTCTCGGTCTTCATCTTTTCGCAAAATGGTACCCCGTACTATGATACCCTTCGGAAGTCGTGCTCTCTTACTCTCTCCTTATGTTGTCCTTAGTGGTCTTTTCCTTGGAATACTTCGTCCGATAGTACGCTCTTTACCGATGCCCTTCCTTGTCCCTCATGACCCTTGTTGTCCCCCTCTGCCGCCTCCTGCTATGAGTCGTGGACTAGCCGTTCGTTTTACTACTACGTACAATATTTATACGGAGCCATTTAATTGCAGAATACTGTCGTGACCACTTTATGATATCCGTGTGTCTAGTGCGTGCTGGATGTATGTTTACAAGTGATTTTGCCATGTTTCAGCTTAGCGTCGATTTGGGCAATGGTCTTAGCGCCGGCGAATAGATGTTGCGAGCCCACCACCCGCTGCCTGCGATCCGTGTGTCGGTTTGCCCGCACCAGTACTTCTGCTCATCGCGTCGGCTTTTGTGAGGGGCTCTGCGTGGATGGGGTCAGTGTCGTGGGTGTTCTTGCGAAGGTGGCCGTCGTTCTGATCAGGGATACACAGGCTCAACAGTGTTCGTTGATCCCTCGGTGCCCAATCTGGCAGCTATCGACCCAAGCCCTCTCTTCCCCTCCCAAACCCTTTTGCATATTCTGCACGCCTCCATCCCCTCGCCTGCCTTACTAGAACTGGCAGACTTGCAGGCTGCTCAAGACAGTCCGTCAGTCCGAATCTCAACGCGCTTGGTCGATCCGTTCCAGAGCGGCAGGTCAAGACCGCCGAACAAGGGGATAGCCAAGTTCACGACCTATTCAGCTACTCCTTGCTACCAGCAGCCTCACGAGCTCAATCTGCTGTCAAGCTAGCTCATATACATCCTGTCTACTCTAGCACTGACGACCATGGAGAACGGCAATGGCTGGGAGACCAGACCACTGTCGTTTCACAACGCGCCGCGTGACTGGCAAAGCTCGGCCAACGGTGCCTCGTCCTCTACGCCGCCTACCGCTTCCTCATTCATGGCAAAGCGACGTTCTGCTGCTGTCAACGCTCTCCCACCCGGCCCACCTCCAAGGCAGCCTATTCCCCACCTTCCACCACCACCAGCGTTGCATACTTACGAGAGTTACGACGACACGACCAATGGAGCATATGAGCTAGACAGCAACGGATCCCACTCGCCGCCGCATACATACACTCGACCCACTGCATCGTCTAATCTCGCCGCAGTGGCCGCATTCTCTCAGAATAGGCATGTACACTCTGGCTATGCATCAAGTGCCGCATCTTCCTCGGACAACCTCTCAGACTCGCCACCACGATCCATGTTGCGTTCTGGGGAAGGTCCCCTCCTGCGACCAACGAGCTTCTTCCTGATCGCTTGCTCCTCTCACCTCCAGAAAGTCGCCCTGCAGAACCACGACCTTCGTCGCGACGCGCGCTCACCAAGGCTCTTGAGCTAGCGCGAGAAGCGGTCCAGCTTGACTCGACAAACGATGACCCGTACGGCGCAGTTCTCGCGTATGGGAAAAGCGTTGCGTTACTTAGTGAGGTGATGGAGAGGGTAATGAGGGGCGAGGACAGTACAGAAAGTCACAGGAGAAAGAATGGACGTCGGAGAAGTGTGGTTGCCCAGGAGGAAGAAGTACGACGTTTAAAGTCAATTGTGAGTTCTCCTCAGCCATGGGTCTCAATGTTCCAATGATTCCACTTGATTCATTCTCCGTTGCCAGCACGATACTTACGCGGACAGAATGAACATTCTGAGTCTCATATACAGTATACCGTTGCCAACAAATTCACCACCCTCAACCTATGCAGGATCTTCCGTCTCCGTTTCCACTGCCTCTACCACCCCATCCTCACCCGTATCCACCTCCCCAACGTCAGACTCGTCGCACTCATCACAGCACACCAGCACTACGCACTCTACGCATTACACGGACGAGTCTCGCGATTCGTCAGAAATACCCACAATTGACCTGGTGGACAACTCAGACGATATGCTGGCCATAGGTACTGCTATGTTCTCCATGGAAGCCTCTTCCAGCGGATATTCCCCTCGAACACCCGTGGCACCGTCCGTACACCCATATGCGGCATCCACCTCCCCTTCATCCACCTCAACGCTCTCATCTCGGCAAGCAATAATGACACCACCGCGTCCGCAAGTTGGCCGAGCACGAGCATCGTCGTCTTTGCCGCCACCCGCTCCACCACCAACATCGATGCCCCCTCCAGCACCGGCCCCCTCAATTGCTGAACCAGTGGCGCAGTCGTCTGGCTTGAAGGCCCCAGAGGTGGTCGGACGAGTGCGGGGAGCTTCCATCGGCCACAGGCGCACAGGCTCAGCCACGAACCGACTAGCTGCTCTGCAAGAGGACATGCTCGAGGGCCCAGACACTCCGCCAGCTGAAACAACGCCAGGAAGGGCCCGCGCACTGAGCACGAAATACGAGACGGACGAAGATGCCCACCCATTGCCTCCATTGCCTCTGTCTGCAGGATCACAAGCTACCCATGGTACTGACACTCAGCCAAGTAGTCCTACACCACTTGGCCCGAGGCCCCGCGGCGGCTCGACCTTCTCGGTTCGCTCTGAGATGGCACCGTCAAGTACCCGAGAGCGCGCGCAGTTGATCAACTCAACCCCGGCTATGGGCTCAATATCCCAACGAAGGGGCAAGGGGACCTCGCCATCCGCGCTGAACGGGCCAAGCTCGCCTGATCTCTCTGGCCGGACTGTGGCCTCGTCTGTTTCACCTGCCACTGCGGCCACCATCAGCGGACGTTTGCGTGCGTCGTCACAACCAGCACGGCCTCCCATAGCGACGACCCAGTCCTACCCGTCGCCACAGACAGCGGTGCCGCGGAAGGTGTCGATTCCGTCGAAGCTCAATCCAAATGCGCCGCCGCAGATAACCATCAACACCGCCCTGCTGTCGCCCCCGCTCACCATGATGTCGATCGCGCCGCTGGTTCCGCCGCCGCCAATACCACATGGAAACATTCCGGTCGCGCCAGGATCGCCATTACCGCCCAGTGCGCCGCCAGATCCTCTGCGGAAACCGTATCACATGATGAGCCTGTTGCGGCAGACGATGACCTCCAAGACGGGCGGGTACATCACCCGTCGGTTGCACGTGCCGCAAGAGGTGTGGTCGCAGGGGCGGCGCGAAGCTCACGAATATCCCAGAGAAGATTCGCGTCGTCGAGGTGCTATGTTCTGCGCTGGAAGAGATCCAAAGCTGGAGCGTGGAGTACTTTGGTGCGGGCAACGTGAGCAGCGGGATGGGCATGGGGATTGGGTCCATTGGCAAGAAAGAGGCGGAGGCGTGGGCGTCGAAGCTCGAGGAGTTCTCGGCCGTGTGCGACGGCGTGGTGGGCAACTTTGGGAAGAAGCTCGGCGTCGGTGAGGGGTTCGTGACGAAGAAAAGCAGCGGGGTGAGTTTCGGGCCTCGAACTGGCTATATACGCGTCGTGCTCATGTTGTGTAGGTTACGTCCTGGGGAGGCAGGTTGACGCGACAGTTTGACAAGCTCACGAACGGTAAAAAGTAGGGTTTTTACGTCAGTTTCGCGTCGCATCAGCTGTACTTACCACATGGCCTTCAGCTTGGACTCACCCGCCATCTACGTCCAGGGGCTCCAGAAGCTGTTCAACCAGGCACAGATCCTGGATGAACACACCAAGGCCGTCTGCAGCCAGCCGACCGCGGCGCTCTACATGGCGTTCCCGGTCGACGTCCGGAATGCGTCTGAGATGAAGCTCAGGCGCGCGTCCGAGTTCTTCGCGAAGGTCGTCCTCACGTTCGTCATCCGCGACATGGCGCTGCTGCTCGACAAGTACGTCAAGAAATGCGAGAAGTGGCTCGCGGAATAGAGCCGCGGCTCCGTGCCCCCAACCCACATCAAAGCAAGCAGACATACATCCCCACACTTCGGACAATTGTATCGCATTACTATCGCCCACGGTCTCCCCATCCCACCCCGTCTCTGGCCCTCGCGCGGAGGCCACGCTGCCCAACAATTACTGTACTATTACCCTGCTCTTTTCTCTTTGGGTTAGACTGACCATCGGAATTCTGGCTCGCGGTGTGTTTATCATCCATATTTTCTCATCTTTCCTTTCGATCGGTCTTCGCGGCCCTGTCTGTCGCAGTCATGTTTGCACCCGGTAGCTTCCCGCGCCCCTCCCCCCGCCTTGCTCAATGTCAACACTAATCATGTTGTGTCGTTGTGGATACCTTACACATTTTCATTGTCATGTTTGTGCCTTTTTTGTTTTGTTTGGAGGGTGTCCAAGGGCGGTTGGGCGTTTTTACTTACAGCATGTATGTTGTCGAGCAATGTAAGCTACCTTCGCTGCTTAATTCTACATATTGTGGAAGCCATTCGTCTCGTGCGTTCAGATTCTGATAGAAATTAAACGACTTTCATTGAATTGCGTAGTATGCTGGTCTGATGAACTAGGAGGAATGATATTTGAATCGTTGGAACCATATAAATGTAAGTGTGTACAATCCAAGTCGAAACCTATGTGGATTTACAGTATATATTACATCCCTGCGCGTGATGTCCGATAACTTGAATAGCCCTAATGTGTAAGTAGTATGCAAGAAAGTAATCAAGAAAAGTTCGTGTGGTAACTGAGGAACGAACGAAGTGGAATGAACAGGTTCAAGGAGGGGACTCGGGCTCGGGCGTTGGCTCCTTGCCGCGCAGGCGGTTGATGATATTGAGACGGAGGACTACAGGGGGATTAGTGAGAGGTATATGTAAGGCGGCATGACGTACGTACCAAGATCAAGTCGCGTGTGCTCGTCCCTCTCTTCGTCGGAGTCTGCCAATGGGTCGGAAGTCATGACCGCGTGCCAGGCCTCTGCAGTCGACGTCAGCGCCAAGGACTCGTCAAGGGTAAAGTAATGTAGCACGTACGTTCCAGCATGGTTCTGGTCCCGGCAACCGACGTCGGAGGATACCCCGGAAGTTTCACCCGTGCGGCGTCCATCCCGGAAGGAGTATAAGGGCGCCGCGCTATATGCGCAGGCGCGAAATCAAGACTGGCCAGCGGTGGGAGCTGCCGCGGCGGGCTGGGCTCGTCGTAAAAAGGACGAGTGGAGAGAGCGGAGAGGGGTAGGTGCTGCCGCGGCGGCGTGCGCGGGTAGTTGCGGATGGGCCCGCCGTCGAACGACGCGTCGTAGTCGGCGGTGCGCGGTGGGGTGAGGTGGGGGTAGTATGGGTCGGCGTGCGCACGGTGGGCGTGCGAAGGAGGGTGGCGGCGGACTTCGGGCGGCGGGTGTGGCGGGGGCGAGGGGAACGGCGGCAGGATGGGCGGCAGGCGGTAAGGTTCTGGGGAGTCGCGCGGGCGAGCTAGCTTTATGGGTACTAATAAGACGACACGCCACACCTTTGAGTTTGTGCACATAGTGACTGATGAAACCATGATCTTACCATCGAGCGCTTCGTCCGCATCGAAGGCGTTGCCCGAGTGGAGGCTCTCTGGCGACCCCTCCCGGACTCTGGATGTGGCGGTCTTCCGCGAGCGAGACGGCTGGCCGGTGCTGCCGCGCACCCCCGGCCTCTGCCTCTGCCGCCGCGCTTGCTCGGGCTCTTCTCCTTGGAGGGCTGTCCTCGACGGACTCGTCGGGTTTGTCCTTGTTTGCCACGAAGACCTTGCGCTGCGCATTCATCTTCTCACCCCATTCTTTCTCCTCGGGGCTGTCGACGTTCTCCAGCTGCGCCTCCTCTGGCGAGAGAGATTCCAGAGCGGGGATCTGGCCCGGTTTCTTGCGGGAGTGGGGGTCGTCAAATGGGTTCGGGGAGGCAGCCTCGTGGTAGTGGTAACACAACCAGAGGAAGGCACGGGCGCGGGACTCGGAAGAGACGTGGACGGGGCAAAAGAAATCCAAGATATCCACGTCCAGGCTTCCCGTAAAATGGGCTTGCGCGATGATCTGCATGTGTTAGTATTACGTGAAATAGGTTCATCTCCTGCGGTCAACGCACCGACGCATGACTTGCCAAAATGAAGATGAGGTTAACGATCGTGGTGGGCGGTACTACGCCCGAGCGCTACGTTCCCGAGCGAGATGAGTCAATACAAAAGTGGAGAGGTTTGTGACGACATACAGAGCGACTGAGGACTTCGGCAGGGGTGGTTGGAGTGCTCTGGAGCTCCGTAGGAAGCAGGCAGGACTTGAGAATATTCTTAATCCGAGGTGCATCCTGGAGGTTCCCATCGGTCTTCTGGAGAGCGGGTACGGGGTGGTACGTCCTCAGCGCAGTGCGCATCTCGGGGAAAACTGTGGTGGGCGAGAAACAACTGTTAGATGCATGTGGCTGGGTTTTGAGACTTCAGAAGGTGCGGATAGCGTTAAACGCAAATTCTGGGAGCCGCTGCGCTTCGCCACAGGCGGCAGAGCGACGGTCTCTGTCTCGGGCTAGAGCGGGGCACTCACAAGCCATGGTGGTGTTGATCCGGCCGACGTTCGAGAGCAGCGATATCTTGGCAAACTCTTCCGCAAACTCGGGCGAGTCCTGGAGTTTCTCGCGGGACACCTTGGAGCAGCGGGGGGAGTGGATGAGGGTATTAACGTAGAGGTCCCGAAAGGTGACCTTGGTACCAGCCGGCGCGCCATGCAAGGTAGGGTACGGGTCGGTAAATACAGCGTGTGGGTCGGTGAAGAGGTAATAAAGGAGGTCGTATTGTAGGTCTACTCGTGTGAGGGGCTCCCCATCCTGGTGCTTGACCGCTAGCGTCTTCCGGTGGGTCCCCTGTGAGCTACGGGGCGGTGAAAATTGAGCAGAAATGCGGGCGGGGGCGGCGTACCCTGCAGCAGGCATCGGGTGTTACTCCAGCACGGCGGGCGGGGGGGAGAGGGTTCGTGGTCGACCAGTCAGAGGGGCACTGGCCGGAATCCTTCCTTCGTGGCAAGCAGCCGCATTTGGGCCTGCATGCTGCCCGATCGGATCTCATAGCCTGCAGGCATCACGCCCCGGTCACAGTCGCCCCCCGGCGCAATCTGATGGATTGTCACATCACGCTCTCCTTCGCCGCGGAGTGGGAGCTGCAGGCGCCAGATCTCGAGTCTAGAATTTAGCCTTTCCTCGCTCACAGCCTGGACTCTCCTCCTCCTTGTCTCACAAACTTCCCCAGAAACTCGTACATTGAGCTTACCCAGCCCAGCTGTGCCAACATTTCACGTCTTAGAATGCACAACCTCCGTGTTCTATCGTTCATTGCACCAGGCCCTTCATTACAACGAAGTTAGATGTCACTGCAGAGGTCATCACCTACGCTGGGTGGATACCCAGAGCCAAGGCAATCCACCCCCAAGACGACGGCTATGCAATGGTGCTCCTTTATATTCTCTGGAAGCCCTGGAAGGCTTCTCGTAACGAAACATCATGCCAGTCCCAGATGACGTAGGCAGCGATATGCTAAAGAGAGCACTACTGCCCTTGTCGCTCAAGCGAGGAAGTTATGACCCGATAATGAATGCAATCGGTAAGGGCGCAGTTCCTTGTGCTGGGCACAATTTCCTGACATTTATCCTAGGCAACGCACAGGTTGTATTGATTGGCGACAGTTCTCACGGAACCTACGAGTTCTACGCTCATCGTGCAAACATCACGCAACGGCTTATTGAAGAGAAGGGGTTTACTGCAGTCGCGGTTGAAGCGGACTGGCCAGACGCGCTCCGTATCAATAGGTATGCGCATACAGTGACCTGGCGGGCGTATGCATTGCTAATCTAGAGTCAGGTATATCCATGGAGTTGAAGGCATCAAGGACGCGCGCGATGCACTGGCGGAATTTGAGAGGTACGAACCAACCGACGTTATGCGTGCATGTAATGAACGACCAGCAGGTTCCCGAAATGGATGTGGAAGAATGAAGTCATGCCTGGCTTCATCCAGTACCTTCGCAACTTCAACGATAGCATTATCAAGGATGGGGACCGTTCTGACATGGTCTCTTTCTTTGGCCTGGACATGTATTCGCTGCATCGTTCCGCAGACGAAGTCTTGCGTTACTTGGAGAAGGTAGACCCGGAGGGTGCCGAGAAGGCTCGTAAAGGTGAATGGCCCGCCAGAGTCTGGATCATTCATAGACTGACTCTTCTGATGCGTAGGTACAACTGCTTCGAGAGATTTGGACAGGATACGCAGCGCTACGCCTTCGAGGCTCAATATGGGCTAGCGAGGGTACGCCTGTTTCGTCAATGCACTTCGCAGTCTTCTGATTAGGAGGAACAGAGCTGCCACCAGGAAGTCATCATGAACCTGCAGCATTTCTTGAGCAATCACCATCGTTATATCGATGAGCAGCTTCACGGGGTCAACTTTGACCATCCTGCAGAAGAGCAGTTCATGGCAGAGATGAATGCTCTGGTGGTGAGAGACGCGGAGGAGTACTATAGGACGATGTTGGAGGAAGATGCGAAGAGCTGGAACTTGAGGTAAAGCACCCAAGCACACCACCTGAGTTATATTGGCTAAGTGGCAAACTGCAGAGAAAACCATTTCGCGCAAATTGTGGGCGAGGTTGCCCATCACTTGCAAGCCAAAGATGGTCCAGAGGGCAGTACTCGGGATGCAAAGGTGGTGATCTGGGCGCACAACTCGCACATCGGAGACGCGCGGGCGACCGACATGGGCCGAAGGAGAGGCGAGATCAACCTCGGTCAGCGCAGCAGGGAGATTTTGGCGGCGACAACGTCTTCAACCTTGGGTTTCTCGCGGCCAATGGATCAGGTTTGTTCGTCGACCTTACTATCGTCGAAAAGCAGCTGACGGAGCCTCAGTGATTGCCGCGCACAACTGGGACGAGCCTCCTAGGCTTACGACCATGAACCCACCGCTCAAACGCTCAATCGAGCAACTGATAAACGACGCAGCCGATAGTGACGCAGTCATCGTCACCCATACCGTCCGTGGCGATACCGCAGGAGAGACACAGAAAGTTGCTGTTCAATCTGACCTTAACGCGTTGGTACCATCTTTGTCGACCGTGCCTCATCAAAGCTAATACGTTGAAACTAGCTTCCTGAACCAGCCCCGGTACCAGCGTTTCATTGGTGTCATCTATAAGAAAGCCACCGAAATTCCGTCCCACTACACTCCGCTGCAGTGCTGCGAACCAGTACGACGCGATCGCTTTCTTGAAGCAAACCCGCGGCATCCAGCCGCTCGAGTGCGAAGATACGTGGCGGGGGCTTTCCAAGGAGACTATGACGCGACGTTTCCCTTCGGGTACTAGTTCATGTGTGTCCTACACCACTTTGCGCTGTGTTGCCAACGATCATGCCGTTGTGACATACAGGATAATGCGTAGAATGTGATCAGTGTTTCGTCAGCGAAGCTGAAGATGCGGCGCTGAGGAAGCAGTGAAGCAATGTGGTCTTCCGACAGAGTGGATTGACGCCAACGCACTTTGTGTCTGGTCGACGACGTGGCCAGCCGCCTGTGTACACGCGCACCGACTGGGAAAGCGTAGTGTGCACAGGGAAACCCTGGGTTGCTCTGCTCCAAGAATAGGTCATGACGGTCTGCACCCGTGCAGGCTGCAAGGGCTCCCGGCGGCGCTCATGTGGACCTGCTTCTGAGAGCATCAAAGCATGCGTGGCCTTGCAATTGCCCGTCATCTGACCGAGCGATCGATGGTCCGTCAGTCTGCAGTCCACTCGGTAACCCTCGCGGTGCTGCTGCTAACGGGTCCATAACTCGCTATCACGCCAGGCGACCACCACATTCCGTCGCTGCTCTCCCATGAGAAGGCTACCCTCAGCATGCACCTTCTCTCCGCTATCTGAGCCCCACGCGCTCGTCAGCACCGTCTTCTGCAGACGCATGTCCCTCCGGGACTTCCTCCAGCGGCCCTGCGGAGACGTATAAATGGCGGCCGGGACGTTTTCGAGGACGCCACTGACGGTCTACCAACCCCGGAATCGGTGATCATGATCTCCCCATCCTTTGTGTTCTGGGTCGTCACCTCGTCGCTCGTCGCGAACGCCTACGGCGCGTCCGTCGCGTCCTTCCGCGTCCAGGACCGTCGGGCGGCGGTGCCCCAGGCGTTCGCCCACTCTGGCGTAGCCCCCGCGGACCAGGTGCTCTCCATGCGCATCAACCTCGCCATGGGCAACCAGGCGGGTTTGGACCAGGCACTCGTGGAGGCGAGCAGCCCCGACAGCCCCAGCTTCCGCGAGTGGCTGTCCAAGGAGGAGGTCCGCTGCAGAGTCCTCCTATTACTGAGGTGTACCTGATAATTGTCCGTAGGTGGAGGCTTTCGCGAAGCCGTCGGACGAGACCTCGGCCGCTGTCTCAGAATGGCTGAGCGCCAACGGTGTTGAGGCGACGCCCCTCACGCCCGCGGGCGACTGGCTCTCGGTCAAGGTCCCCGTCAGCAAGGCGAACGCGATGTTCAACACCGAGTTCTCGGTCTTTACCCACGTCGAGAGCGGCACGAGCTCTGTCCGCACGATGGAGTACTCCCTGCCGGCGAACCTGCAGGGGCACATCAGGGCCGTGCACCCGACCACGACGTGCGTCGCATTTCCAGGCAGACATGAATGATATCTGACCGTGCTCTGCGTCGATAGCTTCTCCCGTCCGACGCGGAGGGCCCCCGTCGTCGCGGTGGGCGTGCCCCGTCCCGTCGAGGACGCGACCGTGCCCGCGAGCTGCAGCACCAAGATCACGCCCGCGTGCCTCCAGGCGCTGTACTCCCTGCCAACCACCGCTGTCTCCAAGAACACGAAGAGCACGTTGGCCGTGTCCGCGTTTGACAACCAAAATGCCAACAAGGTACTTGCGCGTTTGGCCCGGCGGCGGTCGTGTAACCTCTGATCCCTGTTGTGCAGGCCGATTTGACCTCGTTCCTCAAGACCTTCCGGCCAGACCTGCCCTCCACCACCACGTTCTCCACGCAGCTCTTCGACGGCGCGACCAACTCCCAGACCGCCTCCCAGGCCGGCGACGAAGCCGTTCGTGTCCATCTTGGTCTGTCACCTGCCGCTGCTGACCACATGGGAACTTCGCACAGAACCTCGACATCCAGTACACCGTCGGCCTCGCGAACGGCATCCCGACCGCGTTCGTCGACATCGGCCCGAACGAGCAGGACGGCGCGGACAGCGGCTTCCTGGACATCATCAACGACCTCCTCGCGGAGACCGCGCCGCCGCTCGTCATCTCGACCAGCTACGGCTTCGACACCGAGGCGGATCTGGCGAAGGACCTGAGCGTGTATGTCTCCTGCCGCGTCTTCTGTCGTGTGGTTCGGTGCTGACGAGGCTGTGTGCTAGGTCGCTGTGCAACTCGTACCAGCAGCTCACCGCCCGCGGTGTGTCGATCACGTTTGCCAGCGGTGACGGCGGTGTCGCGTCCACGCCCGGTGTCTCCTGCAACGGCAAGGCGTTCCCGCCCACCTTCCCCACGTGCCCCTTGTAAGTCTGTGCCTCGTGCGATCTTCACGACAACACTGAAGTCAAGCCTCATCCAGCGTTACGCTCGTCGGCGCGACCCAGAACTCGCCCGAGAAGGGCGCGTCCCTCTCCGCCGGCGGCTTCTCCAACTACTTCGCGCAGACATCCTGGCGTGCGTCCCCCTCCCTCCCTCCCCTCCCCCCTCTGCCCGTGATCTGACCGCCTTGTCAACAGAATCCTCCGCGGTCGCGACGTACCTGACCGAGCTCGGCTCGACGAACGCGGGGCTGTTCAACCGCTCGGGGCGCGCGTACCCGGACGTGTCCGCGCAGGGCGAGAACGTGCAGGTCGTCGTCGGCGGGCGCACGGAGAGCATCGGCGGCACGTCGTGCTCGTCGCCGATCTTCGCGTCCGTGGTCGCGCTCGTCAACGACCAGCTGCTCACCGCGGGCAAGAGCCCGCTCGGCTTCCTGAACCCGTTCCTGTACGCGAACCCGCAGGCGTTCAACGACATCACGACCGGTCAGTTTTCATTTGGTTGCTTGTGGTGCGTATCACGGTGCTGACGGGTGCTCGCGCAGGCAACAACCCTGGATGCGGCACACAGGGCTTCCCGGCTCTCAAGGGCTGGGACCCCGTCACCGGCCTCGGATCGCCCAACTACGTCGCGCTGCTCGCGGCCGCACAGAAGGCGTAGAGGGTCCCACCCTCAGACTCCACACTGTAGAATACCATGCTCATGTTGTACGATGCGCTATTAACAATGAAAATATTACTACGAGTACTAAGTAATGGCGGAAGGGTTGCGAAAGCAACGAAGTGGTATATCACACAGAAACGGTTGGTATCTAACAATGATGATGTGCAAGGACAGACGGGACGAAGGATGAAGGTACGAATACAGTTGACGGGTAATGTAACGAGGAGACCAAGGAGTGTGCCCACCAGGATCCATAAAAGATAAAAGAGTATAATCCAACAAGAGGGCGAAGCCAGCAGGGAGGGAACAGAGTAGGGATGTGCGCAAGAATGAAAGGAGAGAGTCGTGGGGAGACGCTACCGCGCGCCGGGCCGCCAGCAGTCGACGACGTACTCGAGGACCTCGACGACGACGCTGCTCCGGAACATGAGCGCGTGGTCCGCGCCCGCGACGACCTGCACCGCGCACCGCTCGCGCCCCATCGTGCGCTCCATCCAGCGCACCGCGTGCTCCGCGATGCGCGCGTCGCGGTCGCCGTACCACACGCGCACGCCGTGCGGGTACGTGCCGTACGCGAAGCCCCACGGCGCGCGGTCGTGGTTCAGGATCTGCAGCAGGTCGCCGTGCGTGCCGCGCTGCGACTCCGCGTGCGACGCCGCGATGAGCGCGTTGCCGAGCGCGACCTGGTACGACACGCCGGGCGAGTCCGGGCACGACTCGGCGCGCGGGGACGGCGGGGCGGCGGGGAGGGGCGGGACGGGCGGGATGGGCTCCGAGCGCGAGGACCGGCCGACGTTCGCGCCGAAGGAGACCGACCGCCGTCCCCGCCGTGCGCGGGGTCGATACGGAGGGGCCGGACGAGAGGTCGAGCGAGACGTCCCCCACAGACCGGACGGACTTCGCCTGCGAAACAGGCGACGCGGCGTGGACAGTCGCATCCCAGTCGAGGTCGTCCAAACCGAGCCCGATCTCAGAATTGCTCATCCGTCGCAGCCATGCGGACGGCGGCGGACTGGAGCCCTTCGACGACGACTGCGACGAGGCGGGGTTGTTCGAGCGGCCTTTCAAGGAGCCCATGGACCGCAGCACTTTCAGCTTCTTCCCGCCACCTTGAGAACGGTCGCCGCTGACTGGGCTCGACGGCTGAGTGCCTGCCGCACGGCTGAATCTACCAAGGATGCCCTTGGAGGTCTTCTTCGTGATAGTTGGCCGAGCCTGCTTGCTCTCGCTGACTGCACGGACTCGCGCGGAGGACGTGCTGTACCGGCCCAGCGTGCTCTTGCTGTCGAATCGGCCGTCAAAGTCACGGAGGTCGTCGTAGTCGCTGAACCCTCCAGAGCCCATACTGCGCCGTTCTCCATCGGCCGAAGAGGAGGATTTTGAACGATCCGCACGAGGGGAAGTAGGGCTGGAGGGCAACTGGGAGGATTGTGGCGACTGAGCTTCGAACCCGATACCCTGATAAGCCAGTGTCGGTGGTTTCCCAAGCATCCACGCTTGTACTTTCCACTCCGCCGCCTGTGCGGTTTTGAGAATGCCGTTGGGGACGTATTTCAGCCATTTATACCCAGCTGGAAACATCTTATTAGCCCCAGTATAAGTCATGGCATCAGTGATACGCACCTCCCTCTCCACCGCCCACCCAGGGAGCTAGCAAACACACATCCCCTCGTATGCGTTCCGGAAACCGGTTTGCAAAAGCAAGTGCGTAAGGTGCTCCCGCTGAATGTGCCATGACGCTGCACTGTTCAATATTGAGGCGGTCGAGTACCTCTTCTACCACAGAAGCCCACTCGGGGATACCCCTCGCGTGCTTGCTTCGAGGAGTGTCCGTTTTCCAAGTCCCCACCTACCAGAAGTCTATTAATGTCGCTTGTATGCAGTTGGCATGAACGAATACATACCGGTCAATTGTGATAAGGCGTAACCCCAGCAACTCAGCCATCTCATCGTATAATCCCATGATATGCCGCACGCAGCCCAGCCCGAGGAATATGACTAAGGGATGTCCGGTTGCGCTGCCAAGGTCTGAGAAGCTCACATGTAGTGGGGTTTCTCGAGACGCATGCGGGCCACGGGTTAATCTCAGAACGGAGGTGAGCCGACTCGAGCGCAAGTACTGCGCGATGTTCTGCGAAGTGGTGTTCACAGGGCCTTTCGTCAAGCTTGACAAATCTAACGGCGGAGGCGTAGACACCTCAGACATCGTCGACTGGCTGAACACAGAAGACTGCCGGCGGCCTTCAGACATGGGGCTTCTGGTGAATTCGCTACCGGCGGAAGATTGGGGTCTGGATGTCGCGGTGAGGACTTGGGGTTGGGACTGCGAACGGAGAGCGCTTCGAGACAGAGGCGACTTGGTTTGCACACGGATGGTCCGCCGGACCTCCTCCGCAATCGTGTCGACCGAAGAGCGCGAGACCAAGTCAGCATCCTCTGGAGCAGTCAAGTCCGGCGACGACTCAATAGGGTGATGCGTGGACAGGATTGTGTGATGGCTCCGTTGCGTGGTCGTGTCCGAGGTGCTTGGTCTGCTGCGTGTTTGCTGGGAAAGAGGCGCATGCGCACGTATTATTTCTGATATAGAAGGCACGACAGTCTTCACGACCGGCATGGTGGGCCTAGTCGGAGTGAGCTCGGAAATGTCCTCGGTGGATGAGCCATGATAAGTCGAGCTGTCCGCTCGGGAGGATAGGGAATTTACGCTCGAAGACGCGGGCATCTTGGGCATGGTAAATGTGGGGTATCGCGTCGTGACCGTGGTGCTCGAGGACGTGCGCGAAGCCGTCGGAGATGGACGAGAGTGTCTCTCTTGGCCTCGAGGACGCCTTGGAGAGGGGGCTGGTTTCGCTCGGCGTCAGAGTCAGAGTCGCTCCCTTTGCGACTCTTGCTCTTGCGCGTAAATCTGCCTCCGAGCTTGACTCCTGGCGGCGGCTTTGGTAAAGGGGGTGGTATAAAGGATGGTAGCCGGTGCCTTTAGACCGACTAGCGTGGCTGGTGAAAGAAGGGAAATGGTCGTCATCACTGGATCCGTTCATTCCATCCACCAGCGCATCCATCGTTTCTACGCCTGGCACAGGCGCAGCGACCATAACAGGTGCGGCAAAAATACGCCCTCTGAAAGAGTAGTCATCCACTGGTGTCTGCGGGAGGGGGTCGAATTGACTGAGTGACGAGGAGCCCGAGTCCCGGTACGGATATTTCAATGTCCTCGGAAGGGGTGTACTGTGATCCCAGGGGTGTTTCTCCGAAGGACCACTAGTGGTGCGACGGCGAACCTCGTATTCATCGTCGTCAGCGTCCATTGCTGGCCATGGGACCGGATCCCGCTGGTCGTCTAGGAAATAAGCCGAGTAATCCTCCCCAGGCGGGGTCTTGTCCAGCCTATACTTCCCTTTCGTCCTGCTCGAGCTCTGGCCTGCTCTCAACTCCTTCGGAGAACCAATACTGGTCTTCGTATCGGAAGTCGACTTTCGGCCCTTGAGTTGGTATGGTTGGGATATCATGCGCGGTTCGGCATTCTCTAGGTCGCAAGCTGAAAAAGAGGATGGGGATGTCCTGTTGCTCGTACCAGCGCGGGAGCGCCCTGCGTGCGAAGATCCCTGCTCTGCAGCCGTAGACAGAGTCTCAGCAACCTTCTTCTCGCGTCTCAGAGACAAGAAGGAGGACTTTTGGTCGGTTTCTGTTGCAGAGTTGGGTTGCTGGTGCCATGAGATGGAGAGGAATATGGGGAGAGCGCGTCGATGTAGCCATGAGGGAATGGTGGTTTCTGGTCCTGGAGCCGAAAAGAGCGGTCTTGCTAGCAAATGAGGGGGTATCTGGAGAACCAAAGCTCCTTTCCACGGGGCAGACGGTGGTCGTCGTCCAGCTTCACACCGTGAGGTCGACGTGCCCGTCGTCGTTCAAGACAGCGACTGGAAGCGCTAGATCGAATTCTTGCTGGCGCGCTCAACTGCGCTCAAACGTTTTCAGCGAAGCGCCCGAGTTACAAGTAGTCGTTAGTCGGTGGTTAGCTTAAGTCGCCAAAGCGAAGCCAAGGAAGAGTGTACAATTAATCCAACATATGAGCTAGCTAAAAGTACAGGAGTATTTGCAAGCATCCGATGATAGCAAAGAAAGACGAATGAGGCGAGACTGAAGTACTAGTGATCCATGGGTGAGAGTGAGAAAAGCGATTCCGAGTCAGAGATAACCAGATGACCGAATGTTACACATAAAACATGGCGGAGGCGGCGAGAGAGTAGAGATGTAGGGGTATGCATAGTACATGAGATGTAGCAGAATGTGGTGGGACGGGAGAACAGGATGTAAGGTAAATGCTCGCACAGTACCATTTGCTGTGAGCTAAACTCAGTAACGGTGTGAGAGGAAATATTTGAGATGCTTACGTTGGCCTATGCATAGCAACACCGTAATCATATGCACGAGACTGTGATGCCGCGAGCGACACAAGAAGCTTTGAGCGCGCTTTGAGACTCTTGCGGCCACCATTGGAAGCCTGAAGGTGGTTGGTTATGACCGGCAGGGGTGATGAGCATCCTCAACGACGGCAAAGCGCCTGAGTTGACGAACTCCATCCAGTCCTTCGCGGCCAGTCGTAGTGTCCGACCTAAAACGGAGAGCTGGACAAGGCCTCTACACCCCTGGCCGAGGATGGCCAGAGTCTGTGGGTTGAGGTCGACGTCGTAGAGGCAGAGCTCCTGAAGCGTCGACATGCCAGCAATGTCCTCCTCGAAGAGCTCGCCGTGACTACCACCGCCATCGACTTCATAGCGTAGTTGCTCGAGATTCTCGCAACAATCGAGTAACTCGCGGACCACGGTCTCAGATGACTGCGCGTCCTTGGAAGATACGCTCAGCGACCGCAGGGATCCCCAGGACTCGAAGAGGAGGTCGTCAATGAAGCCGGATTCGACGGTGATGTTGTCTAGGCTCAGCTCTCGTACACGCATTGAATAGGGGATGTCCGACCCGTGGATGTCGAGCTGCAGGGCACTGAGACGAAGCGTGCGCAGTGACCGTGCGAATCGAAATGCTATTGACTCGTCCCAACGCAGAGAAGGAATGTGTCGCGTACTGGTGCTGGAGTGACGTCGCAGCATGTAGTTGCCGTCAATATGAAGGGATGTGATAGACTGAGTCTTGCTCATCATATATAAGAACCGCTCCGCGCGAACGGTTAGACATCCACCCAAGGTCACCGTCTGCAGGCCGTCAAGATTCAAGATGAATCTCAGACTGGCCATGTCGTCCTCCCTCAGCAGCGTGTCTTCGGGAGGTACTGGGCATAGTTGAAGGCCCTGAATGAGACGGAGTAGGCTGGGGTTGCTTGACAAAGCTTTGGCGAAGAGCTTGCACGCACGGAACGTACGCAGGCTCGGGCAGGCGAATAGACGTCTCCGAACAGGGCCGACCCAACCTGACGAAACGAGAGCAAGCCTTTGCAAGTCTCTGGGCCACCAATGTTCGTCGCTCTCTAGGATGACGGGGATGAGGTCGTCGACGATGCGCGGTTTGCCCGCGGTTCTTTCGCAGATCGTGTGAGCGATCGTCGAACTTGTCTGGGAAGATAAACTTGAAGACACCATGAGCTCGGTGGTGCAAATGGATGAAACGTTACTGGATGAAAGGCGACTCTGTGCAATCCAGGGCCTACGGTTGGAGGGGGGTGAGAGTCGCTGGCAGGGTGCAGACCTGGCTGCCTGCTGGCATGCCTAATTGACATGGATTTGACACGCTGGTCCCTGGTGACCCCCGCCGTTTCCTGAAACGGCCTGGAAGCTGCTTCGGCGTCGGCCGTGATGATCTTCGATCAATGTTGCTCGTTTGCCGCCCACAACCTCAAAATGGCAGGTGCGCTTCTCGCGACTCGCCTCCATGTTTGGCAACATTCAAAGTTCAAGGTTACGGTTCAAACGTTCACTGCTGAGGTTCAGCAACCGTTTCTCAGCCGATGCAACACATCGCAGAAAGGCATAAACTGCACCGGTATTCTCTGACGATGCTTAGGGCCTGCTGCCATGCTGGCATCCATACAAAGTGATTTCTACGGCCAGGGCTGACTCTTTCTTTGCTAATTGACCGCAGGTTTTTCAGTGCACCCGGACAATCTTGAGAGCATCCAACACGGTCGCTCGTATGAACGCTGGTGAGAGCTGTGAGACTGGCGCTGTCTGTGTCGCTTTTAATGCTGACTAACGCAATCTTATCTCGCAGGACTGTGTGCACCCGATGCGCGGTAGATTTCGGGAGGCGCTGTGACCCGATACGCCCATGGGTACCCATGGGGCTCGCATTGCATGGATCAATACCGCAGTGATGTGCACACAGTCGATATAAGAACAGGGCCATACGAACCTGTTTGGTGTAGCTCTTCTCGTCTGGCTCCACGATGTCCTCAACGTCGAATTACGAGAAGGGTACCCCGAGATCGGGCCAAGCCACTTTTGTGGATGGCCTCAGTAAAGGCACGAGCGACACGAATCAGGACGTGTTTGGCGATGAGGAAAGCCATGACATTCAATACAAGACCCTAAGCTGGCAGGTGAGGGTTCAGTGATTTGCTTCGGTATTCCCTGTGCTAATACGTGTGGTAGTTTGTTAGCCTGCTGATGATCGCAGAGATTGTCAGCAATGGGATGCTATCCTTGCCCAACGCAATGGCAGCGGTCGGTGAGTCGCATGTTGAATAGCTATCTAGAATACAGCTAAAATGCAAATAAAAGGTATCGTCCCCGCCCTGATATTGACCATCTTTCTTGGTATCTTTGGACTCTTCACGGCGAAGCTCTTGATCGACTTCAAACTGAACCACCCAGGCGTGCATAGCATGGGTCAGCATGGCATTAACTACCAAATGACCGTCTTCATTGACCGATCTAACCACAGGCGACGCCGGATACCTACTATTCGGTCCCATAGGAAGAGAAGTGTTGTCCGCTGGAACCATTATTTTTGCGATCTTCGGATCCGTAAGTGTTCACTCAATTGCGGTGTCAAAAATACTCCACGATGTCAGGGCTCGGAATTGCTGTCAGGCCAACAAGCCTTGTCCACCCTGTCTGATAACGGCCTATGTGCGGTATTCCTGGTTGTCATCTTCTCTGCTGCGACGTTCCTGGTGGCGCTCCCACGGACCCTAGGCCGCCTCAGCTGGCTGGGGGTTGCCAGCGTTGCCCTCATCTTCCTGTGTGGCTTGTTGGCCATGATAGGTGCGGGTAGGAATCCCACGCCAGACCGCGTGGTGCAAGCAACCAGGAGCACCAATTTCTTCGAAGGTTTCCTGGCTGTTACTGGCCCGGTAAGTGTTCCATTACCAGACTTGTGAACCGTGTACCTGACTCAGCATTAGGTCTTTTCGTATGCGGGTATGCCACGTGATGTTTGGAAGGTGCCAAAATACTGATCGTAAAATGGAACAGGGCACTTCATGTGAGTCGGATAGCGCGCCATAGAATCACACGACTGATTCCACTTTTAGGTTTTTTATTTTAATTTCGGAGATGCGTAGGCCTGAGGACGCCATGAAGGTAAGTGTCGTTAACCTTCCTTCAGATATCTCAATACTTAAATACAGTTTGACTAGGCCGCTTGGTGTTTGCAAGGGTTCTCAACCATATTCTACGCTGTTTTTAGTGTCGTGGTATACGTCTACCTAGGGAGCACCGTAGCTTCCCCCGCGCTATTATCCCTTCCGCCCATCTGGGCCAAGGTTACATTTGCAATTGGTCTAGGTAACTTCTTGGTGTACGTACGCCATCTGCCACTCGTTTGTCACCTTTTACTGACCTCTATGAAGAGCCGGGGCGCTTTACGCACACACAGCGGCGAAGCTGGTGTTTGTCCGGATATTCCGGCACACGAAGCACATACATACGCACACAACCCTTGGGTGGATTGTGTGGATCGTGCTGTGCTTTGCCGCGGTCGCGGTCGCATGCGTTCTGGCCATCGCTGTACCCATTTTTAGCGACCTCATCGGTATCGCCGCCGCCCTCTTCGCTGCGTGGTACACCTACGGACTGGCAGGTTTCTTCTGGCTACATGATGTGTATTACCTGGAAGGCGGCAAACGGGCGCTCAGAAAGAGATGGGTTGGCACCACTCTAGCTATCCTCACCATTTTGGCCGGCGCATTTATCTGTGTCGCTGGTGCTTACGTCTCCGTCAAGGTAAGTGTGCCATGCCTTCGCTTGGTTGCGATTTTTTGACTTGTACGCAGCTCATTGTGGACGCGTACAAAGGCAACCTCGTCGGCAAGCCTTTCACGTGTTAGTGGGGGCCGATGGCTGTCAGCGTGGTTTTATGAAACCTGCTGTACCACGGCTGGATGACATCCTGCACTATGTGGCACAGCCTATTGTAGCATACGACCAATATACGTTTTTCTGTTTACCTTTACGAAAGCACCTCCATATGTTTTGTTCCCACAGTACGTCTCATGCGCTAAGGTCGTCTACCCTCCGATTGGCCAATCAGACACCTGAGACAGCGCGCTTGTGCCTAATTCTGACCCACGCGTCTGGCTCGTGTGCGGGCTGTGCGCTGCGAGTGTGCGTCATCCCACCCAGCTCAGTGTTCTATGTTGTGAACATCCTGGAGGGCACGGCAACCCTCGCCCACGTCCAATAACGCGGCCTGGTGTACGATAGCACACGACAACATGACGGCCACGAACGCATTGCACGAGCTGAAGATCCCGGACCGACCGCGCAAGACATGGCTGCAGACCTTCTACGCCATCCTGTTCATAGCTGTATTCGACGTTGGATGTCTCATGATCAACGGCTTTCAGTTCGCCATTCTACTTCCCCTGAAACTGCTGCCATTTCCACAAGCCCAGAAACTGTATGATGAGGGCATACGGTATAGCAAGGGAGCGTTCGGCACACTGTTAGGTGCGCCGCGGATATGTTGTCGGCAAGACCTCCTATCTGAGACCGACGATGTTTGTCGCTTCCAGTCCTCGTCACCCAATTATTCGCGCCGACTACGATAGAACTCTCGTTTGAGCGGACGGGATCCGGAAGCTTCACGCAAGAAGAAGTTGACCGCATTGCTGTGCGGGATAGCTCAGGAAGAATTATCGCCCTGGACCTACCTCAGAAGGCAGTGTGGATCGCCAACCATCAGGTGAGCACCCTTGTCGTCACTGTTGTGTTTAATTATAACGAAAGAGTGTGCTTCGTAGGTCTATGCCGACTGGTGGTACGCCTGGTGCTTGACCTATTTTGCGGGTACCTACAAGGATGTCCTCATTGTCTTGAAGAAGAGTCTTAAATGGATGCCTATTGTTGGATGGGTGCGCCCGTTACGTTTGCGTCCTCCTTCCTTGTCTGATGCATTTTCTAGGGAATGCAATTCTACAACTTCATTTTCCTCAGCCGTTCATGGGCGTCGGATCGTCTCCACCTGGCCCAGTCACTCTCTTGGCTAGGTCAGCGTGCCGAGAAGGAAGACACACCGCTCACTTTCATCCTGTATCCCGAGGGCACGCTCGTGAGCAAAGACACACGGCCTCTCAGCAAGAAGTACGCAGATAAGATGGGTCTAGTGGGTAATTAGCTCCTCCTCGTGTGCACCTCAGCTGATACCGCTCCTTGTCCAGCCGGATATGAGGAACATGCTGCTGCCACGATCAACAGGGTTACACTACTCTCTGCGCTCGCTGGCGCCTCGTATACCAAGTCTGCAACTCCTCGATATTACGGTGGCATATCCGGGTAAGCCTCGTGTCGTCTGCGGACGCTTTACCAGACAACTGACTGAACCATGGGCAGGAATCCCACCCTTCGGCTATGGACAATCTTATTATACCTTAAGATCTATCTTCATGGATGGAATACCCCCACCACGGATTCACATGCATATCCGCAAGTTCAATGTCGCTAAGCAGGTCCCCATAGGGGACATGTCGTCCAGCAATCCATCTGCTCTTCCGAACGGTAATGGCGCTGCTTCGCCGAGCACGACGAGCGTGGAGACCGACATACCCCAGGCGGAGAGGGATGTGTTCGACGAATGGCTGCGCAACCTGTGGAATGAAAAGGACGGCGACGTGGACCGTTACCTGAAGACAGGCTCATTGACACCTGACCGGTCATCCGCCGTTGAGATACCCATTGCTCTCAAGACGAAGCGAGAGGCGTTGGATGCTTTCTGCTTCTTTGTACCCGCTCTCTTGGGATGGATGTTTTCTAAGTTGAAGTAGAGACTCAGCTTGTCATCATTATATCATGTACCACCGGATCTGCCACTACTATCTCCTGTATCCTTGCGCATGTAACATCTCTACATTGATAAACCGTGACTGGACTTGCTGAGGACCGGTAGAGCCCGCCGGAGCTTCGTGGACTTCGGGGAAGGTAGGAAGCAAGATAGTTGCGGAGCGTGCTATGTATGGACCCCGTCTCGGCCTGCCGCAGTGAGTTAAGCGTTGTATTGCTGACTCAGTATTAGTGGCTTGCGCCACCGGAAATCCTCTGTTCTTCAATCTTCTTGACCATGAAAAGACTGGTGTCGAGGAAGCGTTCGACGCAGTTGGCGAGGCAGCTCTGTTCTCCTCGGGAGAAGCCAGTGGAAACTGAGCCTGTGATGCATCTAATGACAAGGTTCTGCTCAGAGTGTTCTGAAACAGAAGAGACGGACATGAGACGCACTTGTCCCAGCACATGCTGGTGAACATCTGGATAGAGCCGTTCAACCGCTGCTGGGCCTGCTCATTTTCGATGAACGTCGCGAGTTCTTTCTGTGAGCGCACCGTAAGCGAATGAAGAGTAATAAACACAGTACACGTACTCTGGTCGGCTCGTCGAAGTTGAGCTGATCAGCCATTGTCTGTTCTACGTTTCGGCGGAGTGACCGTTTGGTGACGAGCCTTGGTGGCCAGGGGCCGAGAACGCCTCGCGTGTGCCTCGCGTGGTAGATTTGATCGGGGGAGATCTGAGATCTTCATTCCTACCTTCCGTATTTGGGCGCCTCGCCACGGTCCCTCCCTGCCCAAGCCAAGCGACACGGACGAGCAGCCAGGAAGATGGGATCGGAAGGATGGCTCGGTGAATGACCCACGCTTTGCCGGGTGGTCTCGGATGCAACATTTTATCAAGCTGTGAGGATATCTCAGCATCTCCCCGTCGGGTCGAATATTGCTCGAGTCCTCCCGGGAGGCTAGACACACAGGCGCATTCCGGGCATGTCATGGGTGTGTCGCTTGGGCTTATTTTCTCAGAATATGTGCTCCACTTTCCGGCGTGGCTTACGGTATCGTATTCATGTCGGGATGTGGGCCATGTCACAACTCATCTGCCTCGTGTTATCGATGTGCGGCTCGGCCATTCACCGTGAGTGAGGGGACGCTATCTCCGGAAAGGTGTGATATGATGTCTTTCCGTACCTTGAGCTTACCCATGCCAATGTATTAGGTGCACGCGCCGCAGTTTGCCGCGAAAGGTGCAGCACCGAACTTGGACCCTGCAGGCAACGACGTCGCCGGAGGACACATGATGCCCAGGGCGAGCTCACGCGCGTGGAGGGTCCATGCTGGGAGGTGCACACCGGTTTGCGTGATGACAGCGATGCCGCTGAGTGTATAGACACCGGCTGTGCTCGTACGTACGAGAAGTTTACGCTGATCGGCCATGAGAGCAGAGACGACTTTGTGCGGCGGGCGTACACCGCGAGCCTGAATGTCTCGCGGTGTTCGATTTAAAAGCTTCTGGACACTGGTTGGGGCCGCGATGAGCAGGTGCCTCGCCGAGCGAACAGACCCCTTTGCGGACATGATGAGCGCAGATTAAAGTGCATTGAGTGGGCAGCAGCAGCCCGACATATCTGGGCGGACGTTCCCTGGGCATATGTGATACATGCGCTGTGTATGAGGCCATGTGCACGCCGGGCGAGTGCGCCGGCAGGTTGCGCAGAGGCCATTGATGGGGCAGGAGAGCCGAGGATTTGCATCCGCGAAGGTAACGGTGGTCGGAGATCGAGATCGCTGTGTAATTCCTTCAGCCACAACGGCTGCCGGCGAATATTTTCGTGCTGGAATATCCCGCCTCCTCCCCTCATCATCTCCAGATTGCATACCCTCCGTAGCCACGTCCGCCGGTTCATTCTGTACGGCCATCGATTGCTATGAGCTGATGCGGATCAGCGTTAACCACCCCTGCTTCCAGTCCACACGTGAGTTCCTCAACACGAGCATTATAGCAAACGTCGCGATATAAAGGAATGCCTCCCAACCAAGCCGGCGTCTCGACAATACCGGGTCAGTACTGCGTTGCCTCGTGTGTCGCATCCCTTCCCTCCGAATCCCTTCATGGCCTCCTCCAGTTCAGCAGAACGCAACCCCGCCCACCCCGCCGCACAGAACTGGAACCCCCCGCAGGTCAACACCCCGTACGTTGACAGCACGCCTGCGCAGGATTCTTCTCTGATTTTTCTGGCCTGCAGTCCCCAATACCTCGGGAGGAAAACGCTGCCAATCAAGCGCGGCGACGCAGAGCCCCTCACCCGCGAAGACATCCAGTATGACCTCCTGTTCTACATCTTTGCGGACTCGAACCGCGTCTTCGTCGACTCGATGGCCCCTGGGAAGCCTACCGTCAATTTCTGCGACCTCTACGTCAACGCGCTCTTCAACTCGAGCAAATGTTCCAAGGTCCTCAAGGACAAGATGGTCGAGACGCCAGAGTTTGCCATCGAATTCGCCAAAATTGCGCTGCTCACGAACGTAGGAAGGATCAACACCACCATGGCCTGTACGTCTCCGGGCGCTTCTCCGCTCCCCTCGGACAAGCCAACTGACGGTTTCTGTCTCAGTTTTCCCAGAGATGAAGACGGCGTTGCGAAGCTACCACCCTGTCCCGTCCCTGCAAAAGTCCGACGGCAACCTGCAAGACGCGCCCCGTATCAAAAACTGTCTAAAGGCTTCCCTTCTTCCGTTCGAATTCAAGACACCCCCTCCCGCTACGCCTGCAGAAATTCGCGAAAAGGCGGTACGTCTCGGCCGCTATGTCCGGTACCATCTCTTATTTATCAATGCACATTCAGCGTAACGGGCAGCTGCCCCCCACCAGTGTCGTGAACCTGATTTTTGTGCTTTCGAGCGCGTCTCACTCCCTCGTAAGATTTTCTCCTTGGCCCGGATCGTATGTACCTGATGTCGAGCAACGCTGCTAAGCAACTTGCGCAGAACCACTTCGAACCTCCCGTCGAGTTCCTGGACTTGTTCCTGCCGATCAACCTCTCTTCTGCCTCGCGCGCGCGAGCCTTTTTATGGCTCATGTACCACTACCTCGGCGAGCCGGACTCCCCCAATCCATTCGACGACGACTACTCGCGCGAGAACCCCGGCAAGGTGCCGCGGATGCAGAGCCTGAGCCGCGACCAGATGCAGCAGGAGAACCAGGACCCACCCGAAGAGGTTGAATGGGGACGGGGGAAGGCGAATCAGCGAAGTAAGTTCTTGAAGGAGCTCGTGGACGAGATGGAGGCCGAAAAGAGGAGGAAGAAGAACGCGCAGATGGTGCCGCCCGTCTCTTCCTCGTTCTCGGCGTCCATGTATTCAGGTTCGCGCGGTGTTGCATTTTCCGTCGGTGTCCTGACCGTGACCGGCGCTGTTGCAGGGGACATTACGAGCAGCCGCTCGCGAGCCCAGGTCGCTAGCTCCTCGCCGGGCGAGGGCAGCAGGGGATCGTCGTATGGGCATGATGCTCCGCCGCCCGCCCAAGGCGTCCAGCAGCCTGCCCTCGTCTCCCCGCTTTCCAAGCGGCAGGTGGTAAGCTGGGCCAATATGGTCGCGCGCACCACGAGACTAAAGGACATTTCTAGGTGATGCTCCCGGCGAAGGCCAGCCGCAGGACCGGACCATGCTCGAACGTGCGACCCATCTTCACGGCGCCGCTGTCAAACAGGCTGATAACGTATCCTGATTTCTGCAGACGCATGGCATGTGGCCAACACCACCGACCCGCTGGAGGACTCCGACACGGAGGCCGACGAGCACGTCCGGTTGGACTACAGTACGTACACCCGCCGCTCGTTTCGCCGCTCTCTCGCGCCTTACGCAATGGTTGCCATGCAGGTAGACGCCTCCGCATCCTCTCGCGCCTCCGAGGCAAGGAGCCTACACCGCCGCCGTCGCAAACCGCGGGCCAGGGCTCTGCGAGCGGCTCCGGGACGCCACAGTACCAGCCGCAGACGCAGTTCCTCGTGAACGCGGCGGGCCGGGCGAATCAGGCCGCAGGGTCGTCCGCGCAGGAGTCCACAGGAAAGTTACGGCAGGTCAACTGGGAATGACGTATCGCACGCTCTGAACCCCCAAGGGCACCTCGCAAAGTGCCCCGCCGCCGCCGTCGCCCGTTCACGCGACTGCCTCATGATAATGCGTTTCGCCTGTAGCAAATAAACCGCTGATCTTAGTACCTGTAGCCAAATCGATACTAACCATACGTGCCGTGTCTTGTTTGTCCAATTAGTACGTAATTGCTTACGCTTTGTGTCATTTGCCGCACGCTTGGTGCAAGCCTGCCTCAAGACGTGTGTCGAAGTTCGGCCGCAGCGGAACTGTCTGCCTATCGCCCCTTTCCCTGTCTGCCGCTCAGTTGGTGTGCCTTTTCACCTCGAGGCTGGCTCAACAACACCTTGTACCCCGCGACGATCAGGAACGACGTGGCACACTCAAGGCACTGACCCATAGGATAGGGATACAATGGTCAACGTTTCGACAGTGAGACATCGTACATTCTGAATTTCTGATAATTTAGTCGTACCCGAACGGATTATGGTGCAAGAGGCTCAGCCTTCTTACCACTGGCAGGGCAGATACGTCAGCAGCGGACCACTTCCAACAAGAAGGGCCCACGGCATGTCCAAGTACCAGCCATGAACGCCATCTAAAAATAATACAAAGGCGAGTTGCGGAGAGCGAAAGGAATGTCCATTGCAATCGAGACATAGTCAATGGAGGGATAGCATAGTGTCTGAACCTAGAAACCACACGACATCCTGAACCCAAGAATGTTTCCCAAATATCCAATCCAATCCATTCATCTGTGTTGTGCGCGTCATCCTCTGGCGCAGTTCGTTTCCTTGATAATTTAGAAGGCACCCGGGAGGTTGAGCACGGGGGTCACGAATCCGACACGGTCGCGAGGGGACAGCTCGGGAGGGGCGCTGTGCCGCCTAAGCTTGCGTTCCGCTTCCGCAACGGACAGCGCGTCGTACCCGTTGCTGGTGCCGGGAACCACCGTGACAGTGCGGCGCTGTAGGCGGCTGAGCATGTTTCGGGCGGTCCGCTCCCGGGCGAGGTCCATCGCGCGCAGGTTCGACTCCGTCAGCTCGACGGGGGAGTACGAGGACGAGCGGGGAACCAGGGTCGTCTTGATCTGCAGTTTCGGGCTGCACGGCGACGGCGGGAGGCGCGGGCTGGGGGCGTGGATCTCCAGCATCGGCCGCGCGACCTCTTGCGTCGGGGTGGGAGGCGAAGGCGCCCGCACGGGGAAGTGGAGGCGGCCGACGCCGGCAGGAAGTGCGGGACGCGGCTTGGCGACGGGCACTGCAGCCTCGGCGTGGTTCTCCTTGTTTCCGGAGCGCAAGGACAGAAACGCGGGCATGCGGGGGCTACGCACAGGCGAGACGCCAGGGCCGTGCTGCGCATTTGCGATGCTCAGGCGCGCAGTGATCTGGTCGAGAGACGGCAGCTTCTTTGTCTTGTAAAGCGAAGTGGAGCGAGGAGCAGGAGCACGCTTGACATACTCCTGCTCAGGTAAGCGGAAATCAACTTGCTCGACCCATGTCTCGCGACGGGGTTTGCTGGGGTCTTCGGTCACGAAGTCCTCGAAGACGCCGATAGGGGAACTGAGACCCGGCGAGGGCAACGAGTAGTGGAAGATGGCCGGGGACTCCGGGGGAGTCTTGGGCTGGAGAGTTGCACCAGGAGAGGGCGGTGCTTGAAGCTTTGACAAGAACAGCGCCCGACGCTCAACTGCACGAGCACGAAAGGTTTAATCACGATTGCCTGGATCCGAACATGCGACAGACGTACTCTGTTTGTTTTTGTGAACTTTCACCGCAATCTCCTTCCGCAGGTCTGTGGACCTCTTGCTACCGATGGCAGCGTTCCTCTCCCGGGAAGCCTTCAGGAGTTCCTCGAATCGCGCTCGTTCGAGCCCTTTGCCGGTCACGAGCGCATCGAAGGGGCGAAGCGGAGACAGAGGCTTCGGTCCGCGAGGAGACACGGTAGGTGGCGGGCTGAGCAGCATTGCCCGGACGCCGTCATCCTCTTCAGGTGTAAGCGGCGCGGACGTGGGCGTCGAGAATCCAGTGACCAGGAACGGCGAGTACGGCTCGACCTGAGGCACCTCTGGCGGAGCAAGTGAGATGGAAATCTCGGGGACGGTAGAAGGAGCGACCATGGTTGAATTAAGTGAGTGAAAATGGACGAGCTGAGGACCTGGGGTGAAAACTGAACGCAAGGATACGAATTGGAGGGCGAAGGTGACCAGCACCAGCGCAGGCTCAGACTAGTCTGTTTGTCAAGGAAAATCCGACGGCTCGACTGGAGAGAGGCCCGCGGTACCCTTCAAGAGCGCAGCACAGAGAAAGAGAGAATAACGGCGACAGACAGATGGGTTGAAGAAGAGAAAGGGTGGGAAGGAGGAACCGGTATGTGACACAATAAAAAGCGCTCAAATAGCAGTGCCACCTCGCTTGAGACGGCCTGGCCTGCTGCCCGTTTTGCACGTAGTAACCGCGACAACGCCCAGCCTGTTTCCAGTCATTTCACCGGCTGATGGCACCTTGTTATACCCTTGTTGTCTTCAAATCGTGCTGACACTTGAAGTCTTTCTGATCTTCAACTAGAACCGTGCACTACAACGGTTACACAGCGGTTACCAACGACTGCAGGCACAGGACCCAGTACAGTCCAGTACGTCCAACTATCGACCTCGAACCCTCCGTGCTACTCTAGCCTTTCCAGGCGTTCAGTCATCTCCATCTTACGTGCTGTTGTCTATCACCTGGGCACATTGTATTCAGCGCAGCGATCCAGGATCATCAACAGAACACGTCAAACATGTTCCATCTGGTTTCATCGTCGCAAAGCGACAGGCATGGTTATCCATGGCCATGCTCGCGTCGGGTACAGTCAACTGGTACGATATGTTCATAGCCAAGAGAGGGCTATATGAAGCTTAAGCCAGCGATCATGGCCAAGCTTCTCTATGCAATATTACATTTTTCATGTAGTCAGGGCAATCGACCCGCGCGTCACTGGAGACCTTCTGCATTAACCGCCGCAGCCAGCTTTTCCTTGTACAACTTCTCTGCGTCCGTCCACACGCGTGCCGAGTCCCGCTGCGGGAATTCCAGCAACGACGGCAGAAGATCAGAGGTGAACTGCTCAGACGCTTCACGTGGAAGAAGTGCCGGCAAGTGGTCGATGGAAATAACGGAGAGCGGTGGGTTACCGGCACTAAATCATAGCGTTGAGACAACATGCATATTCCATGGAAATTCACGTGTACTCACCCGACTTCTACAGGCACTGTCGGCTCCGGGAAGGTTGTGTTGATCGAGTAAATGGGAATGGGGTTGTGCGGATTTGTAGTATCGCAACTGACGTCGACGACCACCGACAGCCTGCGGTTGGGACCAGCATTGCGGATGGTCTCGTGGTTGATGAAATGTGGGATTGGAGACGAGAGGTAAATGCAGTTTACGAAGATGTCGACGTCGAGGATTTCTTGGAAAGGTCCGCCCTTGGCAGTTTCAGCCAGATCCCACTTGAGGATGTCGTCTCTGAATTTTACCATTAGCGCGATCGCATTGGCACGGCGCGAAAATACTCACTCCTCCAAGCCGATCTTGCGCAGAAGGTCAACAGCCCCCGCCCGCAACGGCCAAGTGCACCGATCACAAGAGCCCTCAAGCCCTTCCCGGAACCGCCAAGTCTCTGCTTGACGTCGTCGACCATGGCAGTTTCGTTGAGATAGGGCTCGAGCTTGCCGAGCTTTTCGTGCTTCTTGTCCGCCGCGACGGCGAGGGCACCGGCAGCAGCACCGGCGAAGCCTGCGTGGTAGCCAAAGGCAGCGACTCGGCGGCCACTGGCATCGTTCAGGAACTCTAGGTCGTAGAGAGTTCCCTTGCCCTGGTAAAAACGGGCAAGGAACTTCGACCATCCAGCCTGATTCTTGTAGCAATGACCAAAGTGGATGTGGGTATGAGGAAGAGGTTCAGTGGACTCAGGAAGCTCCTTGAGACCGAGGATAGGTACATCCTTAGGAGCAGTTGGCCATGAATTATTGTCGACGAGTTTGCAGCCGGCACTAAGCATATGTTAAAGCTTATGTTACCCTACTCAATAGTAGGTACCTACGCCTCATATTCTGAGTCATCGAAGATACGCTGTTCGTCCCTCTCAACTGTGACTTCGAAACCGGCATCGATGAGCTTCTTGGCGGTGGTTGGCGTGAGCGCGGCACGACGCTCGAAAGGCTTCTTCTCGCAGCGCAGCCAGAAGCTTGGGGGTGCCATTTTTGTATGAAGGTGACAGGAAGGAGTATGGGCAGACGTGAAAGAGGTGCAAGAGTGAGTCAGTTGGCCTCACTGCATTCAAATATGCAGGCATCACTGACTCGATGCTTAAGATCTCGAAGGCAGATCGAGCCGCACGTGCGGGTCGATCAGAGTCATCACATCAAACTCATTAGTGCTGGACCACCTGTTTGTCTGCCACCACCTCTGCCCACAAAACAAAGCTTTACTCCATCTGTCTTGTCTGACGACTCACGAAACACAACGCAGAGATGCTTGGAAAAATTCGCAAACGTAGCCCTCTGAAGCTTCCTGGTCAGTGACCTTCAGGATTATAGGCGGTGTCATTGAACTAACGACGTAACACGCTTGTAGAGAAGCCATGCATTGCTTTGGGATTAGAAGGCTCAGCCAACAAACTGGGTGCTGGGATCATTAAACACGCTCCCGATGGCTCAACCACGGTACTTTCCAATGTGCGACACACATATATCACCCCGCCGGGAGAGGGCTTCTTGCCCCGAGATACTGCAAAGCACCACCGCGACTGGGCACTCACCGTCATTAATGATGCGTTACGCCAAGCGGACGTGTCGATGCATGATCTGGATTGTATTTGTTTCACAAAGGGTTCGTGGTAAACTCTTCGCTCACCAGACCACTGACTCGTTGTTTATCTAGGGCCGGGCATGGGCGCACCACTATCATCTGTCGCGCTTGTCGCTCGGACGCTCTCGCTACTTTTCAACAAACCCCTTGTCGGAGTGAATCATTGCGTTGGACGTATGTGCTGGATGTCACCTTCTCTCTTCCGGTCTACTTAGCGATATTTCCGCAGATATCGAGATGGGTCGACAAATTACCGGTGCCCAGAACCCTGTCGTCCTCTACGTTTCAGGTGGCAATACACAAGTCATCGCTTATTCCCAGCAATGCTACCGAATCTTCGGGGAAACTCTGGACATTGCCGTAGGCAACTGCCTCGACCGCTTCGCACGGGTGATTAACCTGAGCAATGATCCCAGTCCTGGTTACAACATCGAACAAGAAGCGAAGAAGTAATCACCTTGGCCGTATTGATTTGACTGTACGCTGATTTATCCTATGCAGAGGGAAACGGCTTGTACCACTTCCGTACACTACCAAGGGCATGGACATCAGCTTGTCCGGCATTCTCACCTCAACCGAGGCTTACACTCTCGATAAGCGGTACAGATCGGACGGCCCACGAGAGGGTGACGGTGACGACATCATCACACCCCAAGACCTCTGCTTCTCTTTGCAGGAGACAGTGTACGCTATGCTCGTTGAGATCACCGAACGGGCAATGGCGCATATAGGCAGCAAAGAAGTCTTGATTGTAGGAGGCGTTGGCTGTAAGCATTCCAACACCACGAACATGTAAGCCACTGTACTGATAAGTGACTACAAGGCAATGAGCACCTGCAGGAGATGATGGGAATAATGGCGCAAGAGCGTGGCGGACGGGTCTTCGCAACAGACGAGCGGTACAATTCTCCGCCTTGCGCGTACTGTGCGCGTTTCTGACGGCTCCCTAGATTCTGCATCGACAATGGCATAATGATCGCACAAGCTGGTTTGTTGAGTTATCGGATGGGCTATACCACACCTTTAACGAAGACTACCACCACACAACGGTGAGGCTTCCGCCTCGTGCTTCTCGCATCATGAATAGTGGTTGCTAAGAACTTTTCAGATTTCGGACAGATGAAGTGCATGTAGCGTGGCGGGCATAGAAGCAATTCAATCACATCATCTATATACTATGTAACACAAGGAGCTGTACTATTAGCTGGGACCAAGGGTATCGTGGAAGATTATCACGCTTTGGCAACATGCCCATCGACCAACGACCACCCCTGTGGATCCGATGCCTGCATCTCCTCACCAAGCTGGTCGTAACGATCCCACCACCATGCGTTAGGAGCTTCGTAGATCCCTGCCGTGCCCCGAGGCGTACTCCAAGGCTTGTCATGCAAGATGTAGTGTAGGCATCTGACCTCCTCGTCCCTCCACAGAGGTTTGTGTATCTCACGCAATGTTTTCAAAGCGTTATAGCACCACGGCAAGACCTTCCAGCGGCCAGCGAAGTAGGCTGACAGCAGGTCTTGATCCGGGAACGAGAACGTGGGTATGAGGGGCGATATCTCCAGGAAGTGGGCGATGCCGTCCGCCAGCTTGCGCGATGGGTTGAGAACAACAGTGCCAGAGTTCAGAAGGGCATATGGGCAAGGGCTGTCCTCTGTTATTTGTGGCGGGTGTGTGAGTGCGGTGGGGTGAACGACGGATGAATGGGCACAGTTCTCGGACACCCTGTCACACGGCATCAGTAGGACAGGCGTGTTAATACTGTTGGTGCTCACCAGTCTGCAGGATAGTGCGAGAGCTTTCGCGGGTTGCAAGCGCAAACCTGCGCAGCAGCTATCCAGTCATCCGGCAGCTCCAGGTCCATGAGTTCGTCCATGTTTCTCATAATAATCATGTCCGAGTCAATCATCACGATGCGCTAGGCGGAGATGCTTCAGGTATTGGGAGGCATGGCCATACATTCGTCACACACCTCGTATTGAGTCAGACCAAAAGACCTGACTAGGCCGTCAATACATGTCTTCAGGTAAAATGCTTCCACGCACCTTAGCTTGGTCCATGTGTCCTGGAACCGCATATCATGTCCGGCAAGTGTATGCGTTCCAGCGGTGGGCAACAGAGACTCAATCTCCACCAATGTCACCCCTCTATTCTCCAGCACCTCCCTCACCACCTTGGGTACGACCGGAGTGATCATGACCACCAGGGGGTACTTGGATCCCACATCGGTCAGGCTTTTGTGCAGGACCAGAGTTCCCGGTAGGTATTCGATCTTGGTCATTAATGTGACATATGCAGCATTGCGGGGCATCTTGGCGGTACGGAGGAGAGCTGGCGGAAAGGGATGCATGCATTCCTTTGGGCCGGACTTCGTGTATCAAGTCGCGAAATCTTCCCCGGAGACACGGGAACGCCATCTGAACGCCATGCCATTGGGTATGCGTTGAGTCATCGGGTCTGAATGTCTATGGCGGAACGAGCACAGGCCGTGGTCAACAGCGTGGTGGGCGTTCAGAAAAGAGTGAGATCAGCAGAGCGGTTTTCTGAAAGCGGCCTTGACTCAGCCTGCCCAAGCAGGGATTGATATTCTTTGTTCACGATAGCGCTCCACGCTTACGCCCCCAAGTATACATCTGCTCGAGCATTTAAATCGCGAAGGGGACGTTCATGTACAGACATATTCGTGAGGTTGTGCTCAGGATAGCGGGGATAGCGAGGTTCAAATCCACACAAAGCATGTCATAACAGAATACATAGAAGGGATGAATGCGACGAGACGAGACGACTGGATGGCTGAGTACGGAGGGATTTTCACCGGAGACGACTAGACAACCCAATATCAGTGAGACGGTATGGGAGCGTATAATGAAAGGACGCACCGAGCCTCACGCTCAGACTCGAGGAGGGCGAGGATGTCGTTGGTCCGAACGGGACCCTTGACGTTACGGATGATGCTACGGCTCGTGTCGTCCAAGAACTCAACCCGGACCTGAGTCACACCTCCACGAGAGCCAGTCCTGCCGAGAACCTAGAAACACAGCGATTAGGAGGTCGTTTTCATAAAAGTACCGCGAAAGTGATCAAGGACCTTGGTGACGGCGGCGAGCTTGACGGGGACCTTCGCTGATGAATCCTGAAGTTCTGTCAGCACATATATCTTCCCATACTGACAGCATTACGCCTACCATTTTGTTGAGGGAGTGTGTGCCGACGAGGGGTGCTTGCTCGGAGAGGGTTCTGTGGGCGGTGTGGATGCTCAGAAAATAGAGTTCACTCTGCGACAAATCCCGGCAAACGCCGCGATCACGAGAGATGACTATATTTGGCAGGTGCAGTGGTACAGCAGACAACCAGTCTACAGCTGCCGTTACTTTATGCTCGACGACGTCGAACCAGCATCTATTAGAGGTTGAACTCAGGCCATTTCAAGGCGGCTGATGTATGCTACAGAGATGAATATTACGTAAAGGATGTACAGTCAATAAGTTCATAATGAATAAGGTAATCATGAATAAATATTCATAATGCATAGAAAATGGCCGAACCACCTCGGTGTACGCCATTTATGCATGAATATACACTACTGAATAATGAATACGGTTTTGGTGGTCTGGCGGACCAAATTCCCTATGTGTGATACCATAGTGCATATCTTCACCCATATGGGGCAGTCTGATGGAGGTGATGGAGGCGCAGATCATGAATGAGTGCGAGGCAAATGTCCCTAGTAAGGGTAGATTAGAGCAAAACTGGCTTGATGGGCTCAATAACGCCATTTTCGGCGTGGAAAGAGTCAATGTGACACAATGTGACTGTCATTCACCTTAAAGTAGCACTATGTCACGATAGTCACGCCCATGTGACGCATATTGTCATGCATACATGGTCATAATGCATAAGCTGAAGGTGTCACCGACCGTATTCATTATGAGCTTATCGACTGTAGTGGTGGCTCGAGAAACAGCAGCATGTATAAATCCAACAAAGCGTCGTAGAAGAAGTACTAGTGGGCTCATTAATTTGAAGATCCCAGTGTCGAGGTTTGACTATCCCCAGTCAGAAGCGACAAAGTCTTCTTTTCGGCACCCTTATTCTTGAGCACATTCTCAATGAAAAATTCACCAGCCTAAGCCAAATATGAGGACGTTTGAAACTACTGCGTGATAGGAAAAACAGACCTTGTAACTGCTTCGTACGAGAGGGCCGCTCGCCACATATAAGAAGCCCATGCTCTCGGCGACTTGCTTCCACTTGTCAAACTCCGCTGGCTCGACATACCGGTCAACCTTCATGTGCCTCTTTGTGGGTCGCATGTATTGCCCGAAAGTCACAACGTCAACATCGTTCTTGCGCAATTCTGTGTGGGAATTTGCGTCAGCGAATCGACAAGCACGGCATGATAAGAGCTTAGTGCTCACCCCGAAGGGCATCCATTATTTGGTCTTCGTTCTCCCCGACACCAAGCATGATACTTGTCTTCGTTATCCGCACGCCTTCCTCCTTGGCGCGCTTGAGCACCGCGAGACTCTGGCGGAAGGTTGCACGTCGATCCCGCACAAAGGGGGTCAGGGCCTCAGCAGTCTCAATGTTGTGTGCGTAAACGTCGAGTCCGGACTTGGCAACCAGCGAGACAAGGTCAAGATTCCCGGCGAAGTCTCCTGTCAAAGCTTCGACAAGGATTTGTGGAGCTCTATGCATTGTTTAGTATGCCGCATTGTGAAATAGTTAATGAGCTGACTTCTGCTTGATCTTGCTGATTGTCTCGGCGAAATGGTGAGCACCTCCGTCCGCCAAGTCTACGGAATGTTTAGCAGGACGCGGGCAGTAGATATAAATGATGATCGTACCATCCCTATCTACGCTTGTAAGGACTATGTAGCCCAGTCCCCAGCGACTGATAGCCTCTGCTGTGTTCTCTGGCTCGTGTGGGTCCAGTGGAGGTGGTGCTTTTGACGTCTTGACTGAGCAAAATCTGCACCCACGAGTGCACGTATCACCCATAAGCTAGAGCATTTATCACATGAGCGGGGTTCCCAACAACCACCGTGTGGGTTAACTTACCATAATGGTAGCCGTAGCAGCCCTCCGCCCTTCCTCCTCAGTTGCGCCTTCCTTCCCGCCCCAGCAGTCCCCAATGTTCGGACATCGAGCTTCTTCACATACAGTGTGAAGTTTCAGACCTCTAAGGTCCTTCTTAATCTTGGTAAAAGACGATCCCTTGGGAATAGACGTCTTGAGGAAGGAAGGGAGCCGCGGTCTAGCGTATTAGTCAGACACATGCCGGTCTGTGACTGAGCATTGTACGTACTGGCTGGTGTTTCCTAGGATAACCTTCTCGGGTACATGTCCGGCAACAAATTCATCGAATGATGGGCCATCCTCTAATTTCTGAGAGAATGGGGTGCCAGCTGATGTAGGTGTAGCTAGAGTCCGGACTTGGACCAAACACCGTGTAGACCTGAGCCGTGACGAGGCTGAACGCAAGACAGAGGAGCTCATAGTCATTGAGCAAGACATAGTCGGCTGGGCTGTCTTGGTGCAGGCGAAAGAATGTAAGTCGCTATGCACACGACGGCAGGACGAGAGATGAGTCTGAGTTTGAGTCGGCCTTCCGTGGTCTGCGCGCCCCGACCCGAGTCCCTAAAGGGGCATTCCGAGGCGCAGTGATCCGGCGCCAAGGCAGACTCTCCCTGCTCTCATCTCGTCTGGGAGGTATGGACACGCTTTCGCGCAGGGAGGAGGATGCCCTCATCAAGTCAACGAAGGAGAAGGCTCTCAAGGAATGCGACGCTATAGTTAAAGGTATGAGAATTGGACGTGTGTTCTTCGACTCCCACTTACTACGGATAACCAGCGTTCGCGGAATGTGCAACAGGGCGCACTTTGTCAGTAGCGTGGGCATGCAGGCATAAGTACAAGGCCGTTCAGGAGTGCATGCTACAATAGTGCGTTTAATTTACGCGTATCAACGCCTCTGCTTACGCGTTTACCTGGTTCAATGTGACAGTACGGGTCCTCAGCATATGTCCGTTGTCCGGGAAGAGTACCTACGACTCAGAAACCTGCAGACCCCTGCTATACCGAAGTAATGAATTGCACACTCTCCTCACCATAATCCTCGCAGCAGGAAAAAAGGAGCAAGAAATTTGAATTCACGTCAACACAGGGACTACACTTGTATCTCCAGGCCACTCTTCGTCATATCATCCTATTCACATAGTATGCAGACATAACGAAAAAAAGTGTATGACAAGACAAGAATACTTTAGCTCTCTCCGTACATAATCAGGTATCACTTCTTGCCGTTGACAGACAGCCATTGTGCACGCAGAGCCAACAAGGACGACACAAGTCTGAACGAAAAGTGAGTACAACACTTTCGAGGACATCGGTGTTACGCACCCGAAGAGCCCAACAACGCCGTCGTTCAAGCTCACCAAGCCAAGGTTCGTGGCAGGGATCCAGATATCGCACAGATCAATAACGAATTGATGGCGAGTGTCCGCCCTTGCGCTATACGAGAGGTCAGAGGTACTCCTTCACTGCAGTCATAGGACACATACGCCAGGTTCGTTTGCAGCTTCAATTCGCGGTCAACCTCAGTGCCCTTCTCTGACCATGCCGAGCCTTGGAGCTGCTTTGCCTCATTCGCGAGGCGGCCGGCCTGGTGAGTTCATATAAACTCTCGTTCTTGCAATGTGAAGAGGTAGCAAGTACCTTCAGGAGCCCAAATGTAATGCTGAAAAGGACACCGGTAAGCCAGAACTGGTTCGCAAGCTTGCCGACACGGGCAGAAGTACTGGGCTTCAGGTTGTAGAACTTCACAGTGTTCGCCTGCACATGAGATTAGCTGTTGCTGTTTCCCGAGCGTATTGTGCAGTACATACCCAAACTAGTGCATCATTCGTGAGGTAGCCGAAGTAACCAAGCTGCCTCCCGATGGTGGTAATCTGCTCCGCCGGGGGTCCAGTGCTTCGCGTTGCCTTCAAGGCTGACTGCAAGTGTTCCATTGGCTTACCCAAACGCATGACTACCAGAAAGTCCCATTGTTGGCCCACGAAACGCAATGATGTTATAGACACGCACGCTTCCTGCCCAAGGCGAGGTGGTTCTTGAGTGCATTCCAGCGTGCAGCCTCGATCTTGTGCCCCCTGGACAGAAGTAACCAGGCGAGAAAGCGTGCAAAGTATTGGACAGATCGGTAAGTCTAGAGGGTGTAGTTGAGTTCGTGAACAGGAGAAGCAACTGTAAAGCCGCGTACCTTGTCCCTTCCAATAGTAGTGCCCCAGACTTTGAGTGTTTGTGAGACAGTAGGGTGGAAGACGACCTGTTGAGCGATGCTTGCCATGGCTGAGCGTTCAGGAGTTGCACGGGCTGTGAGGACGAGGTTGAAGGTGTAGATCCGCCATTCCGTTCATATACCCACCGGCGGGGAAAGCAGAGGCACTGGGTACAATCACGTGTAAAACCCCTCTATCCCCACGGATGTGTGGTCTCCGAGACGATGCAATTGACGCAATGCGGCCCTGGCGCTGTGTTGCAAGACGTAGCCGACGCGTTGGACGTTGGTCAGCGTGTTGTCCTCCAGCGGAGATGAGAAGGTGCACAACCGTGCAGAGGGAACGGATGATTTCGGGGTCTCGCTCGGCTGGACCCGCCAAGAGGATATGACGCGCGAGAGTACTTGTACCCAAGCTCACTACACCGAGCACTGTCCTCACTTCGGTCCCTCACCTATCCTCAGCCCCGCTTTCCCTCGACCCCGCCATGTCCACTATTCGGCTTGCTCGTTCAAAACTCGTGAGTGCGATGACGCGTCTCAGGGAGCCTACATAGCTCATGTGATACGGTCCTGCCGGATCCGGCTTATAACAGGTCGAAGCACAGAGGACATCTTGTCAGAGACTGTTCTCCTCTTCTGCTATTGCCATGGTGTGTATATACGAATGGGAAACTGTGGTGTCATACAATCTCATCGACATATAGGAGCAAAAGTATCGTAGCGAGCGCGACACCTTTGGAGAGCTTCAAGTTCCCGCCGAGCGTTACTGGGGAGCTCAGACTCAGCGGTGCGCATATATGGAAGCATATCTCGCAAAACTTGACTCACACTCGTTGTAGATCACTCCAGAACTTTGACATTGGCGGTCCCACCGAACGATTACCCCTCCTCTCATCAAGGCCTTCGGTGTCTTGAAGAAGGCAGCTTCTGTTGTAAACGTTACCTATGGCCTTGACCCCAAGATTGGGGAAGCAATTCAGAACGCTGCTGATGACGTGAGTGTAATGCAGCTTTCATAGAACTAATTTCTGAAGGCGAGATTGGCGTCTTTAGGTCATCTCGGGCAAGCTCATTGACGAGTTCCCCCTGGTCGTTTTCCAGACTGGTTCTGGTACTCAGAGCAACATGAACGTCAATGAGGTGTGCAAGGGTTATATCCAATGCATCTAACGCGTTAATGAGGTCCAAATGTAGGTCATCTCCAACCGTGCTATCGAGCTTCTTGGCGGCGAACTTGGCTCTAAGAAGCCCGTTCATCCTAATGACCACGTCAATATGAGTCAAAGTAGCAACGACACGTATGTGAATATAATACTTTCCCCAATAACACACGTTTCTGACCAATGTTCCAGATTCCCCACTGCTATGCACGTCGCTGCGTACACTGAGATTCACAACTCTTTAATCCCTGCGCTCACTGAGCTCCGAGATGCGATGGATAAGAAGGCAAAGGAGTTTGACCATATCATCAAGATTGGACGTACTCACCTTCAGGTGAATATCAGAATCCTGCGTGAGACACGCTCGTGACACTTACGTATCCACTACTTAGGACGCCACACCACTTACCTTGGGCCAAGAGTTTAGTGGCTACGTCCAGCAGCTGACAAATGGCATTGAGCGTGCCAGGGGTGTGCTGCCCCATCTCAGTCTGCTCGCACAGGGCGGTACCGCCGTCGGAACTGTAAGTGCGACGCACCTATGCCCACTTTTCTTCTTGTTGATACTTGAACGTCATCTAGGGTTTGAACACCAGAAAGGGTTTCGATGTCAAGGTCGCTGCTGAGATCTCCAAGATTACCGGCCTTGACTTCAAGACCGCTCCCAACAAATTTGAGGCTCTCGCTTCTCACGACGCGTTGGTCGAAGCTCACGGCGCCCTGAACGTTATCGCGTGCTCGCTCATGAAGATCGCTAACGACATCCGCTATCTGGGCTCAGGTCCTCGGTGCGGTCTTGGCGAGTTGAGCTTGCCAGAGAATGAGCCCGGCAGCAGCATCATGCCCGGCAAGGTTAACCCCACTCAATGTGAGGCTTTGACCATGGTTGCAGCACAGGTCATCGGCAATCAGACCGCTGTTAGCGTCGCTGGCGCAAATGGCCAGTTTGAGGTATGTAAGAGTAGCTGTGTCGGAAATATATCGCTAAGTGCTGTTGCAGTTGAACGTCTTCAAGCCCGTCATCATCAAGAACGTCCTGCAGAGTATTCGCCTCTTGGCTGATGGTGCGTGCGCAGCGCTTGCCACATGATGATATCATTATCAACAATGTGTCAGGCTCTCGATCGTTCACCAAGAACTGCGTTGTTGGCATCCAGGCCAATGAGAAGCGCATCAACACCCTTCTAAATGAGTCGCTCATGTTGGCGACAATCCTCAACAGCCACTTGGGTTACGACAGTACGCCTTTTATTTTTGCACGCTAATTTGACCCCATTAATCCTGATTTTCCCAGATGTCGCCAAGTGCGCAAAGAAGGCGCACAAGGAGGGCACCACGTTGAAGGAAGCAACTGTGGCGCTGGGCTTCCCTCACCCCAGAGGAGTTCGACCAAAAAGTCCGCCCGGAGCTTATGCTGTACCCAGATGAGGCTTGATTTTCGCTTGTTCCGGGCATGTAGAATACTCGCTATACCATATACCACATATAACATCATCTAACTGTATGGCATCCATGACTTGTGGGAGCAATGTGGGAGTGCAGCGTCTGTGACTACACATGTCGCGCAAACTGGCGATGTCATGCCACCACGCCGCTTGTAATACAACAATGAGACAGTGGGCCCGAAGGCTGTACTGACCTCCGTGTATAACAACAAAGCGTGCAGAGGAAAGCCTGGAAGTACAAGACCTCGAGATTGCGAGAGGCGTCGGTGTGTGACAGTGTCACAGCACAGAGGGGATATCGAGAAGCCACGATTCCCAAAAAGGCAAGAGTCCGAGACGAAATATGAAGGACAGCTTTCAACAAGCTGGGTCATTGCGGCTCAGCCGTTGCACCGTTGCCGGTTCCTCATCAATCTTTCCGTTCTCTTTCTCTCTCCGCAACAACACTCAACGAGCAAGTACGCCCGCTGGCCACACTCGACGACGACCTCTGAGGGTCGCGCACCGAACTCCTCCATCGGCAACACCGCTACGCCTCGTATAGAAAGTCGACGTATATACGTTGTCATCATCTCGTGGGCGTCTAGCTTGGAACCTCAAAACTCGGAGAAAGACGTAGCTATCCTCGCCCGACGCATCCCTTGTGCTCTCCCTTCGAGTGCTGTTACCCCCACTCGCCCACGCCGCCATGTCCTTGAGGCATATCCTCAATGACGACCCCCACCTAATGCCGCCCTCGACATTGCTTGCGACAGCCCCGACAACCATCAGCAATGTTGATTCAGCATCAAGGGCACAGTCACCAGCCCCCACAGCCACTTCCCAGCGACGGCGGAGGGGGCGTACCAGGTCGAGGTCGAGTCCGCCTCCACAGGACGTTGAGCCACCACCGTCTCGGCAGTATGCATACCAAGCCGTAGCATACCAGGGCGCAGGAGGTGAGTAGTCGCATTGCCGTAACTGGGCAAGCCATGACGTTCCGGTGTTTGTCCAGGTTCTGAACATTATCCTGACCATGACGAAGACGTGTCCATGTCCCCGAGGACTTTCAATGGAGACGCGGAGGATAATATGTCTACTATAAGCCACCCCGAGACGAATGGGCGGAGGAAAAGGAAGGGAACAGTACCTACGGAGGATCCAGACTATCACCCTCCTGGTACCAGGTCGCGTGTACGTGTCTTTTGACTACTTTACAGACGACTCATTCATCTTAGTCATCTTAGCGAACGCCTCGTCGCAATCCGCCTCGGGGGAAGCAACCAGATACCCGTGCACAGTCTGTCATAGAACCACCAGAAGCGGAGGCTCCGATAGAAGAGTTCCACCGTGAACATACGGAGGAAGAACGGAAGTATGTTTCCTCGGACTTGGAGGATTGCCCTGAACTATGGCAAGGAGAACTCGGCAGTTATGTCATCGAAACACACAAGCGGCAGCGGCAGGTAGATGCGTACTTCAATCGGTGGATCATTGTGAGTCACCCCCGGTTGTCAGTTGCTGGTACGAGTCTAATCCCTCGTATGCAGAACCGAGATTCAAGCACGGCCTACCAGGTTTCACATGCATATGTTGAGCGAATTGCTCGAATACCTGTTCCACCTCCACCTCAGCCACCGCCACTTCCCATGTCTCCCGGATACGACGACATGTCTATGCGTGGTGGTTCGCCGTCAGTAGGGTCAGCGGACGGCTTCGAGCTACATCATTACTCTTACGCCAATGGTGCGGAAGATGCGGCTAATGAATTGGAAGAGTCGCTCTTGGGAGCTGGGCGTGTCAAGAGCAAGCTACCCAGGAAGCGAGCGGCAGCAGGTGAAAGCTCAGACGACAGCAGCGAAGCAGACATTCCTATTGCCGCTCGACATGGCCCGCTCAGCAAGAAGAGAAAGCTCGCAAAGGGCCCGTACCTGGATCTCTGGAGAGCCATACACATACACTTTACCCTCAAGACATGGCGTCTATGACTGGAACGATTCCCCTGCCACTCAAGTCACACCTGTCGAACAAGGGCAAAGGGAAGGGCAAGCAGCGCGAAGGGAGTGTCGATAGTGCGAGTACAGCTACGCCTCGCGGGCGCAAGAAGCCTGGCCCTAAGAAGACGTTGCTCTCGCAGACTCAAGAGGCCCTCAGTTTGGACATGACGTCCGCATCTGTATCTCGTGACATTACTCCGTCCGCCTCCAGAGCACCATCTCCTACCCTCACCAACGAGCCTAGCACGTTCTACGATTTGGATGATACGATTCCCGCCTTGAAGAAGGCTAGGCGGATCGATGATGCAGGCATGTGGAAGCGCGTTAGGGCCTTGGAGGAGGCACAACGGAAAGTGTGGACGAGTATTGCTAAGAGGGACGTGGTCAAAGTGAGTCAAAATGTCGCTTGTTAGGTTCTAACTGATTGCCGGCAGGTCTACCGTTATCACTCCGGTGGATATCAAACTCGGCAACAACATCTCAAGCGACTATCCTCCCAAGCCGTCCAGGCTTCCCGGAAACCGTTCACGCGCAACGCAAAGACAAGCAAAGATGTACAGGCCAAGGGCAAACGTCTTATGCGCGAGATGCTTGTCTTCTGGAAGAAGAACGAAAAGGAGGAACGCGACGTGCGGAGACGCGAGCACAAAGAGGCTATGGACCGTGCAAGGGTCGAGGAGGAGAAGCGGGAGGCGGCTCGGCAGGCTCGTAAACTGGAGTTCCTGATCAGTCAGACGGAGTTGTACAGTCACTTCGTCGGGAACAAGCTCAAGAGTAAGTCAAGCTTCACATGTCGCGCTTTACACGCGGGCTAAAACGCGTTGCTTCTAGCTGCGCAGATAGAGGGAGAGGGAGAGGCTGCCGCACCAACTGGCGCAGATTTGGAAGATGCGGAAGGCGCGGAGCTGCAGGATATCGACTTCGATGACGGTATGCCCTCTTGGATGTTATATTCTCGAAGTAGCTTACATTCTTGCAGATGACGAGACCAACATCTATCGACATGCGCGGCGCAATGCACAGGAGGCCATCGCTATGGCTAAGCGCAAGGCCCAAGACTTCGATGTGCAGTCTGCTCTAGAACGGAAGACAAACGAAGCTATGAAGTTAGCCCAGGGTCAAGCTCACATCCGGTCTGAGGAGGAAGCTGTTGAAGGCTTGTCAGGTGTACCAACGGGCACGGGAACGCCTCTCGTCGATCGTTAGTATTTATGATACTGTGTCTCTTCGAACACTGACTGATGAGCCACGTAGTGGATTCCGACGAGCTGAATTTCCAGAACCCTACGTCTCTAACCGGCGAGTTGACCATCAAGCAGCCGACCATGCTCATGGCGACGTTGAAGGAGTATCAGCTGAAAGGTCTCAACTGGCTGGGCACTCTGTACGAACAAGGCATCAACGGTATCTTGGCCGATGAGATGGGTCTGGGAAAGGTACGGAGCTTCGATGGCTAGTCTATATGTTTGCTGACATTGCTCAATTAGACCATCCAATCCATCTCCTTACTTGCGTACTTGGCAGAGCATCATGACATCTGGGGGCCATTCTTGGTCGTGTCTCCAGCATCGACGCTTCACAATTGGCAACAAGAAATCACTCGGTTTGTCCCCAAACTGAAGGCATTGCCATATTGGGGTAACGTGAAGGATCGCGCTACGCTGCGGAAGTTCTGGTCGAAGAAGGATAGCGCGTATAATGAAGACTCGCCATTCCATATTCTTATCACCAGCTATCAGTTGGTATGTACCAGGAATATTTAGTGGCTCACTTCTCTCTAACACGTTTCGCAGGTTACACAAGATCAACAATACTTCCAGCGAGTCAAGTGGCAGTACATGATTCTCGATGAGGCTCAGAATATCAAGAACTCGTCCAGTGCTCGGTGGAAGACCTTGCTCGGCTTCCAGTGTCGTAACCGCCTTTTGCTCACCGGAACACCCATTCAAAACTCCATGCAAGGTATGTGAACACTGCTGCTGTATAGCGCATTTTACTCACGAATCGGCACTCTCTAGAGCTGTGGGCATTGCTTCATTTCATCATGCCCAGCTTGTTCGACTCACATGACGAATTCAATGAGTGGTTCTCCAAGGACATCGAGAACGCAGCGGAGAATAAAGGTAGCAAACTCAATGAGCACCAGCTTCGCAGGCTCCATATGATACTCAAGCCATTCATGCTGCGTCGCGTGAAGCGTCATGTGCAGAATGAGCTTAGCGAGAAGGTCAGTGCGGTTTGTGTTGCGTCCAATATACCTGTACTCATGTTCACACAGATCGAGATTGACATTCACGTTGATCTAAGTGCTCGCCAACGGGCGTTGTACAAGGGGTTGCTGGCAAATGTGTCGGTGTCTGATCTTTTGGAGAAGGCTGCCAACATTGGGGATGCGGACTCTGCTCGCTCTTTGATGAATCTCGTTATGCAGTTCCGAAAGGTCAGTGTGATTACTTCATGCCACAGTCAATAGACATCCAACCCTCTTCTGATAGGTGTGCAATCATCCCGAGTTGTTTGAGCGCGCGGATGTGGTTGCTCCCTTGTCATTCTCGATGTTCGGTAAACCGGGCCCCATAAATCGCGAAGGCGATTTTGTGCATCTTCCCTACTCGACGAGAAACCCTATCGAGTTCTCCATCCCTAGTCTGCTCTACCAAGACGGCGGCCTGCTGAACGTACCTCGAGAAGACGCCCCGCTCAACGCAACCACTGGTCCTTGGCTACGCTGTATAACATCTGGTCAACCGATTGGATCCATAGGTCGCTGTACGAGGGTATGTGATTTCTTTATTATATTTAGCTCTTCGTACTGACTTACCCCTAGACCATTCTGCGTGGGGCTTCTTACGCATGTTGGAGCTGTCGCCAAGCGAAGCTCACAGTACCCATCGCATGCCATTGTTGCAGCGGCGTCTAACTGCAATTCGACAGGAGGCCCATCTTGTCGACGAAGCTCCGTATTTGTTGTGCGTACTCTCTGCATGCGTACAAAGCATACATATTCACCCAATATCCAGCGATCCGGACTTCGTTGCCAGTGCACGCGTGCCTTCGTACTCCATTCCTTTGTCGTCGCCCGTATGCAGCGTTGGAACTGCTGAGGGACTGCCCAGGATTTCTTGCATTGCGAGCTCAGCCTGGTCAACATCATGCTTGTCGCGGAAGGATCTCCACTGGTTCATACCTCCTGTCGTAGCGCCGCCCATCGGCATCTACGCCACCGACCGGAACTTCCTTGAACGTGAAGCTACCTTGGTCGACGCGCCGTTCGAATCACTGGCCCTTATGGTCTCCCCTCCGGACCTACGAGAATCCGTTGACGCCGCTAGCGTATTTGAAGACAAGCTGTCGGGCGTTCCAGCATCTGGGCTCATACACAGCTCTCCCGACGATGAACTCCCAAGTCCACCGATGCAGGTCCCGGAAGCTAAGCGTCTCATCTTTGACTCTGGCAAGCTTGCTAGGCTCGACAGCTTGCTTCACGAGCTTAAGGCCGGCGATCACAAGGTCCTAGTCTATTTCCAGATGACTAGGATGATGGATCTTATGGAGGAGTACCTGATCTACCGACAATACAAGTACCTTCGCTTGGATGGTTCGTCGAAACTGGAGGACAGGCGAGACATGGTGATGGAGTGGCAGACCAGGTATGTTTCTATCGTGTTTTTTTGGCCGCTGGCACTAATCCCTCGGTTAATCTAGACCCGATATATTCGTGTTCTTGCTCAGTACACGAGCAGGCGGTCTCGGTATCAACCTGACGGCTGCGGACACTGTTGTCTTCTACGATCACGACTGGAACCCCTCTAACGATGCGCAAGCCATGGATCGTGCCCATCGACTAGGACAAACGCGACAAGTCACTGTCTACCGGTTGATCACGAAAGGTACTATCGACGAACGCATAGTTCAGCTTGCCAGAGTGAAGAAAGATGTACGTTTCCCTACTGCACGACATCCTATGACACATGCTCATGCGCTTTCTAGGTGCAAGACATTGTCGTGGGTAACAAGAACTTCACCGATGTCACGAAGCCGAGCGAAATCGTGCAACTTCTGCTCAACGAAGACCAGCTGGCGAACCTGGACAGTGCTACTGCGTCTGCCAAGAAGAACGGCAAAAAGCCTGCTGGCCAGGCTGACGGGACGGAGAACCCCGTTCAAGATCTGTGGAATGAGGAGGGCGACGAGTTCTTTGGGTCTGCGGGTCCGTTAGCGTCTGGTACCGCGAGTATCCAGGAACTTGATGACGACGGTACACCAATACCGACCCCGAGTGGACGCAGAAAGGAAGGAGGCGGTACCCGTGGTCGTCGGGGCCGCAAGCCAGGTCCAAAGCCTGGGAGGAAAAGGGCCATGAAGGCGGCGGCGGAAGCAGAGTCATAATCGCGTCGCGTATGACTTGGCGGTGGTTTCATGATGGTTTACAATTCTCAATCTCCCACTCTCGTTAATCCTGTTTGTATTCTGGACCGTCATAGCTCGTATCAGTGTGTGTATTGCTATCGTATATCATCTTGTCGTGCATATAATTCATTGTTTCCATGCGCTGCCTTGGTGGAGTCGAATGGGCGATGTCGGGGAAGCTCAATTTAGCAAGCGCTTGTGGTAGTATACGGTCCCTGGTCGAGTCAAGCGTTCTCCGCTGAACTGGACCATTGACCGTGCTGACTAGATGTGTTGCCAATCCATTTGCTTCAAATCTGTGTCGTGTGTGGTTCTATACGGCAACAACCCTCCCACCTGAATTCGAGCAGGTCCACACCGTCTTCACTACTTCAAAGCCAAGGCGTCACTAGCTCACACCACCCACAACCATCGCACCCTCCTCCCAAGCTCAGACGCGTCCCCCCTCCTAAATCCCTTTCATAATGGCGAAGAAGAAGAAAACACAGCTGAAGCCCGTCCAAAGAGGATTTGCTACGGTCTCTGTCGCCAAGAAAGTTGTCCCTGAGGAGGAAGAGCCGGCACAGGATCTGGAATCCGTCCCTCCTACACCAAGAGAGAACACTGCCGCGTCCGAAACCCCGGGCTCATCATCTGACCCTGCTGGGCTGGCAACTGGTAACGAATGGGACCCCAACAAAGCGGAGGAAGAGTCTCTGCAGAACTTGATCGACAGGTTTCAGGACCGTACAGAGAAGGAGATCGTACGGACACTCAAGGCGCGTAGATTCATGTTCTAAACGCGTCAAAGTAAGGCTTACTTGCGACTCCTATGCTGTAGGCAATCGAGCAGGAGCGGCGGTTCGCAGCGACACTGCCGAAGCTTGACTTGGACCCCGTATATGCGGACAATGTCCTTAAGCTCATCGCGTCGGCAGATGCCAATTTCTCTTCTGATCTTTGTGCGTCCTGCATATCATACGAACGTATTACCAACTTGCTAACCGCTTTACACTGAGTAGCGCGAAACACCGTTGAGGAAACCGAAGAGAAAGCGATACCACAGATCGGTATAGCCTACGGCGTCTTAAGGCGGCTTGGCTTTGGGGAAGATATAGTAGAGCAATGTCTTCACTCGATAGGAGGTATCAGCCTTGACGAGGCTATCGAATGGGTCAGGATACGTTTACTCTACCTTTCAGCCTGACGTTGACAAGTAATTGTAGCTTGCCATACATTGCTCAGAAGAGGAACTGCGGTCGATCTTAGGTGAGTAGACTAATTTGAACGCTAGAGTTCACATATCTAATTCACGATAGACGGTTACAATTCCTCTGGAAAGGCTGCAGGTTCGCACAGACTGCCCCAACACCCAGGCTCTCCCACTACACCAAGTTCTCCTACATCTGCGAAAGTGCCTGCACATTCCCGCAGGTTCACTGTTTCCAACTCCCGTGCAGGCTCAATTACACCATCTGAAGCTTCCTCGTTACGAACCCCGGTGGGCAGTCTTGCATCTTCGAAGGCTGAAACGGAAACCGCCGCATCCTTTCCCTCCACACCAGACGACGATCCTACGGCGGCTTACGTGCAACTGAAAATGCGAATAGCCGATCTCACCACGCACAGAAAGGCCCATGAGACGGCAGATGCCGCCTTCCTAAAGGCGTTGCGGCAGCGGCTGGAGGAAGTCCAGAGTGACTACCTGTTCGACGGGCGCGAAGCGGAGACCGCCTTTCTTGCTGAGAGGAAGAAGGCAGACCAGCTCGCCCTCGAAGCACGCCTTCGTGGTGACGTCGCAAGCCCTCCCAGAACGCCGCGCGCTAAATCACCGGCACCACCCAAGAAGACTTCAGTTGCTCCACCTCCGGTGACGGGGACAGACCTTTTCGACGACGGTGACGACGATGAGAGCCCCGGAGGACTACTGGAACTCCTCGAGGAAATGCCACAAACGGAGACTACCGAGCAGGGCACGACTATCAACGTTCGAGATCTGCCTATGCCTAAAAACTGGTCTGGCCGGACGCCGCGCACGTTGCTCTTGGAGGTTGTTCTCAAGACAGACAAGTACGCGCACATTAGCTTTCGCGGAATATCTGGAGCGAGTCGTGCAAAACGGGCGGCGGTTCAGGTAACATGGCAGCAAGGAAACGTCGATGAGTGGTCTATGGATGACGCTGCCTGCTTCGACATGGGGCAAGCCGAGCAGTACATCGCGACGGTCGCTCTGCACGCTCTCAACTTCCCGACCACTCAGGGCTTCGCTGTTGGAGGGACGGCATCCGCAGCGACGCAGACATCCTTCAGGCTGCTGCCGGCCGTGTACCGCGATCTTTGGGACGAGCTGGAGGCGAAGAGGCGAACGGAGCATGACCGTATCAATCGCGCGACATGGGATAAATTGCGAAAAATTCTGGAACCGAAGCTCAGCGATGCAAAAGTATTTTGTTATTACAAGACAGTCCGCGCCTCATGCACTTATCGTGTCTATAGATGCAAATTAAACGTCCTAAGGCTGCCGCTCTTAATAGTCAAAAGCCGCGTGAGAGCGAATTTGACGGCAGAACCCTGGATCCCGTGGATATAATAGCTGGCTTCAGAGCGCGGCAAGCTAGTCCCGCTTACCAGGAGATGCTTGTACGCTTACTTATGGGTTCCTGTTTGAGATGTAGCTAACGTTTCGCCAGCATCAACGTAATTCGTTGCCCATTGCTGCATATCGGGAACACATTATCTCCGCCTTGGAATCTTCACAAGTACTTGTCCTCAGTGGCGAGACCGGATGGTACCTAACCTTTACTACTCTTTGGCATGGCGGTCTCTGATTGTCCAAACCGGCAGTGGTAAATCGACTCAATTACCGGCATTCATCCTGGAAGATTCTCTCTCGCGCGGTCAGCATTGCAAGATATTCTGTACGGAGCCTCGTCGTATCTCGGCGATATCTCTTGCTACACGCGTATCACGCGAGCTTGGAGAGCCTGCTGGAGCCGTCGGGACCGTCGGCTCCCTCGTTGGCTACTCGATCCGATTGGAAAGCAATACATCCAAGACAACACGGCTGGCGTATGTCACCAACGGGATTGCGTTGCGCATGCTGGAGGGAAGCGCCTCAGAGCAACGAGGTTCTTCTATGGACGAAATCACTGTAAGCACTTAAATTCTTTTGCAGAGGTGCATACACCTGAACTATGATTATTTGTAGCACTTGATCATTGACGAAGTATGTCTCCCGTGTAAACATGCCCCATGGTCTGTTGCTTAGTTTGCCTTCAGGTGCATGAACGAACAATTGAGTCGGACTTCCTACTCATCGTCCTGAAGTCTCTGATTCAGCAACGGCCCGACCTCAAGTGAGTTCATGAGTTGTGGAGCGTGCCGCGATGTTTAATGCTCACTTGATGTCCTCTAGAGTTGTCTTGATGTCTGCTACACTCGACGCTGAGAAATTCTCCAGCTACTTTGACGGATGTCCGGTGCTCCATGTCCCTGGACGCACATTCCCAGTCGAAGTTCGCTACCTCGAGGATGCGGTCGAGTTCACGCAGTGGAAAGTGGCCGAAGGGTCGCCGTATGCTCTGCGAGGCATGATTTTTCAATATCTGCATGCCAATTAAATCTGATCCCGTCGTCTTCAGGCAACGACAAGTATTCTCGCGGTAAAGCAAGAAACGAGTGGACTGAAGACGCGGCTCTCAACGACGAGGAAGAGATCACTCATGAGGATATCACTCTCGGGAAACGATACTCGCCCACGACAACTACGACCATCAACATGCTCGATGAACGCTTAGTTCCCTACGATCTCATTGTCATGCTTCTCGAGGGCCTTTGCCTCCAGAATTCCCTTCACACGTCATACTCGTCGGCCATCTTGATCTTCATGCCAGGTTTAGGCGAGATTCGACGGCTTCACGAGACGCTGACAGAGCATCCCGTATTCGGCTCGGAGAGCTACTTCAAGGTCTATCCGTTACACTCGACCTTAGCAAGTGATCAGCAAGCTGCAGTCTTCGACATTCCCCCAGAGGGCATCAGGAAGATTGTCTTAGGTAAAGGGGGATTGCTATCTGCTATTCGCCTAGTCTTGCTGATACATTCAAACAGCAACAAATATCGCTGAGACGGGTATCACTATTCCTGACATAACATGCGTTATTGATACTGGTAGGCAAAGGGAGATGCGGTATGTTCTTCCCTTCGCGGAATCCGCACAAAAGCTGAACTTGCTGTAGATTCGACGAGAAACGTCAGATAAGTCGGCTCGTGGAGACGTTTGTGGCCAAGAGCAACGCTGCTCAACGTCGTGGACGTGCCGGTCGTGTACAACCAGGACTGTGTTTTCACCTATTCACGAAAGTTCGACACGACACCAAGGTGTGTTCACTACCGTCCCTCGTTTTTCCTGTCTCGCTGACTTGTCCTTAGATGGCGGAACATCCAGACCCGGAGATCATGAGGCTCAGTCTTAGCGACCTTGCACTCCGGATCAAGATTATGAAGGTTAAGATGGGAAGCTCAATAGAGGACGTTCTCTCGCGCGCTCTGGATCCCCCGTCTTCTGTGAACATTCAACGAGCTGTCTCCGCCCTCGTTGAGGTGAGATTTGTCGTTTCTTCGTGTGCTTAGGATTTACCTCGGCCTCTGCAGGTTGGAGCCTTGACATCAGCCCAGGATATCACACCGTTAGGCCGACTGCTGAGCAAGCTTCCGACTGAAGTCCATCTTGGGAAGTTCCTCCTGATCGCGTGCGCCTTTGGATGTTTGGATCCTGCTCTCACTATTGCCGCGGCACTGAACTCCAAATCACCATTCTTGACGCCATTCGGTAAGGAAGAGGAAGCGCATAGGCAGAAGCTGTCGTTCCGCATCGGTGCGTGCATCAACGTCTTGGCCCACGTCTACGTCCTCACCGACATATAGAGAATTCTGACTTCCTAACTCTACACAATGCGTTCTCGAGTTGGCGTCGGGCTTGTGCAAACGGACAGGCAGCCGCTCGCAAGCTGTGCAGAGATGCCTTCCTAAGCCCTCAGAACCTTCAGCAAATAGAGGAGCTTCGCCAGCAGTTCTTGGGGTAAGCCACAACGACCGCCTGCGTCCAGGCCGCACGATCTGACGGATGGCAAAGCTATCTTATTGATTCATCTTTCATCAAAGTAGATAAATCTCTGGTACAAGAACTAAACCGGTACGCCCGCCTTGGTTCTTTCAAGAAATATGTTTGTTTGACAACTCACAGAGCTCGGTATAACAGTCGAGGGCGCACACCACGCTTCGTCACTCCACCTGCCGAGTTAGATCGCAATTCCACCAACTACGCCATCGTCAACGCCGCTCTCACTGCTGGTCTGTACCCCAAGATACTCGCATTTGAAGGGAAGTCCGGGGCAGAGAAGCTGGTCACGATCACAAACAACCAGGCTGTCTCGTTCCACCCGTCGTCCGTCAACTTCCGACGCCGTGCCACTGACTTCGGGGTAAATTACATGAATTACTTCACCATCATGTATGACAATCTGTTCAACATTGCATTCACCAACTGACACCCAACACATAGGCAATCGAAGAAGATGTATGCATGGGAGACAGGACCGGTGGATGACTTGTCTCTTCTGCTGCTCTGCGGCGACGCAGAATTCAAGGTATCTATCGTCTCCATTGTGTTTGGTCTCTACTAACACGTCATGATCTTGACAGCTGCTGGCCGACAGCATCTTCGTGGACGGCAAAAAGGTCCGGTTCCAAGTGGGCCCTAAAGCAAGTATCGCCTTGAAATTCCTCCGCAAGCACTTGGCGTCCACCCTATCCGCTCACTTTGCCGGGAATCGTGTGGCTGAATCAGATGCGGTATGGGAAGAGACAGCGATGGCTATAGTGGGAAAAGTGAAGCCAGAAGACGGAGAGAAGAAACTCGAAAAAGTAACTTTGGTTGTCAACCGAGCAATATAACGCTCGAGAGTTGTACACTACGAATATTCATAGAGATTGCGCGAGCATGTCAAACCGAGACCCACTGAATTTCACGCGTGAAGTATGCACATACTCTGCATCGCCGAAAACATGATGCATAGTATGAATAAACAACGAGAGCACTACAACATGGACCCTACGAGAGCAGTAGACGGCGGGCAAACGGGATTTTTAGGGACTTCTAGTCCTCCTCCTCCTCATCGCCATCCGTCCTAAAAATCAAGGTAAGATAAGGGCTTGTGTGCGCTCTAAGCGGCATAACGTACTGGATGTTGTAGAAGCGGAGCTGGTAGGAGTCCTTGGAGTTGGCAACGACACGAATCCAGTCACGCAGAGTGTTCTTCTTCAAGAACTTCTTAGTGAGGTACTTGAGATACCGCTTGGATATGGGGATGCTGGAGGTGACGGTCAAGTTGGTGTCGCCTGGAGAGATATAGTTAGGAATATGGACGCGCGCGAAGTCTGCAGGAGCTTACCATTGCGGGCGATCTTGATGTTGTCACCGAGCTGGCCCGTCTTGCCCTCGACCTTAATGCGGTCGTGGAGGTACTTTTCGAAGGCCGCGCCGTCAAAGACACCGTCACCGGCGGGACGGGAGTAGTCAATGACGAACTTGTGCTTCGCAGCAGTCTTGGAGGAGGCGGCCTTGGGCTACAGGGGGAGAGGAGAAGAGAGGAAACCCATTTAGCCTACTGAGAAGGTGGCTCAGCAAAGCAGTATGGGGGACTAACCATCTTGATGGCGGGTCGGGACGTCGGGGAAGGTGGTCTGGGGGCTACTGAGCACGGCAAGCAGAAACTTTCCCAAAGCGCGTGGCGCGTTGTCCTGTACAGTACCGTCGGGACAGTTCCCACGCTTAGCAGGTACAAAGAAGCGCTCAATCAATGATCGTATACCATTCCTGTCAGATTCTCTCACGTCAGTTCCCGGACCTTAGACGCGGAAGCACTGGCGCCGGGGTTGAAGCGCTTGCCCCTTGGAAAATTGGAGTTTGCCGTTTGCACACTTGCGCTCTGCTGCTCACAGCCATGGCTCCCGCACAAACACTCACACGGGAGCAGGTCGCGTCCGCGCAGCTCACTGGGGAATACTCTATTCAGCCCGAGAACAGCCAACCGAAGCTCGACACCTCGCAATGGCCGCTTTTGCTCAAGAACTATGACAAGCTCCAAGTTCGGTCCAGCCATTTCACTCCCATTCCCAATGGCTGCAGTCCTTTGAAGCGGGATATCACTTCATACGTCAAGTAAGTGCTAATAGCGATCATTCATCCGCAGTCCCTGACTTGTAACAGGTCTGGTGTTATTAACTTGGACAAGCCTTCCAACCCATCGTCACACGAAGTCGTCGCCTGGCTGAGACGTATCTTGCGCGTGGAGAAGACCGGACACAGTGGAACCCTTGATCCCAAGGTTACCGGATGTCTGATTGTTTGCATTGACCGTGCGACACGGTTGGTCAAGTCTCAGCAAGGCGCAGGTTCGTGAGTTATTGTATGCATATACCGAGCAAAACTAAGAGCATGTCGTATGCGCATAGGAAAGGAGTATGTTGCTGTCCTTCGTCTTCACTCTGCCCTGCAGAGCGCGTCTGCACTCCCTCGTGCCATCGAAACCTTGACTGGTGCTCTCTTCCAACGGCCTCCACTCATCTCTGCCGTCAAGCGTCAGCTCCGTGTTCGAACAATCTATGAGTCCAAGTTGTTGGAATTCGACGAGAAGCGCAACTTGGCTGTGTTCTGGGTGTCGTGCGAGGCTGGCACGTACATTCGTACGCTTTGCGTGCACCTTGGCCTGTTGCTTGGTGTTGGCGGTCACATGCAAGAGCTTCGCCGGGTGCGCTCTGGCGCGTTGAACGAAAACGATGACATGGTGACCATGCACGATGTCCTGGACGCTCAATGGATGTACGACAACAACCGCGACGGTGAGTTGGTAAAGCACCTCGATCATGTATACATTTTTATAATATTCTCCAGAGTCATACCTCCGCAGAGTTATTCGCCCATTGGAGTCGCTTCTCACTGGCTACAAGCGTATCGTCGTGAAAGACTCTGCCGTTAACGCAGTATGCTACGGTGCCAAGCTCATGATCCCAGGTCTGCTTCGCTACGAGGCAGACATCGCCGTCCACGAGGAGGTCGTCCTCATGACCACCAAGGGCGAAGCCATCGCCCTCGCCGTCGCCCAGATGTCCACCGTCGAGCTCGCGACCTGCGACCACGGCGTCGTCGCCAAGGTCAAGCGGTGCATCATGGAGCGCGACACCTACCCGCGCCGATGGGGTCTCGGGCCCAAGGCGCTGGAGAAGAAGAAGATGGTCAAGGATGGCAAGCTGGGCAAGTTCGGCGAGAAGATTGACGGCGTCACGCCGGCGGAATGGAGCAGGGACTATGTTGACTACAACCGCGACGAGCAGCCCGCCGCTGGTCCCTCGACTACCACCGCCGGCGCGCCTGCACAGATTGCGACCGCGGAGCCGGAGTCACCGGCGAAGGAACCGAAGGACAAGGAGAAGAAGCGGAAGCGCAAGTCGGAGGTGCCCGACGCGGAGGGCGACATCTCGATGGCGGTAGAAGATGAGGACGAGGAGGCCGCCGCCAAGGCGGAGAAGAAGAGGCAGAAAAAGGAGAAGAAAGCAAAGGAGGCGGCGGCGGCGGAGGGAAACGCTGAGGAGGACGAGGAGGCGCGGCGGGAGCGGAAACGCGCGAAGAAGGACAAGAAGGCGCGGGAGTCCACGGGCGGGGAGTCATGATCCCGCCGAAAACAGCCCGTCAGGGTTGGATTTGCTTTTGTTGTTCTTGTGGCTCTCCTATCCTATTTCCGTCGGTTTGCTTTCTCATGTACGTTTAGCTTGACAACGCATTGTACGCTTGTTCTCACAGCGTGTCGAGTTGTCGCCTCTGCACCATGCGTTGCACATGCGCGAGGCAGCAAGCTTCAAGCTCAAGCTCCGGGCTTCCAGGACATGATTGTTCACAACAATAGCTGCCGTAAATGAACGACATGTGCCTTGTGCATGTAGCAACCAGCAGTTGCAATAACTTCAGGGACGACAAAATGTCATCGCAACCTTGGGAATGAAGCAAAATCTGCACCTATTATTAACCACCAAGGGAGTGTCCAGGGTACAGGGTCGAAATGTAAAGAAAGTCATCAAGACGTAAATTACTCCAATCGTTAAGGGAGAGGCCGCCCATGTGTGCAAAGTCCGGCGAGGTATCACAAGAAGCGGGTAACGCAACATCTAGTCCAGTAGAGCCCAAGAGAGAAGAAACGAAGGCGCAGCGTGCTTACAGCAGCGTCGCCGCGAGCGCGAGCAGCGCGCCGAGGCCGAGCGCGGCGTTCACGCCGGTGCCCGCCGCGCCGTTGCCCGTTGTCGACGCGGACGGGCTCGCGCCGCTGCCGCTGCCGGTCGCAGACGGCGCCGCGGACGACGAGCCGTTCGCGGTACCGTTGAGCGCCTGCGCGAGCTGCTGGAACGCGGTGAAGTTGCGGGCCGAGGTCTGCACGGGGTTCACGGCGAAGACCATGCCGGCGCCGCAGTGCGAGGTGCCGTCGGGCTTGTGCTGCTGGCAGAAGAACCAGAGCGGGTTCGTGTCGTTGACGGTGACGTTCCAGGTCGGGAACGTCGTCACGTTGTCGGCGACGGGTTGGCTGTGGGTGGAGGGTTAGCAGTAGTTCCGGGGCGATGCGTGATGAAGAGATGCTCACAATCCGGAGCTGACGCCGGGAGTGCCGTCAGCGGCGACGAAGGGCAAGCAGGGCGCTGCGAAGGCAGACTGCGTCGCAGTGTGGTTCTTTGGTGGCTATGGAGGGAGAGATGTGAGCGTCTGTGCAGTTTCATCGCACAGCGAAAGATACGTACAACTCGAACTGAATGATATCGCGGGGCTGCGCCATGACGAACGGCGGGTCGTAGGCGAGGGTGCCGTTGTTACCAACGGTGACCTTGTGCACCTGTCCGGCAAGCGAGGCCGGCGTCGCCGCAGGAGAGCCAGGATACGATGAGTAGACGGTTGTCCAGGTGGAGGCCTCGACGGTGACAGTCACGGTGACGACGGACTCTGCCGGTGCTGGGGGAATCGTCACGGAGGCAGAAGCAGCGGTGGAGGAGACGGAAGAGTCGGTGGTGGCCGGGGCAGAAGACGATGCCGCTGCCGAGGCCTTGAGCTGAGCACCGATCGCCAACGCCGCGTTCTTGAAGTTCGTGAAAGAGTTCGGCTGGCCGTCCTGACCACAGTTGATGGCGAAGACCATTCCGGCACCACAATGGCTTGCCGCGGTATTGGCGGCCTGGTCGCAGAAGACCCAGATTGGCTTGGTCTGGAAGGAGGATAAGCACAGGCCGCAGGCTTGACTTTATTATATGGTACTAACGTCGTTGACGGGGACTGTGAACGTCGGGAAGCTGTCAGTCTGGTTCGCAGGGACTGGGTTGCTGGGAGCGCGGTCAGTAAGGCAGCGAACCGATGGCAGATTCAGACTCACAATCCCGAGTTGAAACCGCCATCCATTGGTCCACATGGGGATGCGAAAGAGGATTGGGTCGCCGAGTGGTTCTTCTGCTGGAAGTGGAAGACTACTTGGTCTCCTGGTTGGGCAAACTGACATGGTGTGTGTGAGCGAGGTTCAAAGGTAGCAGATATGGGTACTTACGACTGCTTCAGGTGTAAACGCGAGAGTTCCGTTGGAACTGCCGACTTGCACATCAATAACGGAGGCCTTTGCTGCAACGGCAGCAGCCAGAACGAAGAGAGAAGTAGGGAAGAACATGACTACCAGAGCAGAATGTAGACCAAAGGATGAACGAGGGACTCCAACCGACCAAGCGGTTTTTATAGAGGGGAAGAGAAAGGGGGAGGCGGGAGTATGAAACAGGTGTGAAATCCCGCACTGGCCCTCGGGCGAGGCTTTTACATGCGTCTGCACTGGTCCCTGAACAATAGACCGGATCCATCAGTCAAATCTTATTCTCGTAACCAAGCACCGAGGCAATTCTGCACCACGGACCAATCAGATCTCGTTCCCCACATCCCGTTCGGGATGAAAGCAGCGTAATCGACAGATCACCCTCACTCAGGGGCCCTCCGCCTGTGGCTTGTGAGGCGGTGGCATACGCCGGAAGCATGAAGCATGAAGGCTGAAGGACGTACGGTAATCTCGGGCACCTGCGCGGTGGGAGAGTGGACAGCATATGCGCCCTTTCATAGGTTCCTTTCAGGACGCTGCCCGAGAATGCCAGGCTTGCGAAAGCAGAGGGCAGCTGTCGCCCCGTCGCCAGGGCAGTGCGATGAAATGTGACTGACGCCATCTGACTGCAGGCGTACAGCATGCATCCGAGTGCACCGACGCAGCATACCCACTGCTGGGCTCAGATCCCGTGTGCTGGGTGGGCACTGCGAGTGAGTTTGTGGCGAGCAGAGCGGATGTGATTGGAGGGCATCTTGAAGCTGAGGGCATGTCCCGAAACGGAAAGAGCCCATCAAATACAGGCGTTGTGGAGCTAGGCGCTGTGCTGCCTGTGCGCGGCTGTGCGATCGGTTGTTTTGTCCTCGCTGTGTGGCCTACAGGCTGCCGCCCACCTTGCAAGCAATGCTATTGCACAATTGCAGCCATACGGTAGTGCTCCATACTCAACGAACTCGCTGAAAATATTACAAGGCAAGAGAACAAAAGCGACTATCCTGAGTCCGCTCCGAAGCCTGAGCGTTCTAGCACCATCAGACCAGAAAAGATGTTGCCTTCTGCAACTGACGCCTCAGGCCTCAGCAGCAGTGTCGATGCTCGGGGTGTTCTTCTAGATGGTTGTGTCTAGTCTGCTGCGACAAACGACACTCCTCTGGTGGTGGTGATCTGCTCCAGCCAATTCCCACATTGCCCGAGCCAAGTGCAGTGTTCAGAGGACGACGACGGTCGAGTTGAAGACGCTGCCCTCCCATCAGATTCTCTCGTAGCCATCAAGCTCTCAAACACGTCTGGGCTTGCAGACTCCTCAAAACACCCCCGCCCACCGCCGGGACTTACCAGCTCACTTTCTCTTCTTTCCCCCACATCCTTTTATTATTCTTTAGTCTTTCCCTTGCTTTCGCCTCCCCTTTACCTTACGTTATCATGTCGTCCCGCAAGACCAAGCCTCTCCCCAAGTTCGAAGTCGGTAAGCATCAGGATCCCTGATTGCCAGCTGTACACGGCTGCTCGCCCTGCTTCGACGGCTGACGACGCCCTTACGTTCGCAGGTGACAACTATCGCATGCTCCATAGCCTTGGCGAAGGCGCGTACGGTACGGTGGTCGCGGCGGTGCACAAGCCCACCGGACGCGAGGTCGCAATCAAGAAGGTGCTGCCGTTCGAGCACACCCTCTTTTGTCTGCGCACGCTCCGCGAGCTCAAACTGCTCAAGTTCTTCTCCGAGACATGTGTGAACGAGAACGTGAGCGCCGCCCATTGTCGATCGCGCCACCACCCCGCCGCTGACTATGTCTTTTGTGTGGTCGCGCTGCGCTTTGTAGATCATTTGCATATTGGACATCATCAAGCCCCCAACGCTCGACGAGTTCAAGGAGATCTATTGTGCGTGCCCCTGAAGCCCGATCGCAGCGATGTCTGACATTGTGGCGCAGTCATCCAGGAGCTCATGCAGACGGACTTGCACCGTGTGATCCGGACGCAGCAGTTGACGGACGATCACTGCCAGTACTTTGTGTACCAGACGCTGCGGGCACTGAAGACGATGCACTCGGCGGACATCGTCCACCGGGACCTGAAGCCCGCGAACCTGCTGCTGAACGCAAACTGTGATCTGAAGGTCTGCGACTTTGGGCTGGCGCGGAGCACGCGGTCGACGAATCCCGGCGGAAAGGAGGCGGGGCTGATGACGGAGTACGTCGCGACGCGGTGGTACCGCGCGCCGGAGATCATGCTGTCGTTCAAGATGTATACGAAGGTACGTCTCCCTCGCGTCTGCGCCTGCTGCCACACACTGACTGCGATCCAGGCGATCGACATCTGGGCCGTCGGCTGCATCCTCGCGGAGCTGCTCACCGGGCGGCCGCTCTTCCCGGGGCGGGACTACGGGCACCAGCTCGACCTGATCCTGGACGTGATCGGCACGCCGACGCTCGAGGAGTTCTACGGCATCACCTCGCGGCGCTCGCGCGACTACATCCGCGCGCTCCCGATCCGCAAGCGGCGGCCGTTCAGCGCGCTCTTCCCCGACGCGTCGCCCGAGGCGCTCGACTTCCTGCACAAGACGCTCACGTTCGACCCCAAGAAGCGGCTCACCGTTGACGGCGCGCTCGAGCACCCGTACCTGGCCGCGTACCACGACCCCGAGGACGAGCCCGCGGTCGCGCCGCTCGACCCGGAGTACTTTGAGTTCGACTACCTCGACCTGAACAAGCAGCAGCTCAAAGGTATGTGGTTTCGTGTGCGTGTGTGCCGTCGTACGTGCCGCTGACTGCGTATTTGCAGAGCTACTATACGAGGAAGTCAAGTCGTTCCAGCCATGCATCTAAGCTTACAAGCATATCATATTATTTATTCGCTTTGCACGACTCTCCTTGTTTGTCATTCATCCTTCAAAACGGGCTCTAGACACAGCTTTCAAGCACGCAACTGTACTCATACCCTACCTCACGGATAATTTATTCTGCAACGACATTTTACATAACTTAATACTACATCCGTGTGACAGTTTAGGATGGACATTTCAGTCTGCATCAGACGCAGTAGTCAAACAGACCACTGTCTTTCATCTGGTCAGGAACAAGGGCTATTGCACACTTCGGGAATTGACCAATGACAGTTGTATGTATGTACAGCAACAATCTGAAGTCCAAGAGGAAGGAAAAGCAGGAAAGCTACACACAGAAAAGAAAGAAATAAGACAAGGCTACAGGCTCACTGCACACCACCACACTCACTCCTCTGCTTTCACGAGAAAACCCAATTCTTACACCACCTTTCTTCTGTGCGACGAGCTAGGAGAGCGGCGGACTCTCGTAGCGCTCCTCGTCCGCGAAGCGCGTCAGTACCGGGGGGCCGCCCCCGTCCAAAACCCCATCGTCGCGACCCCTCGACCCCAAAATCCCCGAAGCGCGTGTCGCCCTCGAGCTCCGTGCCGTACATCGTCCGTTTCAGCGGCGGCGCCGGCGTCTCCGGCGCGACGGGCAGCGGGACAATCCCCGGCAGTATCAAGCCCCCAGTCCGCGTGCTCATCGCCGCCCCGCTCAGCGATGCCGAGGAGGGCGGCGTGCCCGCCTGCCCCCTCCGCGCGGGACTGGGACACCTCCGCCACGGGGGCCAGCGGCGGCGCGTGGGGCGCCACGGGGCTCGTGCTGGCTTCCCCCGGCTGCGAAGGGCCCCGCGGGCGCGGCGCCGCCCGGCGGGGTGGAACGGGTCGTTGCGCTCGCGGCGGCCGCCGGCGCGCTCGACATACGCGGGCGTCGGCGACGTCGGGGCCTCCGGCGCGTGCAGGTGCGCGAGCGGCGTCGCGGTCATGGGCTGCTGGAAGAGCGCGGGGTTGAAGCTGAACGCGAACGCGTGGTTGCCGGTCGACGGCGCCTGGTTCTCCGCGCCGTGCGCGCTGGCCGTGGGCACGGACGGCGTTGCGCCGTTCGGCGGCGTGGTGGACGGGTACGCGATGAGGTCTGAGAGCCGCATGCCCGTCTCCTCTGGTGGCTCTTCGGGGCCGCTGAAGACTGTGAAGCTGGGCCCACGCGGAATCCGCGGTATTGAGTGCACTTCTTCGCTGTCGTCCTCTGCCATCGCATCAACCTCTGCCGCTCCCGCTGAACTTTCTGCACTGGGTGCCCGCTCTGCCAGCTTCGCACGCTTCTTGCTGGGCCGCAGGACCTGCGTCTGCAGTACCTCTGTGCTCATCCCAGCCTCTCGCCCTTCCTCAACTACTCCACTCATATTATCCGCGTCTTCCTTTCTATGCCGCTTGCCAAGGGTCGACTGTGTGAAGGTTTCTGATGGCCCGATAGGTGTCCTAACGAGAGCGTAAATGGGTGCTGTTTGGGTATAAACAACGCCACAACACTTACATCGCAACAGCCTTGCCGTTCGACCCTGCTGAGGGCATTCTTGCCCGACTCGGACTCGCAGACGTTTGCAGTCGAAGGTTGGCGATTTCCTCCCGAAGTTCTCTCACCTGCGACTCCAGATCTGCATGTTGCGTGCTCTGCAACCGCAAGGCAGCTACTTCGGCCCTCAGGTCAGCCATTGCAGCGCGGAGACCGTCAACATCGCTATTCGTGTTCGCTAGTCGTCGTATTTCAGCTTGAGCTTCCTCCAGTTGAGCGCGAGAGGATAGACCTAGGCCCAGTTCGTAAGCGTTCAAAACCGATGTTCGTATTGGGTTTCAAATGGCTGCATACCACATCAGTCAATTGTTCTGGGGCCTTTCCTTTCGCATCAATAAGCGGCTGGCTCGGTTGCGAGGACAAGTCGGTGAGAGGCGAAGAGCGAGTCGTTGGAGCATCATGAGTAGTGCGGGAAGGACCTGCTTGAGGTGTCCGCTCTATAGAGTCTAGGTGAGGAACATCCGCGGGCATAGCTGAATGGTGGCTGAATTACCTTCTTCGTCCTCCTCTCGTATCGCAGCCTCGGTTGGAGCGACGCTTCTGCTTCCCTTGACCGTTCTCACCTGCGCGCCACTAGTCGTTCGTACGCCGCGAGGTAGCCCACTGGTTCCAACGGCTTTGGGTCGACCAACGCCCAGCTTGCGCTGCACATCCATGGCTTTACGGGTCCGTGTCGCTGGGCCTGGTATTGCTGAAGAACTCGGGAGAGATGGTAGGGTCCTTGTGTTTTGAGGGGCTGCATGTGAGCTTGTTCCGTTCGATTCTTCCGCATCTTCCATCTCGTCGTCTTCCGCAGCATGTATGACCATGGAATTGATTCTCTTGGTTGTGCCGGCGGCTCCGCTGCTCACTGGAGCACGACTGACTACACGCATCGACGTCGACCGCCTGGGTGGTTCAGAGGCCTGACGTGGCTGGTTAGTTTCGATGAGTAGGTCGATGAGGGCCTCTGTCTTCATGTTTGCCTTCAGTCCCCGATCCTAAAGAGCGGAAATTGGTGAGGACGAGAAAAAGAGAATAAGGGGCATAAAGGCGCACTTTGCAAAGTTTCTGGAGGTCTGCCCTGCGCATGGATTCGAGCATCTTTCTGTCTGGAAGGGGCGACATCGCCGCGGAGTGGTTGGCCGGAGGGACGGCCGATGTCTGCAGCCAGTTGGGAGGACGGTGACGGTTCAAGAAACGACTCGGCGACTTCCGCACGGACGCGACGCGAAAGAGGCACGTGGCGCTCGGCCACTCCTTCCGGCCGTACTCGGCCTGCGCTCGCGCTTTGGCTCTGAGCACCTTGCAAGACACCGCGGACGGGCCACCATCAGGACGGAAGCATTCGCCGTTCAGCGCTATGCCGCCACGCCCCGGTCTTGATTGTTGCAGGGAGGTCATGGGGACAGTCTGTCGCGAGAGTTTACCTTGAGACACGAACTCGCACGATCTCTCTACTCCACCGACCAGCCAGCATGCCGCTGTCTCTCAAGCAAGTCGAGGAGCACAGTTCACTAAAGTATGTAGTCGCCCGCTTGTGCTGCAGGATGTGAACTCGACGATGCATCACTGGCAGGTCCTGCTGGGTCATCATCAAGAACAAAGTCTATGACGTGACAGAGTTTCTCCCAGTGCGTGAATGAATGAATGACGGGCATATCAAGTGTTGGACTTACCACACCACAGGAACACCCAGGCGGCGCGAAGATCATTCTCAAGTACGCAGGCAAAGATGCCACCGCGGCGTACGAGCCCATCCACCCGCCAGATGCTCTGGACAAGAACCTCCCGCCGGAGAAGCATCTGGGCGAGCTGGACTCGGCCTCAGCTCAGGACCTGGATTCCGCACGAAAGAACAGGAAGAAGACGCAGGATGAAATCCGCGTCGAGCGAGAACAAGCGAAGAAACCGCCACTGAGTCATATATTGGACCTCAAGGACATGGAGGTAAGCATGCCCGTGGCTTAACTCATGTAAGTACTGAGTCAACCCGTCTTGCAGGAGGTTGCGCGTAAGGTGCTCCCGCACAAAGCTCTAGCGTATTACGCTTCAGCATCGGATGACGAGCTCAGTCTGTACCCCCGCCCAGCTCCAGACGTGCGCAACGTTTCTGACACATATGTGCGCATATAGCCAACCACGAGAACGCGCGCGCCTTCTCCCGCTTTTTCTTCAACCCGCGCGTCCTGCGCAAAATCTCCGACGCCGACCCGTCCACCGCCATCCTCGGCCACGCCTCCGCCATCCCGGTCTTCGTGAGCGGCGCGGCGCTCGCGAAGCTCGGGCACCCGCTCGGCGAGGCGAACATCACGCAGGGTGCCGGGAAGACGGGCATCATCCAGATGGTCTCCTCGAACGCGTCGCTCTCGTTCAGCGACATCGCGGCGGCGCGCGTGCGTCCGGACCAGACGCTCTTCTTCCAGCTGTACAAGCACAAGGACAACACCGAGGCGCTGAAGCGCGTCCGCGAGGTCGAGGGCCTCGGGTACAAGGCGATTTTCCTGACCGTGGACGCGCCCGTGCCCGGGAACCGGGAAAGGGACGCGAGGGCGAGTTGGGAGGTGGAGGAGCTGGAGAGGGTTGCGGAGGAAGGAGACGGGAAGACTCAGGCGGAGATGCCGCTGACGACGGGCAAGATGGAGGAAGACGAGGAGGAGGTGGACACGGGTGGAACGGCGGGCTCTTTGCTGGCGAACGATGACGTTGACATGACTTGGGAGAAGGTAAGAACGACCGTGGAGATGTTCCGAATCTACTCACGCTGCGTTGGTCAGACCGTCCCATGGCTGAAAAGCGTTACGAAACTCCCTGTGCTTCTGAAAGGCGTGCAGTGCATCGAGGTATGGTACTTTTTAATTTACATGATTATTGCACGGCTTAAAATGAGTATATAGGATGCTGTTCTTGCGGCTGAAGCAGGGATTGATGGTATTTTGCTCTCCAATCACGGCGGTATATACTTCGTGTTATGTCCGCATTCGATGATCACCTAATTCTTGCATCGTAGGTCGCCAGATGCCATAGTAAGTACATATATATGCATTGCACCTGTTCAATCCTCACTGATTGATTAGTGCGATGCCCCCAATGGAAGTTTTGTACAAGATTCGTAGACAGCGTCCAGATCTGTTTGACAAGATGGAAAGTACGTGCTGTCTCTACAATGTCATGTTCTTAAGGGCTGTACTAATTGTTGATCATAGTATACATTGACGGCGGAATTTCTCGCGGAAGCGGTAGGCCATGCTTACGAACGGTCCTCTGCACAATGTTGATAAATCTCCACAGATGTTCTGAAAGCTGTCTGCCTTGGCGCGAAAGCCGTCGGACTCGGTCGACCTTTCTTATATGCGCAAAGCGTAAGCATCTACAGCTTCCGGACCATGGCGCTTCCTTCCCTGACCCGTGTTCTGCTAGGCGTATGGAGCGGCAGGCGTCGTCAAGATCGTCCGCATTCTGGAACGCGAAATCATCATGTGTATGCGCCTGCTTGGTGCGCGGACGATTGCTGATTTGAAGCCTGAGATGGTCCGTATTAATATCAGTCACCGTGCATTGCTGCCAAACCTGATGAGGGCTATTAGGTCGAGAGAGTTGATTGGCAGCCTGTCATGCCAAAGCTATGAGCCGTGGAATCGGGCTCAACACGTTGAGAGCAGGACAGCATTTTTGATTCATTCGATGTGAGCTCATTGCACAGACCACATAGACTACACTTGGATGCGAACCCTGAACATTCTACTATGGGCCTATCAATATATTCGCCGCGTACGAGCAGCCTCAAGGCTGTGTAGTCGGACCAGAATCCTCAACGTAGATCCCGCTATAGTAGATATCAGTCTCCGTGATCTGCTGCGTCTGGCCATTGAGCGGAAGTCGCAGGGCACCGACGTGCCAATCCGTCCCGCCGTTCCCGTTCAGGGAGCCGGTGAAGACTTTGGTGAGGGGGCTGCTGCCCGTTGAGACCCAGAGCCCGCCGGGCGAGCCGGTCTCCAGGATAAAGTTATACTAGCGACCGAGCATCACGCACGTTAGAGCTGCCCGAGGTGCAAGAGAGATTACGCTGCTTACCCAGGTCCCCTTCACAGGTGCCACAGACCAGATAGTCTTCCCGCCGGTGATGACCTGGAGCTTGTCTGTGACGCCAGTTTGTCCTGCGAACTCAGTCAGCATCGGAGAGTGCGTACGCTCCGGATGCTGAGCATCACGCACCGCTGAGTGTGCCGTACTTGATATCCGCATAGTGTCCTTCCCAGAAGACGATCTATGAGTAGTATTAGAGCAATGCCTAACACGGTAGAAACGCGATGTTACGCACCTGGTGCTCATATGCCGGATCCGGCGGGTTGACAGTAGGAATCTGCAGGGAGACGTGGAAATACAGATGGCCGCTCAGGGAGTTGGTCGTTTGCGGCAGCAGCTCGGTCCTAAGCATGGGTCCGCCATTCCAAGTAGAACTGCTGTTGATCTTCACTTTCACGCCTTGCTTTTCAGCGATGGCTAAAGTCACCGTGAGCGATACGTTCACAAGATGCGCTGTCCTGGCTACGTACTCGCTGGGTTCTTGAAGTTGCTGCCGAGCGTCACCCAAGACGACGCTTTTTCTCCATGGAGATTGCCCTGCGACAACCCACATAGCAGCGAGTGAGGGCGCTATGCAGTTGTTTTCATGACAAGGGCCTACGTAGATATAGGTCTGGTACGACCCAGCCTGGTTGCTCCAGCTCCATTTGTCGAAGTCTGCCGCGGTGCTATCGGTAATAGTCCGAAGCGATTCGAATTGAGCGTATCGCCGAGCGAGAAGAAAAAGGCGCGTACGAATAGTTGCTGAATCTACCATCCCAGAGGACAGATGCGTTGGCTAGGGCGGCAAGAGCCAGGAGCGCAAAAATAGCGTTCATTTTGAGCCGTCTGCCTGTTCGCTGTCCCCGTGCAGTCTCGCTGTGTTATATATCCCATAGCTCAACGTAGTGCTCCTAACGCCAAGACCGAAGTTGACCCGCATGTATGTTTCCCTGGTCACAATGCGTGTCAGCTAGCCATCGCCCCAACTTCGACGATGTTACGAGGTAAAAGATCGGACCGAATAGTTACCGTCGTAGGCCAACGACAGTAGAAGTCGGTATGAGCAAGTTAGAGCATTTAAAGCACACAAATCGCCGTCAGTGTCTAAAGGAGTGTTGTAATAGTCATCATGCGTTGCGCAGCTGGAGAGGAATGCTGGCAGACAACGAGCGGGTCCGTCGGATGGCAGTGGGAAGACGAACCACAACAGCTGCTATATTTGGGCTTCGGCAACGGCCGAGCTAGCTTGGATGGTTAAACTCCAAGACAAGACGCTCACTGGCTCCCACTCTGTGCAGTGACCTTCGTCCGGATACCCTCCTGTCCGCACCAGTCATCTTCACACACCCTCCCTCACCCCTCGCAATCTCCGTCACGCGTGTCGCGATTTAATGTCGAGCTCTGCACGTCCCTCGCCACACCGCCGTCGCTCACACTCTGTCTCTTCGCCCATCCCAGCTTCCCGCCAGTACCCCACAGACAAATGGCGTCCTACGAGCAAGCGACCGCGCGCAGGCGTGCACAGTCCTACCTACAAGGGCTTCGTCTCTGACCTCCCCGCGGAAAAGTGGGACGTTGACAGGTGGCGGCGCGGCAAGAAGGCCCGTCGGGACAGCTCTGTGAGTCGCGCCCAGCACAGTGCGTGTTTCGCGGGGCTGACCTTGTGGCGTGTAGTCATCGTTGTCGAGCACGAGAGCGCCGTGTCTCTTTGGCTCGAGCCCTGTCTTTCGCGACCATTGGGCACCGACGCCATCGGCCCCATCGACCTCCAAGCTGCCGTGCACTTCGGACGCTTTTCAGCTGTTCCCCACTCGACCGAGGCCCCAGAGCCGGCATTCGTCGTACCACACACCCATCATGGGTTGCTCAGTCTCGGACCCGCCCGCTGACGCGTCTCAGCACGCTTCCGACGACTTGACCCGACTGCGATCGACGGCGTTCGGGGAGCTCCAGCGAAGTATCGAGGAGAGCGGGGAGGGCCTTGTCAGTCGCATGCGGGACTGGGAGCGAGAATACGGGGCTCAGGCGGCGGTCCAGCTCGGCGTACATACCGCCGAGCCGCATCACCAAGCGCGAACGGCCTTACCATGGGTGGATCCCGTGGCGGAACATCTCGATGACGAAGATGACATTCAGATTGTCTCCGGTGACCCGGCTCCCGACGGCGTTTCAAAGCCTAACTCGCAGTTAGCTGATGGCGACTATGAAATGGAGCTTGACCAGCCTGAGGCTAGCTCTTTGCATTGCGACGCTGTCATGCAGGCGCGTTCCTGGTCTCCGTTTGACAGCGGTCGTTCCGGAGCATCCGGGTACAACTCTGATGATGATGCGCCCTCCCTTTCCTTCACACCCTCCAACTCCGCCAGCTCCTCGCAGCTCTCCCTCTCGCTCAACCAGTCATACGTCGCACTGCCCTCGGCCCATGGTCGCGGCGCTATGCCCCCGATTACCCGCCGAACGCATCGCCTTCCGAAAAAGCTATATCCGCGCTAACGCTTGTCATGGCCAACGGCGCCGGCGGATTAAACGACTACGCGGCTGTGCGCGCTATGGACGGCCCAGCCGCTCTCGACGACTCTCTCGTCGGGGAAATGTGGCACTAACTTATTCCTCAAGACATAATCATCGACCAAACGAACGAACTTTCAGGAATCCCTTGTGCGAATGTCAAGGATGAGAATATTCCGTATTGTTGAATCTTCTACTTTTTGGTCTTGCCAGCCTTTTGTTGGCTGTTTTCCGATTTTCGGTTTTCATTAGCGTATTGTTTCATCCTGCTACGATATCGAGAAATCCACCTCATTACATCACTTTTTTTTATCACCTTAATGTTCCAGGTCCTCATCCACCCGTGTCTCATCTTTTGTATTATTAGCGGACATTGTAGCCAGAATCATCCACCCATAAGGCGAAGAATCATCATCATTGTACATATACACAGCCTACTGTAGCTCGTCGCGCCCGTTTTCATGATTGAAGCGGCCAATCCAAGAAATCAATCCTAGTTGTATGGATATACCAGTAAAATGTGAGAGTAGCGTATACGCGTGTTTGGTATCCAAGAGATTTCCAAGAAGTGTATGGACGTGCAACCCTGTCCCCGGCGTGTCCCCGTAGGGCGTATGTACATTAGATTTTGCTTGGCCCAGGAGGCCAACGGTCTTCCTATGAATCCGCCATGAGGGTTCGGAAAGGACACGCCCATCGTCGGTGCGTGATAACCCCGTCAGTCAGTCTGGATCACCTCTATCATTCTACCCTTTCCCTTAACATCCAGAGTCGCGACTGTAGAGCTCGCCCCGATGTATGCGCGGAGCCCGGGATGGCACGACGGTCCGGGTTCCTGACTCTGCTCGAGCAGCTGCTGCGTGAACGCGCCGAAGGAGGTCATGCTGGAAGCCAACGCATTTGCGGCACGAGATGTCCACGCATTGTGCTCACTCTCCAACTGGGCGATGGCGGCTTCGAGCTCCGAGATTATCTGCTCGGCCTCGACGCGTTTCCGGACTTCGTACTGGGCGAGCTTTTCTGCCGCTACGCGTTTGCGGATTTCCTCCCGGACTTGGTGCTCCGCCTTGAGCCGGGCGGTTTGTTCCATGACGAGAGCGTGCTTCATGGCTGAGAAAATGTAGTAATCAGCCCCGGAAGCATCGGACAACGAGATTAGATGACATACATTTGACAACATAGCTGACTCCTGGTGGGAGGAACACGCCTTTCTGGTCCAATTCGCCCTCTTCTGTGGGATATAAAACGTCCGTCGAAATCCAAGGGAGGGGTTCTGCGTCAGGTAAACCGAGCATCTGAAAATCCTCCACCGGCAGCTCTCGATTCGTCTCAATCTTTTCTTTCCAGTCGCCCGCCGAGTTCCCAGCACTCTGTAAATGCGCCGGGAAAGGGACTTCAGGAGATCGATCTCTGGACGGAGGTGTATATTTTAGGAATTTTTGTCGCATTGCAGATTGGGTAAACAACTGCTTTGAGCTGCTGCTTGCATGGGCAGATCCTGCTGTGTTCTCTCGGGCTCGACCTGTAGTAACCTCACATGCAGGGCAAGGGACGGGCTCGGGTGTTATGGCAGAGTGCAGCGACGGTGTTGGCGTAGGCATAAAACTATGTGCACCGCTTGTAGTTATCGAACGATGATTCAAGGGACCAGCCTCAGGTGCAAAATCCTCGGTAATTGGTTCTACGACAAGCACAGGAGAACCAGGGCGTTTCCTCTTGGGTCGTGGCTTGTAGATAGGTGTGACCTCCGTCGTGCCGGTGTTACTCGTTGACAAGACTGTGGGTTGGCTCATGGACATCGGTTTGTCTAGATTAACATCTGTATGTTTGATACGGCGTCGAGCAGTTGTAAATTGTAGGCTTACCTGGGGAGTTCTCTGTCCTACTCGGACGTTGAGGGTTCAGATGATGATTTCCTATGAAAATGCAGAGTGAATTCACTTCTATAACGGTGCGCAGAATGCCGATCTCACGTCTCTTATGCGGCGGTGGCCTCACCAGTACACATTCTGAGGTAGGCGGTCAAGCCATCGAAGGAACTGCTCTCAGAATGAATATTATACGGACCTAAGCGTAGCCTCTGCTTTGGTTGAGCGGGTTCACTCGCAGCTCTCTGACGCTCTGTGAAGAGATACACTCTCTCAAAGTTGACATAGCCATAAAAACGACACTTGCATACCTGCGACACCACGGCTGGACTCTTTAGAGGCCGACCGTAGCGATTTCTTTCGAGAGCGTGCTGAATCTACCATGCATCCAGGGAACGGATTGAACTGAGCAATTGAAAGAGAATTAGTATGAGTTCTGTGTGAACGTAGAGGCAAGAGGCAAGAGCCCGCCGCGTTTGCTTGTCACACGTACTTACGGAGATCGAGATCTGCGCGCACACCACTGGCTATGTAGAGCGCCTACTACAACTCTCCGCAAACCATGTCCTCCGAGGAAGCGCAAGCTGGTCCATCCACGCCCTCCAGGAAACGCTCACGATGGGACGTAGACAACCAAGAGGAGAGCAACTCTCCAGAGCCAGTGCCGAAAGCGACGAAGAAACGCGTTAAGTCGCACCCGCCCAAAGAACCTACGACACCCGCAAGAGTCCCCACTCCTGCTGGTCGCGAACTCGTCGTTGAGAAGAGGCCGCTGCAGCACAGTACCTATGTGCCCCCTCGGACCCTTCACCCACCAATTGTACCGTCCCGATCGGTCTACTGCTACGAGAGACTCAACGCTATCGAGGAAGGCTCGTACGGAGTCGTATTCCGAGCCCGGGAGAAGGAAACTGGAGACATAGTCGCGTTGAAGAAGCTGAAGCTCGAAGAAGAGAAACACGGTTTTCCTATCACAGCTCTCCGCGAGATCAACGCGCTTATGAGCTGCAAACATGAAAACGTAGTGGGCATACGCGAGGTGGTGGTCGGTGATACCTTGACACAGTGAGTCCCAGCCCACCTTATCCCAAGGCCTACCTCAGTCCTATACCTGCCAAAGGGTGTTCATAGTCATGGACTTCATTGAGCACGACCTCAAAACCCTGCTCACTGTCATGCCATCTCCGTTCTTTGCAGTCAGAGGTGAAGACGCTCATGCTTCAACTCCTCTCTGCTGTAGCGTTCTGCCATGAACGATGGATCCTACATCGTGACCTCAAGACGAGCAATCTACTCATGAACAACCGTGGCACGATAAAAGTCGCAGACTTTGGCCTGGCAAGAAGATACGGTGACCCAGTTGGGGTCGGCGGACTGACTCAGTTGGTTGTCACACTGTGGTATCGGTGCGTATGCAGTTAGCTATTTGCGGACTACCCTTTGTTTATAATTTCTTATAGTGCACCCGAAATATTACTGGGGGCAACGACCTATTCGACCGCCGTTGACCTGTGGTCCGTAGGCTGCATCTTCGCTGAGCTTCTGCTCAAGGAGCCGCTCTTCCAGGCGAAGGGAGAAATCGAACTCATCTCCATGATCTTCAAGCTTCTTGGGCCTCCGACAACCATCACATGGCCTGAGTATACCACGCTGCCTCTGGCGAAGACTATCAACCTACCTGCATCTCATGCGTCACAGCTGCGACAGAAGTTCCCACATATAAGCCTCGCCGGAATTGACCTGCTGTCGCAACTGCTCACCTATGACCCAGAGCAACGAATAACTGCCGAAGAGGCGCTGCAGCACCCATACTTCAGGTGTGTGTACATGCGTGATAGCTCGGAGTCTACACTGAGTAATTCTGAGCAGCGAATCGCCCTTCCCTAAGCATCCGGATCTATTTGGGTCATTTCCTTCTGCTGCAGCTGGAGAAAAGTGTGTCATCCGCTCGCTTAGAGCTCTACCACCTTGTCTAACGTCGGTAACAGGAGAAAGAAGCCATACGCTAGTCCACCAGCACCTGTTCGGGCTGCAGATTACAAGCTTCTTACGGAGTTTGATATGCCATAGCGTTCAATGAAACCCAAATGTTATAGGATGTGGTGCGCTCATATATAAATCTATGAGAACATGTCCTACAGTTGAAGGAGAAGAACCTCATGTTGTTGTCAATGAGGACATCGGTTGAGGAATGGGAGGCTGGGGAGGGTCTGAGGTTGGGGGTTGTTCAGGATTTATAGCGTGCGTAGCCTGGGAAGGGACAATCGGAGCCTGAGGCTGAGAAACCTGTACGTTCTCGCCGACCTGAGGCGGAACTGAGATAGTTGCTGGTAATAATGGTACTTGGGCTGGAGCTGAAACTTGAGGGGCCAATGGTGCGACAGTGATCGGGAACTGGTCGTCAGGTATCAGGGAGAGAACGTGCCTCATGCGTCTGAACCGGAACCTCGTCCGGTCGAAATCACCACATCTGTCGTAATATTCTTTAACTTCTTCCACTGTGAAGCGATTTTCTCTTGCGATGGCCAAGACCGCCTGGTCGACGATATGGAGGCCCTGACCGTTGATATTTGCTGCACCATCCGGGCTGTAGTTGCAGTGTTTGTTATTACGAAGCTGAATATTCACAAGATTAAAAGGACACACCTTGTACGCTGCTTCTTCTTGGGTGGTTCTTCCTCCTCCTCTGCCTTGTGAGCCCATGACGGTTGGGTACCTTGGCCTTCTCTGATACGCCACTCGTTCTCGTCGTCCTCTTCCTCCGCTGCATGCTGCCGGGCCGCCACCACATCTGGCGCTGGCGGCATATGGGCAGGGGCGGTGGAGCAAACGGAGGCGAAAGGCCCAGTCGAGGATCGTACATGACGGCACCATACGGGGTTTGAGGTGGCATAGGTCCTGGAACGGGCAGGGGAAGGCTTGAAGGACCTGGTTGGCCGGGGATAGTTTGCGTGGACGGCCCTGGCGCAAGCATCGGCTGAGACTGCGCGATGAAGTCCAGTTCCTCGGTGGAAGGGCCGGCCGCACCATCGCTCTCGCGGCCCTTTCGCTTGGAGCGCTTGGCCTTCTCCTCTGGCTTACGGACGTAGCCGTACTGGCCCTTCTCACCCATCTGGGGCTTGTTGCGCGCGACAATCTCTGCGATCTTGACGTCGAGTCGTGCTGCGTTCTTCTTGTAGCGTTCTCGCCATGATTGCCAAGTATGGCGGGTAACCCATGAATACTCCCCATCACCAGCCTGAGGAGCGATTAGTTGTATACAGCTCTAAATACACACCAGCTCACCACTCACCATATCCGTCAACTGCTGATACAGGCGGTTTCCTGTCCTTCCTCCCGTCTCCTTGAAGGGGATCTTGGCGGCTATCCATTGGCAGAGGTGCTCTTCATCCTCTTCCGTAAAATGTGTCCTCCTGTTTATGAAAACGCGTCAGACCCAGATACTTCCATCGACAACGGCTGCAGTACTGACTCTTCCCCAGCACGTCGGCCACCTGGATTCTTGTACACAACCGGCGTATACGTAACAGAACCTTTGTCGATACACTTCTTTACCCATAGGTACGACTCTATATACTTGTCTGGTTCGTTCTGATAAGTCTTGACCAAATGCTGGAACACCTCGGTATTGGGGTCGGCCAGTATAACCCTTGCGGTCTGCGCCGAGGCTGCAGAGTCACCACCGGAGTGCTACATAGCAACTAAAGATGAGGAGCACTCGGGAACATGAGCTGCGGCTAGACGCACCAGAATCCGCTGACTGAGGGCCGCTCTCACGTTCACGTTCGCGATGCTGGAGTCAATGTGAAACCGAATGGGATGGCCTTCATGAATGAAGATCTGCTTGAGGAGCGACCCCTGAAACTTGCAAGCCTCCACGAAGGTATATGGAACGAAGAATCGTTCAGGCCTGTCTGCGCTGCTCCAACATAGTTTAAGTCGCTCTTCCTCTGGCGTGCCGTTTTGCACAAGGATGAAGCCTGCTCGGGGTACTTTTGATTCGACTCGTCCGCCGAGAGCCTGAAAGAGACTCAGTTTCTTCCGAGAATCTTAGTCACGCTCGTCAGGATACTGACCGCTATGGTCTCGCAGACCTCTGTCTGGACGTCGTGGGGGATGTCCTTTTGGATGAAGAACTTGATTGGCATGCCATTCTCATCTTGGAAAATAAGCTGGCAAGCAAGAGTAAGGTTCTTGTGTTAGCCCTTGTTCAACTGTCAATGTGCGGGGAGAGAGAAGAGTACCATGCTGCACCGCTGCCACTGGCAATATACACCGAAAGCTGGGTTAGGTTCAAGGGGTATGCAAAAATAAAATATTGTACGTGACGCCATGAAAGTTGGGTAAGGGCCCTTGAGGGACCCCCACCCCCTCGGCGAACGCCGAACGTTCCCACGCGTCCAGATATGGTAACTCGTCATTCATTTCAAGGCATACCAGTGCCTTCACATGTCGTGGACTTGGAATAAAGCACTTTACAAAGGATCCAAGCTCAAATGCGACGTCTACGCTTCCTTGTCTTCCCCTTTTCCCCTTCCGCCGATATGTTTTGGCACTCATTGCTGCAAAACCACTTACCCTTTGGGTTGCTGGTGAGGCCAACGCACGCAAAATGAGTTCCCATGCATCGACGTCAGGATCTGCGGCCAGTGTCATTCCGATGTCCGTGGTCTGAAGGCTCAGAAGCGCGTTGTCGTGCGGCACTGCGTCAACGGCAGGTACGGTTGGAGGCAGGGCCCGTGCTAGATCCCAGAGTTCTTGCATCCATGCAGGGAATAGGTCGGACTCGGGGGTGGCTGTACGCGCTGGCTCCGATTGTGTTGTAGGTACCTGAATAAATGGTAAATATTACATGGAAACTAGTTCAAGCGAGCGAATGTACTTGCCTCTGGAACACCCGGCACCCAGTTTGTACGCCCAGCCGCTTCAGAGGGGCCAGCGGAGGGTGGCGAGTTGCGCCGGAAAAATCCTGTTATAAACGTGCGACCTTTCTTCGCCGCTTCTGCTTTCTTGTGGCTGCCGCTGTTGAGATGCTGCTTCCAGTTGAAATCGCCGCCCCCGGCAAGCTTGACATGTCGGTCGCACGCGTCGTAGAAGCGATGTTGTTGTGGATCGCTTGTATCCTGTTTGAATGCGAATGAGTGTCAATTATGAGTCTCATTCATCCCAATTGACAATGCGACGTACCTCGTCTGCATCCGGTGCAGCCTTCTTCTTCCACATCATCCACTCGTTTGGTTGCGGCCTTCCCACCGGGACATGAGCGGCGAAGAAGCAGTGCCAGTGTGAGGTGACAGGTGACGAGTTACAGGTAACAAGGTGTGATAAGCGTGACTGTTACCTTCCTTTCCGGGTGATTATGCCTCTTCACTCTGTGTGTCGAGCAGGGACCTGTATTTCGAGCTTGTATAGTGTCTACAGCATCACAGGAGAGCGTACAAGTACGTATTTTTGAAATACAAGGTCCCAAAATAAAATGTTGCTAAGGGCCCTTGAGGGTCCCCCTCCCCCGCCCCCATGTACGGGCGCTTATCCCTGCCTACCCCTTGGTTAGGTTACACAGTGGTTGGGTTACAAGAGCACAGGGTTAGGGCTATCGCCACCAACATCAGCGCTCACTTATGTCAGAAAGCCCGCGGTGTCCGCGGAGGGTGGCTCCGCAACGGCCGCGACATCCATAACATCGAGCACCGATGACTTGCCCTTCGACCGAGAATTTACAGCAATGAATTGGCGCATATATGCTGACATAGCATACTATGTAGTACTACATATCGCTCCAGCAAAAATCTGCATGACATCCGGCCTATGTGGATGCTGGGTGTACAACGAACCATTTGTCGAAAACTATGGCTGGACAGTACTTTCTCTTGATAACTTGTAGCCTAGGGTAATGCTTTCCAAACACAGGGGTTCTTGCACCACTATCAGCTGGCAGAACAGACTACGCCAGTCGATGCAGATAACGTGAGTAGGTGAACAGATTTCAGGATAGAGTCCGATAGACCCTGCGAGATGGATCACATACAAGGTCTACGCCCTCGCCGACACAAGCTGACGATTCAATCTTGAGCAACGTATGACATAGCAGACAAACCTAGATACACAGCAATTGGTGATATTTATGGCAGAACCTTGCCGGGGTTCATGATACCGTTCGGGTCGAACAACGTCTTGATCCTCTTCATCAGTTCGATACTTGTTGAGCTCTTGGAGTAATGTAGCGCATGCGTCTTCATGACACCGACCCCATGCTCAGCGGATACTGAACCCTTATAGGATGCTAGGAGGTTTATCAGTATGAATTTCACTGAAGCACGGTGACAATGTACAGTACTTACCCACGAGCTCGTACACGAATGGCTCGAGTGCATCCGTGATCTCCTGCGTGTACTCAGCAGCAACGACGTTCAGGTGGAGGTTACCTGTTAAATCAAATCAGTCAACCGAGCTCGTAACATACGGCGTCGACATGAAGCCTTACCGTCTCCGACATGACCGTATCCAACCACATGCTTGACAGCATCATCACGAAGGAGACCCTTGGAGCGGAGGTGCTCTCGAGTTGTATCGACGACTTCCTTGAAGCTGCGAATGGGTATTGATATGTCGTACTTGTACGCCTTGCCCTCCTTCGATACCGCTTCGGTTATACCCTCACGAATTGCCCATAATTGCGAGAACTGGGCAGGAGATTGAGCCAGAACGCCGGTGTTGATCAGGGGCTCGTCAGCTTCCAAAAGGGATTCCAACAAGCTGTTGAGTTTCTGCAATACTGTCAGTACATACTCAACGCATTAATATGCGTCGCACCTCTTCATCATGCTCGCGCTTGCCGCCGCTAGTCTCCAAAAGGACGAAGCACTCTGCACCTTCGACATCTTCATCGTTCAAGGCCCGTCCTTGTCCGTGCTTGATGGCAAGGTCGTATGCTCTCCGATCAATGAACTCGAACGCGGATAGGATCTCCGAAAGTTGGCGCTTTGCTTGCTTGTACAACGGGAGAACATTGTCGAATTTTGGCAGCGCAAGCATGACATTGCTGGAGGACAGTGGTGCAGGCGCGGCAAGTATTGAGACTCCAGTAATGATACCAAGAGTGCCCTCTGCGCCAATGAACAACTGCTTCAAGTCGTAGCCTGACGTATATGTCATCGCTCTATACACTGACCATTCGGTGAGGATGCGCACCAGTATTGTCCTTGCGGAGGGTTGACAACTGATCCAGTACCGTACCGTCCGGAAGGACAACTTCGAGACCCAGTACAGAGCCGTGCAGAGAGCCGTAACGGAGTAACCGAAGCCCTCCAGCATTGGTCGACACATTACCACCAATTTGGCAGCTGAAGCGCCTCATTGAGCTCAAACATCCATATCCGAGGAGAATGCAAGCGTACCTTCCCTTAGCACCTAGATCTAGAGGCATGATGTGATGATGAGGGGCAAGGTATTCCGACATGGCCTCTAGTATGCAGCCCGCATCCGCCACAATGGTGCCTGAACATGTAAGGGTCAGTACGGCCTGACTTGAAAGGCAACTCGCACTCACCTGAGACTGGGTCGAAAGAGCGAATCTTCGTCATATTCCCGAGGCTCAAAATGAGCTCATCTTTGATAGGTACTCCCCGCCAACTAAGCCGGTGTTCCCGCCTTGCGGAACGATAGCTATTTTACGCTCATTACACCACTTCACGATTTCGCTGACCTCCTTCGTTGTCTTTGGTCGGAGTACAGTAGTAGACTTCCCGTGATACTTGTCCATCCAATCATTGTTGAAGTTCGACAGCTCTGAAGCAGCCGAGGATACGGGGGAAAGAGTAGAGATAATTGAGGACGCGGGTAGGATCTTGGAGAAGTGAGTGATGTCTTGCTCGGTGACGGGGTTGAACTGGATGGCTGGTGTATGTGCCCAGCGCCGTGGTGGACGGTGAGTTAGCCGTCGGACGGCATTGCGGGCGAGCATGGTGGTGTGAGTCAAGGTGCTAAATTGACCTTCGTGCGAGGTTGAATACCATTACCCGGTCCGGCTCTGGTCATGGTGGTCGTCTACCAAGTTCGGCCGCTCCGAGTATTCGCGTTCCCGCCGCTCAGCGGCCACTCGCGAGACTGACTAAATCTCCCAGCCACCGTAATTATAAATGCCACTCACGAGGACTGCACCCCAGACCTTCAATGTTGACTCAGACGACGAGATAGAGTTCGTCGCTCAGTTCCGCGTGACGTCTCTTCCTCTGCAACCTAGTAAAGTGAGGCTGTCTACTATGGAAAGGTGTATTCCAGCTTACGCTTGGCACAGCAAGCGAAGTGCATTGACCTTACCATAGATGACGACGACACTGTCGACGTCAAACCATCTCAGGTAGACCTCCTCTGGCTCTCCTTTCATGCAGCTAGAAAGGCTGAAGGATCTCGTTGGCCAGGTGCACCAAGCCAATGAGCCCCCAATGGCTGGTCCATCCAGGTTGAGTGAACCACGGACCCAGAAATATTTGGATCCTCGGAGTCGTCTGCACTCCGCGAAGCCCGAGCCATCCTCCCGTGCCGGTAGTACGTTCATACCTGGGGAAGAGACATCGTCTCAGCAACTCACCCAGGCTGTCGCCACTGCCAAGTCAAGGCTTGCGAAGCGGGAATCAGAGCTCTCCTCTGCTCGCAGTCATTTCGTTAAACCTGAGGTAAGACGAGCACATATGTTCTAATGTCGCCTCGCTTCTCAGTGGATCATGGCTCTGTTACCACCTGCGAGAAACCAATGATTTTATGTCCTTCCATTCACAACATTTAACCTTTTCCTTTTTTCCTCCCAAGCCGGAGACTTTAGAAATTCTGGATAGTGACGATGAGGAGAGGCCACATGCAAGGTACGACCTTGATAACAAGAGAAATGTATGTGTTTTGCTTGTACTATCTGTAGTTACCCACTCACTGATGACCCCGAACAAAGTGGAAGAAAGAGGAAAGCCCACCTCCTGCATACCGTCCTGTCGCTCCACGAGATTTTGATGATGAACTCAAGAAAGCCCAACGAGTGACATCAGATGCTCTTACTGCCCTTGCGAGGCAACACAGACAGGCCGCTTTCAGACCCACATTTACTGCTCAAGCAAGAGTTTCACAACCGTCCCGCACAAGCCAGCAAGCGCGGATATGGCAAGAGCCTGTTAGTCCGCCACTGTCGTCTTCACACCCATTCAAACTGACTGCTCTTGTTTGATAGGTATGGCGATCACAAAGCGGAGCCCGATATGCCTTGCCCCTGGTTCACACGCATGTTCCACGGCATGCCAAGTGCGCCGCCATCAAGACGAGATTCAGGCCGGGCGAGAAATTCACTGGGTCACCCCAGATTACTCACCCACATCTTGCTCCAGGATGTTTGTAGTTTATACATATGAGTTTTCTATCACTAATGCATAACTTCTTAGCGGTCAACACTATCGTACAAAGCCATGAGCTTATCGCAGTTGCAAGCTGCGTACCTGATGGTAATCCGGAAGAAAATCGTGGGTGCAATCCTATTAACACATGGCGAGTATGAGCTCACACCTTTCAATTAGCCTCAAGCGCAGGGTACAGCAATGAAGGGTCCCTCTTGCTACTTCACAACGGGTCAAGTAAGTTAGGTGCCTGATTGCTCATCCCTGCCTGACATCTTTGATAAGGGATTGTATTGCATGGACATGAGAATCCTAGGTCGATTCTTGTGGAGGAGAAAGTCAAGCGAGAATGGGAAAGTTCAGAGAATGCGGATGAAGGTAGGCATGCATAGTGCTGGCTCTGTAATATTCTAAATTTTCACATTACTTGGCCTTTGTTCACAGCTCCCCTAGATGCCTCTGGCGACTCAGGTGGGTTCAAGTATTAAATGTGTTTCTTTGGACTGATAATGTGCGAGCTAGAAGCTATGCGGGATGGACGGGAGGAAGTCAAGCCCAGCGGCGAGAAACTAAGCAGAGGTGCGTACAGCACTCTCACAATAATCTCCCAGATAACACTGACTTTCAAAGGATTGCAGGGACTCCTTACTGGATAAAGTACCCCACAAAGTTCTACAGCGTGAACTCCATACAGTTTTCCCCAAAGAGGTACACCACGCTCGCAGGTGACGCCTCGTTATCACATGCTTATGCTTGATGCGTAGTCCTGCGCTGCTGGTCTCATGTGGCCAAGACAGTAGGGTAATTTGGTGGGATTGTAGTGGTGAACTAGATGAGGGGCATCCACCGGAAGTTGTCAACCAATGTATGCCCCATCCTCGTATCAGTACAAGGGCGTCCACTCAATTCTTTCAGACAACTACGGGGACAATGGTGTTTCCCAGGGTCTCGAGTTCCATCCCGAGGAGAATCTTGTTGCAGTATGGACCAGCACCGGGTGCGTGCGCACTGCATACTCACTTGTAACATCATATTTACGCACATGAAATGTCTGTTAGTTTTGTTGGGGTACACAGAGGTTTTGATGCGCCTACATTTTTGCGTGGCACCTCTCGCAGTGATGCACAGCCCATACAATCCTTGATCTGGGGAAGGGGTATCTCCGATGGCAAGCTATTCACGACGTCGGCGCCCGCTGACAACGACATGCCATCAAGTGGCTTCCATAGGATCTTCGATATTTCACGGTCCAGGAAACACTTGGCGAGTTTTGGGAGCGGTGAAACAGTCGGGGAATGTCTGGATATAACGCACTCTGGTATAGCTAGCAAATTCTTTCATGTTGTCAATGTTCTGACGCTGCCGACAGGAGACCGACTCGCACATGTCACCTGCGACGACCAGCTGTCCTTCCAGCTGTCCTTTTACGACCCACGGTTAGCCTTGGTAAAACAGATCAGCTCTGTCACCTTACCGGCCCTTCCGATCTTTGATACACCTCGCGTCCAACAAGTCTTATTCAGTCCTGACTCCGCCGGCGTGCTGGTTGCCGTAGCAAGAAGCGACAACAAGACTCACGTCTACGACTCCCGCTTCTTGGGAAAGAACGTCCTGTACGAGTTCCCTCACCTACCTGCGATCGAGGGGACCGAGGAAGACAGGAAGTATGGTGTCTACAAAGTAGAGTGGGTCCAGGATCCTGTACATGGGCTCGGCCTTGTATCTTTTGGAGCGGACGGTACGTTACATTTCATCATGTTTTTGCAGGGATTTACGAGGCCATCTGAAGGCTGCGTGAGGCTCTGGGACATCAAGCGCGGGCACAGTGACTACGCTGATAATGTGATCGGTCAATCCACCTCGTATGCTGGTTGGTTCTCATTGGGGGACACCTCGAAGGGCGAGAAGACTCTCGTAATGTAAGCGCAAATTCTGATGCGAGACGTACCCAGACTTACGTGAGTGTAATAGGGGCGATGGCGGCGGCAATATTGTTATTAGGGAGTAACACACTGAATATGAGGCTTTCCGGAAAGTATGGTTGCATAATTTACACATACAGCGAGAAGACATACAGCAAAGCAGAGCGTGACAGCCAACAACAATATTCAATATAAATAACCAAGCGGTAAGCGTCCTTTCCTCACGAAGTCTGCACCCTGACCAGACTCGCCAACTCCGAGAACATCAAATCGTCCATCTCCCGCTGCATCATCACGCCCCACGTAATCTCGTCCTGGTGGCCGCTCAACAGACCGTTGCCTTTCTCCACCCGCGTCTCTCCGTGTTCGCCATGCCCCATCCCGAACGCGAGCGTCGGCATCGTCGACGGCGCGACGTCGAACGAGTCGCCCGCGTCGTCGATGAGCTTGAGCGCCTCGATCGCGCGGCGCACGGACACGGCAAAGTGCATGCGGGCCTCGTTCGACGTGTAGATGGTGAGCTTCTTGATCAGCCGGAGGACGATCTTCGTGAACGCGAGGTGCCCGTCCGCCTTGACGCGCTGCTTCAGGCCCGGCGACGCGAGAAACGCGATCGAGTATATCGACATGAGCACGCGCTCGATGTACGCGAGCCACTCGGGGCGGTTCAGCAGCTGGAAGTCCGGGTTGTCGATGGGCAGCCGGTGCACGAGAGCTTCGAACATCGTCCAGAGCCATGGCTCGGGTATCGCGGTGTACAGAACTTGGCGGTTGTCGTCTAGATGGCTTATGCGCGTGAACGCATCCAGTGCGAGGTCAGCGGAGCTGGGAGGTTTGGGGGCTTGGGGATGGTTAGGAATGCCGTGCGCGAGTACAGCTTGGACAGGAGGCAGCGCCTCAGTGGGATCTATTATGTAGGATGCAACCAGTTCGAATAGTCGCCTGGCGTCGCGGCTGTTCGAGGAGGAGAGACGGATGCTGCCACCAATGTTAACAATAACATGCAGGACGTCTTTGCGGATCGGAACGAGGTCGTTCGTTGAGAGTACGGGCGAGAGAGGCGAGAGGTTGGACGAGTCAGAAGAAGCCTTGAGGCCGGATAACCGGAGCAGGATACCTAGTAGTCGTTCGTGTTTTCCCATGTGATCGTGGTTCTCATTCGCCAAGGAAAGGTTGCGGATGATATTCGTTGCCGCAAGTAAGATGTTACCCAGCCGCTGGCCAGGTCCTAGGCTCGGATCCTTAAGGCCTTGTTTTGGCGTCAGGCTGGCAAATGGATTATTGCCTTCATCGAGTAGGTGGTTGACGAGTTGTCGATGAGTGGTAACAGGGGTATCGGGCTGGCTGGTGCTTTTGGGCACTTCGTCTTCGACGTCGTCGAAAGCGACATCCTCAACAAGGTCGATGAGCTCATCAAACAAGTCAGGGGCCTGCACAATAGGGAAGCCGTTCTCCTTGAAACGCATTATCGTCAGGACGGTGAAGGTTGTTAGAGCGTAAGATAATTCCGAGGATATTCGCGAGCGAAGCGACATTGTTAGGGCCTCGATGTCCACAGTTCCCCACTCGCTAAGATCTTTGAGGGGATTCTGTACCCGGGTTGACTCGTGTAATAAGAGATCTGGGTCGCGACCGCCTGCGGTGTCAACTTCGCGGGCATACGGTATATATTCAATTCTGCGCCTGGAAGGTTGGCGGATAGTCCGCGTAGGCACCTGATGCACCTGAATGAGCAAACAAGCGAAGGTACTAGTAGGGTGTTAGACTTACGGTGGAACTCTCGCCTTGTGAGAAAAGCACACAGTCAGCAAGACTGTCGGCGACAAAACTGCGCGAGTCTCACCTGTCTTTTGCCGGGCGCGCTTGCCGTTCAGCTCTTCCGAATCTTCCATCTTGCGCTTCCTTGCGTCCGCGTCCACGTCACCTGGACCAGGGACGTTGAGTTCCGACATTGAGCCAGTCGCAGATATACCGTTGGCTCCGTTCAGTCCGCTCATTAGGCCATTTGGAGGCTGCTGGCGCGTCGGCAGCTGCGGCTGACCAGCGAAAGGCACACTGACGCCACCAGCTGATATGTCGGGCACCTGTATGTTGCCACCATTGATAGGCTGGACCACCATGCCTAAGTCATTATGTCCATTCGTAGCCGGTAGACTGCCCACCGGAGGAAACGTCCCTGGTATCCCGTTCATGGCGGCGGGGTTTCCCTGGCCTGCGCCGGGCATGGGAAAACCAGCCTGAGGGCGTCCTTGCATCCCTTGCGGCTGCCGTGCACTCTTACGGTACATTTCTTCAAATGGACCGAGGATGCAAATGTAGTAGTGTTGCATTAGAGCCGCTGTAGATTGTGGTGAACCATCCGGTTGCATGAATTGCGGGGGCAGTTCGAGGTGCGGCAGCAGCTGTCCCCACATGTTCTGTTGGTTTAGCTATATGCGCGTTAGTACGCTCGTGACGTGAAACTGACGAGGGCGCACCTTTCCACCGCCACCGGCCTGCTGGACTAAGGCCCATAGTTTGTATAAATCGACATCCTTTCCAGCGAGTCGTATTACACCAATATCGGCGGCAGAAATGTCCAGAGATCTCCACATGGAGTTGGAAGAGTCGTAATTGGGTGGGTACGGTATTCCGGTAAGCTGTGGTGGAAGCGGTTGGCCGCGCTGCATCATGACATTGGCGAGACCATGCAAGAATTGCTTCTTGCGCTGCTGTGGGTTAACTTGCATGCCAGGGTTCATGTTCTAATGGTGCCAATGAGAGTTAGCGGCGGTAGAGGATGAATCAAGTGAGGGGTACGTGCGTTACTGGGCAAGCCCTGTCCTGGAGGGCCTGGTGGTAAGGAAGGAATGTTGGTTAGGTCGGCATTGGAAGTAGACTCGGGACGGGACATTTGATGTGTCGATAATCCTCCGAAATAAGGTGCCGAGGAGTTGCCGCCAGGCGCATAACGGTTGCCAGCCTTCGCTATGCTGGTCGCTTGAAGAGCAGCCATCTGTTTCGCGGCGTAGGGGTCGAGGTTGTTAAAGGACAGCGCAACATCTGGGGAAATGGGCGGCGGCGCTGAGGGGGAGAAGGAGTCCGGCGGGCTGTTGGCAGGGCGGGGTGGTTAGTACGGATCAGTAGGTACGATACACTGGAGGCGCACAGCATCGAATTTGTGGCGGGGTTTCCAGCGAGACTCTGCCTTGGCCGAGGTCCGATGAGGGGTGTGTTCTCCTCAGGCCGCACGCATCTGCCCCGCCGCTTAGCCGCCAGCAGGCGCCCTGTGACTGCCCTGTGACCTCTCATTTTCCCTCATTTTCCTCGCCAAACAACTCCATCTTTCCTCCTTCCTCCATCTCCTTCTCATGCCTGCCTCAGAGATAGACGACATCTTTGCATCCAAATCCCACCGCACGACTGCGAAACCCGTCGTAGAGCCCACGGCAGCGGCACCACCGAAAAAGAAAAAGTCCGCGAAGAAGCGGAAGCGGGAATCAGAAGAAATCTCTGCGCCCGAGGACAGGAGCGTTGGTGAACAACCTCCTAAACGGAGAGTTCTGAGACTGTCCTTGACCCGTCTATCCGTCTCTCTGCTCCTTCAAAGCCTCCTAAGGCTGCACGACCGTCTGAGGCGAAAAAGAAGAAAAAGACAGAAAAGGAGGACGAGGAACGGTTCAAGGACTCGAGAGGAACTGGGCCAAGTATGTTTATGACGACGGTAAAGCGCTATATTTCCCTTTATAATCCTGTCCGCCGTAGGGCGCAAGACGGAGGAGGGATTCTCCATCTTCAAAGAAGACGAGCTAGGCATAACGGACGAAGGTGGAGGTACGTATCACGCCCTTTGTCGAGCGTAGGCATCGTCTTACGTTTACTTCAGACACTCCACTGTGTCCGTTCGATTGTCAGTGCTGTACGTTTTGCACCCTTATTTTATCATTTCGTCTTCTCACGAATTCCCAGGTTTCTGATAGATTCGTGTACTATACCCATTGCATCAATACATACACGCGTCCACTTTGCACGTCAAAATTCGACAAGCGGCTCTTTCGAAGCCCCAGTTACCGATAGCTACGGTTTCATGGGGTCAATGTGTAGCCAAGATCGAGGAACGCTTCATGCTCCCGCCAATGTTACTTCGTCTGGATTCCCAAGCCTCATCGAAGAGATGTGACAACTGTCCAAAGCGGGTACAATTTACTGTGCAAGTCGGATGACTGCCCATCTAGTTCTTATTTCATTTTGCCCGTGTGTATAGTAGTACTCACCTGGAGCATCACTCCGGTCTCAATAGGATTTCCCATTCGCTGCGATTTCGTGTACAAGGTCGTACCATCTTCTCTCAATCACGGCTCTTTCGAAGCCTCGCGAACCTTCTTGATGGTCCTGCGAGGTCAATGTGTAGCCAATATGAACATTTGTTCCCGGCGGTTGCTCCTTCTACGGTCACGGTCTAGAACGGATATCCGGCGTTATCATTCGTCTTAGGGCTACATTTCTTCTACTTCATTGTATTGTGTACATATTCATGATATTCAGTGCACTGTCCGTCACCTCCTCGAACTTCGCGTGAAAGATATCTGATGAATGAAATCACGGGCACGGCCAAGTCGCAGTAAACAGTTGGGCGCTTGCACTGGTACAGTGCGATGCACCATTACATGATGATACCGAACGATGTCTCTGGCGTTTCTAAATCTCAGCATTCTCTCCACTTACCACCAGCATGTCCTCAGAGCCTCCACCTACGTACTCACAGCAGGGGGCCGAAGGAGACGCCGTTGGCGAGCCACAAATCCTGATTGTACCGCCCTCAAGCGGGGTTAGCTTCCAGAAGGGATTCCTCGGTGCAGACGGCGAACGCGCAGCACTTGAAGGTGAGGTCCTTTTAAAAGGGGTGAGCAGCGGACGGTGGAAACGAGTGTACGTGCCCTCATCTTAAGGTACTGATTTACATGCTAAGATGTCTCTACGAAAGAATTATTGCTTTGCGCTCGGTGGAACGCTCCTCAGCCACAGAGGTCGTCCTCGGTTCGCACGAAGTCGTGCTCTTCTCAGCGCAAGGCAGAGACGAGGTTGTCCCTGCGGCCAGCTACCTATTCTCCATCCCACTGCCTGCGCATTCGCCACAATGTGTCCACACCTCTCACTCGGCGCTGGAATACACGCTTACCGCCACACTCGAAGCACTGGACGCTTCCGCGGCCAACCTCTCGAGCACTGTCGTTGCACACACACGCAGATACGCGTCACACCCGGATGTGCTGCAGGTGATGCCGGAGACGCAGGCAATTGATCAACCCACACGTGTCGAAGTGCAGGTCCCGAGAACGACTTTCAGGGTCGGCGAACCCATACCGCTGTATCTGACGGTCCCGCCACCAAGGCGTGAACTCGTCTTAGATGAAGGCATAAGGCTGCGAAACGTTCGAGCAGAGCTGGTCCGTATGGTCCAAACCCACCGCAAGGACGAAGACGATCCTGGTACACAGAGCCCAGAGCTTGAACCCGCTCCGTCTACTTCTGCTCCAGTACAGAAGTCGAACGACATGTCAACATCATTTGCACTCGACCTTCGCCAGTTTATTGGGACCCCAGGCGGCGGAGAGGTTGTGGCCTTGTCGGGTACCTCATGCCGACTTCACCCTACGCGTCCACTGCAGGTCCGACTCGTCCTGCACCCTCGCCAGGACGATTCACCGCTACTATCTGGCGGGCCCGAAGGCGAACCGCTTCCGGGAACAGGTACCATTTCGCACGAAATAAGCACATCGTGCACTACCATTTCGCAGTCGACGGTTCTGCATGACGTCTCCTTCTCCATCGCCGTGCACATCACCTTCATGAACATGCGTGCACACACTGAACAGGTGTCCACGATCGCCATCCCCGTAGTCATCTTGCCTCCCAGTGCCCCACTCCCAGAAGTCGAGGAGTCCTTGGCTGAGGCGTACCACAAGAAGCACGACAGGCCGCCAACACGAACAGTGAGGGAGGACGATGCCGATGTCCCACAGTATAGTGAGCCAGGCCCGAGCTTCAGCGGAGCCCCGCCGCCATTTGAAGAGCGCGACGCACCACCGCCCTTCAGTGAACCTGCGGCGTCAGGCTCGCGGTTGCCCACATTCCAGGAGTCGGAGGCAGAAATATACATGCATCACGAAGACGATGACTCTGCAGACGAGACACCACCACCCTCGGAACTCGTCTTCGCCGAGGAGGGGGTTCTTTTCGGCTTCCAGCCGTCAGAACAATTCGACGGGTACCAGGAGCAAGAACGGCCTTTGACGCCACCGCCCACTATGGAGATGGCAACGCGAGATCCCGACGTAACCAGCCTTGCTATGCTCGACCAAACTTCTGCATTGAACGCGCTCGAGTTGGCACTGGAACAGCATCCGGACACTTCGTCTGAGCCTGCGCCGCCCCCGCCCCCTCCCATGGACGACCCTTCCGACCCGCCACCATCCATCCACTCTGCATTCCGCTCACCGAGCGCACATCATCTCCCCAACTCTCCGCGACTGCATTCGACGACTGGCCCTGCACTGCCTGACACAGGAACACCCGATATTGCAGCATCATCTGCTGCCTCTCACGAACATGCGCCGCCTCCGTATCGTGTGCCCGATGAGCACGAATCAGAGCATGATCAGGAACAAGTCACCAGGCCGCCCCCTTATGTAGACCTACTTCCGCCAGGAACTCAGCGATAGGGCTCAATCTCCTAACTGGATGGTTGTGGGCCAAGATGGTATCCATAGCTGAGTGATATGTCCAGTAGCAGTTTATAATAAGTGAGGAGCAGAGTACATGTACCAATACGAACAGAGCGGCGGGAAAGAAAAGTGAGGATAGCCATAGATGAAAGGGAGGTAATGCACCAGAAATGCATTCGTGTAGAATATATGCAAGTGGCGGCTGCAGAAATGTGTGCCCGAGCAAGGCTATCAGCAGTTGCACGCATCCTTCGGCTTGTTCGCATTCTCCTGGAGGTTGACATTGCTTACACCGCTGTTGCCGTCACGGGCCCCCGCAGCACCACGCCCGGCTCCTCCGCGGGATGAAGCCATGATCTGCTCGATTGGTATTTTCTTGGCTGGAAACGCACTGTTAACAATCGCGACAAATTCCTGTATCAACGCAACTCACCAATTTCAGTAAATATCTCGACGATACCCTCACCCGTCTTCGCCGAAGTCTCGAAGAACAACAATCCCGCTTCCTGAGCATACGCCTCGGCCTCTTCTCTCGGCACCTGTCTGAGACTTTCTGACTCGCCGCCGGCAGCAGCTTCGCCAGGCGTAGCAGTCGCATCGTCTGCCTCATCTTCTGGCTCTGAGGAGACTGTGGAGGAAGAGGAGGACTGTGATGGCTGAACGAGATCGACCTTGTTGCCTGCGAGCGCGATGACTATATTGGGATTCGCCTGACGCTGCAGCTCCTTCACCCATGTCTTGGCCTTCTCGAGACTGGACGCTTTAGTGACATCGTAGACAACGACGGCTGCTTGCGCATTCCGGTAGTACATGGGCTGAATCACAAGGCTGTGTGAGCAGGATCAACGCTACCCGAGAAATAATGCGAAACGTACCGCGAGCGAGTGGAAACGCTCCTGGCCAGCCGTGTCCCATATCTCATAACGCAGAACTCGATCCTCCAGTCTGCACTTCTGGGTCAAGAACGCCGCGCCGATGGTGGGCTCCTTGTTCGCCTGGAATTCATTGGAGACCTGCGGCGCAGAGTGAGCTCTGGGATGGCCACGCAATAATGAGACGTACAAATCGCAGAACTACGGAAGACTTTCCGACAGCGGCCTCTCCTGCACATTTACAGACATTGTGAGCGAGTGTTCAAAGCGATGGGACCGCCCGGGAAGTGCCATGCGGGCACGATAACAATGGGCAGAGCGACGAGTAGACTGACCGAGAAGGACGAGTTTGACTTGCACAGACTTGTCGGCGGCGGAACCAGAGGCATCGGCCATGTTGTGGATAGTTTAGAGGATGGGAGTATCAATCGGAAGGGTCGGAGAGGTACAGGCAGACAGCAAGAGAACGGAGTTGGAGTGAGGGCAGAAGACAAGAGTCCGGCGTCAGTGCTTTCCTCCTCCTACCGTGCCGAGCGCGGGGTCACACGCATGCGCAACACCACAGACATACCTGCGGCTTATGGCCTTACGTTCATCCACAAAAATTCAAGCAGGCACCAGCTTTGCAAGATACATAGGAAACCATGCATTAGACAGACAAGAGCCTTAGCCTACACAGCAGGGTTTACAGGTGATTGCGTCTCGAAGAAAGGACGAAGCTGATCACAGGTAACAAACAGACCGTCTTCAAGCTCCACGGCCGGCGCATACTTGAAGACTTCAGGGCATTCAAATGGTATCACTGCACTTTGACTGCTGATCGGGTCGGTGTAGTTGGTGGCTTCGCCGGTTGCCTGAGCGGGAGGCTGCTCATCCGTAGTCGAAGCAGATAGGCGGAGGACGGGGACGGTGTCGTCTTCAGAGTCGCCACGCTTTCCAGCCTTACTCGCCGGCGAGTTGAGTAAAGCGCTGCGCTGGTCGTAGAACCAGTACGGCTGGGTCTTGTAGTTGGCCGCATTCTTCTGCAGGTAGGCGGCGTACTTTCCACTCGGGTCGCCATACGCCGCGGCGACGGCGGCCACATGCGGGAAGACATCCGACAAGTCTTCGCCCTTCGCACCCACGGAGATTGTGTAGTCCAGGGCAGTTTGAATCGTCGCGCCATACTTCGACTTCATTGCCCAGAGATTGAGACCGAGTTGATCGCCAAGTTTGGCGTTTGTCTGTAACGAAGGATGGTCAATTAGAGCCTCCACAAATCGCGTCGACGTCACTCACAATCATGGCTTCAAGGTTGAAGCAGCGATAGTGGAAGGGGCGAGTTCGCACCGCTTCGAAAGGCTGCTCCCCAGATTGGGCTACCTGGTCAAGGAACTGGTTCTTGAAGTAGTTCTGCACAGCGGTGGCTGCACCCTTCTTGTCTCCTAAGAAGAATTTCGTAGCAGCCAATTGGTTGACGTAGAAAGTGAGATGGTTGCTTGGCCGTTCACTTCAGCACATGTTGTTCTATGAGGAGAAGGTTGAAGGGACTCACTTCGCTTTCGACGCGGTCATCTTGCCAATATCGCTACTCTGGAGCCAGGACGTGTAGGTTTGCATCCAAGACGTGAACGCCTGCTCCCTCGCTGAGGTCCAGTCAGGGCTCTTGGTATTCCGCATAAGCTGCACGGCATTCACGACTTTGACGAGGCCTCGCAGATCCAGTATGCCAGAGAATGACCCAACCTGGTGGTCCTTGCCAGGCCCGCGGATTTGTTGACCATAATTGAGGTTCGGATGCATACCGGTAGTCGATGACAAGAAGAAACTGTCAATGAACACGGCGACGTTCTGTGAGTTGCTGCTGCTCTTCTGCAATGCATATGCGAGGGCATTGTAGAGAACCGACTGGGACATGTGCTGAACGGCGTCAGGTCCGACGAGCGTATCGGTATCCGGATTGACCTTTCCGTCACGTACGACATAGGGGCATGTCGTCCAAGCTATTGATCTGAGTTAGCATTCGGCGCCAACAGTTTGCTTGGTATGAAGCACATACTAGCACTCGGTGCGAGACTTTTGGTTGGTGAAGGGGTGCAAGAATTTTTCGCACTCTGGGTCTTCGCGGGTGCTTGAGCGGGGGCCTGTGTGCCAACGACTTTGTTCGAAGATGTAGTGGTAGTTGTCGTATGGATACCCGTAGGCAACGCGGAGGCGACGCCTGAGGGTGCCGATGTAGGGAGGCTGGTGACAGGGATCACTGGGGTGGAAGTTCGTCCCGGACATGGCGGTTAGACTGACCATCGTTTGCGGATGTCATAGAAGAACGATGAACCCGCTTCATCCGCCGATGAGAGCGCAGAAAGTCTTCTCTTGGGAAGTGCAGGTCAGTGTCGACACGTCGGAAGTTGTCTGAGACCATATCTGCCCGGAGATCCTCGACTCTGTCGTCCTCATCACCAGATGGAGGCGAATTCATACTAGGGCCAGGATAGCCAGTCGGGGCGTCATCAGGATAGTTGTCGTCGTTGTCATCGTCACCCGTATCCGCGGAGTTAGGGGTTGCAAAATGGGCCGATCCTCTAGAGCACCAGTTACAATCAGGCCAGTGACTGGCCGATAAATCAGCATCCGGCGAGCTATACAGAAGATCTTTCTCACTATGGAGCCCAGCTCAAGTAATCACGAACGTCCCCGCTCGGCGGCTTGACTGCTTTGTTGATGATAGCTAGAGCAAGTAGACAGAGTGAGATTCTGCACGAAGACATAAACACATTGAGACGTACTCCATGGGCCGTTTTTCGCCGTGCTCGCCGCCCTTGACACTATCGCGCTCCGCGCACTGGCAGTATCACTGATGGCCTTGCCACCAGCCTGACTCATTACATAGTCAACATTCACCCAGTCATTTGGATCTGGATGGCACGACGCATATAAGCATATGCCCAGCGCATATAATAGGGATCTCACCAGTTTGAGCAACGCCAATCGTTGGTGCCAGAAGTAGGCACGCAGCGAGTAGTTTCCAAGTCATCCTAGTAGAGAGGTCGAATGCCAGCGACTATGTTACCAAAGCCCAGCTTTGGTAGTGATAGACAGTTCAAAGGGGTGAAGAGATGAAGCAAAGGCAACCCCTCGTTGTCCGGGCAGGGTTATAGGACAAGGCTGACTGAGGGCTGACATGACTGGATTGTGATTCACTGAAAGGGTCGGCCGCACGGTCAGAGGAAAGTCTGACGCTGAAGGCTGACATTTTCTCAAGATGCGGATTACGCTGTCTCTTTATTCGACCATCGTCGACGCGTGCACTACAGTCAACCCTCAAGTCAGCCGCTGAGAAATTGGACAACACTGGTGCTCACTGCACGATCTCTTGCATTGTAGCACATCATTCATGTTGAATCTCCAACTAAGTGACACACCTACAAGTATTTCCCGCGTCAGGATTCGTGGGTTTGGCTACATGGTGGAAGGAGTCAAGCAAGCATGTACATAACTGGCGGAGATGAGAAGGTTTCGGAGCGCCGAACCGACCAAATTGGGGCGTCGGCAGCCCCAAACAGGATAGAGGCGCGTGTCGTGCTAAAATCTAACTTTTACTCAAACCACCAGGACCAGGGTTCACGCGTTCACAGCTCTCATTCTAAACATGCCGCTCGCTGCGAGGACAACCACATCATCTCAAGCCGTTTCCTCCACAACTACGGTTGTTCTGGGAAAGCGACAAACCCGCGCCGCCGCAGAAACCCTTTCGTTACGCCTTGAATCATCGTCGGGGTGCGACCAGCACTCAGAATCAGAATATGAAACCGAATTATCATGCGCAGGTCCCTCGAATGGCCTTGCAACACGCACAGCTGCGCGAAAGGACAAACGTTACACGTGCTCCTACCAAGGTTGCTCGAAAGCATACGCTAAGCCATCGCGTTTGGCAGAACACGAGAGGTCTCATACGGGAGATGTACGTGCACATAACGTGAAGTCGTATCTGTGTACTAAACAGTAGCTACAGAGGCCATTTACATGTGAAGTGTGCAAGAAAGCCTATCTTCGGGAGACGCATCTGCAGGCACATGCTCGCTCTCACTTGCCGGTGTCAGCCAGACCTTTCAGCTGTTCTGAATCTGGCTGTGACAAGCGTTTTTGGACCGCTCAGCATCTACGGGCGCACACCGAATTACACAAGGGAGAGAAGCCATTCAAAGTATGTGCGCCATCAGTTGCCTCTCTGTGCCTCATAACACTCATCCCCATTCCAGTGTACGGAGCCTTCCTGTGAGGAAGCATTCCTAAAACATCACCAACTGCGAACACATATATGCGCTGCACATGCCCCGCCGGGTACGAAGCCGTATCGGTGCGAACAACCTGGTTGTGATAAGTCATTCCTTACCAACCAGAAGCTCCGAGGACATACCAAGACTCACGACGGTCCGTTCCCGTATAGCGTTAGTGTTTCTGCGACTGATGGGCTGCGCTATAGAGAAGCGGTATACATGCGTGCATTCGGCTTGCCTGACCACCCAGAACACGTCTCCTAGCTTTTATCAGACATGGACTGCTCTTCAGCACCACATCCGTACAGCTCACCCACCAAAGTGCCCGGCACACGACATGTGATGGCAAAACGTTTAACTCTCAGAAGGGTTTCCGCGCACACATGAAACTCCATGAGCAGTCGTCAGTAGAAGACAATATCATTGCGGATTCCGATGCAGAAGATGACCCGGATGAGCCTCCTCTTAAGCGGCGCCGAGGTGGGGAAGTTGGCCGTGACTGGCTTTGCGAGGTCGATGGGTGCGGCAAAGATTTCAAGTCGGTAGGTGCATTGGTGTTAGCAAGGTTCTCAATGCTCGACATACATGGTTTTATCACAGAAAAAAGCATTGACGAATCACCACAATGTCAATCACCTCGGTCGCCGGGACTTCGTATGTCCGCATACAACATGCGGGCGAGCTTTCGGATACAAGCATCTCTTACAACGCCATCTTGCCAAGCTTCACAAGGCCGATTCAGGTTCCTCTGATCCTGTCTCGACGGACGAACCCGATGCCAGCGATGAAGAGGGCGAAGTAGCGAGTACCGTTCGCACACCGCAGCAGTTGACCATTGACGACATCACCGGCAAGACCTACGCTGTGCGTGCGCGGCAACAGTTATCGTCTTCAAGTGCATTGCGCTGTCCGCATCCCGACCTGCACTCACTCATGCCCACGCTCGATCGCCGGCTGCATACCGATAAGCAATGTGAGTATGTGTTCACTCGTGCCTACGATTTGCGGAGACACCTTCGCTCGGAGCACGATCAGGAAATCGACAAGGACAAAGTAGATGAATGGGTTAGACGTGCAAAAGAGGCGAAAGCCTCTTCGTTAGACTGATAGATTTTCCCGGCGCTTCACTTTTTAATGCTTTCGTTGCTCCGATGTTAAAACGTGTCAAACGACTGCTCTTTTCACATGGGTATTGGCTACATTGACACGTAATTTATTGCACAATTATGTAGAATAATATATGAGTAGACGGTGTTGCGTGGTATAAAACAGTGGGGGGATGATAGATGGCGATGAGTGTCCAAGACATGTCTAGCGTGCAAAGAATGAAATAAAGCAGGTATCGCCTCCGTATACGGCACGACATCAAACAACCAGATCAAGAGGCGGACGACAGCGGAGAGATCTTGAGGATCCTAAACGCGTTGTACCGTCTCTCGCAGAAGTACACGTTGTTCCCTTTCCGTCCCAGGAAAAACACCTCTTCCTGCTGGTCTGCGTCTGCATCTCCGGACATGGAGAAGTCATTCCGTCCAGGTGACTTGGTAAGGTGTGCGCTCTGCTTCTTCCCATGAAAGCGATGGACCTGTGCCGTCTTGGGCGGCAGCGGAGGAATAGGAGGGATCCCGGACGAAGAAGCAGACGGAGACATGGGGGCTCCGATCTTCCACACGAAGGGACCACGTCTATTGACGCTTGACGTCGGTGGGTGGAAGTGAGGAAACAGAGTGCGGGAGTGATCTGCTGGCGTAAGCAACGCATCCCCAAAGTCGACAGCCTCAAGGCCACCTTGGCGCATGGCAACGAGCACAGCGCGGTTTTGTACGTCGAATGCCTCGAGACGCTTCACGTCGCCAAGGCGGGGCGACCCCGCGAGGAGGTTGTTCTCTTCCTCGTCGTCGGTGCTCCATACGAATCGTCCTTTGAGTACAGAACGCCCCCTGGCGTCGACGATGGTTGTACTGTGCCCGCCTCGGGAAGAAAAGAATAAGGCGGGAGGTCCAAAATGCTTGGGCTGAGCAAGCAAGGATATAGGCAGTAAGAGAGGTTTCGAAGGATCCACAGGAGGTATCAATTGGGTTGGTATCGATGCAGAGGACGATGCAGGTGGGGATGTCCTGAAGGGATGTGTTGGGTCAACGGATTGCAGACGCAAATCCTTCAGGGGGATATATTCCGTGTCCTCCTCTCTGCGCACAGGAAGATCCAGAGGGAGAAGACCTTCCTTGTACCATTGTTGCATGACGGCAGGAGTCCAGGGTCCTGAGAAGACGTTAGACGACAAAAATCTGGTAAATGTCGATTCCCTCACCGTGTACAACAGCCTTCGGGTCACGATAATACCAATGAGTGGGCGGAGAAACAACAGGAGCTGGAAGCCCAGGAGGTGTGAATTGCACCTGCGTCAAATCCTGATTCTCCCCGTCCGACTCAGCCTCATAGTCTTGCCTATAATCCAGGAAGGACGGATAGGTCGGCGGAATGATGTATTCATCCGCAATAGATGCCAAAGGGAAGTTGGGTGCAAACGTCAGCTGCTGGAAAGTCGTATATGGGCTTGTATGCGCTGCCGCCAACGTCATGAGCTCGTCGGCACTAACTGAAGACATTACGGCGCTCCCCGGCTCCGCCTGCGTAGCCTGAGTATCGGCCGGGTGGACTGAGCCTGGCGCAGGACTGGAGAGCGGTGTAGGGTTAATTTCTCCGTCAGCTGGAAGGGGTGAAGCGGGGGTTACGGCGACTCCAATGGTGACATTCACAGTGGTGTCCTCATCGGGAGCAGCGCTCTCGGTGTCGGCCAGTTCGGGCGCCTGTTGATTTTCGCGCAGCCTTCTCCGCGCAGCTCGACGTTCAGCACGTCCTATCCGCACCTCTCTTACGCGGACAGTGGCGGGCTCGAGGCCGAATACGTTCTGAGAGAACACGAGAAAAACCTCGACGAGATCATCACCTTGAAGTTGCAACTCCAACGACCGGGGCGAATCTGGCAAGATGAAGGTACGAGAAAGGCCCAAAGCCGTGCGGTAGGTGCCGGCAAACAGTTCAACCTTTTCGCCATTGTCTCCGCATAGGATGGCTAGGAAACTGTACAAGGTGTCAGTGAATAGTAAGCTTACGGTGCAAGCACACGCCACCTTTTCTTCGCAGTTTCAACTGCTTTGATCATAATCGAACCTTTAGTGCCAGGTAATTTGACATACTCCAACTTTGGGGCGGGAACGGGAACAGCTGTAGGAGTAGCCAGACTTCTGCGGCCATCGATGTCCATTGTACGAGGCGATCCCAGTTGGTCGTCAGAGCGCCGAGCCTGGAAGGCATTTGTGATGATACGCGGCAAGAAGCGAGATCCTGGTGACGAGGACGGCTGAGGCTGGACCAGCGGTGTGCTGGATACTGGTGCATGACCGGCGGGAATGGTACCTGTAGGCAGCGAATGAACGCTCCCATCGCGACCAGGAGCGGTGGAAGGCCTGGGTAGGTTGCTGTCGGACGAGGGTTGTTGAAGCGTGGTCAAAGCTCGAGTGGACTGGGAACGAGACAGCTGGCTTCTCTGTCGTTCTTCCGTCTCCGGTTGGGAAGCAATCAAGGGCCGAGCTGCAGGTGCCGAAAGGTTCCTCTCAGGTACAGTGGGCTCTGCACCTTGGGATAACGACGGCTGGAACAACCCGTCGAAGACAGACCATCTTCGCCGGCGACGCATGGACGAATCTCCCAAGCTGCGCCTTGTATTGGTCGAGAACGATTCAGATGTCCGAGGGCTTCCCATAACATCCTCGTCACCTGAAGCTACCGAGCTAAGCAGAATAGCGTCCTGGTGCTGCTGCGATCCAACTGGGCCAGCCTCCGGCAAGCGACTTTCCATTAAAGCGTCGACTAAACTAATACGTTCGCGAGTTGGAGTCGTAGATGACGATGGGGCAGGTTCACCGTCTTCATCTTCCTCGTCGACGTCCACTGTCAGATGTGTCCCACTAGTCGAACCACTGGCGGTGACGGACTGTCGTGAGGGTATGTTATTCGTGCTTCCAGGTGCGGAAGTCATCAGCGTTTGCCGTAGGGTCAATAACGTTGGTGTCGGTGATGGTGGAGCAGCAGTCGGTATGGCATTGGTAGGCGGGTTTGCTCGAGTTAAGCTCAAATCCAAATTAGCTGGTCGTCGCCGACTCTGCGTTGAGCCGGTCGTCTGACTGCGCTGCAAGTTGCTGGGCACTTCGAGTTTTGAAGCTGGTGAAGATGACGGCATATTACTCCTGGGGCTGCTTGTGGATGCCGCGCTAGTCCTTTCATCCAAGGCTTGACTACCACTGGGAGCCGCGACAGGATCGATCGCTTCGTCGTCGCTAGAAGCCCAGTCACCACCACATTTGGCGTCATGGTGAGGGTTATGCTCTCCATTCAAGTGGGAAAGCCGACCCATGGTTCCTGACAGGACATCGTTCACAGAAGTTGTCCTAGCACGGTTCGCGGTAGGGTTGATTGGTACTATGGAGTTAGACCTCGACCTGCTAGAGTCGCTGTATGCCGGAGGAGGACCTGTAGGAATAGGAAGCGGCGGTGTTCTTGGCCGCTTCACTGTGCTACCTCGAGCCGCAGTTGGGGTGGAGGGCGAGCCTACAGAAACAGTAGCACGACGATCCGGTCTAGCAGCTTTGGAATTTGAAGGAAATGGCGGTAGACCTCGCGCTTTGTGCTCGCTCTCCGGATGAGTCGCGATGAGGGCCTTCTTGAGTTCTTCGCGTCGCAGCTTTTCACGTTCGCGCTTGACCTCCATTTCGATCCTCCACTCTACTGCACGCTTAACCTCTTCAAGCGCGTACACTCTGACGCCATCTCTTCGCCCCGCGATAGCTACTAGGACGCCCCGATGCTCCATCACAACGACACTCTTGAAAGGAACCCGTCGTATTAGGGAGTATGGTTGGGGCGCTGGCGGAGAAAACTAACGGTAGGACGTCCAATCCCTGTGCATGACAAAGCAGGAGATAGTGAGGCTGGAGGAATGCACCGCTACAAGGCGGCGAACTGAAATGTGATGGTGACAGTGCCTCTGAAGTGAGGGATGACAGGGAGAGGCCCAGGTCGGTCAAAGAAGGCGCAGGAAGTGAAGGTGGAGGAGTCGAAGGACGTGATGGGAGCGGTGACGAGGCCCGGGATGACACCTTCGCAGGAGGCGTCGGTGAAGACGTTGGCTCACGTTCTCGCATTGCTGGCGGTGGTGGTTCACGACGGTGAATTAAGTTCGAGAAGAAACCAGATATCCGGTTTGATGCACGGGCCTATTTGCAGTCAGCGCTGAGCACAATTATCCAAGTACGACTTATACTCACCTCCGTAGGAGCCCTGTGGCGACTTCTTCGATCCAGCGAGGAGGTCACAGTCGGCGCAAGGCTAGTGGTAGGAGAGCGAGGGTACGACGAACTCGTGCTGCGTGAGGTCATCTGCCCATTCGTGCTGGAGGACTCTGTGACCTCTACAACTGGCAGACTGTGTACACTGCCAACGTCGGCTTCGTGAGATGTGGCGTCCGGCACAGCGGTAGGACTAGGTGCGGTGGGAGACGGTGTGTCTACCTCATGGGTCTTGTTCGCCGTCGCCGGAGACAGCTTCCCTGGTTGAATTGTGACATTATCCCGACGGTCAACGGACTCCTCCATCACATCTCTCTCATCCTCGGACTCTACGGTTTCATGTGCGCTCCATTGGTCGTCCTGTACTGTACGCGTGTTTGGCGTAGACGGCTCGAGCGTGTCAGACGAAAGTCCAGCAGGTTGCCTAAGCCGAGGAAAGGACATCGCAGAGGCGGCGGGAGGGTGGGCTCGTGATGTTCGTTAAATACAGAAAAGCCAGAGAATGGCGGAAGCAAAGACTGCGACTGAGCAGACAATACACGCTAGGGGTAGCTCGCCGTTTTTGTCAGGTTCGTGGAGGTGGTGGGGAAGCAAACGCGCTCGCCGCACCGAGTCTGGAAGGACTGCCATGCCACAGGCGCGCACACGGGCCCGCGCGGTCGACTCGGACGTTGTGTCCTTGAAGTTGTCGTGTCCGACGGTAACCGTACAACGCATCATCGCGAAAATGTCAGAGAAATTGATGATTAAGAACAACGAAGTACATATACAGGGGATCGCGAACAAGTTGAGGAACGTGTACAGGTGAAAGAATCAACGGCGTCATTTGATCCAAGGACTACTCTGCAGGCAACGGTGAGATGATGTGCCTTTATTAGAGTCATTAATCGTCGTCGTCGTCGTCGTCGAGATCGGGCTGGTCAGCTAATGCACTACCGAAGGGGTCCCCTTGCTCCATTGCTCTGCGTACGAGCTCTGCTTTTCGCATTCGCTTTTCCTCCGCCTTCCGCTGCTTTTCTTCCAGCCGCTTGTTGTAGGCATTGCTGCCAGGTATTTTCTCTGGGTTCTTGCAAAGCTTGAGTCGCCGATCCACCTCTCGTACAGCTTCGACATCTGGCGGTGAGCCCTGAGACTGGATCATGACCTTGATGGACTCTAAGATGGCGAGCACGGGTTCATCTGCACCCTGGGAGGATTTGGACCGCAGCCAAGCAGCGGCAAGGGGGTGGATGCCAACGACAAGCATGCAAGTGCGATCTGAGATGGAGTGTATATAAACTCTGCATCGGTGAGCCGCGATGCCCGCACTTGCGTCAACGCCGCATCATAGGCTGTCCTGAGGTCGTCCATGGGGATGTCGGGAAGTGTCTGTTAAGACGAGCCTTAGCGAATTTGACCAGACCTGTTGTAGAGTACATACTTGTATGTCCAGCCATAACCCCCATAACGCGCGCTGGGCGTGCCACACTGTAAAGTCGAACCCGAGGCTTTGTGCGACCAGAAACTCCAGGTCTAGTACGTCAGCCGGAGCAGTCTTCGGTATACGAGAGGTGTAAGCATCAAGAGCAATAGGATGATTGCTAGTTTTTGTTGCCAAGAAGAGAGCAGTTAACCTATGCACTCAACGCGTGAGCAAAACTATCGGATATTGAGAAAGTTATACAATGTACATTACGTTCTTTGGATGCCAGTCCATAACGGTGTTCTTGAGATAGAACCTCTTCAGATAGGACATAGCCGTAGCTTCAACTTCTTCAGAAAACCTAAAATGGCCGCATAGTTGGGAGATCTTCCCAACGTAAAGCTTCACCAGAAGGCATTCTTCCTGCGCATTCAGGAACGAGACTTGCGATGATGACCCAGGCTAAGTACTGCATTAATGAGGCCATCCAATCCAATCCAAGCAATGGTAAGACCTGCCGAATCATACTCAAACGCATTTTGGATGGCGGTCACCGCCGCGGCATTCAGAGAGGATCGCATCTCCGTTAACTGCTCTGAGGAGAACCGCCAATGGCGAAACTGAGTACTGCCTTCGTACATTGGCACCCTCGCCTCGCTCGAGTTTTGCTCGCCGTTCATAGCCATGTCGACCGTCATGGCGATGTCAAGCTGGGTAAAACGGATTTAAAGACGGGCAAAGAGATGGTGTTAGCTTGGGAACAAGGTGAAGGGGCACGTCAAAACCCAGATTTGGTCATCTCGCTTAGAGCATCAGATCCAGATCGTGCTTTCCGCTCTGGTCCTAATATGGCAGTCAAACCTTGTCCACTGCTCCCGGTATCAATTCTGTCTCGATGCAGAGCCGTATGCCTCACACCGGGTTGACCGGCAACCAATGAGAACTGCTGATGCAAATGAATGTCTAGCGCGTTGGTGAAGTACCCATGGTTCAACGCGGGGACGGCTTCACGACATCGCTCACCCCCTCTTCACTTTCGCGCCAGAGCCGGACTCCTTCATCCAGCCAAGGACGCGTGGATCGCGTACGTTCGAGTTGAACTTGAACATTCCAGACTCTGCCGATCGAACAGTGGCTGGACTTTGGACATCTGCGGCAGGCAGCACTGGGCGGGCTCAAACGCCATGCGCCACTTTCTATCGCTCGTTGTCGCCTTCATCCTCACCAACTATTTCGCTGTCGCGCAGGTTCTGCTCAACGGGCAGGTCTTTACAAACGGTCTAGCTATCCTTGATTCACCAGCTCCGAACTCGTGAGTGACTGTCTGCACGTAGCGTTCGCTCGTGGTTCTAACCGCTCGTCTTGGAAAGGATTCTACATGCTGGCAGTACTACCAGTATCGCGGTGGATGTACGTCGCTTCACTGGGTAGCCCCACCTCGCGTGTTCAGCTCTACTTCACAGATTTCCGGAGATGGGAAGCTATCACAACCAAGTTTCAAAACGGCCGGCTTCGATGCGCTCAGCATCTTCCTTGTGTCTTCAGAGACGCAGCTTAATCTGACGATAACCAGCGACCAACATTTCCTTATCCAGGAACCAGGAAGTACGGTCAAACATTTAAACTACAACATTCCGACCTGCATAACACCCGGGGCCTACAACGTGCGTGACGACAGCCAGTATATTTGTCTACGCGCTAACATAGCACTGACAGGTTACGCTGTACGAGACGGCTCACGTTTCCGGAGGCGAATTCTTCTCTATCACGCCAATACCTGTCACCATCCAGAACAATAAGCCGTCGGGCATATGTGCGTCAGAGAACATACTGCTTGAGCAGCCGCAGACGTCATCGCCACTTCCGCAAAACCTTTTTCTAGGGGCAAGTCCTGTCGGTTTGACCGTCGTAAGTGTTCGCAACCTCAACAGCTGAGCGCGCATTGACTTCTCGTCGTTATTTTTATTGCACGGGATCACTTCCTTCAACCTTCCGGATGTCTCACCTACTATATCAACTCGCACGAAATCGCAGGGAGCACCATCCAGCCAACCTGACGATATAGTAACCGTCACAGTTGGGCCGTCTGGTTTTCAATGGCCTATGGCTGTGGCAACTCCGGGAGGCTCTACTCCTATGATCGTCGGACCCTCCGACTACTACGATGTGACGCCAACGGTTACTCTCTTCGGAACGCCAAGCGTAACAGGCACAGGCACAGCTCATGGAGAGACAATCACAGTGGTTATTACACCCACATTTACACCCACTCCTGTTACTGTGGTCCTCGTTTCCATGGCCACTGAGACAGTGACAACAACCATTTCGGGCGCTGCAACTACCTTCACGACAACGTACGTAAATATAGCTTCTCCATCCTGTCTTCAGCCCTCACTCTTCGTTGCACACGCGTGTAGTGAACTGTCGTATTCAACCACTATGGGTGTCATGGGCATGCCATCAGGACTCGACCCAGAGTATGCGGGCTTCCTTCCAATCAATGCAGTATCTTCGGCAATCCAAAGACATTCGTCCTTCACGTCACCGTTAACAATCCTGCTTCCAATTATAATCTTTCTTGGATGTAGCTGATCACCAATTGCTTCTTTACCTCGTGTCCTTTGCCTGTATCATCGCGATTCTGTTACGCTTTCCGAGTCATCCTGCACGAGCATTCTCGTGAGCACTAGTGTTGCTGGAGAATGTGTAGCGCACAGACTGGATCGCGGTTATGAAATGGTTGCTCGTATCTCCTCCGAATCTCGACCACTTCCTCAACGCAAGCGAAGACTGCTCGCAGTCTCAGACGAGCAAGCCTATAGCTATCAGCGTGCTGCGTGAGGCGCTCCAGCCGCACCTCCCGCAGCTGTGGGCGCCTGTGTACATGGCGTCCCAAAAGGATGTCGATTTCCAGGTTGAAGGCTGCATACGAGCCGCCTGCAAGACACAAGCAATCCCACACTCATGAACTCCGTGATGGCGCCGGAAGAAGACGAACTGGACAATGGAACGGAACAGTTTGATCAAGGCAGAGGTTAGCCCTTTCTCCTCTGCCACCAACTCCTCGCTCACTCCGACTCATACATCGCCTACTATGCCTCCCCGCCGCGGTCGACGTGGTACCCGTGGTACCCGTGGTTTCCGTGGCACTCGTGGTAAATACCGGCGGAGGTTGACAGATATCTCAATATCCGAGTCAGATGACGAGGATATGGACGTTGTGGAAGAAGAGCGCGTAGCTGAGCCAGAAGCAGTTGTGGACGAAGAGGAAGATGAAGCGTCTGATGATAAAGAGGACGAGTTGGAAGACGAGGACAATGTGGAGGTATGCAATCTACTCATTATTAAGATTTGTAGCTGTAACTTCGTCAGGAGTCAGATGTGGATGTCGAGTCTTCCCCGGCACCTGAAGCCGGTCCAAGTACTATCCCTCCACGGCTAAGAATCAAGCTTAAGCTGCCCGCACAGGCTAGTGAGGCTTCGAGCATTGCCCCGACACCCACGCCAGATGGTTCATCGCGCCGTCGCATCCAGTCTCGAGGTACGCTCCAAAGATCTTACCGTACGCAGTAAAACAGACAGGCTCATGGGTGTGGCAGGTAGTGATATAGAATCTGAAGATTCCGACGATGACGACGGCGCATCCACTCGTTCAACCTCTGTCGCTAACTCTGGACGACCTCTGACGGCAAGACAGGCTGTGCTGAAGAATGTCGTTGATTCCTCTCATGTTTCGCTCAGTGAGCAGAGCCTTTGCTTCTTTGCGGAATACGTCTAATCATTTCTGCCCTTCACAGTTGAACCAGCTAATCCAAGGAAGAAAAAACCACTCACCGAACTTGAGATTGCCCTCAAGAGGGAAGAGACCGCTAGGAAGCGCAAGAATCTCTCGGAGAAGAAATTAGAGGATGAAAAGGTGCGCTTTATAGTGGCGCCACTGGCACACTGGGTCTGAAGATGTAGCAGACGGAGACAATCAATCGGCTACTGAAGAAACAATCGCGCGCGAGAGGCAAGCGTAACGCTCTCGCCACAGCGGAAGATCGCCCAACCCCTGGTGGTCAAGACGTGGACATGGATGAAGGGGGCGAAGATAGTGGCAGCCAAGCCCCTATACCGCCAACCATGTACCGCTGGGTCTCTACCACGAAGGTTCCTCCATTAGAGGGATCCGAAGAGCAGCGAATGGTCCTGTCGTTCTCTATCCCAGCATCTGTACAGCAACAGATGGATGCCGTTGCTGTCCATGAGCAGCGCCCTGCTCCGAAAAGTGTGCCACCGTGCGACGTCGATGGATGTGATCTGCTACGGAAGTATAGGCTTGTTAAAGACTGGCAACGCGGGGCGTGCTCCATGTCGCATCTCAAGACTCTCGAGGCTCAGCTCCCTATGGTATCATAGCGGACCGTTCTCATTTCGGAAAATGTTGTACAGTAAATTGTATACAAATATCTTCATTTCTTGAGCCCACCGAAAACGATAAAGCAAATCATACGTATACGATCAGGACTAATGGTAGTGAGTCTCTGAGCTCGGCTGATGTCCCTTTCGAACTCAAACCAGCAAACTCACGTATTGTCAAGCGCATATCGCGCGAAGGCAGGGCCGCAGGGGTAATACGCCGCGAGGTGGTCTCGTAGGAGAACCGTCCTTGCGTCGGATTGCCTCCAAGAATTTTACATGGCGGACGATACCGTCATTAGTTTCCTATATTCTCCTTGTCTTGCTGCTCTCGCCATGATGTGATCCATTGCACGATCCGCGCGACGTTAGCTTCAAGATCTTCTGTGGCTTCGCTCGTGAGTTCGACCACGATCTCGGTGGGGTACGAAGACCGAGCCTCGTCGGCGACCACTTCCATGATCTCGGCCTCGTTGTTTTCTTCGGATTTTCTTGAGAGGATAGCCTCTGCGAGAAGAACCGTCTCTAAACAACTCCATGGGAGTATGAATGAGGCATACCTTTTTCTAGCCTTTCCCACAACTTCGTATGGTCGCAGCGGAGCACGACAACGAGATCCGGCCACCGTTCAGGGAATACCTCGCAAGTATGCCAATCCAGGATGATACCACCCTCCGCGACCATGGGCTCAAGTTCATCGAGCAGCTGTATATAACATCAGCCAGAGGGCGAAGTGGAAATGATAGTAGCGTACCTTATCCTCGTCCACTGTGTAGCTTTGCCATTCCTCGTCATACTCCTCGTAAAGTGCTTTCTCCTTCACGAGTTCTCCGACATTGATGTGCTTCAAAGGAATGGGCGACTCTTCCGCGAGGAGTTGTGCATGTGTTGTTTTGCCAGTGCCAGGAGTGCCAGTCAAAACAATGACAGGGCCTTTAGACATATTTGATCGTGGTTCGGTATTCGATATGAATAACGGCCAGAAAGTGAGTAAAGCAAGCAGATGCTTCCAAGCAACAGTGGCGAATATGGTGGATGGAGGTAAATGAAAGCAAAATGAAGGACGGATCAGACAATTTCATTAGCGCTCATGCATCATGGACACAACTCAGCAACGCCGCGTCCGGGTTTATGTGGGGTTCATACATTCCATCATGCAAGCTCGCCACAGACCATCCGCGGACTCGTCAAAGTGCTGGAGTCTTCATCTCAGAAGTGGGCCATGTTTCTCTGCAGTCAAGTTCACGCACAGTAGGACTAGCGTGTCTACTCGGACATCATCATACGCATGTTCTGCGCTACCGTGCAATGGCTGTCTTGGACTCGTACGTCCCAATTCCCGCTGCATTCCCGTACCAAGTTATCATGCCCACGGCTCCGCCCTACTTACCGTTGCTTCTCAGGATTAGCCGATGACGTGGTACGTAGCTAAGGAACTCTGTCGGAGATGCTAAACAAACCCTGAATGTCTAGATCTGCCTTGGATCTGAGTGGACGATTCTCATACATCTCTCAATATCTTCTAGATGATGTTCGGATCCACTTCGGTGAGCCATATATCCGCTGCGTAGAAACCAAAGCCATTCCGGGACGATCGCTCAGGTTCATGGGAGGTCAGCCGGTCTGCAAACTCGCTTTCCGCATAGCAACGGACGCTTCTGAAGAACGACAGCCAGGGAATGAAGTGGGGCTTGCCGGTTGGCTTACATCGGCCAAAGGTCCTGCTTTGACTACTCCTCCGCGGATGCTTCGTTTAGTGCTTTCGAACCTTGCTGTCGTCAATATCATTGAATACACCCGGTCCGCCCTGACATGCCCTGACTCCACATAACGACAATTCATTCACTCTATTCTTCTCTCCGGCGGATAATGAGACCATGGGCCTGTAAGGGTCGGTTTACGCTCCGCGATGGCTTGCACTGGACACCCCTTTTCCATCTCGCCACCGGCTACGATTTTGCTCGCTGTCTGCTCCCGAGATGGGACACCATTTCTGCTGAGGACCACCATCACGACCCTACAGGTCCTCCATTGTCCAAGCTGGTTCGACGATGCCACCATCGCCCTTTGCTCAGGCAGCAGAGGCAGGGTCCAATGCGTCTTCCTTGGCCATCTTGGCTGCTGGATCAGCTTTCCGACCGCTGCCGGATCTTACCTCCTCGAACCATCCTACGCAAAGTCTTCTTATTGACCTCCATGCAACCATCCTGATACCGGATTTCTACCGTTATTACCATGGGCAAATTACCTCCTTCACTCCATCATACCACGCCCTCGCCGACGGCTCTCTCATCGCCACGCCATTCATAGCTGACGAGAGGAATGCCAATGTTGTTTTAGTTCTTTTCAGCTCCTTGGCTATGTTTTTCATCCTAACCACTTTCACGGCCGTGCAATTTCTGCGGCGAGTCAAAGTCACCAAGAAGGGTCTATTTTACTCTCTGCTTATCAGCCAATTCCTTGGGGCAGTCGCTATGATCACTTCGACGGTGTCCTACTTCGACCAATTTGTGAATTGTACCGCGTCAGTAATGTTTATCTCGTATCGATAGATCTCTACTGACACCGGTAACTCTGCAGGCTGACCATCGTCCTCAAGATATGCACTGGTCTATCGTACAGCCTGTTGGTAAATGACTATCGCACCAGTCTCTGTGCAGTACTCAACCTCGAGACAGATGACTGGCATCCTCGGGTTCAAGGCGTACCGATGTTTGAACAATTCACGCTTGGTTTTTGCCGTCCTGGCCATCCTTAGGACCGCCATGCTTGGGTTGCTTGTATTGAGTTTGACAAGGTTGAATGTTCAGCGAAGATTATCCGGTAAGTCCAATACCTTTTGGTGTTCCCGCTGTATCGCTCACTGCAGACACAGGTAGTTGTTTACCATCCTCCGATACAGGCGTAATGCCGTACATAGTTATCGTCCAAACCGTGGAATCCGCTTTTCTGTGCGGTTGCTGTGAGCATATCGACGCGACCTCTTAAAATGCATTGTCTCATTCAGTGATGCAGTTATTTACGCAGTGCGAAACGTCTTCAAGTCCTCCGCATACCAAGGACGCATATCTATTCAGCTGTCGCTGGACGAGCACAAGGGAACCAAGGACTCATCTACGCTGGACGCAGGCAAATTCCCTCTTGACGACGAATATGGCCCTAGAGGCTGGTGGGATTACGTGCCCACAGTGTCGCTGTCGCGCGTCAGTCTGCAGTCCGTGAATGGCCACGGCCATCAAACCACGTCCGAGCGAAAGGTGCCGAAAGGGATCGGTTTGGATTCGGACGCCACAACGCATACGATCTATCGCAAATCCTCAATGCACGACGAACACCCCATACCCCAACACTCAAGAACTCCCTCTGTGGCTTTCCGTACTACAACACATCCAGGCCAAGGTCATCGCGGAAGGCGACCTTTACCTGCTCTTCCTCAAGATCGTCCGCGTCCCATTTCAGCCTCATCCTCCGTCATGAGCCGTCTCAGCAAGTACATGCCCCGTATGCGTCTACTCAAGCAAGTATTGAGAAACGAGGCAAGTGCATCTCACAATCTTGAGGAAGTCATATTCAACCTCAAGCGACAGTTGTACTACACCGCCTTCTTAACCGCACTGTACTTGGCCGTAGCCGTGTTAATGTTAGTAGGCACGTGCAAACACTGGATAATGAACTCTGTCGGCTGGCTTTGTCTTGGCTGTACGTCTTTCGAGCCATGTTCCGAGCCTCCAGTATTGATTGTGTACATCTTCCAGGGCTTGTTGTATCTATTTTCACCATGCATAGTTTCAGTCGCGTCGTGCGTAGGCACGAAAAGGAAGCGATATTACAACATCCTGCGGCATGGGATCCTGCATATAGAGCCGAACTCGAAGCATCGCGGGCATTCAACAGTGCGCGGCGCAGCTACTCCCCTGTCAGTGTTGTATCGCGTCGTCCACGCCGCACTGTTTCGGACCCTTTCGAGGACTTCCGTTCGGTGACTAGGCCAGACACCATCGCCTCTTCAATTAGCCGAGCACATTCCCAGCATTTCGATCCTCCCGACGAGCCACTTCCTATCCTCCATCGTCAGTCGATCTCGTCAACTTCGTCTTCGTCAAGTTCCTCGACCAAAGATTTTAAGGGAGAGGTTGATCTCGCAGCCACTGCCGTGTTTGTGAGTAAAGAGTGGGATGACGTAGTGGTGCTACCGTCGCCCGCGTCTGGCGAGTCTCTGGGCCACAGATCAGCATCGCCATACTCATTTTCGTCCAGCGTAGACAGGCTGCGACCTGCCAAACTGATAACGTTCAATTCTGCCACTGTTTAAGGAACGGTTCTGTCAATCCGGAGCCTCCATAATACTTTGATCGTCCGTTCTGAACATGTAGTACTGCACGGCCAGTAGCAACTCGACTTTGATCTAAGCCTTAAAGGTCTCTTGTACTTCCTATTTTATTTCACCAACACTTGGTTCAGCGCAGACGCAGTTCTATGGATTTTCATATGTCTTCTTGCTTGCGTCGTTTGGCCGAGTCAAACCGAAACTTCAGCGCTTCAGCAGCCTGCCGATGCCGGATCAGGCCAGTTGGCTTTGTGGCGCACCGTTTAGCGCCCACTGCTTGTTTTACTCCTTCCACCAGAAACGCCATGGACCCAGAAGAAGACCGCCTGATTTCAGTGCTTCCTATCCACTTCAGCAATCATTTATCGACAGACCTACATTTACATCAGTATCCGTTGCTGACACGCCCCCTACAAGTTCCTCCTTCCGCTGCAGCAAGTGGCAAACGGATCAAGGCGCGGCTGAAACCAAACGTCAAGCGACTTGAGGTCCATGTGCCAGCCGACACCCGTACAGAAGTCTGGAATACAGAGCGTGCGAAAGAGCTCGGGACGGCGCGTGGGCAAGATGACAAGGAAAAGAATCAGGAGTCGGGCAAGCAGAAGCAAAGGGAGGGAGAGGAGCCCAGGCTGAACGAGGTCCGCATGCGAAGCGAACCTGTGCCACAGATCGGGGCGTATGTACTAGGAATTGTGCGAGATGGTGCGTACTTCATCAGTCTTTTATGTGGTGCTGGCTCACAAGTAGGCACGCGCCGCGTAGGCAAGCTGCATCTACACCCAATAAGCGAAACTCACCAACTCCGTCCTACCCTTACATACATGGATATCCTGACACGAAAATCAAAACGGCGCGGCGGGCCAGGTTCCGACGACGACTCAGACGATGGACCACCTCCTGACCCAGACGAACCTGCACCCACGCCGGCACCTAAGAAGGAAAAGAAGCCTGCCGCAGATGCCAAGGAGGTGCAGGTCTCTGTTCGCAAGACCGCGGATGACAGGACCATGCAACTTGGTGGAGGATTAACTGCGATGCGGAGAGAAATGCTCATGTCTCTCCGGGCAGAGGAGGATGAGAGCTGGGAAGACTTACAGTATTGCGACGGGGAGGTATGTGCCACCCACAGTGACAAGCCGAGTTTGAAGTATTGATTAAGCATTTAGTCAACGGAGGCAAACGAAGCATTTGAAACTCTGTTCTCCCAGAACGATGATGTACTGGAATGCAAGACCAATATGACTAGTATGCTGAAGTCCATCAAGGGTCTATAAGCGTGTCCGCAATTACGCGTTCTGTATGTTTCGTCACTTCTGTCCCATTCAGGCCTCATGGTGCTCTTTCAAGAATATCCTGATTGCTACAAACATGCCTGCGCTGTGTCCTGCGTCCGAGTTCAGACCCCGCTTTGTCAGGGCGCATGCGTACGTGAACGAGAGCACGTCACAGATATAAAGTTGGCGAATAACCCTAACATGTACAAGTGTATACCGATGCACCTGCTTACCACTACGGACGTTAAAACCCTCCGCCGAGCCGAGGAGCCGAACAGAAGCTTAAGCTCATGGGCGCTTTACGCGTTCTTAGCTGGGACCTGCAGACTCAGAGACCTGCAGACGTCCTTCATCATTCTCAAACACGACCACTACTCACAGGAAGCTAACAAGGACCGAGTACTGAACATTGCGTCACTATTATACAGGTTCAAGGCAATGAGCGCACCAGAAGACCATTTAACAGCGCAAATATGCAGCACGCACGAAGTAGGCGCAGCTGTCGAAAGAATCATGTATATCGAAGTGGCTGATGTGGGCAGCCCAGATTGCGTGAGTACGGAGAGCGAGAAACATGTTTGTATGCGCGCACACTCATATTCATCTGTGGGTACAGGGCAGCGACATTCTGGAGAGCATATATCGAGCCTCTCATACGATACTGACCTTCCTAAATGGCCTGAAGTCCGTCGACGAAGCTGACTCGGAACTTATTCGCCAGCGACGGGCTTCCCTAGCTGTCATATGTATGTTATATCTGAATGTATACGCGCATATACTCACATATCGTAGTGAACGTCACATTCCTGAGTAGGCTTTTCAGCTTCCGACGCGTATTTCATGACATGGCCGCGGCATTCAGGACTGGCGATGACGAAGATGTCGCCATCGTATGCTGGGTGGACCACATTCTCTGCAGTCTTGGAGACATTATACCGGTGCTGCTCAAGAGAGAAACCCACTCCGCCGTAGAGGAAGGGGAGCACCTGCGAAGTCTGCTCAAGCACAGAGACGAGTCCGCGGTGTATGCGGCCGCCCAACTACCTCGTGCGTATACGCACTCATGTAGCGCATCTCGTGAACTAATATCCTCTAGACTCTTGGTCGGACATTGTCTCTACTATTGGATCTGAGTATGCCTCCCCAGCTGCTGTACGATTGGCTCTGCGGTTGATGTATGCGGTCTACGTTGTTGGGCCGGACTTTGGAGGGGAACTCCCTTGGAGCGATGTTGAGTACGTTGAACGGCAGCAATCATGGCGTGCGCGTATGTTGATGGAGTGCCTCGCAGACCTAAACCGGAAGCACTCCTTCATCCGCTTCAGAAATTCATTCAGAAGACACAAGACCCACATACACTTGAGGAACGCGTGTCAAGTGCGCTCGCTATCGCTCTCTTCGCGGTCTGACCCTGTTTACAACTTGTGTCGTAGTTGCAGCTAACCTGTGTGATAGACCGCTGACTCTGCTCGAATCCCGCAAACCCAGTCGCCGTTTCGACCCCATACTCAGGCCGCTTTACTGACTCTCATCGGTCATACTCTTCCAGCGGCTGGGGCCAAAGAACTGGGTTGCATTGTGTCCCCTGTTATACTTCCTGAGACTGATCTGAACGCGCTGTTGACCTATGGCCACACGGTCGAGTGGTGTTGGGCCGTGTGGGGCGACGAGCGAATCATGGGATACGACGTTATCCTTCGTCTGGTAAGCTACTACTACCCAACGAGCTTCAGAGCGAATTCTGATGAAGCGATATGGTAACTGACAGAGCTATTTTAGACTGCAACGTGGTTCTATCATCTGGGAAACATCCACTGGGACACTCACCCTGAACCGCAAAAAACTTGGAAGACCTTGCTGGTGGCTTCTCTCGTAAGTAGTCCTCACGAAGCAAGCATCGTCGTCACGGTAGGTTTGTCGCTGCGTTGACTTTGACTGTGCTTATACCTCCCAGAACCTATTGCGGCGAGCCAAGGCGTATCTCTCGACAGGCTCCGCAGCGATGTCAGCGACAGCCAACGATGTGCTGCTTAAATGCTGTCAGGCCGCAACTTGGATGGCAAGCGCACGTGAAGGCGGAATTGCTCATTCATGTCGACTGTCGGGTAATAACCTGTGCGGTCTATTCATCTTGTTACAAGACAGTCTGGAGGAGCGAGGAGGTGCGCGTTATTATCCTGTGGCTGTTGCGTCGTTATTGACAGAACCTTAGTGAAAGATGTTATTATTGAAACCCTTTCCTACATTCACGCTGAACCCTTCGAGGAGGCGTTGGCCGAGCTGTCTACCGAAGCTGGCCTTGACATAATAGTGCGCCTTGACGATAGTAAGTGTACTCTTCTTATCGGCTGCCTGCTGAGGCTCACTCTTCAGCAGAATTACGTACGCTATGTCAAATCTTGAAGAACGCACCTTTATCCCCAGCAGACTGTCATTCGGTGACACAGATGCTCCAATTTGTGACGCTAGTCACCAGTGCCGGTGTACCTACCACGAGGTGCTTCCACCTCAAATCCCTTTCATCTTTCGTCCAGACCGCCTTAGATTGGATGTTGTCATCTGCGTCTTGCGTCGTCGTCGAAGACTGCCATCTCAAGCTTCGACAGGCTCTGTTAACAGTGCTCGCCATATTCGAGATGTGCAAGTCCGAAGATGTGGAAATTCAGGAGCTCACAACGATATGGAAGGATGAGCAGGTTTGGACTTCGGTCCTTGATTCTGAGTATAGTGATATTCTTACTGATGGTTAGTAATACAGTCAGTAATCTCCAGAGTACAGCTGAGTGACTGATGAATGTCTTTAGCGGCCTTCGCTTCGTATGTTATTGCTAAAACATCCAAGAGGGCATGTACTCCTATTATTGCTGCGGCGGCATGGGAGTTTTTCGTCGATAACTCGCTCAACCTTATTCATGTGCAATCACACGACATAGAAGATGTCATGCGTTTGTACGCTCGCTCAACCGCTCTCGCTGCTCTAAATACGCTGCTCACTCATGCGAATGACTGCACACGTATGTGAGCATCAACTTTGAGTATTTTTGAAATATATCGACGTTTCCGCAGGGTTGTACATTCGGTCTTCGCCCTGGACCTTGAGTCTTCGGGAAGAATTGCAACAGTTACGCCATGACAAGGATGGCTGCATCATACACGCGATTGCATCTCTCTTATTGCAGCATGTAAAATCTAATTCGTGCCGAATGACTCCCCGTGAGCTGACTCCGAGTCGACCAGATACGAAAGTTACTCGATACCAAGTCGTTCCCGCCACGTACTCCTGGAAAAGGTGACGGAATGGAAGTGGATACTCGTGAGAGCTGTAGAGTATTTTGTTGGATGCTTGACGGCTATCCGAATCTGTGTCTGTTGAATGTAAACGCGTAGTTCTGAGGAATCACAGATGTCCTGGCCACGCGACGCGCCTTACATGCAGCACGTCGCCACGAGGCGCATCCACGTGATCGCGGTAGAGACAAGTTGAACAGGCAGATGCGGCGCCTCGCCTTCTTGCCTCAAGGCTTCTCCTTTCGGATTGCACTCTGATCTCCTTACTTCGCTGTTTTATGAACTTTCCATTTCACGACCTTACGGCTCATTCATAACATACTCGCATGGGTTTCTGTAGGAGATGTGGGGATATCGTTGTCGGTCCGCGCTGTAAATGTGGTGGCACATCCGTCGGTACGTCTCAGTTTCCTGCACACCAACGCTCGATGTTTAGACCTATTCTGCAACTCGCTTCAACTGTATGTAGCACCTGCTGTGAAGTGGAACGTCGGTGAAGATGAAGGCAAGCAAGACAGGTGGTCGAAGACATACGTGACCAACAAAGATCCAGTCAAGCCTGCCAACGATACACCGATTCAGGCCACGAACACCGGCTCGAGCACAAGCCCTACGAAACGATTTCCTCGACCTCTGAGCTCAGCGAACTCGGTGCGAACGCCCCTCAACTCTCGAGTCTCCGCGCACATTGCATCACAAACTTCTCGTCCAGCGAACCATGAACGGACCTCAACGGACATGTCAATAGAAAGCAATCCAGAGGAAGGTATTTTGCCGAACTTGAATGGAACAGGCTCAGTGCTGGCCAAGGTTTACGGCTCTGTTCTCCAGCCGAAAGAGACCCTCGCTTCCTTTGCCTGCGCGATCTGCTCCACCACTTTCCCTCCAGATGCTACGATATACCCTGACCCATCCTCCATTAACTCATCAGGCGTCGATACGAGCGGAGGTACAGGTACACGCTTCCTCTGCCGACCTTGTTTTACGGAGAACGGCGGCTCCAGAGGCAAATGTCCATCCTGCCACAAGCCTGTCTTAATCCTCAAGTCCGAGGGCGGCTTCGTGGAGACATCCGGACAAGTCTGGCACAAGAAGTGCTTCTGCTGCGAAGGTTGTAACAAGTTCATCGGTGACCAACCGATGGTAGACCTGCTGGGAAGACCCTGCTGCACGGAATGCTTCGATACGTGCCTGAAGCGACCTGCGAAATCGACAGACTCACCAGGTCGGTTTAGTACACCGGACAAGGGCAGGCTAGGGAACATGACCGGCAAACGACAAGACCAGGATCTAGCGAGGCCAAGAGAAGGAAGTCCTGCACTTGATGAGCTAGAAACTCGTCTGGGCATAACGAAGACTAGGTCAAACAGCACAGCCAGCTCCTCTGCTCCCAGTGTCGGACGTCTCACCATGACAAGCAGCCCATTCACAACACCGACAAAGCAACCTATGCCGCGGTATTCATCCCCTAGCACGACCACTCTTCCCAGAGAGCCGCTCGACAGTCGTTTCGGATCCAATGTCGCTTTCCCCAGAGACCGCAAAGACTCCGCCGCGAGTCTTTCAGAAGTTTCTGAAGGAAGGATTACACCACAGCGCACGACACGTATATCTCTGACAACTTCAGAAGCCTTTGGCAATTCTCCTGATGAGCGACGACGGGCTCGTCGAAGCCGTAGTCGCGCAAGAGAGTCGATGGACCCGCTCGAGAGCATGGCCACCGGCTCGAGCGCTGTGGGCACGCCGCGCAAGCCGACGGAGGACGCCATCGAGGAGATGAAGAGGCGGTTCTTGAGCGGGAACAGCTCTCCTGCTGTCACGCCTGTGAAGTCTTCCGCAGCACCTTCACCTTCGACTACACCACGAAGAAGGTCCCGCTCACGCTCACGTCCGCGCGCGAGCTTCGGTGATGCTGATGGTGGAACTCGTGATCGAGCCCCACTATTGAGGACCAGCGCGTCGACGTCCTCCTTACGATCTGCCCTTCGGTCCCAACGCACAGGCGAGACGGAGCTCGACTTTGAAACCGATTTTGGAACAGAGAGCGAACGTGGAGGATTCAGGCTGATCCCGGACCGAACGGGAGAGTCGACCCAGCCCTTGAGGATCAATCGCAACCGCACTGGAGATTCCCAGTACACCACCCTCGGGAGAGATTCGCTTGCGGGCGATTCAACGGATTTCGCTAGTGACAGCGATGTGCCTAGTGCTTTCTCCACCGTCAAGTTCCAGCGGACCGGCGAGGCTGCGCTTGGCCTTGGCTTCGCTGTCGACATGGATCTCGCTGAACCTATTCGCCCCTGAGAACCGGAGAGACGGATATCGCCGCCATTTCTCGACAGCGCACTGGAGACCGCCAGGTTCGTCCTCAGCGTACAGGCGATAGAGAACTACGTGCACAAAGGACCGGCGAGAAGACCATCCCGAGACAGCACACTGGCGAGCGTTCGATGCGCCCGCAGCGCACAGGGGACAGAATAGTCCGTCCGCAACATACAGGTAGTCGTGCACAGGAGGTGGATGACTTTGGCTTCGGAATGTCCAAAGATAGCACTGGTATGGATACCATTAGGGGTAGTTCTAGGTCCTCCATGGCCATGTCGGACTCCCTTCGGTCCAGTGCGTCTACGCCCTCGATGCACGGTGACTCGCTGCATTCTCTGAGTCAGCGTATGCGCAACCTAGGATTCGGACACAAGTCGGATAGCTTCTCCACCGCTTCCGTGACCTCGTCTGGCTACGAGTCCTCCGTGTCATCTACGCCCGACCTGATGAGCGACTTCTCCGACACTACGTCTTCGCGCTCGAGTCTCCCGCCATCGACTCCGCCCTCTTTGAGCCCGCCGCTGCGCAGCGAGCACAAGGCACCGCCTTCCGCCGACCGCAACCTCACACCCACGCGTGCATCGCGCGCAAAGACGTTCTCGTCGCTCATGGGCCTTGATACGAGCGCGCGCGACGCGGTCCCGCCGGACGCGAAGTGCGCAAAGTGCCGCCGCCCGCTGTTCGCCGCGCAGTTCGGGGGCCGGTTCGTGACCGTGCCCGAGGAGCCGAGCAGCACCGGCGCCGCGCCGCGGTGGTACCACACAGTATGCTTCAAGTGCAAGGTCTGCGGCGAGGTGTTCGAGGAGCGCGAGGGCGGGCATGCGGTGTTTGTCCGTGTTGAGGAGGGGGCGTGTCATGTTAGGGTGAGTAGCTTTATGCACCGGCTGGGATTAAGTTCTTGAGATGCTTTGCTTGTAGTGCGCGCCACCCGAGAAGATAACTCTGCGGAAGTCGGCCACCACGACTGGCACATTCAAGCCTTCCAAAATCCCACTCGCCACGGTATCGCCGGAGTCTACGCCCTCCAAGACAGACACCCGCACCGCGGTCTTCACGTCCTCGAGCCGGTACGAACGGCCGCCGCCGACGGCGCCAGCGACGACCACGACGTTTACGATACCGCAACCGCGCTTTGGCGGGTCGGCCGCGTGTCCTGGGTGCCACAAGGCGGTTTCGCCCATGGAACGAGGCGTCGTGCCTGGGCCGCAGGGCGCGAAGTGGCATGGCGGCTGTTTGGTGTGTGGTGGGCAGGAAGCGAAGGGAAGAAGGAAGGAGCAGGGCAAGGCAGGATGCGGAAAGAAACTGGATAGCGCGGCGAAGTTGGACGCGGAAGGCGGCGCGTGGTGTCGTGAATGTCTGGTAAGTCTGTCTCATATTCTGAGCTTGAGGACGCTTAGCTCACACGGCCCCAAGCTCCTCCTTCCGCTGGCCCTTCGCCAAGCATCTCCCGTCCGTTCACCAATCAGCTCCATGAGCACCGGCAGCAACCCATTCCCTCGTGTCGCACCTCAATCTACGGGGACTACGACCCTTGCGCGTCAGTTCACTGGCATGACTGGCGGCGCAGACCCCGCACTGCTCAGGCAGCTCACAGGTGGCGGCATCAGTCCTACACGACATTTGCCAACGACGACGCCTATGAAGATGCACGACGGCCCTCGTCCCGGTCACAAATACCCTCGCCCGAAGTCCGTCACTGGTACGCGAAGCACCGGAGGAGAAGGACGGGGCATGTTCCTTGTCAGACAGCTTACTGGCGGGAGCAACAGCTTCAGCGGGAACGAATACGGATTGTGAGGATATGTTGCAGCTGAAGAGGGAATGGACTTGTGAACAACGTTGGTATTTTTCTCAGTTGTTTTAAGCTTTTCTTCTTTCACCCAGCCTGAAGGCTTCAACGTCTTATAACGCTTTCGCTATTCCGGAAAAGCTCTGAAGATTGAAGACATCGTGTTGTACAGTATTTCGTAGTTCGCAGTAACATCCCACATACATCCACTTTCAATGTTACACGACGTTGTGAATACACTAGGGTAATGATTTCTACATGGCTGTGAGTTTGGCAGCTCTGAATTGATGAGATGATGATGACATACTGGCACTGGCTCGACTTCATCCAATATTCGTGCAGTCCCTTCCACAATAATTTCCCACTCTACCCTGTGCAATCTTTCTTCGAAGGTCTCGATGGGCTCGCCTTGCTTGATCTCGACCTCTCTCACAATGATGGGCTGTCCCCGATCGACCTCCCTAATCACACGATGCACCATAGCACCAGTATGCTTGATCTCGCCCTTCTGGAACGCCTCGTACGCCCGCTCAATGGCGTGCGCACCGTCGAACGCACCCGGCAGGGCAGGGTGAAGGTTGATGACCGGAATTGGCATTTTCCACCTTGCTAGCGTCTTCGTACGGCGTGTCGCCGTTCAGGATATCCAGGAACGCGTCGCTGACGATGTGCATCCAGCCGGCCAGGACGACAGCATCCGGCTTCGCCTTCACGACGAGCCTCGCGACCTCGGCATCGTAGTCCTCCCGGGTGTTGCCTGGGTGTGCCTTGAGGTAGGGCTGGAGTGCGAGGTAGGCGGTGGGGATCGGCGGGCTGGCCTGCTGCGCGCGCGTGAGGCCGTACGCCGCTTTGCGGTTGGAGAGGACGAGGACGATGCTGGCGTCTGGGAGCGCGGGGGTGTTGAGGGCGTCGATGAGGGCTTGGAGGTTTGAACCTTTCTATGGCTGAGCGGTGCGCAAGGGGCTGAGGAGGGAATGTGCAGTACCTGAGCCGGAGATGAGGACGACGATGCGCCGTTGTGCAGACATGGTCGCGAGGGACAGCAGCCCCTAACCCCAGGATTGGCTTTCACGCCATGCCATCAATTGACGGTGACGGTGGGCGATCAAAGCAGGGATTGTCGCGGTGACAACAGATGTGCCGCCGGGTGCCAGTGGTCCCACGAGGATACGCGACTGAATGATGTCCGCCTGGCAGCGCTCGCCGTCCCAACCGCTGCCGGGCTCTCTCTCGCCGTCGTCACCCCTCCAGTCTCTCGCCCGGTGCGTTTGTGTGTGGCTCTCTCACTCTCTTCCACACACGCAGTGCTGGTGCGCATGCCACTTTGTCTCTAGCGCAAGCCCGGGGCTCGCTCCATTTCCGCTCCTTCACTCGACCCGTCTTTCGCTGGGGCTGAGCCCGGTACATACTTTTCGACCTTCTCTGGCTGCTGGATCTGCGCTTTCGGACGTCAAGATCCCTGTTCTCCAGCTGGCCCTTTTTATCCTCTTGCAGCCCGTCATTCGTCTCGACCCTTGCCTCGAGGACTGCCTTCTCTCACGCGGACCGTCAAATTCTACTGCGTGAACTTCAGATCTACCTCGTTTTTTGACGCAATGGACGCATCGATGTTGAGTCTATCTGCACGAGGCGACAAGCTCAAACTGCCTGGCACCACACCCGTGGCTGCCGAAGACGCTAGTAAGCTTTCACGCGCATGAAATTCATATCGGTTTATGGTAAGCTCACGACTTGACAGCTTCAATACATCCTATCGGACATTCCATTTTTTGCTGTGGGGATTTTTGCTTTCGGAGCCACCACATTTCTCCTCATTTCCAGACGAATGAACTGGCAAGTAGTCTGGCACGTTACGCACTTCTGGAGGTCTCAACTGAATGAATTGCGGCAGGCTGCTATCATGTCTCCACGCGTCCGTTTATATGGCCTTTGTGGGCGCATTGCTCGATCTTGCCAACGTTCTCCAGCGGGGAAGCAGGACGACTGCAGAGGTACAAAACATAAACCCCTTCCTCGGCCTTACCATCGCCCGCGAAATCGCTTTCTCGGTGTCATACGGCCTTCGCTTCCTGTTTTTCTGGGGTTTCGTTGCCTGTCCACCTCGTCAGGAGGTGTGTCCCAATGGGACCATGCACAGTGGAAGCTGGGGGCGATGGGGCGTCACCGGCATGGTCCTCAAGTGGTCCCTCTTATTGGCTATAGTCGGCATCACGGCCCTGCAAATTGCCTTCCGGAACCTATCCTCTCTCCAGCAAATCACTGGCATAATTGTTGCAGAGGGCGCAATGGAGAGCTGTGTCGCAGCAATTCTTATGCTGAAGCTCTTCTTGAACATCTACCTTGCTTCGCTGGACTCATATGGAGAGTTCTCGCGGATCGGTATCGTACTGCGTTATGCGCCAGTTATGTTCACGCTGCTCCTAGGTGTTGTGATAGGCGTTGGTAATGTCATCCTAGGTACGTTTACTAGGCTTTTCGCTCGTATGAACTCTTCATAAAACTAAGCGTCGTACAGTGCTGTTCGCGGAGACTATCCTCGGCCGTTTCCTTCAAGGCGTGGAGCTATACACCCTCATACTGTATACCCTCGTCGTGGCTTGCCATGTCAAGTGCGAATCCTGCCATGCGAAGCAGTCCAAGCGTCGCTTGAACCGTTCATCGTCATTCCATGGCCTCTCATCTGCCGATAACCGAGATTCGAACTTCCTCGCCCCGCCCAGACTATCGGCTCCCAAGTTCAACCCGCTATTTCCTGACAGTGCAGTTGCTTTCAGCTCTACCCTACGTCCTGAAGCAACTCGCAACGCTTCAAACACGTCGTACGTCTCCAGAGCGTCAACGTGGATACTCAGTCGCAGACTATCCAAGAACCCCGCTGTCCCAACTTCACCTGGCATTCAGGAAAAGCTGTGGGACCAAGATCAGGCCGAGCGTGGTGCTTCCCCGGTCTCGATGACACCCAGCATCGAAGTCAAGCTTTCGCGTAACGCTACTCCAGAACGCAGTCCTGTCGAGAAAAAGGAGACAGTTACATACCAGGACCCCGTTTACACCGTTGTCGTTCGAGACTCCGTAGCAACCAGGGAGGTTGCTCCGGAGCTCGAACCCATGCCAGAGATGCCTCCCCGGGCACTCTCACGCATCTCGCCCCAGTACGACAAGCAGCTTCTGCATCCGCAAAGTCGTCCGGGCAGCGAGACCGGCTCCCCTATCTACGGTATCTACGGCGTCGTCAACCCCGGTCGTCCGGAGTCGGTGGCAAACCAGGACGAAGAAGACCCTCGCCAGTATTTCGCGGACAACTCGGCGCGCTCGTCCGCGATCTCCACCCTGCTGCGCCAGCAGGAGGAGCTGGACAAGTCGATCGCGGCCCTCCAGCTCTTCGGCCGCCCCGGCGAGGAGAGCCGCCCGGCGTCGCTGATGGGCAGCCAGACCCCGCAGGGCTCGGATCGCTTCTCGCTGAGCAGGTTCCCCGAGCCGCCGTGGGGGCGCGCGAGCACGTACAGCATGAGCACGGTGCTCAAGACGCCTTCGCCCGGAGAAGCAGCCGTCTATCCAGTCGAGCGGCCGTCGATTGACCAGCCCAGACGCGACTCTGGCGTGCTGCTTCCGCCGCCAGAGCTGTCAGCGAGGAGCAGGCAGCAGTCGATTCCTACCTCTGAGGCTGGAATCAGGGACTCTGAGCTTCTGCCAGGGCCAACCTTGAGGGATGTCAGGGTTACTTCTGCAGGGACGCAGTATGAGATCACGTCGTTCATTGGCCGTGAGTGCTGTAGCTTGGTTTTGCGCAACTGTGAGACTCATTTACCCACTCAGATCTGACGCAACCGGGGCATTTCCCGAGTCCCTCTTTATCCACGCAGAGCTCAGGGATAGTTTCCAGCGCCAACCTTAGTACGAAGTCCCAGGCAAGCCTGAAGATGATCCCGCAGTCTGCGCTCCGCAACGAAGCGACTCCTTCCCCACAATCGGAGGCGCCAAAGAGGCCTGAAGTCTCAGTGGTTATTCCTACTGAACCCGCCCCAGGGCCAGAAGTTCTTTCGGCCACCTCGACGACATTAACAGTGTCACCAACTACCGGTGTTGGGAAAGGGATACTAGCAGGGCGTAAGATCGGCCTTCCTTCCGGACCACGGCTGTATACTTCTAAGGAGTCTTTGCGGACCAACTCTGACTCTGCGCCTGTGCGCGATAGCTCGTTTGTTCCCACACCTTTCTGAGCTTCTCATTCACTTTCTATGATTTCGAACATTGTGTACTGCGTACCGTTTGACTTTGGTTGACCAGATCCTTCGCATTCTCTTCTGCAAGACACGCTCTACCTTACCGCTTTTGCAACCCGCACTTGACTGTATTACTAGCTTTCTTTGCTCCGGTGACCTCTTGCTCGCTGCTGTAGTTGTACCACTAGCTTCTTGTGCTCTGCCGCCTCTGCAATCGAACCGTCGTGTTGTGCGAACCACAGCACCTGCCTAACAGGGCAGCAGATCCTTCCACGTGGAAAGCGGGATGACGTCGGCCATGGTTTAGCCGCTCGTGGCGTGGCTCTCGCGGCGCGCCCGCGCAGCCAAGCCAGAGCAACTTCGACCGTAACGACAATCATGGCGTCCACTTTCCCCGACTACTATGAATTCCTCAACATTCCTCATACTGCGACACAGGAGGAGGTTAGGCAGGCGTACAGGAAAGAGTCCTTGAGGTGTGTTTCGTTAAACCCCACTTGCTGTCGATTTGTCTCATTTATGCAGTTGCACAGGACCCATCCTGACAGGCTAGCCAATGCCACACCTGTGGAGAAGAGGGCAGCTACCGAGCGGTTCCAAGTGCGTGTTACTTTGCGCTTTCTTTGACCATGTCGTGTTGAAAGCGTTGCCCCAGGCTGTTGCAGATGCATACTACGTACTTTCGGACAAGACGAGGCGAAAGGAATATGACAGCCTGTACTCCACACGCTCGCGGAAAGAGAAGACGGCAGAACCGGATGCGTCTGCAAACTTCTTTGCCCAGTTTGCGAGCATGTTCGGGGCTGCTACTGGTGCGGCGGGGGCAGGAGCGGCCGCAGGCGCCACTCCTACAGACAGGCCAGATGCTGAACACGTCTTTGCCGATGCTTTCGAGGAGGTGAGATACATTATTTGTGAATCTTGACGCAGCTAAGAATAGTCGATGTAGCTGCTCCGTCCTGAAGTCGAACGAGTCGCTCCATGGTGGGCATGGGCTGGCGCTGCGGCAGGCGCCGGGCTCGGCTTCATCGTAGCCAATGTTCCCGGGCTTATGGTGGGCGCATACGCCGGTAACAGAATTGGTGCCATCAGAGATGCAAAGGGCAAAAGTGTTGCGTCGGTGTTTCTCCAATTGGGTGGCGATCAGAAAGCCCAGGTGTGCATAGTTTATTGCACTCTCGGATATCGTCGCTTATACACTATATAGATTTTACGCGCTCTGGCTGCCAAGGTTCTGGGCTCAGCTTTTGCTCACTGATGCCGCTTGATTGATACCCTCGACTCACTGGTTACTATGAACTCGGAATGCTGTTCATCGTGGGGCTGTAAATTACTGTGTAATACTTGCTATTGAGAATTGATCTATAATGGTTGCTTACTTTCCGAACGCGACACCGGATTGGAGGCTGCAAAATTCGATTGCAGCGAGTATGCACACGATCAAGTTAATGCCAGGTGCTGGCGCGCTCGGACGATGGCGTACGGATCAACGCCACAAGGGCTTTGCAGGCGCTTTCAACTCCGGTGTTGCTGTGCCCTGGATATTATGCACTCCAGTCTGAGGTAGAGTGGACTAAAAGTATTGCTGATATGATCAATATTTGAACTTAATGCTCATTTTATGAGGTAGAGTTGGCAGACATTCGCCAGCGGATTATCTACAACCTGAGCTTTGTTGACCGTGGGAAAGCGTTCAGTAGCCTCGCGCGACGCTCCCGCAATGACTTAATACACAGCGCTTGCAATTGTACTTTCGTCTTCTACCGCCTTCCCTTACTGCGTCTCTTCGAACGGACTCGGCTTTTCTCTGTTCCCTCTGGCAAGTATATGTCCACGACCACCAATCACTCAGAGCTCTTTGTGAACGCGACATGCGACGTCGACTTTTACGGAGCAAATGTCTCAGCTATTGCCCTCCCGGTTTCCTGATGGCCGACCTGAAACTCGGACGGGCTCTAGTCGCGTGAAATGGACGTTATCTTACCCGTCGTCCTTACCATTGTACATTCATGTCATTCTCTCTCGCTCTCTATGCTCTGGCTGTTTCTCGCGCTCGCGAATGCTTCTTCGACAGAGGAGCACCAACGCTCAATAGTCGATCCTCCGGTCACTAACCCGGATGCGTCGTCGGTTTGGGTGGTGGGGAACAAGTACAACGTTACCTGGTACGTACTGCTCTCTTTTGGTAGGATTAAATCCTGTTTCTCACACCAGTCGATTCGCCCAGGAGCTTGGATGGGCTGCCTCCCATAGCGAATATTACCAATAGCGTAGGGAGGGTTGTCCTGGGTCAGTTCAATGGTGACGGAGAGCATTTGTACTTCGGTGAGTCCTCATGGAACCTAGTCTCGTCGTTCACTTAGCTGATTTCAAACGCAATGGCAGATAACCCCGGCCCTCTGACGATTGGATTCCTCATCGCGGACACCCGTGTAGAAGTGACTTGCCCCGATGTCCTAGACGGAACATATATGGTGGTTTGTGAGTGGGAGCTTGTAGAGACTTATTTTGGGGTTCTCATAACTCTTATCAGTGTTCGGGACTGCTACGAATACTAGTCCTGAATTCAAGATCGTACATAATCCGATTTCGTCTATCCTCGACCCAGGAACCTCTTCTTCCTCGTTATCCCTGGCATCGAGCAGCAGTTTCTCCGTGTCCGCATCATCTACTGTAAGTAACGGGGGATCTTCTAGCAGCTCAGCCCCTTCCAGCACGTCCGTGACCACGTCGGCACCTGCCTCCTCCCTCAGTGCCTCGATTCCCTTGTTCTCTTCCATCCCTTCGAACGCGCCTGTCCCGCCTTTACTGTCAAGCACGCTTTCAAGCAGCTCTTCCGCATCCGGAGCTCCTGCACCTACTTCCGCCACTGCCAATGGCACCCCTTCGAGTCGATCGGCTGATCTTCTCCTACTCGCGCCGCTTGCTGTCGCGCTCACCTTCCTGTGACTCGAACGATTACGCCCATATAAACGTGGTGACGCTCCCAGGCCGGATGCTTTGCGATACACTGTCCGGCTGTTCTCTCATAACATGTATTTATTACCAATATTTCTGCACGTATGTGCACCACTGTCATCTACATCAACTAGGCAGACGGTCCGGCTTGGATAGTAATATGGCTGTCAGTCGAACATTCGTCGCTCAAGTAAGGAGGGCTTGAGATAGACTAGGTATATTCATAATTACTAAGTTTAGTACGGTAGCAGACTTCAAGCTTCAAAGAACCACACCGTCTTTAGTGGCCGACTACGTGTACACCTGCATCAATTCTCCTCAAGTGTGCGGCTTTACTTATCTGCTTCACCGCCTTACTCCGACAGTTGCAGCGACATCAACATCATTTTGTAGTTGGCTAACTGTCTTATTGGAACCAGCTGCGCGATCGTGTTGGAAAATAGCGAGCTATTCAATGACAAGCGAATCACTTAGGTTTTGGCTGGACAGGCGATAAACAACTGGCGTGTCGGTTGTGGTACTCCAAGATCATACAACATTATACAGAGTCATAGAAATACACTTTGTCTTCCGCTGGTTTGATGAGTTACAACTGCTCGATGGCCTGCTTGGAGTGCTCCTTGGACTCCTCGCTGGTGTTGGGGTTGGAGAGGTTGGCCTGCGGAACGGGTGTCAGCCAGCGATAAGGGGTGTACGAGCCGGAGGATCGTACCTTGTGCCCCTGCCTAACCTGAGCCGCGTGGGCGTCGCCGCTGTCGAGCTCGCCAGACTCCTGCATATCCTGAAGACGGTCCTGGGCGCGCTCCTTCGCCTCGTCGCTGTTGTTGGGGTTGGAGATGGCAGCCTCTGCAGATAAAAGGTCAGAGCGACGATAACGGTGCCGTCCTCGATCACGACGCACTCAGGCCACGAGCGACCTGCAGGTAGGGGTAAAGTTAGAGTGTCCAGCAGGTCAACGCGATGACAACGTACATTTCCGGGGTTGGACATGTTGACCGTAGTGGTGGTGGAGAAGAAGATGTTGTTGTGTGAAGGGTGTGAGGAGAAGATGTGTCTGTGCTGGAATAACGGTAGTTGGTGAGGGTTTATATACCTTTTACAGGCGCTTCGATGAGCGGCAGCCTTGGCAGAGGGTCAAACGCAATTTCCCAATATGGTATCAACGGATCCAAATTGAGACAGCGGACTGACGTCAAGCAAGGTCTTCGAACGGGAGCTACGTCGTTGGTGGAATGGGGATCGGCACGCGGGCAGGCGTTGCGTCAGAGGCATCCACTTGGACTCGATTTATTGCGGGGTGCGGGAGCAAATTCAACAGCTCGACAGCATAAGCGGCTAGCGCTCTGGACAAAGCGAACGGAGCAAACGAAACAAAAAAAAAACGAAGGCGGCGTATACGTAACTACGAGCTCCTGGCAGGCCCTAAATAAACAACGATAAATATGTGCAGGTGAAGGACGAAGTGTTCAATGCGACAAACCCAGGCCGAGAAATTACGCGAAACGTAGAAGGAACCTAAGAGATTAATAAACTAAATGGTGGGAGGGAAGACGGAAGGAAGGTCGTGAGTGGTGTCGTCAGAGTTTCAGCAAGACCTCATCCGTCTGAGCTGATCGAGGACCTCGTGCATGTCGCGCTCCTCGATGTCGTCGTCGTCGGTGCCCAGGCCCAGGAAGTTCTTCCTCCGCGCCTCCGCGATGACGAGGCCCTGATCGCGGCGTTGCATGCCGTAAACGGCGGCGGCATCGTCGGCCCCACGATCCTGAGCCAACGACGCCTTGTGCGACGGGACGGGTGGAGCCACGTCCGGCGGAAGCGCCTCCGCGAGCTCGTTGACCTCGACGCCGAAGAACTTGGACAGCTTGCCGCCCGCCGCCTGCGCACCTGGAACTCGCCGGGCAGCGGCGACGCGGGCGGGGCCGTGGCGGGTCGGCTCGGCGGCGGCATCTCGAAATTGGAGAACGGAGGCGGCGTGGGTGGCGTACGCGCCGCGCCAGCCAGCGTGGTTGGAGGGAGGGAAAGCATCCGAGTAACCTGAGAGCGCGCCGAGCTGCCGGGTCTGCTGGGTGCCGGGCTCGTACTTGGCTGCATCGAGGTCTTGCGCCCGCGCGCAGGAACGGGACTGAGAATAGGAACGGAAAGCTTAGAGTCGGATAGCTGAGTGATTATTTCCTCAGGTTCGGGGGCTAATTCTTCGTCATTTTCCTGCACCATTAAACCTGGGATATCCGAAGAGCTCGAGAGAATAGAGATGAATGAATCACGCAACCGCGCCTTGTCCAGAGGTGACATTGTAGGCGAGAGCGAGCCAGTAGAGATTGAGATGATCGTAGCCAAGGAGTCTCGCTCGAAGCGGTGACGAGTCTCAATGATGGCCTGGTCCTGTGAGTCACTGTGCAAACTGACTGCAGACGTTGACCCGAAGTTTGTGATTTGGAACAGAGCGGTAGGAGGTTTGTCGCCGAAGAGCTGAGATTTGGAGAAAAAGAGGCGGAAAACATCAGAAGAGCATATAAATTGTTGACAAACGGAATAACACACCTGTGTCATTTTCTTTGCACGTTTCACGTTCAGAAGCCTCTGTTGCTCAGTCAGCGGGGCCGACGTCGTCGAGATGCCCGCCTCCGCGTCCGCAGCGTTCTCCACGTCATCCCGATCCTTCGGCCGCTTGGCCCACAAGGATCTACTGCGCTGCAGCGAGCCGCTGCTCTCCGCACGATGCCGCGGCGACACCGGCGGGCTGCCCGCGCCCCTCGAACAGGCCGGAGACGGGGCGGATGTCGAGGCTCGCGGGCCGCCGGTGGCCGCGCGCCTGGCCCTTGTGCGGAGCGACGCCGATCGGCGGGGCAGGTCATCGGCGCTAAGCACTGCGGCGGGGACCCCGTCGGACGCGTAAGGGCGCGGCGTCGCGGGCGGCGACGCCGCGCGGAAGAGCACGTCCGGCGGGATCGCGGTCCCAAAGTGGCGCGAGAGCTTCGCGGCACGGTTGCGCTGCACTTGGTCGACGTTCTGGTCGGCGAGCAGGACGGAGGACGAGGTGGAGTCCCGCCGCCGCTTCACGCCCGGCGAGTCGGGCACGTCCAAGCTGCGTGCGCGCAGCGAAGAGGGCGAGAGGGTCAAGTCTGCAGGATCCTCCATGTCCTTGCTACTATCAGGCCGCGCAAACACAATGGGCGAGGACGGCGTGGTAATTATATCTGCGTACGACGGGCGATTGACGTTCAGAGACGGACGCAGAGCTGACATTGACTTGACACGGTGTACATCCTTCACCTCGAGCAAGCTCCCGCCCGTGCCCCCGAACGTCAAACTCCTCCTCCACGTCTTTCTAGCAGCAGCGGAAGCAGAACGCATCTTGATCGAGCCCATCGGCGAGGTCGGGCGCTCGTGGTCTCCAACAGGCAACGGCGGGATGAGAGGCTCCTCCTCGACGGCCGCCACCGGAATCTCTCCGAGCACGCGACTCAGCTTCCTGACCTTGCGCATCAGCTTCATCTTCTCCTCCTCAGACAGGTCGTTCGTCGTCGGCGGCACCGGGAACGACTCTTCACGGATGGGCGATCGCGGGCTGGACGAGGCGATGAGCGGTGTGTAGGGCGACGAGAGCGCAGAGTCCGCCGCCGAGGTCACCGAGGACGCGTAGTATCCCCCGTGGCGGTTGCTGGTCTCGACCGAGAACGTGCTCGCGGTGCCGTCGCTGTAGGCCGCCTTGACGGGCGACGGCCGCTTGCGGGCGTGTGCGTCGAACGAGGCACGCGAGAACGGCGGCGACGCGAGCTGCAGGATCGTGTGCGAGAACCGGTGGAGGCTGCTGCGCTTGTGCCCGTGGCTGGGCGTGCCAGACGCCATGTTATACGGCGGGGCGACGCCTGGGGGCTGCGAGTGTTAATAGAAAAACAGATGGGGGTAGGTAAGGAGGGCGATGTCTGACACGGCTTTGGATACTGATACGTTGGAGAGCAAGGATGGACGGCGGAATGATGAGTTGGGAACGTTGCGGACGGAGATGAAGGTGGTGGGGAACGCGAGGAGGGAGAAGGAGGGCAAAAACGCAACAGAAAATCCGTCGGTGTCAAGCAGGGGTATATAGCGCATTCTATGCGTGGTGGAGGGCTGGTAGAACCTTTCGAGCCCGACCCGACATCTGAACCTGTTCGCCTAGCGACGACGCCACGGTCTTGCGGCATGGTCTTGGTTACCAAATTAGGCCGTACCTGACCCCCGACGCTTCCTTGCTTCTTTCAAGCGCCCATCCCAAGCCTGACTATTGATACCATCATCCCACATCAGCCAATCAAAACACTCGGAGCAGTTGAGGGCACACCGAGGGAGAGACGGGACCAGCAAGCGAGGGAGGCTGAGGCGAGCGGGCAACTACAGTCGCTGTTACTATAAGATTGTAGTAGTATACTGTAAAAGTAGTCGAGATGAGTATGCGTACAAGTTGTGTGAGTTCCGACTGATCTACCCGCGAACGATAAAATAAAGAGATGCAGAAGAAGGAACGGCGACAGCAACGAGGAGGGGTGGGCCAATAATAAACAGTAAATGCGTGCGGGCTCAAAGGAGTGAAGGATTAGATGTCTAACATGGTGATATTATCGACCATAGAGTTAGTCCGTGTGAAAGGTGACGCAGAAGAGAGTGCAGAGTGGTACGACCTGCCCGGGCTCGTGACGGTGCTCTCGCTCCCGTCCGAGACGACCTGGCTAGAGTCGCGGGTATGTTTTCCGAATAGCATAGACATCCGGAGGTCAGAGGGTAGCCGAACGAGTGAGACACGTTTCGCGGCCCGAGTCTTGTTCCACTCCTCGGCCTGCTCCTCCAGGGACTCAGACGCGGTGTAGAACTTCTCGTGGCCGCCTCGAGAGGACTCCTCGGGGTCGATAGCGGTGGCGCTGCTATCCATGGAGCTCTGCGCGGTCAGCGGCAGCGGTCTAGGCGAGTCCATGAACGGTGACGAAGAGGTATCTGTGAGCGGGGTCGATGCGGGGGAGTCGAGGGCGACGGCGACCGATAACCGTGGCTTCCCATCCGAGCTTGAGGAGGCGCGGGTGTCCATGTCAAACTCTACCGCGGAGTGGAATGAGTCCGCCGCGGACTGCGGCTGCGCGTCGGTTTCGGAGTAGTCGCGGGTGGGAGACGCGGTGGCGCGGTCCTTGTCATCAAGATACATCGAGAGCGTCATCCGCGGCAGGCTCTGTTTCCGCTCCAGCTCGAGCTTCGCCGCGGCAGCGCGCAGGGCCATATTCTTCGTCCGCTGCCAATCGCGCTCCTCCGCTTCGAGGTCCTTGATCAAAACGTCTCGATGGCAACTCAGCTTCTCCAAGTCTAAGCGAAGCTGCATGATGCGCTTCGCCACGTTTAGCACAGCAGCCTGAAGGCGGTCCCGCGTAGCGCGCTGGAAAGGAGTGAGAATCGCGACGTTCTTGACGAAGCGCATATCTGCGTGGAGCTGCGCTTGCTGCGCGGCAAGCTGAGACTCCAAGTCCTGGACTTTGGACCGAATGATTCGCGAGCGCGAGGACAACCTCCTGCCTTCGTCCACGGATTTCGGGGAGAACGCGCCGCTCAAAGTCGACTCCAAGCTGTGCGCGCGAGGTCTCCCGCCCGATCGTATGCTGATGGCATCAATACCCAGAGCGTGGCCAGCCGCTAGTTCAGCCTTCACTTGGTCGAAGGTAGCCTTGAACAGGCGCGCAGGATTCTCCATGGGAGGCGTGAGAGGCTCGTCACTTGTGGCGTCATTTGGAGAACGCGCATGCTCCGGCCATGTCGAGGTCGACTCGGCCGGGGAGGTGGGCCCGTCCCAAGTCAGAATGCGGGGTGAAGAGGTGGGACAGTTTTGGTGTTGAATGTCCCGTAGATGTGACGCAGCAGCAGCCTGCCCTGTCAGTTCGATATCTCTGCCCGACATTCCCAACGATCGCATTCGGACCCCTGCAGTCTTGAAGGTTGCAGCGTAGTTTATGCGTGATATCCACTCGTTCATTTCATGCTCATCGTTGGCCTGGAGCAAGTAATGGCGGCCATCAGGCAGGGCCAGTCGTAGGGTATTCGCGTGCTACATATGCAGTCAGCACTCGTCCTTACCACAGACAAAATTCACTCACCTTGGTGTATGAGCGATCGTAAACAGCGACTGCATCTTTCAGTGAGAGCATCTCGTCCGGTCGGGGCATCATAGCGTGAGGGAGCGATGCGACGCCATTGCCGGCATTCGCAAGAGCTGGTATCGAGGAAGTCCACAGTGGATCGCGAGAGAAGAGCAACTGTGACCCAGTCAACAGTACGCTCCAATCTTTCCACTTCCTGTTCACTTTTCGTCCGCCTTCCAGAATTTCGTCCTTCCGTGAAAGTTGCCCGAACTTCGTGACCTTGAGTGCCGCCGCATCAGGAACGACTGTGAACGTTGGTGCTGACATCATAGCTATAGCACTTGGCCCTCCACCGACGTTGAGGCCAAACCAAGGAGAAGCTGTGTAACGATTCTCCGATGCCACCTCAATGCTAGTAGCCTTGGCGAATGCCCGAAGGAGTTTGTCTTCATCCCATGGACCCGCAGTTCCTTGATAGAAATAAGGGCTTGTCAAGGGTATATGAGAACGGATGTCGACGCGAAGGTCATCCAATAGATTCTGATATATGTGCGAGATAAGCTTGCAGACAAATGCAGGATGGAGATATTACTGACCTTAGTAATGAGATAGTAAGGGTCCACCTTAGTACTTTTACCCAGCAGAGTGGATCCGCTGCCGTTGACGGGGGAAGGCGTGTTCAGTGTAGACAGACGCTTGATAGTCGACCCTTCCGGCATCAAACCACGTTGACCGTTGACATCCAGAGGGTCTTCAATGAAAATGAAGGGGGCGAAGACGATGTTGTCGTAGAAACACTGAGAGATGAAATTATCAGCACACTAATTTGGTCAGAGTTATCGCATAAATGCCTTACGTCGAGGATCTCAGGAGGGACCCCAGGTAATCTCGTGTTCTTGATATAATCCGCCTTTGTCATCTTCCGTTTGTTCGACTTGTTGAAGGCGTCGGTGTGTAGCATGATAAGACTAAATGCAAGGATATATGGCTGGTCTTACAGTGGGGTGAGACGTGTCTTCAGCGAACGATGAGCGTGAAGCTCACCTTCTGAGGCAAAGAGTGTTGGGTGACATTGTCGGTAGCGGCCCGCGAATGCTTCCATGACCCTGTCGATCTGCTGCGTCTCTCTTGGAAGCCCCACGTCCATCAAGAGCCGCCGCAACGCAACATCCAGAGGATCGTGAGCGAAGTCAAACCGAGTGATGTACAACCGCAGGGCTTTGGCGTGAAACTCGTCGGCGCTATGGACAGAAGTGAACATTCAGACAGGGTGAGTTGGCAATGTGTAAGCCGAACATACTTGGCAGCAAGTATGCTTGCGACTTCAGATTTGGAGACAGCTTCCGTGAGCCGTTGAACATAGATCTCAGGAGACTCTTCTTCGTCATGACGGGGTCTCGGTATCTCAATAGATACCTTAGTAGAAGATTTCGACAAGGACGGTCGAGACGACGAAGAGAGACTTGTCGAAGGAGATCTAGTAAACAGCTCTGTCGTACCGTTTCCAGCTACTGGTGATGGACCAGGGGAAGAGCCAAATAGATTCATGGACAAGCGGTGAAGGAATGGCGGATTGGTTGAGGAGCGGGGCCGCGCAGAGACTGGTGGTGAGGTCCCTGGACTGAGAGTTTCTACCGGGCTATCGATCAAGCCGGGAGTACTTGTCATAGGCGCAGACCCAGGGAAGAATGGAGATGCTGCTCCGTCTACTGAGCCAGCTGTCTGTGGTCGCTTTGGCCGACGACGAACAGCAGCTGCAGAAGGCGGGTGTGTGGACTCGGAAATCCCATGGTCCATGGACGGTCGAGACGAACGCGAGGCTGGGAGTCTTTCGGAATGTCGTCTCCGCAGTTCAGAAGTAGGGGAAGCCTCCGTCTGTTCAGGCCGCAAACCAGATGTTTCGCTTATAGAGGTCTCCATGTAGAAGGGGGATACAGGTACCAATGAGGGGAGCATCGGCTGTCCAAGAAAGTTACCAGGAGGAGGGGCCACAACCGGCGTAGGAGTCTGCGAGTCGACCCTCTTTCTGGACCAAAAGGAGCTTTTTCTTGATATCGGTTTCCGTTCTGCCGACTTCTCCTTTGCTGGGCCATCGGAACCGGACAGTAGTGGGCCAAGCGAAAGGCCTCTGGTCCTTCTTTGTTCCCGTACTGCTGCATACGACTGCGCCTGCTCCACCTCCGTCACTTTCTGGAAACTCTTCGCACGGCGTACGACCGAGGTCGAGGAGGATAGCTTGCCTTGCTCAGCATGCTCCGGACGTGGCTCGGACGACACAAATGATATTGAGTTGACATCCGACGGCTCTGCTCCTTCCGCCATCGCGTTGAACATGAGTGGCGGTAGGCCCAGACCGAGCGCAGCTCGTGCGAGAGCAGCAGTACCCTGAGATGTCTCCGGCAGCGAACTGCTGGACGGTTGTGAAGCGGAGGCAGTTGTGGCACTGGACGCCGCAGACCGACGGAGCGAGTCCGCGAGGTTAATCATAGAGCTTCCCCGCTCATAATCCCGTCGGCCTCTGGTATGGTCTGATAGACCTGAACGCGCCGAGACGGACCTGGATCGTCGTCCATGGGGGGAGTAGGCGGAAGGTCCTTATCCCGTGCGGAAATGTTTCTGGCAGGACTTCGTTGCACAACACCATGTTCATCAGCCAAGGAAGAGTTACGCTGAGATGCGCCGGGCGACTGAGTGTTCTGGGGTGTGCGTCGTCGCCAGAGGGGCAATGAGAAGAAATGGGTAGTGGTCTGAGTCGTCGTCACAGCATGCGTAGTGGTCATGGTGGTCTCCGTGTCGAGGTATCGTCGTTCATTGCCGTTCTGTGTGTAAGGAGGAGGTGGTGGTGTCATCGGACGCCCAGTGTCAGTCGACCGGGATGTTCGAGAGGGTGAGCCCTTACTGCCCAGGTGGAATAGGCCAACCATTGCCTAGCAATGTCAGCGAAACTGGAAATGGGGAAGCCAGCTTGACTGCGAGGCGGAGGATTGGGAAACAAGAAAATCAAGGGAAAGGGAGGTGACAACCTGAGCAGCGGACGACTCGAAAGCGGTCGCGACCATTCTCAGTAGACGCCCAGGGATGATCGTGTGGTCTGGACCGAGACAGGCACAAGTATTCATTATGGTCGGGTGCCGCGGCGAGTGCAGAATGTTCAAATCCCAGACATTTCAGAAGCATGGTATCGTAAATGTACACGGTTTACAACGAACGATATATTTCAAGGTGCTTGTACAGCAGTACAACCGGGCGGCGCGTACAGGGGGCGCCTGACGGGCAGGTCGCGTTGTCTTTCGAGGGACTCACATCTGTTCGTACATCCAGTGGCTTCACAATCGCTGAACATCTGGAGGCTTCAGTGAGGGGTCCTGGCTCGCGAGGTAGGTCAAAGCAAATATAATTAAGCAGTATTGCGGAGAACTGGAACTCCAAGTTAGGCAGCGGTTCACAGAGCAACGCAAGCGGCACTCACTCAGAATCACAGAGTCGCCCCGCAAGAACATTTTGCTGATGAACCTGTCCTTGTTGACAGGCTTCTTGTTTTTCCCTTTGGAACTTCAGTCCACATCTATGGATACATCAGTATTGTGGCAAATGCACGCGGAACAGCGCGACTTGCCTCCTTGACGTTCTCCAACACCTAGCGCAACTATAAGCACACAAGTGAAAGGACACTCTTGCGCACTTACCATGTTACTGTGCCTGTCGAAAGCCTTTACACGAGCGAGTAGCTTCTTGTTGTTTCGCAGAGAGATGAGGACTTGCGCGTGATTCCTGACAGCCTGCTGAAGCACGGACAGAGGACCCTGGCTGATCTCATGCTCCTCGAGAGCACGAAGCTGAGCCTCGTCCAACTCGGATTTTGGGACGTGAACGTATTGACTGTGAGGATTTAGCGAACATATTGAGCGGAAATGCGCAAGACGTACCTCATGTTCGCGGTCAAGTAGCAGGCCGTGTTTGTTCCGACCAAACAATGCTCGAAAAGTTAGAGCGTCTAGCGGCCGGTCTGCCTTCACTGTCTTCCCTTCACGCTCGCCTCTTTGCACTCCTCCAAAATACCATGGGTCGCATACAAAAGAAGGGAAAGGCCGGCGCAGCCAAAGCGTATGCTACTCGTACCGCTGCCATAAAAAAAACTACAGTGCTCTTTGGCGGATTTCCGCCGACTATGCATCCTCAAAGGCAAGTCCCTTTGCTTCCCGCCTCAAATGCTCAAGCTTAATGATTCCAGCAAGGTATCTTCCCGCGGGAGCCTCGCCACAAGAAAAGGGCGAATAAGGGATCGTCCGCGCCCACCTCTTTCTACTATGCCAAGGACATCGCGTATCTCGCCCATGAACCAGTACTCAGGAAGTTGCGAGAGCACAAGGCGTTTGCGAAGAAGCTTGCACGGGCTCTGGGCAGGGGCGAATGGAGTAGCGCAAAAAGCTTGGAGGAGCAGAAACCTGTGTATAAGCTTGACCACATCATCAAAGAGCGGTGCGTTATGTCCTTCTGTGCTATGAAGCTCCGGCTGAATATTCTATATAGGTACCCTACTTTCGTGGACGCTGTCCGAGACATCGACGACGCTCTGTGCATGATCTTCCTCTTTGCCACCCTTCCTTCAAGTGCAAAGGTCGCACCTTCCCTTGTCGAGAACTGTGCGCGCCTGGCTGCAGAATGGCAACTGTATGTTATGCACACACATTCTCTGCGCAAAGCGTTCCTGTCAATCAAGGGTGTCTATTATCAAGCCGAAGTGTTTGACCAGACGGTGACATGGCTCGTTCCCTACCAGTTCACACAAAATGTGCGTCATACACCCTCAGTCGCCGCATGCCAGAAAGCTCACAGTGCGTTCTCTTCAGATCCCTACCGACGTCGATGTCCGTGTTATGTTGACCTTCTTGGAGCTCTACCAAACCCTCCTTGGGTTCGTATTCTTCAAGATTTATACCGACGCGGGTCTGGTGTATCCGCCACCGTTAGATTCTAAGAAGGATGAGAGTGGAGCTGGGGTTGGTGCGTTCAGTCTGCAGGAAGCCAAGCGCGCTGCTGGAGCGGTACCACAAAAGGTAAAACAGGTCGAGGTCGATGGCAAGCGAATATCCGGCAAGGACGTGCGCCAAACTATCAAAGCCATCGCAGCCAACGAGCCTGGAGGCGTAGACGTCGAGATGGAAGCGACCACCGAAGCAGCTGAGGAGGACGCTGAGGAAGAGTTCGTCGCTCATACCTCCACCTCAAATCCTGCCGACACTGCCGCACTCCCGACCCTCCAGGCCCTTTCCTCCCTTCCACAACCCAACACTCCAAAACTCTTCTCACACTGCGCCTTCTGGTTGTCGCGAGAGACGTCAAGACCGATATTCGAGTTTTTGACCCGTTCGTTCGGTGGAAGGATTGGTTGGCCGTCTACGCTGGGCAGCGGCTCGCCATTCGATGAGGACGACGGGTCGATTACCCACGTTATCATTGACCGTCCGCTTGTAGCGAAGCCTGACGAGACGGATGAGGAGCGCGAGCGCAGGAGACGGCGCAAATATGTGCAGCCGCAGTGGGTGGTGGACTGTATCAACGCGGGCAAGATCCTGCTGGAGGAACCGTACGCTCAAGGCAAAACCCTGCCGCCCCATCTTAGTCCGTTCGAGGATCGGGAAGGTGCCTACGACCCGACTTTCGGCATCTCTGCTGAAGACGCCGCGTTGGCAAACGAGGACGAGGACGACGCAGAGGATGAAGTTGAGGCAGACGAGGAAGAGGAGGAGGTTGCGCCAGAAAGGGTCGCTCTTAAGGCTGCGGCGGCTGCAGGGGATGCTGCAGCCCTTCGCGCTGCCGAGCTTGAGGCTGAGGCAGCAGGCGTTGACTTCGGCGCGTTCGAGAAGGAAGCTCGCAAGGCCCGTAAGAACGTGCGTAAGGCAGAGGAAGAGCCTGCAGAGCCTGCAGAAGAGGATATGAACAAGATGATGATGAGCAACAAGCAGAGGAAGTTGTTCGAGCGTATGAAGCATGGCGAGAAGAAGCGCAGTGCTGAGGTGCGCATTCTTTAGTTGTCAAGGTTATCCCTCTCACTAACCATACCCTCATAGCGTGCAAACCTCGAGCATAAGAGGAAAGACTTAGACAACGCAAAGAAGAGGCGTCTCAAGTGATCGACTCTTAGTTGTACTTGGTTCCTGTTGTGTGTTCATTATGTATTTACAATTTCTTCTGACATTCGCTTACAGGGCATTTACTGTTAGCCCTTGAACTTGGGTGGAGATCGGGAACTAAACTTTCATGATACAATTATATACACAGGTAGTCATCCTCTCCACGTTCAGTATACTCCTTCCGAATCCTCAATGGTCTTGATCACATCGAATATTTCGCCCATCGCAATCCAAGCGAAGCTTCTGGCACCAAAGGCGTCCCCCTCCATGGATGTGATGCGGAACGCGACCCATGCACGCTCCATCGACTGCTCCGGTAAGGTCCCCTCCTCGCCCGCAAGGTCGAATCGTATCCCGTCAGCAAGCGCGGTCGCTTGCTCCCTCAGCTGCGACATGAGATCCTTTCGCCGGCGAGGCTGCGAGCACTTGGCGACGATAGTCCCGATCACGGCTTCCTCCTCCGTGAGCATGGCATCCCTCTCGTGCGACAAGGTATAGTCCGCACAGATCGTCTGGAGTTGTGAAGCATAGTTCTGATATAACTCCCAGACCTCAGCGATCGTACCCTCCTCGTGTCTGCCGAGTGGAATGAAGCCTGACACCCGCTCGACCAGTGTGAGGTGCACGACGCCTTCGTCGTAGTTGACGTCATCATTGAAAGCGTCGATGATATCTTGTACGGTGGTAACGTCACCTTCGCTGATGTTCTTCCTTTGACAACGTTGGGCTCCTCGCACAGCCGACGGCCGGGAGGTCGATCGCGCGGTAGAGCCTGCCGATCGCTCTCTGACTCGGGTAGAAGTTCTTGGAATTGCCGGGCCCAGTTTCAGGCTCGTTCCAGTCCGGCTTGGTTTTGTACTTGAGCCTAGGGATGCTTGAACGGAGACGGGCTGTCCGCTCTTGGGGTAGTCTACCGCATCTGAGTGCAGCGCCGGATAGCTTTAGGCAGTCCGAATCAAACATTCCTTGGGTACTCTGGTCGGCTATTATGAGCCATGTCGTAGCTATAATGCCCAGGGTCTAGTCGATGAGAAGGATTCAGCTTTGACAGTTCGTAGACCCACAAAACAGCTAAACCTTACATCACTGTTGATATACTCTGCGAAGAACTCGGCCACATCTTGCATCGTACTAGGGCGATCAATAAGTTTCTTCTGAGCTGCAGCGTAGTCGGCAGGGGGCGTAAGTGTGTCGAGGGAGTAACTCCGGCATCATTGTGACACGATACTCATCACCTATCACTAGTGAGTACTTCTCCTTCATATTGTCTTGACTCGGACATACCATCCAGGTCTCCTCCTCCGAGGTAAGATGGTAGCGGACGTGAGCCTGCAAGATTTAAGGTCAGCTATGCGAGTACTGCAAACTAGTCGCTGAATGACTATATACCTTTCGTTGAGAATACCAGGGTGTTACGAAGCGATTCTCTCTCGAACGGCGACCCAGGAGGTGGACGTCCAATACCGTGAGCCACCTGAACGTCACCTGGATGAATTGTAGGCGAGCGTGAAACCAACGTCGGCCCGTCAAGGTAGATGGGGCCGGTTCCGTCCGTGAGAACGATGCATCCAAATACTTCCCTCTTTGAGATAACCGTGGATATCAGCAACACCGACGAGGTTCCATGCGTCCGATGCGGGGATACGGGCATGATGCTTCAGCTCCCGAAGGACGTGGTTGACAGCGTATTCCATCATTTGCGCCAGAACTCGTCGTGGTTGAGCGCACCAACGCCCGAGCTTGTGGAGGCTGAGCCACATGCGGACGGCAGTCGTCGTTTGCAACCTTTCAAACACGGCGGTACGGCACGCCGAGCTCCTCAAGGACCATGATGAAAGGGCGGTTGAGGTAAAATGGGCCTGGTCTATTGAAGGCACGAGCGATTTCGATGGCAGTTGTGTCAGGAGCCTCGAACTTGATCATGGACGGCCGGAGGACAATAGCACGGCCCTTGCAGAGTATGGTCGACGCTGAGCATCCCTTGGAGCCTTGGAAACGAACTTGGAGGCGCGGGGGTACGTTTGCCACCTTGATCCACGCCGTCTACTCGACAGCACCCGCCAGATATCGCGTGCCAGCTCTGTGAGATCGTCCCAACCCCATCCGTGAAACACCACTTCCCGTGACGCATCCTTGATATCGGGCTCTTCAAATATCTCCTCGGCAGTGACTGTAACCGACGAATCCGTCGCAGTGAATGCTTGGGAAATACGAGCGCCGCATCGGCAGGGCAGTAAATAAGCTGGGGATCGCGAGTAAAGTCGCCTAAGCCTGCGATGATCGAACTGGCGTTGACGATCGTGCCGTCGACATGCGTGAACTCCGTGACAAACCACACAGCATGCTCCTTGAGTGCTGACTGCGAGTACGCAAGGAAGTCGAAATGCCGGCCAGCTATATCAAGACCGTTCTTCAGTGTTTCCGACTCTGCGCTTGATGAACGCTTGACCGTCAACCTCGCGGTCAAACCGATACTGCAGATCTGTCTCATCCGCAAAGTTGACTCGGAGGAAGCAATCGTGATGTTCGGGGTAGAGTCTCATAATTCGATTGGAACGTTCGGGATAGGGTCCGTCCAGATGGTAAGACGTCGGGGTGACCGTGACATGAAGGCATTCGAAAGTGTCAGGGGTTGACTGGTCCGCTGAGTCGTTTGCGCTTGACGGGGATATATGCTCTCTCGCATTGAGAGAAGAGGACATTGACAGACATCGTCGGACTCCGCGTGTCATCTGTGTAATAGAACAGCGTCTTTGCCTGAGTAGCAAAGTGTCGAAGGAATGACGTGGTGTAGTCGACGCCTTTCGCGCTGTGCATCCGGGTTATCCCTGCGTGCAAGCCAATGGCCTCTCTCATATCGACGAGAAGACCTCGTGTGAGAGCGTCCACCCTGGAAGGCTATCTTCCAAGGCACTGCCTTCAACCATCTGGATATAGGCCGCCCTGGACATCGAGCGAAGAGGTCGCGTCGTTCAATAGGATAAAGGTAGTCATCTGCCTTCATGCGCGCGTGGCGGCAGAGGTCAGCGGAAAATCCGTGGACCTTCGACGTCTTCGCATACCAACCGAATGAGGTTGAGACGAATGGTGCAAAAGCGGTGTGGGCATCTTCGAACTGGGACCATCGTTGGCGGAGAGATGGTGTGAGATGGTTGTTGAGATTCATAGCTGCCAAAGCAGATGCCACTGCTTCCGAAAGCCCTACAGCTCCCATACGGTCGATAGCTGTGTCGATTTGGGACGCCCGTTTCGTAAGAAGGAGGGTAGCTCAGGTTGAAGCATAGCACGGGGCATGGGGCCTCTCCCTCTGTCGATACCTGCCGACGTCCACATGATCTGCGATGCCCGTATGATGATAATCCGCGTCTCCCGAGACTGAAAGAGCTGGATGCGAAATTCCCTGCGGTCCTCCAAATAGACGAGGTCGCAGCGAGCGTTGCACACCCTTTCCCACTCGATGGAGAAGACATTATCGCGACATTCCCAGCCGAACTGCACCGCGCGGAGGGCGATCGTCCGCGATCGCAGCTCGGTTAAGGATCGACGCAAATCCTCCTCCAAGCGAGGGTCCACGTGAGGGGCTCGTCGAATCTCCCTCGAGTACGTGGGGTCGGGGTTGGTTTTTGCTCTCCTGAAACTTGATCGTGGTACCGATTACAACTGTACGCAAAGGCCTAGCACCCCGAACTCCTGGAGAAACTGGTGCCCGACAGCGGCGGGGAGTGTGAGAATACCCGCTTGTCCCTGACCGGAACCCCTCCCCTTCCTGGGGAGAATAACAACTTTTAGGTTCATTGGTACTTGCAAGCCAGGGTGGCGAGAGTACGCAGGGCTGTGAAAGATGCGGGCGAGCTCGTACTTGAGCTGGTCGCTTGTCGCCGAGAACGCGATGTTCGTCAGCGAATATGTCCATCCTGTGAATACCATAAGTACACCGCTGTAAGATACATTGTACATACACTTACTTCAATATGGTCGACTTCTACTAACTTAGTAGAATGAACGGCACCACTGGCAGCAAAATTGGGTGGTCGTGCTTGCGTGGGGCGAAGGGTGTAAGCGTACGGTGTCCTAGCTATCTGAGCTGGGCAAGGGGCTATGAGATAGCTGCACCGCAGCGCAGCTAGTCGGCTGCTTCTATAGATGACGAACAGACCTTGGACTGGTTAGTACTTCTGGCCGCACGACCTTCCTCAGCGCTCGCGAGGTATAAGGTTCGATTCCTAGGAAGGGGATACTTGGATCTCCAAGCAATGTATTGCAGAGCGCTATGTTACTTGCTGCACTTAATATGTTGGGATATTCTCGGTGCATACTCGTTCTTGTGAATGGTCGTTTAACGAGGCGAAGGCCACTCAGCCTGAGGCTCCTAACCCGCACAGTTGTACTAGTCTTAAAGTCATGACAAATAAGCGCTGAGAATCTGTGGACGTCTGTTTCTGGACAACTTACAATGTTCTAATAGCCTCAATTGATACGTTGTGGGCCAAAGTGTCGGAGACATAGGATGTAACAAAGAAGAAGGTCATGGTGCGAGTCATCGTCGCGTCGTAAGCGCCCACATGCTTCACCATGCATGCGTACCACGATCAAATCACGACTCTTCTTCAAACACGGCAATTAATCTCACGTACGCCACTCACTCATACTTATACAAAACGTTCCAGAGATGCTCGAGCTTTCAGTAAATTTCAATAACGACAACCAGCTATCAAACGTTTATATACGTACAACAATGTACATGGTACAGGACAGATGATATACAACAAGATATACTATAGATACTAACGCGCGGAGAACGTTTTCGCGTTCAGTACACTCCTTCCGAATCCTCAATGGTCTTGATCGCATCGAATATTTCGCCCATCGCAATCCAAGCGAAGCTCCTGGCCCCGGCGTGCCCCTCCATGGATGCGATGCGAATGCGACCCATGCACGCTCCATCGACTGCTCCGGTAAGGTCCCCTCCTCGCCCGCAAGGTCGAATCGTATCCCGTCAGCAAGCGCGGTCGCTTGGTCCCTCAGCTGCGACATAAGATCCTTTCGCCGGCGAGGCTGCGAGCACTTGGCGACGATAGTCCCGATCACGGCTTCCTCCTCCGTGAGCATGGCATCCCTCTCGTGCGACAAGGTATGGTTCGCGCAGACCGTCTGGAGTTGCGAAACATAGTTCTGATAAAGCTCCCAGATCTCCGCGATCGTACCCTCCTCGTGTCTGCCGAGTGGAATGAAGCCTGACACCCGCTCGACCAACGTGAGATGCACAACGCCTTCGTCGTAGTTGACGTCATCATTGAAAGCGTCGATGATATCTTGTACGATGGTAACGTCGCCTTCGTTGATGTTCCTCTTTTGACGACGTTGGGCTCTTCGTACTTCACCGACGGCTGGGAGGTCAATCGCACGATAAAGCCGGCCAATGGCTCTCTCACTCTTGTAGTATTTGCTGGAATCGCCCGTGCTAGTCTCTGGCTCGTTCCAATCAGGCTTGGACTTGAACTTGAGCCGCGGAATGCTCTGGACCGCTGACGGGCTGGCCGCTCTTGGGGTAGTCCACAGCATCCGAGTGCAACGCCGACAGCTTCAGGCAGTCTGGGTCAAAGATACCCTGAGTACTCTGGTCGGCTATTATGAGCCATGTCGTAGCTATGATGCCCAATGTCTAGAACAGGTGAGGTGGATTTAGTTTTGGTCGCTCGTGTTCCTGCGCAACAGCTAAAACTTACGTCGCTATTGATATAATCCGCAAAAACTCAGCCACATCCTGCATGGTACTAGGGCGATCAAGAAACTTCTTCTGAGCTGGAGTATAGTCCGCAGGTGCGTGAGTGCGTCGAGGGAGTAAGTCCCGCATCATGGTAACACGGTACTCATCACCTATTACTGATGAGCGCACTTCTCCCTTCAAAATCCTGACAGAGACATACCATCCAGGTCTCCTCCACCGAGGTAAGACGGTAGTGGACGGGAACCTATGAAGATCTGAGGTCAGTTATACTCCAGCTAGTTAACGAATACCTACATACCTTTTGTTGAGAACACCAAGGTGTTACGAAGCGATTCCTTCTCGAAAGGCGACCCAGGAGGTGGTTGACCGATGCCTCGAGCGATCTGGACGTCACCTGGATGTATGGTGGGAGACCGTGAAACCAACGTCGGCCCATCAAGGTAGATGGGGCCAGTACCATCCGTCGGAACAATGCATCCGAATATCTCTCCCTCTTCGAGATACCCATGAATGTCAGCAACACCGACGAGGTTCCATGCGTCCGGTACAGGTATACGGGCATGATGCTTCAGCTCCCGAAGGACGTGGTGAATCGCGTAGTCCATCATTCTGTGCCAGAACTCGTCGTGGTTGAGCGCACCGACGCCGAGTTTATGGAGGCTGAGCATGATGGAGGTCATTCGGAACGAACCTCCAAGACCGTATGCCTCCAGTAGACGTGCCGAGTTCTCCAAGAAGTTTACCGCTTGCTGCGCCGCACGGACGGCGTCGTCTTGCAACCTTTCAAACACGGGGTATGGCACGCCGAGCTCCTCAAGGACCATTATGAAAGGGCGGTTGAGATAAAATGGACCTGGCCTATTGAACGCGCGGGCGATCTCGATCATGTCATTTGTGTCGGGGGCCTCGAACTTGATCATGGACGGCCGGAGGACGATAGCACGACCCGTAAGAGTATGGTCGACGCTGAGCATCCCCTTGGAGCCTCGAAAACGAACTTGGAGAGCGCGAGGGTATGTTTGCCCCTTTGACCCGCGCCGTCTGCTCGATAACGCCTTCCAGACATCGCGCGCCAGTTGTGTCGAAATCCTACCAACTCCATCCGTGAAACACCACTTCCCGGACGAATCCTCAATATCAGGCTCTTCAGATAACTCCCCAGCAGCGACTGTAACGGACGAATCCGTCGCAGTAAATGCTTGCGAGATACGTGCGCCGTATCGAGCGGGACAGTAGACGAGCCGGGGATCGCGAGCCCTGAAGTCGCCTAAGCTAGCAATGATGGTCCTTGCGTTGACGATCGTGCCATCGACGTCTCTGAACTCTGAGACAAACCACACGGCATGCTCCTTGAGGGCAGACTGCGAGTAGGCGAGGAAGTCGAAGTGCCGGCCAGCTATATCGAGACCATCCTTCAGGGTTCCCCCGACTCTGCGCTTGATGAACGCTTGACCGTCAACCTCGCGGTCAAAGCGGTACTGCAGACCCGTCTCATCTGCAAAGTTGACTCGCAGAAAGCAATCGTGATGCTCGGGGTAGAGTCTCATGATGCGGTTGGACCGCTCGGGGTAAGGTCCATCCAAATGGTAGGTGGTCGGGGTGACCGTGACGTGAAGACATTCGAAGACATCGGGGTTGACTGGTTCGCTGAGTCGCTTGCGCTCAACGGGGGTGTACGCTGTCTCACATTGAGAGAACAGGTCGTTGACAGACACCGTCGCGCTCCGCGTGTCGTCTCCGTGGGAGTACATCGTCTTCACTTGGGTAGCAAAGTGTCGAAGGAATGACGTGGTGTAGTCGACGCCTTTCGCCCTGAGCATCCGGGTTATCCCTGCGTGCAAGCCAATGGCCTCTCTCATATCGACGAGAAGACCTCGTGTGAGAGCGTCCACCTGGAAGGCTATCTTCCAAGGCACTGCCTTCAACCATCGGATATAGGCCGCCTGGACATCAGGGGCGAAGAGGTCGCGTCGTTCGATAGGAAAGAGGTAGCTATCCGGCTTCATGCGCGCGTGGCGACAGAGATCGCGAAAAATCCGTGGACCTTCGGCATCTTTGCATACCAACCGAATCGAGTTTGAGACGAAAGGGGCAAAAACAGCATGGCTGTCTTCAAATCGGGACCATCGCTGGCGAGGAGAGGGAGGAGAAAATTCATCGGAGAAAACTGTGCTTCCCGAAATTCCCAGCCAATCCAGAGATCCCATCCAATCAATAGTAATTTCGATTGGAGACTTTTCGGTTTCGTAGGAGGGAGGATAGTTCAAAGAGAAGAATAGCACGGGAACCTGGGGCGTTTCTCCATTGTCCATGCCAGCTGATGCCCACAAAATCTGCGACGCTCGTATGATGATGATTCTCGTCTCTTGAGACTGGAAGAGCTTGATGTGGAATTCCCTTCGTTCCTCGATGTAGACGAGTTCGCAACGAGCGTTGCAGACCCTTTCCCACTCAATCGAGAAGAAATTGTCACGACATTCCCAACCGAATTGCACTGCGCGGAGAGCGATCGTCCGCGATCGCAATTCGGTTGCGGATCGACGCGAGTCCTCCTCGACGCGAGGGTCCACGTAGGGGGCTCGTCGAACCTCCTCGAGTGCGTGGGGTCGTGGTTGCTTATAGCTCTCCCGAAACTTGATTGTGGTGCCGATTACAACTGTCCGCGACGGCGTCGTACCCCCGAACTCCTGCAGGAATTGGTGCCCCACAGCGGTGGAGGGGACTGTAAGGAGACCCGATTGGCCCTGCCCGGAACCTCTCCTTTTCTTGTCGGGAAAAATGACCACGTTTAGATTCATCGGTACTTGACCGCCAGAGCTGCGAGAGTATTCAGGGCTGTGAAATATACGGGCAAGTTCGTACTTCAGCTGCTCGCTGGTTGCGGTGAAAGCGATATTTGTCATAAAAATGTCCATTCTGCACATGCCGTGAGTACGAGATAGAGAGGCATATCGGAGGTTTATCGCGTACTTTCCTGAGAGCGATTGCAAGGGTCGATCAGACAGCTGCGTGCCACTCTGCGAGATTGGATCGTCGTAGTGTACGTGCAAGGGGTGGGTTCCTGCACGCTCACAGCGTCCTAGCTATGGGAACAATCCGGGGCTGTGAGATAAGTGTTCCGCAGCGCACCCAGTCAGCTGCCTCTAAAGGTCAGCAGAAGACCGTCGCGGTCTTCTGGCTGCACGGCCACCCGTGTCAGCGCTGCCGCGAGGTATAAGGTTAGATCGCCAGGTATGGGATGCTTGGATCCCTCGACAGCGTATTGCGGAGTGCTTTCCTACCTGCCGCGCTGGGATATGCTTGAAATATGTTAGCCTTCAAAGCTTCAAGGATAACTCGCAGACGAGCCTCGCGAACGAAGGTCCTTAACTCCTATTCAACCCGCGTATCAAAACGGCTGTAGTCTTGAAAATCCAGACGAGTAAACACGACAACCCACGGTCAAATATTTCCGGATGACTTACATTGATCTGGCCTGCATCATGAGTGCAACGCCTGAAACAACATCGAGAGGAATCAGAGGACAGTTGAAGTTGGACGCATCATGCAAGACTCGAGTCACTGGTATGATAAGCGCCCACATACTGCCTGACTTATGTTGGACTCATAATGAACTCTTGCGGACGGCTCTGCTGACTGTAACATGCTGTACTTACGCAAGTCTCAATGATGAGACCATTATGTAAAAACTTTCGAGGATGCTCAACTTTCAGAGACTACATTCAAGTAATTGTGTGCGTGCAATGATGTACAAGACAGATGATATACAACATGATACTAATATCCAGAAGGGCGACCGCGCCTGCGAGGATCTCACTGACCGCCACGAAGACGAAGGACTGTACGATTGATGAGCTCATGCTCCAACGAATGGACGAGACGATGCTTACCAAGGTGGAGAGTGCTCTCCTTCTGGATGTTGTAATCCGAGAGAGTCCTGCCATCCTCCAACTGCTTGCCGGCAAAGATCAAGCGCTGCTGGTCGGGAGGGATACCCTCCTTATCCTGGATCTTCGCTTTCACGTTGTCAATCGTGTCGCTCGACTCGACCTCCAAGGTGATTGTCTTCCCCGTGAGGGTCTTGACAAAGATCTGCATACCACCACGGAGACGAAGGACGAGGTGAAGGGTAGACTCCTTCTGGATGTTGTAATCAGAAAGGGTACGGCCATCCTCGAGCTGCTTGCCGGCGAAGATGAGACGCTGCTGGTCTGGGGGATGCCCTCCTTATCCTGAATCTTCGCCTTCACGTTGTCGATCGTGTCGGAGGACTCGACCTCAAGGGTGATGGTCTTTCCAGTCAACGTCTTAACGAAGATCTGCATACCACCACGCAGACGTAGGACTATAATGCAACACGTTAGCTACAAGTTAACAAAGGGACAGTAGCAATGAGGCTCACCAAGGTGAAGGGTGGACTCCTTCTGGATGTTGTAGTCCGACAGCGTACGGCCATCTTCCAGTTGCTTGCCGGCGAAGATGAGACGCTGCTGGTCTGGGGGATACCCTCCTTATCTTGGATCTTCGCCTTAACGTTGTCGATCGTGTCAGACGACTCGACCTCGAGGGTGATGGTCTTGCCCGTGAGCGTCTTGACGAAGATCTGCATACCGCCGCGGAGACGGAGGACAAGGTGGAGAGTTGACTCCTTCTGGATGTTGTAATCCGAGAGAGTGCGGCCGTCCTCAAGCTGCTTTCCAGCAAAGATCAGACGTTGCTGGTCTGGGGGGATGCTGCAGGGAAGGGGAGTCAGCTACTTCTCAACAAGAGCGCCACTGCGCGACTTACCCCTCCTTGTCTTGGATCTTGGCCTTGACATTGTCGATGGTATCCGAGGACTCAACCTCGAGAGTGATGGTCTTTCCCGTGAGAGTCTTGACAAAGATCTGCATGGTGGTGGTTGTGTAGAGCGAGGTGAAGAGGCGATAAGAGGTTAGGGAAAGGATGAGCAGCTGGTCGCTGCGGTCACTGCATATATACCCCGCGCCTCGGAGTTTGAATTTACCCCGGGCTATGCTTGGGCCCGATATGGAAAGTCGAACATACCAGAAACCACTCCTCGCCTCTCGTAAAGGCTGAATTACAGAGCGATAGTACGAGCTCCGTATGGAACACAGCATCGTATTATTTGCCAGTAATATACAGTTTGATAGGATTTTGGAATAAAGTCCACGCTGACAAAAGTACTATGCTGTCAAGGTATTCCTATCGTACCAAATGCGAATGGTCAAGTCTTTCTCCATCGACGCAGAAGCGATGATGGGGCGGTGTGGGTGGCTCTGCATCATGAGTCAGTTCACAACCTACGCAGCCAAAGATTTCAGGAATACTGACCGCAACTGTGATGACCACATCTGGCCATTGTATCTGTCTCAGCTGCGCAGCATATGCAAAATAATGACGTAAACGTACCTCTGTGGCCGTCCAGAGTTTGAACAATTTGACGGGTTTGGAGATCCCATAGGTATACTTTACAGTCTTCACTACCACCTACAACATGCTTTCCCCCGGGCGCGAAATCCACAAATATCGAGTATGTGCGATCTGTGTGTCCCTTGTACGTCTTTACGCAGCGAGAGGTCTGCGTATTCCATAGACGGACAGTGGAGTCTTGGGTAGAGGCAAGGATGAAGCGCGAATTTGGGGTAAATTTTATGTGCGAGCTACGCAATTTTAGATAGGAAAGAAGGAATGTCATATACGCGTACCATATGGGGTTATCATCGTCGACAAGAGTCTTCAGACATTGGCCTGAATCCGCGTCCCAAATACGACTATAGTAATATGCTTCAACCGGAATGTGCCTTGCACCAATCCGAGTTCCACTCACATTAATCCATCCATTGCGCAGGATGCTATCAATGTTCCGTCATGATTGAACGTTACTGCAGTCACAGGATCCGAATGCGCGGGTAGCGTCTTGAGAGGTCTTCCTGGATAGCTCATGTGAACATAGTGACATTCAAGCAGCTACGAAGGCATACCTCGCGCCACATCCCATACACGCACAGTCTCGTCAAAGCCTCCAGAAACCAGCATGTTAGACAATGGACTGAAGTTCACGCAGAATACGAAGTTTGTGTGCCCGTTGAGCACTTTCGCCATGGCAAGCTATACAATGCAAGCAAATTTAGGTCAATCAATAGATCTAGACGGCAGCAAGCGCACCTCCTCCATGCTCCATATCCAAATAGTCTTGTCGTCCGATGCAGAAGCCAAAAATTCGCCGTCATGGGACCAAGCAATGTCCGAGATGCCTTCGGTATGGCCCTCGAGCGTTTGGATGAGCTCGCCGTGCTCGACGTCCCACAACTTCACGACCTTGTCGGCAGCTTCCGTACATAAGTCATACACGGCACGAGAGGCTCATGATGCTCACCACAAGATGCGAGTATGGTGCCGTCCGGGCTGAACTTGATGGCGGATATCGACCGGGTGTGTCCACTCATGATGTACTTGGTTCGGTAGTCTGGTGGTCCATTTGACTCTGGGGGAGGCGGCGGTATCGGCGTAGCTGGCATTGCCTCAGGGCTATGTTCTGGCTGGTCCCACATCTCCGGCTGGGGTCGCGCTGGGCTGAGGCGACGGCCATCCCGACGCGTCTGTAGGAGGCTCAACGGACATGCCATTTGGCTCTGGGGCCTCTTGCCCTTCCAGCGCAGTGTCTGCCGGTTCCTCTGGAGATTCCTGAGGTGTAGAATCTTCGATAGCGCCGTCGACGTCCATGCTAACCTGAGCTTTGTGCAGTTTGAGGTGAAAGAGAGTAAGCCTGTGTCTGGCTCGTACGCCGTCCAATGAGGTTCGAGAATGAGAGTTACAGCGGGCGCTAACTGAACTTTTCGAAATGTGCCCAGAGAGAAGCGCCCTCATCCTCATCCTCGTTCTCGCTCTCACTGAGACTTGCCTCTCCACTTGTCCAAATAAGCTTTGTTGGGTCAGGAAGCAAGACAATTAACAATTACATCACGAGCATGTCATACGCATCAAGCTGGGCCACTCCTGAGACTCGCACAGAGCTGATCGAAAACCTGGTGTCCGGAGTCGGTGAGGTGCAGTCAATCCATATCCTGGATCCATACTTACCGTCCCATTGCGTCGTAACTAGATCGGTATAATCCATCTAATGTCGGTATTCTCGAGGACTACCTCTTCCATCAAATCCGGAGCGAGGAGTATGACTGCCTTGCCAACCTCGCCATCCTGAAGCTGTAAGCCCCTCCTCCAATCCCCCGTTCCATCCACACTCACCCTCGCATGCAGCTACCAATTCAATCCCGACCTCTACAACGCGGATGTTGTTGTCAACATCCTGCTCAAGACGCTGACCGCGCTCCCGCTGCCTGACTTCAACCTCTCCATCGCACTTCCTCGACGAGCGACACGCGACGAGCAACGCCGACGAGCCAGACCCGCTGCCCGCGCTGCTCCCCGTTCTTCAGGCGCTGCACACCCTGCTGCAGCAGTGCCGCTTCCCCGCCTTCTGGTCGCTGTACCGTTCCGAACGCGCGGAGTCGCTGCGGGACAACTACACGATCGAGGTCGTCGGCTTCGACAATGCCGTGCGCGAGGTTGTCGTGCGCGCAGTGGGCGCGGCGTTCCAGAGCATCAGCAGCCAGCGGCTCGGGTCGTATCTCGATCTGTCAGGTGGGTCACCTTGAACGTATGCATGAGGGGATGTGTGCTGACGGGTTTGTGCAGGAGACGAGCTTGCAAATTTTGTGCAGAAGCAGGGCTGGACCCTCGACGCCTCAACAGGTGTGGTTGCGATCCCACCAAGCGCAGACAACCAGATCGAGTCAACTGTCGTACAGGAGAATATTCAGCTGCCTCGTGCGTTTCTTACTGCTACGTTTTATTCGCGAACTCATCCATCGGTTTGCAGAACTAGTCAAAATCGTCACCCACGCGCAAGCAGCATAATCTGTAAAAGTCATTTTGTATTCTGCATGCTACAACATGTTATTCGCTGTGTACATTGAACTCTAAGATGTGATTGCGCGGATTCAGAGCAGTCCATTGTGGGGTATGCGTACCAGACTCGGAACAGGTAGGTGGGTATACTTTACAGCACGCTCACACTCCGCCCTCCGCTGTTGACCAAAACGCTGCTGCCGTGCCCCACGCCGCCATGACTGTCGCGGCGACAAGCAGCAGGACGTCCATGGGTGTGCAACGGCGCGCGAGCGCGACCTTCGCGGAGATGGGCCCAATGACGCACAGCAGGAACGCGGAGAACGAGCCGAGGAATGCCATCATCGCGCTGAACTCGGGTACGAGGATCGACACGCTCACGGACACAAGTGTGAACACCGCGCGCTCGAGCGCGGTGAAGACCCTCCGCAGTGCGGCGGCGCGCTCGGCGGGCTTGTGTGGCGGCGCGTCGTGTGGCGCGGACTTAGCGGGGGCCCCGTGGCCGTGGTCTTCCAGAGAGGACGGGCTCGTGTCGATGCCGAGCATGATCTCGAGGGTGATATTCAGCTGAGCGGACGTCAGTACCGTATATGCGTGGCAGCCAGGCGAGAATACGTACTGGACGAGTCGCCAGTGCGAACTTGGACAGCGGGGCAATGACCAGACCCCAGACTGCGACGCGGTTTAAGGCGGGACTGTACCCAGGAATCCGCATCAACTCTTGGCTAAACTACGCCGCTCATTGGTGAGTATCGGTTAGGAACGCTGAAAACAGGAAATATGCTCACTTCGTCGCTAACGTCGTTACCAAACATGAGGTAGCCCATGACACCGATAATGGTGTAGATACCTGTGGCGATGCCGAAGGCCCAGTTAATGGCAAGGTCAAACTGGGAGGGGTCGATCATGTCCCTGGCGAGTGAAGGGATGACAGCGTGCCCAGAGAGCTACGCCAGATGACAATGTCAGCACGAGGGAATCTCTGCGACAGCACCAGAATGGGCTTACCCCTGCCATGAACAGCCCAAAAGACAGACCTAGCTGACCGACACCGGCGAACTTCCAGCTCGTGTGTGCAGGATCCCAGAGGCTGCCTGGAGCCTCGGTCTTAGAGAAGCCGTCGATGAACATGGTTACGACCAAGAAGAGTGTCGCCAATATGCCAATCATTGAAGCATACGAGAGCACGGAGAGGGGCATGAGGACTGTTGGGATCAAACTACGAATGCGAGTCAGTACCGAAATGCTCAGGAACTTTTGAACTGCGCTCACATCGCCAAGCCCAGTATTTTGTAGGCATTTGAAGACAAAGCGGGCAGAACAGCATGCAGCGAATCCGCGTATAAGGTGACAAGTGCCACACTATCAAAGGCAATGAGTAAGCGCAAAGCTGATGTTACTAAACTGTCACTTGCCTCACGGTGAAGAGTTCAAGGCAGAATAGCGCACTGATGAGTGGGCTTGACCGCGACCCGAATGCTTTACGTCCGATGTCAGAATACGACCGCAGTTTCGGGTCGTCGAGGATAATGTGTGCAAGGATTTTGGCCCTGCAGTCAATCGCATCAGTTTTTGCTGGAATATGCGGATAGGAGGGAAACGTACGTGTAGCACGTAATAAAGCCATAAGAGATCATCAGAGTTATTCCTCCTATCCAGCCGGCGTACGCAAATGCTAGTGGTTCAGAGAGCATGCCAATGCCCAACAGGATAGCTATTGCGTTAAAAAGCTAGCTCTATATGAGCACAAAGTGAAACGCTGTTGCTACTAAACAAACTTACCGTCTGTCCGAACGTGCTTTGTCCCGCCTGGACTGCTTTCGTCGCTCTTGAAGCATTACTTCCTCTCCTGCTCCGCACGCTGATACTCAGCTGGGACTGGCGGCGCGTCAGCGTCGTTGGCGGGCCATCCACCGGCATCGCGATGCTCGGCAGAATCTCGCTCCCAGCAGCTGGCCGCGGGGGCTCAGCGAACGTGAGAGCTGAAGGCTTGTACGACTGTGGCTGCAGTAGTGGGGTGTCTTCGCGCGGCGCCGACGCGGGGACGCGAATCGGCACTACCGTGTCTTCGGTCGACTGGCGGTGCACCGGGCGCGGCACGAGGAACGTACGGCGCGCCGCGGTGGAGGGACCGGGCGTAAGGTCCTCGTCCCACATCAGGTTCCCGACGGCTGTGTGGGGATCGTACTCCACTGCGTCGGCGTCGGCATGCTCGTCGTCGCCTTCGAGCTCGCGCTCCTCGTCAATGACAGATTCGATATCATCGTCGAGCTCGTCGTCTGTGGCCGACGCAGAGACAGACACAGAGTCCGAGAGGTATCGCTGCGCGCGCCGGTCTGCACGACGTCATTTCAGTTAAGCTCATTACGCTTCAGAGGAGGCCGACGGGGGACTCACAGGCCTCAAAGGCATCGCGCACGCTGGTGCTCGAGTACGAGCCGAGCACGAACGAGTTCGGGATGGAGGACATGGCGGGGTCGTGGCAGGTCGTTCGAGGGGCGTTATCGGGGCTCTGGAGGGGGGTTCTTGCGAGGGCGCGGTGCCCAGAGCTCTGTGGTTGATAAGGGCTCTAACGGACGTCCGTCCGAGTGCCAGCACCGCTGCAGGGGGAAGAAGGAGATGGAGCTAGCCCGGGAGACAAAACCCTCCCAGAAATTTATCGACCCGTCTCGAAGCCCGTCTGTGGAGGATCGTCCGCCCGGCCAACATCCATTACGTCCCCCGCAGCCGCCTCCAGGACGCCAGAAACGACATCAGAGGCCTTCGACGTCGGCAAACGTGGGGGCATCAGACCAGCTGAAGACGCAGAAATCAGAGAATCGGCGAGCAGAGCGTCTTCGAAGTTTAAAAGAGAGGTGTGAGCGGTTCACCAGACCCAGAGCTCCGCCCGCACTTCAAATTCTGCGCTCACGGCGCCGGACACAGGACTTGCATGTATTAAATTCATCTGCTCTACAAGAATCCCAACAACAACAGCATGCCACCAATTGATGAAGGAGGGTAAGTACGTGCCCATTAAGGGCGATATCTATTAGTCTATGTACCGTAGAATGCGAGAGTAACCGAGATGAGAGTAGGACCGTCCTTTCGTACGGATGATGCGAGAGATTTTTGCGTGCATTACGAAGCGTTGACGGCCCTGCGGTTCGTCCACTGCATGTATGGCTCGCGCGAGATGTCCGAGCCCGAGTTCTTCGTTCGCGCACTGCGCCGCGCCTCTGGCACCACCGCCCTCGCTTGGAGGTCCTACTCAACCGTCAGTGGCTTGCCCTCACATCCAGCGCAGAATACACTCACCGCCGTCCGCCGCCGCATCCCCGGCGCAATATGCGGCCACCACTTCGTAAACGCGTTCTTCAGCGCGAGCTCGCGCACGCCCTTCGGGTTCAGCCACGCGACGAACGCGTCCAGGGTCTCGACGTCGTCATACACCGCCCACTCGCCCGTGCCGAGCATGCCCTCGGCCGTCTCCTCCGCCTGCCGCCGCTGCGCGACGTCGCCCTCGCGCCGGCGCAGCACGTCCGCGTCGAACTCGCTCGGGCCCTGCAGGAACACGCGCCCGGTGCCGTACTGCACGCTCCCGCCCATGCCGAGCAGGCTCGCGGCGCCCATGCCGTCGAACCACCACACGCGGTTGAAGAACCGGTCGCGCCCGAGCGGCTTCACGCGCACCGCGCCGAGCAGCTTGCGGAAGTCGCGCTCGATCTGCTCGAGCCGCCGCTCGCACTTGGCGACCTCCTCGTCGAGCCGCCGGCTCTCTGCGAGGGCCTGCTTTTGCGACGCCTGTTTTGCGCGTGCGAGCTGCCGCTCCGTCGCCTGCGTACGCCGTGCGTTCTGCCGTGCACTGGGCGCGGACGAGCCCGTCTCGGTTTCGCCGTCAGACCCAGGCGCGTCGGAGAGGTCACTTGAATCCACGGGTGTCTCGCCGGCACCGTTCGCCTTTTTCTCGCCGGTCTTCTGCCCCTCCTTGTTCTCCCCGAGCAGAGCCGCCATCTCCTCATTCCTGCAACATTAGATCAGTAACCTGTAAAAGCTAAGCGAAATATGACTGGAAAACATACAGCTGCTTCTTGTTCCTGTTGACCTCGATCTTCTGCTTCCGCAGCTCCGTCAGCTGTTCCTCGCACGTCTCCATATGCGCGTGGATCGCCTTGCTCGACACCGCCAGGTTGCACATGAACGCCAGGATCGCCGCCTTGTGCGCCGGCGGCAAGAGCGGGTACCGGTCGCGCGGGTGCACACGCTGCCAGACGTGCGGCTCCTCGTCCGGGAACTCGAAGAGTAGGATGGCAAACACGGAGGCCAGCTCGGGCAGGGTCTCTGTCGTAGCATGCTGCACCATGTCATGCATTAGCATCGCGGTAACAAACGTGCAGGGCCAGATGGCGCGGACGTACGTCGTGCAGACACCCGACAAGGCTCTCCTCCCACCCGTCCCTGCCCTCCGCATGCCGCAGGGGCGCACGCTCCCAGTTGTTGCCGACCTCCGCCGCCGCCTCCCTGATGTCGGACAATGGCACGCCGTCCACTCGGTAGTTCCACCCGACTTTGACTGCATGATGCGTGATGGAATGCACGCCGGTGTGTCGGGCAAATGGCACTGTGCGCAAGTTGTAGATCAGGGTTGAGTGCACCTCGGCGATGAGTGGACAGGCGGGCTCCATGACAGAATGTCGGAGGGCGGCGTCGTACTCATCCATGGTGAAGGAGGACAGGTGGAGGGGAGCTCTGTATGCATGCATATAGTGAATGATTTCGCTGGATTAGAATGATGGTGCTCACCCATACACGACAAGGAAGTTCCACGACATGATAAAGTTCTCATTCGCGTGCCGGTCTGCGCCAAACGGCATCGTCGCCACGCTCGGGACGGGCCTCGCGAGCTTCATGCCCGCCTTCGACTCCTTGCTGCCAATCACGACATCGAGGTCCTCCGTCGGGTAGCGCACCGGCTTTTTCTTCTTCTTCTCCGCCGCCAGCCGCTCGTTCTCCTCCTTTGCCTTCGCCGCTTTCTGCGCCTTGTCCTGCGCCTCGCGCTCCTTCCGCTCTGCACCGCATAATATGCAAAACAGTCAGCGAGAACAGATGGAGTGGAGGGTGATGCACACCTTTCTCCTCAAGCTGCGCAGCCATCTTCTTCTGCTTCTTGGTTGGTGGGCCCTCCTTGTCCTCCCACGCCTTCCGTCGCTTGTCGCTCTCGCCGCGCTTGAGGTCCTCGACTGTCTTGCGGATATCGGCTGGCATGACGCTGTCCACACCGTACCGCGCGGCAATGCTCGGCTTCACTGTCCACGGCGAGGCGACCGCGGCCTCACGGTCCACGCACTCGCGGATGAAGCGTCGCAGGATGGATTTCGAGAATGAGAGGCGGTCGCGGCTGCCCATCACATGCCTTGCGTTAGTACGGTGCGGAGAGGAGAAATGGATGGGGCGGCGCACCCCATGTCCGTGCACTTGACGTCCATCAGGCTCCCACTGTATTTGCTCTTGCCCACCTCCTTGCCCTTGCTCTTCTCAGCTGCCTTCGGCGGCGCCTGCTTGTCCTCCTCGAGAATCTGCACCTTATAGTAGTACCGTGCAGGGTCGTCACGTGCAGCTGCATCCTTGAGCGACACACGGAGGTCCTCCGCAATCTTGTGTATTGGCGCGGTTTCGTCGTCCGAGAGTGGGGTCGAGGAGGATGAGGATGTGGACGCGGCTGGCTGGCGTGGCGGGAAGACTTGCACAATGCGGGCAAGGTACCTGTGGTTGGTTAAGATTGATGAGAAGTAATGGGAAGGATAAAGGGACGCACTTGTCGCCTTGGATGTCAATGAATGCTCCTGCTCGGTGCGGTCAGTAGACGTTCGAAGATGCTATGCAGGGTAGGCATACTTTCATCTGGGTAGTACCTGTCCTTGAACCTGTCGTACACAGCCTCCACCAGGTGGTCAAGTCGCCCGACGACCTCTGGCCACAAAATGTGATTATGCTATATGAATGGAAGCAGAGGTGGACGTACGCCACTGGACGGCCTTCAGCACGGCAGCTTTAAGAGGCTCGGGGAAGCGTGAATGCATTGTCCGGGCTTCGTGCTGCTCGCTCTCGAGGGCCTGGAAGTAGTCGAGCCCGGACTTGCCAGTGACCTCGCACTGGAACTGCTTGCGCCGGTAGAAGGACATGCGCGCCGCATACGCTCTGCACCACAACCTTCAGCATGCCAGGTACAGACGGCAGGACGGGCGTGCGTACTCGTACGTCTCAAAGACCTCGCCGGTCTGGGCGAGGTAGTAGACCTCCTTGTGCGGGTCGGCGTCCTGCAGGTTCTGGGCGGGCTCGGTGAGCAGGACGCGCTTGCGGCGGCAGGTGGGCATCGCGGGGGCCGGCGGGGGGCGGATGGAGGGCGATGGTGGGGGCGCGGAGGAAGAAGGGGATGGGCGGTTGCAGCCTGGAGGGAGGTGTTGGATACCGAGTCTGCGTGCGGCGGCCGTTTTCGCCTCAGTGCGTCTCTCGCCGAGCCTCCCTCAGCTCCGGTCCTTTGGCTCGGTGGCCACTGCACTTTATTGGGCGTCGCTTTTGGAACAAACGCTTCTTATTGCGGACATGCTGGCCATTGTTGCAGTGCTGGTGCTTGTGTATGATTTTTTGAGGACTGTGAGTACTTGCTAAGCCGCAGCGGGAGTTGTTCGGCGGGGACACCTCGCTGTGACATTTGTCCTAGATTGTCGCTTTCCAGCTTTTTATTCATCTGCCAGGGGCCTGACATGCATGGTAGCGGTCATAGAAAAGGGTATCCAGGTCATAGATGTGTGCAGGGTCGTCAAAGACTGGATTGCTGAAGTCGACCATGAAAGCTTGTTTCAAGCCTGTCAGTAGCTTCATTTACCACATTTCCGTAACAGGCGAAATCCTGATCATATTTTTTAAAGGCTGCAAGAGTCAAGGAGGTGCGGGATGGGTGGTACAAGATACAATGCACACAAAAAACCTGCACGACCATAACAGCAGGCACAGATGAAATGCCGAGCAAGGGAGAGCAGGTGCACAAATACGAACGAGCGTTAGAAGATACCAAGTCGAATATTTACGATCTCCAGTAAATCTCTAAGTCGGGTTACACTGAGGCTACTGCTGCAGCGAGTGCGACGTTGCCCGCAGCTGAGCCTACGAATTTTCTCAGCTGGCGTGACCCGCTGGCGGCCGGGGGAACGAGCGGAGACGGCCAGGCGGCGGCACACCTGTGACACCGCCGCACGTGCCGGACGCGTCCGCTTCCGCGCCCGTGACCCGTGTGACTTTACGCGCCTCGAGGCTAGTCGCGTTCCACATCCACAGCCCAAGCTATCGAGAAATTTCCAGAAATATCTGCATTTAGGCTGACATACCCTACACTTTTGCCCTACCAGAAAGCTTGAAGATATTTGCCTTGCCCGGTCTCTCCCACCCTTCCGGCTGCGCCCTCTGCGCACATCCCTCCTTCCCTCCCCTCTCCCAGACTCTCTGAAAGTACGCCCTCAGATTCGGGCCAGGCATCTTGCTCTGCATTTTCCATCTGTTTTGCCTCTTCGTATGCGGGCCTCTCCCATTTGAACCCTCTGTGCACCATGTACGCCAGGATCGGGAAGAATGCACAGTCAGCGAGCGTGAAGGCGTCCCCAGCGATGAATGCCGTCTTCGCTGCGTACACCTCCCAGAAGTCAAGCTCGGCGTGAACATCGCATATAAAGGCGATACGGTCTGCATCCGCGAGCGGGCCTGAGGACCCCTTTTCGAAATGCGCGTCTTCGAGTGCGTCGTAGATGTTATGTAGGTTCTCAGTCTCTTGCATGCGGGTCAGGACGAGTGCTCGTGCAGCACGGTCCTCGAGCGGTGGAAGGAGAGGTACCGAGGGGGAATAGTATGTCTCGATATATTGCAGGATAGCGAGGCTCTCGTTGACGACGACCGGCGGCGTACATAGCACGCTTCCGTCTGTTGGGCAACCGGCGTCGACAAACACAGGTGTCTTGCCTCTGTGGTTCAACGCTAGAAAGTTTGGTTCCCTTGTCTCCTTCGGCGTCGTCATTACCCTGCGTCGGACCGCCTCAAACGCAACATTCTACAAAGCACCGGTACGGTCAAGCCTGACCGCCCAATATATGCGCTTTACACTCATCTTTTCGTACAGGGCCATCATCACTCGCCAGCTTGGTATCGAGCCATTGACGTAGTACAACGTCGGGGTCGCTTGCACTGTCCGCTTTCCCGCTGCTTCGCGAGCACGCACACGTCCGTGACGTTCTTCTCCCGGAGGGTGCGCTCGAGCGCGATGTCCGTGAACGCGTTGTACCATGTCTTCGTCAGTATGGCATCCCCGTGCGCGTCGATGAGCTCGTTTATCATCACTAGGAACGCAGCCCCGACGGTACCTTCCGCACAGCACGGTGTCTTGCTCGAATGCTTCCCTTGCAGCGCGTTCCACACGGAGCGCGGCGGAGTCCCGCGTGCGTCGTCGTATGCGGCATACGTCGAGCGGATCCACACCACCAGCGCACTGGCATCGAGATCCCTAAAGTGCGCGACTAGCGTTGCAACGTTGGAAACGAGGGTGTCGGGATCGGTGATGGGGAAGTTCCCAGCTGGCGTGAGGAACTCGTTTTGCAAGTCGATGAGCAGGACCGCGGAGTTGCCTGGGGAGGACATGGTTAGTGAGAGGAAGTAAGTGTGGATGAAGGAGGCAAGCACATATTGTAGTGAAGGCCTTGAGATGTCCTTGAGGCAGTAAGTAGAGTCAGACAAGAGTCAAAGTGACTCGCCTGCCTACGTACGTCACAAGCATCGGTTATGTAAATGCGCTTGTCCGGGTAAAATGACATATTTGGCAGTAGGACAGGGACAAATATTTCATCGATGCTTCATCTCCCAGGCAACAAGAACACTGGCCCGATGCATAACGCCTGCATAGCTCGTAACGTTCCTAGATCGTGCACACGGGACACACTCCAACTGAAAATCATAAATGAGGCTTGTTACAGCTGCGTTCTGTTTGACGCCACAATACTGACAAATACTCGAAAGCTGACATTGGTAGGACTGACCTACTTGGTCCCATATCAGCTCTGCATCCCAGACCAAGCCCCAGTATGTTCACAACCTAGGCAAAGCAACGCCGCTCGTAAGAGCTTCGACGGTCTTCCAAACAGCTTGCGCCGTGGCATCTGGCCTTTGCTGCACGAACTACGGCATCCAAGAAATCTGTCAGCTCACGTCGCGAAGGGCTGATGCCGGTATTCACCATGTGACTGGCGTTCTCGACCCACTGCACGCTTGCGGGACCGCCGCCGTATTTGCCTTTCATCTGCGTCTGCTTTAACTCGGCGCCGCTAGATAAATGGTGTAACGAAAGAATGATGGGATGAAAAAACAGCTTTAGTTGCAACGTACTTAAATTCATCCTTCTGACTGAAGATGCAGTGTACGGGTGGGCCTTGTGCGTACAACTCCTGCAAGACCTCCGAAAGTTTTCTCATGGTGCTCGTGCGCTCGATAGCAAGCCTACAGAACATGAAATTCAGGTATGCTGATCAGAAACAGTGATGACCGCATTCGCATACCGCTTCGTAGTTCTTACTGCACGCTAGAGTGACGCCCTTGAATGTGTATGGCGGGGGATACTTCGAAGCCGGGTGCTCCCTTAGGCCATGTTTCTGCCAGCAGCCGAGTTGTTCTTCAGTGACCATCGAAGCGAGCGTGAGCTCAACCGAGCATGTAAGGAGACTGACAACGAAGAGCTCCAGCGCGGCCCTGTTCCAACTCCTGTAGCCCGGCATGGTCGCGAACACCTTCAGCGCATCGGGCGCGGCTGCGCCACACGTCGGGTTTAGACCACACAACCTGCGTCAGCACTGCATCCATGTGGTCGCGTTCGCGCGATGCGCCACCGACAGTCGCATCCATAAGAACGACTGCGGAGAAGTCGATGCGCGGTGTCAGCGTCTGGAGAAGCACCCTGTATGCGTCAAGTATGAGTGGTATACGAGAGACCGAAGACTTCCAGACGTACGCAGCGTTGCCACCCATCGAATGCCCGCCTATGATGAGATGGTGTTCTAACAGATTCACGCCACCTGGGCGAGACAACAGAAAAGTGTGAACTGCACGAGGGTAGATGTATCCGTCCCCTGTGGTGACATGATCAAGTCATGCTCATCAGTGAGCGATGGGCGGGAGAGTGTACCTTCAAGAGTGACGTACACTGATTGGCATATGTCTGCTGGAGTTTGACTTCGTTTAGAACAGCGCTCTCACCGTGGTTGGGACTGTCTAGATGAAAGCATGCAGCGTGAAGATGACCGCTAGAGCATGAAGGAACCAGACATACCAATTGTCCAGACCTCCCGCACGGTAGGGTGCTGTGCAGTCGCGGCCAGAGTAAATAAGCCTTCGATCAAAGGCTCCCATGTTTCCTTGTGAAGCCCGGTAGCGTGAAGTAACACAAGGGTATACCCCGCATCTCTTGGGAGAGTCTGCTTGATACCGATTGCCAACGACGCAGAGCGGGTTCTCGGGACGGCGGTCGAGTACATGCGTTGTCGTGATCATCGCGAGGTCGAGAGGTCGGACGTGTACGATGGGTGCGACTGTGGCTTCCAAGTTCTGGAGAGCTTAAGTTCAAGTTTTGGATAGCGCGATGACAGTATTTATACAGGTTTGCCATCTGTAACGTTTTAAAAAGATGTCCGACCCGGGCTTCCGATGCATGTCAAGCGCAGGGCCCACGTTGAACGTTGAGTGCCACTCGGCAGCATCGCATATAGTTGCCCGTTGCGTGCAAGGAGGAGGGAAGAGTATGAGCGCTTAAACTGACGGGGAGTGTGGCCAACCCCGACGTGCGGAGACTGAAATATGTACCGCCGTGGCGAAGCTGGCTGCAGGAAGCAAGCAGGAAGTTAACTCATCTACACGAAGGACACACCTAATTAGGAGGTAAGGACGCAGTAGTACGACCCCGAGACACCGTGGCCACACGGCACCCCGTTATATAAGAGCTAATATATTTACAATGGACAGGATGACGAAGGTGTAGCGAAACTATCTGAAATTGAAACTTCTTCGCTGGGCCTGGAAAGTTTCACAGGCTCACGTTCGGGCTGGGTTTTGCCAACACCGAAATCTCAACAAGCTTCCAGCTGTGGCTGACACTTCGAACAAACTGTGTTTGACACGATTTGACCTCCTATAGTGCTCATAGCATGGCGAGAGCTTTTGCCGAAGCTTGAATTAGCCCCGCCTCGGAGTTCCAGAGATGGAAGTGGGAGACAGCATCATGATAGTTAGGCCTGCAGAGGTGTGTTACCGAGTATTTCGATTGACTCATCCTCTGACAGATCCCCAGTACATACATGTGCGCAATCTGAATTCACCTCCTTCTACGACTGTTGCCAGACTGTCGTTCATTCAACTTCAATCCAACTGCATCGGCATTTGCATGCGCCAGCCAGATGCCAAAAGCTTGTAGGCCCTCGTGTTCCTTCTGGCAACTCGGGCAGCATCCAGGCCAGGAGTCAGCACACGCGGCTTGCGTACCGCAGAAGTACAGTACTGGCACTTGTGTGAACTCCCTGCCGTAAATTTTCCGCGTACCATCGATGCACTGCCGCCGACGCCCGATAGCTTCACATCTGCCAGGCTCCTACCTGCGGGCGCACCTGTTCGCGAGACCTCTGGGACCCTCGCATTCAACGATTGGAATGGGAAGGACAGCGCGGGCATACCACCCCGGTACTACTATCGACACCTAGGAGTCCGTCTTTGTTCTCAACAACTTCTATTCGGGTATCTAGACTCACAAGTTGAGTATCAGAATATCAATAGCTTGTGACTTGGTTGCAACCGTAGGAACCTTCTGCGCATGTGGTGCATCTGTCCGTTCTGCTAACGCTGTCTTAGGCTACTTCTGCCTGTGATGCAGTCAATGGCAAGCAGAGGCGCATACCATAAAGCACTAGCCCCTGCGGAGTGCTCGGCGCCACAAATCCACGATGCCCTCCGCCGCAGAGGTGGCTGCAATCGCCGCGTCCCTGCAGCGCTTTCAGATTGACACCGTAAGTCTCCGGCATATGGAGGTTCGGCCCATTCCTCTCTATGCCTATGCTAATGATTGTCATATGTGGCGGAACTAGCTCTTAGACGGTTCGTCGCTCCCACTGTATTCATCTGCTCTGTCATTGACTCCCTGTGCCCAACTAGTCAGCGCTATGGCGCTTCTTGTACGTCCCTGCCTGCCCTCCAACGGCGGTCGAGTTTAACTCAGCATGCTATTCATAGATCTATGACTACCTGCTGACCTTCGAGGCGGAGGTCAGGTTGATATGGGGAGCCAAGTGGAATGTAACCAAACTCCTGTTTTTGCTTACACGGTACCCCGTATTTGCCGACGCCGCAATGGTCCTGTACCGTGAGTCGTGTCACTTGAGTGAAAGTGAACAACCTATTCAATCTCTTGTCAACACACAGACCAGGTCGGTAGTAACCTATCAGTTGCCAAGTGTCAAGCCATGTATAACGTGACCGGATGTGCGTTGTCGAACCACACTTTTCTACGCATATGAGTCTTACAGTACACCTCTAGGGATGTATCTCTGGGGAATAGGAGTTGCTGAGTGTGCGTGCTCTATTTGACTTGGGCGTATGCCCCACTCATTGACAGTCGGTGTATGTAGTGATCCTCATCATCCGGACGTGGGCCATCTGGGGCCGAGACAAGAAGATTGGCTATGGACTATGCGCAGGGTTCTTCTCGCTCTGGATCGTCAACTCCTACTTCCTGAAGCGGTTCCTCAGCTCACTCAAATGTGTGCATTTGCTACTCCTTGGGTGTAGTCACATATGGTCTAACAGCGGCCTTATAGTTGAGCCCGCACAGGCGATTGCACCCTTCCTCAAAGGCTGCCTTCCTGTTGCAGGTGACAACGTTCTGTTCATTGACTTTGTCCTCCTCATAGTGTTCGAAACCGGTGAGGCGATCAAATGCGTCGATTTTCAAAATGAGCTTAACAACTCTACATTAGTTGTACTTTGTCTGACAATGGCCAAGGGCATCCAGCAATGTAAGTAATCAGCTAGTCGTCTCTACAGCTGGTTCCAATACTGGACCAACGACGTATGTAGTTCGAAAAAGTACCTCCCCGCTGGTGGCGTCTTTGTATAAGGATGGCAAGTGACAATATTCTCAATATCACACATGAATTCTGTTTGATCAATTTCACCAGGCATCTTGTTTTACGTCTACCTTTTCGGTGAGTATACTGTCTTCTCATTGTCTATGGAGTTGATGCCATGTTTACCAGCGATCTCCCTGGTCAATGTTGTCGTTCTTTTAACAACTCCAGTACGTATAATTACTGCCCCCTTTGTAGTTCTCAACTTGATACATCCCCGCGACAGCATGAGTTCGCCAACTTGCTCTCGTCGTGCGTCAATAGCTGCTACCGGTAATCCAAAGCATATCTCACAGTCCTACAGGCTCCAGCGTGTCCTCCACTCCATTTTCTCCGCCCGCCTACTGCTAAACTTGCGCGAAGCCTCGAACCGGTCTACAGTTTTCGTCAACGGCGGAGCCGTTAGTAGCGGCGAACTTAGCCTCGTTAGCAACATGCGCTTCAACAGCAGGAACAACAAGAACCCGTCTGCGACGCTGTTCAGCGTCGATGACGGGACTTGGGCTTCCGGAGACGATGCGAATGGGGTTTCCTTGAATTCCAGCGACGATGAACGCTCCTTGGAAATGCACGCCATGTCTGCCGGCCGTGGCATTGGAGGGCGTAGGAATGCGAGAGGAGTAATGGGTGATGTGTGAACGCATGAGTACTTCTATGGCCTAAGTACAGACCTACGTACTTTGGCCGTTCTTCTTGTGTGTACACGCCGCTATGCTACCATTTTATGTACGTGACTTCTGTTGTGCGCTATGCTCCTAAAGCGTGAGAAAATTGGAAGCGCTCACACCGCGGCGTCTGTGACGCATGCGCGCATGTACACGGTTCTCCGAAGAGCTCTCTGGTCCATCTGCCATCTTCGTCCGTCCTGGGATGTCTGCGGTCGGATGCCGGTAACAAGCGATGTCCTTCTGGACAGATTGCAAATGTGGGCGGCAATCCGCAAAGAAGCAGCCAGGTTGACTGCTCGACGCGGAAACTATAAAGGCAGCACCGTCTCTGCGCGGTGCGGCCAGACCCTCAGCAGCATCCTCGGGGCTGCCTAGACCATGCATCCTAGCCACTATCGCCTACGCTTTTTGCTGGACGTGGTCCGGATTGTCCTGTTTCCCCAGCTTTTACTGAACGCCGTTCTCTACGCATGTGATTTCAAGCTGGGACGCTTGCTCTGGGCAGTGCTGTCCCTCCTCTCCATTCCGTCCTTGGGCATCCTGCGCACTCTGTACAGGGAGCAGAGGAACAAAACCGCAGCTGGTGAGTATCTCGTGACGCAGGACCGATTCATCGTTCGGCGGCGCTGATAAATCATCCATGCATTCAGCCGCTCTGAACGCCGTCGCCGTCCCCCGGGTCAAGGGCAAATGGCCCGGGAATCTGGACATCATGCTGGGTTTCGTCAAATCTCTCCAACAAGACTATTTGATGCAATTCATGGACGATCTGTTCAAACAGTACGGCTGTAAGACCCTCAATATACGCATATTGTGGGAGGACCAGGTATGACTTGTCCGTTTTAAACCCCAAGTATCGAGCGTTGACACCCCTTATCTACTAAGATTTGGACTATTGACGAGGGTCACGTCAAGTACATGCTGTCTGGTCCAGGGTTCGATTGGTTCCACAAAGGTTATTATTGGCAGGAACGCTTGTGAGTGCAACTAAATCAGTTTGCGACTACATTTCACTGAGTAGAATCCTATAGTGAAAGTTTACTGGGGAATGGAATATTTAACAGGTACTTTCTACGCTTGGATCATGGGTTCAATAGATGCTAATGCATGTAACATGCAAGAGACCGCGCAGAGTGGCATTCTGTAGGCGCATCATCCCCACTCCCTGTCACAGAGGATACTCAAGGTATTTTAGCAACGTGCACTCGCCCGCCCATGGTTCGCTAAGGATCGCATCTTGGACTTCACTATCTTCGACCAGCACACGACGACGACTCTTGACCTCATTTCCACATTCGCTCGTGAAAATGTGGCTTTCGACGCTCAGGATCTCCTTGCCCGTTTTACTCTCGACTCTGCCTCGGAGTTCCTCTTCGGGAAATGCCTCGACACCCTCCACGGCAAGCTGCCTCTTGCTGGGTCTGCGAAGCTCGGCCCGAAGGGAAGCTCGATTGAAGATGAGTTCGGTACGTTTGCTTGGGCATTCGAGGTTCGTCGTCCGTCGGGTGGACTGCCAATCGCTCTAACCATCATACTACAGGATGCTCAGGTTCAGGTAGCCCGTCGAACGCGTATTGGAAAAACATGGCCTTTATTTGAGCTTTTCAAGGAAAGAACGTCAAAGAGTGTCAACATTGTGCACAGCTGGATTGAGCCAATTGTTCAAGAGGCGCTGCGTAAGAAGGTCGAACGTGGAGGAAGCGACGATGAGGAGAGTACGTTCCTGTCTCATCTGGTCGAGAGCACAGATGGTATGTTCCTCCCCGCCAGGAGACGGTTCGATTACCTGACATGGCTACATCATACCAGACCCGAAAACCCTCGGATTTGCGGTGCTTAATATGCTACTAGCGGGACGTGATACCGTATGTACCTCTTATATTCCAACTCACGAAGTAGTATTGACTGTGTTATAGACGGCATCTATACTCTCATTTATCGTATATTTCCTAGCTCTGCATCCAGACAAAATGCGAAAGCTCCGCTCCGAGATATTGCAGACGTACGGAAATGACGGCCAACCATCCATTGCAGATATGAAAGACTTGCAATATCGTACGACCAATTTTCTGCCCTCAGCTTTGCGCCCTGGCTGATACCGTAGCTCGCAGTCCGCGCTTTCATCAACGAAACGTTGCGTCTCTTCCCGCCTGTACCCATGAACATCCGCCTGTCAGACCGCAGTGCCCACGCGTTCCCAGCTTCCAACAAAACGCCAAACTACTTTGTCCCTCCCGGCACGGTAATCATCTACAACACCTTCCTCATTCAGCGCCGCAAGGACCTCTGGAGCGACGACGCGGACGAGTTCCGCCCTGAGCGGTGGTTGGAACGCGAATGTGCCAAGGAGCTCTCAGAGAATCCGTTTATGTTCATACCTTTCCATGCAGGCCCTCGCCTCGTACGTGTGTCCTATCTTCTCATCCACGCGTGGTATTAATTTGAGCAGTGTCTCGGCCAAAATTTTGCCTACAACGAGATGTCCTTTTTCTTGATTCGCCTGCTGCAGCGCATTGAAGCCTTCGAGCTTGCATCCGACGCACAGCCAGCGGAATCCCTTCCGCCATCGAGATGGCAGGCGGGCGTGGGGCGGCAAGTAATTGAGAAAATATGGCCATCGAGCTCTGTGACCACTTTTATCAAGGTGTGCTCGTCTTTCTTTGGTTCATCAGGGTCGTGCTGAGCATGCCGTACAGGGCGGGCTCTGGGTCAGGGCGGTGACTACGGCTGGCGCGTAAATTGTACGTACTGTATTTAATTCCTGCGTGTCAGGAATTGGCGTGTGGAACAAGGTCTTTGTCGTCGCTGCTACCTCGTGTCGTCACCTGACGTGTGAGCATGTGAACGTCCGGGTTTTTTAAATTCGGGGCTATCGCTCGGTTGCAAGGCGGTGACTTTGATGAGAGAGGGGTGGGAGGAAGCTCTTCATTACTGGCCAGACCACCGTACAATGCCAATGACCTGGGTGGTGCTTGCTTGCAGCAGACCGAGCAGCATGTGTGGGACTGCCCCCACTCTCGCAGCCGGTCGTCTTCTCTCCAGATGCGCGCCTGGACTGGGGCGCTGTGCACCCAGTAAGTAAGTACTGCCATTGCTGGGAAAACATCAACTCGAGAATTTGGGAACCGCGATGGCTGTTGTCTCCCGCGTTGGCCCCTGGGCCCACTCTGCACACTTCTATTCTGATGGTACGGCAGCTCTGGACAACTGTTATGGGGGCACGAGACATGAGCGAGACATCGCATTGTTCTACAGTTCTATGTGGGAGCTGCATCCGAGCGCACGCCTGCCTCCTGGAAGGCGGCTGATCCTGAGCGCTGATACAGATGGCCCGATTTACAAGTTTCTCATGCGAGTCCCGTCCAATCCGAGTCGCCGGCTTCTGTCATGCAAGAAGTTCCGAGCGGTGTGAGTAAAATGGCGAGTTGCGTCGACCCTCGGACACTGCCGAAAGTATAATCTGCTCCGACTAGTTCCAACTCAGCTCAAGTACCAGCTCGCCAACTGCCCTTACCGAGATGCCGACCGGCGCCACAAGGCTGCTCTCCCGAATAAGGAAGCCAAGCTCAGCCAATGATCATTACACTGCCTGCATGTCGTCCAAGCGAATACTCCTCCGTTGTCAGAGCCACATAATGCTCCGCATCAAGCATCACCGCTGATAATAAATTCCATGTGTATACAGTTCTCCAGGACGGCAGCTTGCGGCACAGTATGTACTAGTCCCGAGGTAAGAATTGAGAGAGACAGCCCGGGCATGTGATGAACTTGCAGTGCAAGTCACTACATGATTGTCAATATATGCTGTCAGGTGGACGTATGGAAGTGAAGAGCCTGTTCCAGAACTGCCATTCTCCCGGAGCTGCGCTCTTGGATGTTACACGCGAATGGTTTTGGGTGGCTGCCCCATGCACAGCGGTCAATACACGGGAAGACTCCGGGAGTGTAAACGAGAATGCTTACGTCACATGCGTATCGGTGAACTCTGCGGGCGGGATTATTTCATCGCCCCGATTGTCTTTGGCAGGCGATATGTCAAAGGCGAAGAGTAGGTGGACAACGTTCAAGAAGATGGATGCCAGCCCGAAATGGTTGCCCGGGCACGAGCTGGATATCAGATATCTGTCAGCGACAGTGGAAACTCAACGCCACATAGGCTCACCGACGGCCGAAACCGAACACGATGTCGTATGGGTCGGCCTGAGGCTCTTCTCCTTTGTCCATCTCGAAGCGTTCTGGGCGGAACGAGAATGGATCAGGGTATCTCGCTTCATCGTGCATGAATCCCCTGAGGAAAACGTCAGGACATGTCCGAGAAAACGTCGGCGGCGGGAACACACCACACGTTGGCCATCACCCATGTGCCCTTCGGTATGAGGTGGCCTTCGAAAACGTCGTCTGCAATCAAGCTGTGTGGAACAAGAGGAACGACAGGGTTGGTGCGAAACAGCTCCTTGATCAAGCATCCGACATATGGGAACAGGTCGCGATCCTTCATTCCAGGAACCCAATTGCCTCCGGTGACGCGGTCAACCTCGGCCTGGGCGGCGCGTTGCACTTCGGGGTTGCGAACCATCATGAGAACAAATGTGGCAACTGCAGACCCAGACTAGAGGGTCAAAGCCATCAGGAACGAGACAGAGCATGAAGTCAAGTCTTTCGCATACCGTGTCAGACCCCCCTATACGACGCCGAGATGTATCATACGAAATCAGCGCCAGACACGTGTACCAATAACCAGCGCATCACGAACCTGAATACAAGCTAGTAGCTGTGTTCCGCAGGATATCCTCATCCTCGGTTGCAAGAGGCTCGCCGGACTCGGAAGCCGCCAAAAGATGCTCAGTAGTCCAGCACGGCACAGCATTACCCGCAATCTAGCGACGCAGTTAGACAGTGTTTGACAGATACGCAAATAAATTTACCATCGCTTGTTTGACAAGGCTGTATGGCAGCGATGCAAACTCGTCCATGCGCGCCTTGGCTTGAGCAGCCCATGCCTTGAAGTATGTTCCCGGGAGCCCAGTCGGGATGTTGCGCACTGCGAAAATATACTGAGAATTAGTACTCGTGGCCGGAGAACGTGAGCGCAGACACGTACGGGAGGGGAATGAGTCAACGAGCCATCTTCCGGGCTGGGTTGACTCGGACGTGAGCCGAGCGAAATCCTCCGCAAGAACGACCAACGGGTCGTTGTCGTTTCTGATCTCGATGCCATACAACAGCCTGATAATGAGCGACGTACTCGTCCTAAGCGATACATCAGATTTTTCCACGGACAGTTATGCGACGAACTCACCATCGAACCAACGGCAACACGTCGCTTGGAGTTTGCTTCACGCGCATGACAAACTTGATAGACTCTGATTCTTGGATACCCCAGTATTTTTCCGCAGTTCTAGGGTTTATGAAAGTGGATAGCAGTTTTCGGCTTCTCCGAAACTTAGCCCCATAATTCATGAATAGCATCGTGTCCCGTCCCACGAGCTCCTGCGCCATTACCTATAGATCAGCGACAGATAAATCAGTGAAAGTCACATCTGTTGGAGGGTTTGGCACGGACCAAGCGAGGGCGGTGCGAGTACGTAGCCGATCGTTTCTCGAACAAAGACCTGGCAATATCCAAGGAGTTGATTACAACAAAGTGTCGTCCGAGAACGTTCATGTAGCACATAGGGCCTGTCGAATGAGGTCAGTGAATGTGCTGCATATCGCAGAAAATGTCGGCCGACCATACTGCTGTCCCCAGGAAGCATAAGTCTGTGCAATGTCTTTTCTTGGCAGCTGAAATAGATTTCCGACAAATGGGATGGGTTTAGGCCCTGAGAAATACCCGAGTTAGCTACTAAATTACGAGGGCAAGAGAGGCAACTATACCAGGAGGGAGGTGTGCCCGCCTGCTCCGATGAGTACCAGTACGCGCATATCTTGCCACGACGAGGAGGCAGATGCAACTGAGACAGGCTATAATTTGGAGGGGTGTAGCCGTCGCCGTGAATGTTGTAGAGGCCATCTCAGCAGAGGAGTTGCGGTGCATCGCTTTGAAGTGCAGACCACCCATATCCCGGCTTGCATTTTATACGCTGGCCTCGTACAGAGACATCACAGCGCACATAGAGGCGTAAATTTTGCGTGCGCTATATTTGGCCTTATTTATAATCCCTCAAGGTCGCTGAGTACCGACTTGGGGAGGCAAGTTCGGAACAGTGTTTCTGGCACTGCCTGAGCACCACAGCACATGGAAAAGACAAGCCACGTACTGTTCATCATGACTTCCCTATCTTGCGTGTCCGACTGGTAGGCAGAACGAAACGCGAGATCGTGATCATACTGTTATCAGCAACAGTCTCGTCGAGGAACAAGCTCATCGTGATACTTCGGGAGAATGGAGGATCAGTAGTTTGCAATCGGAGTGCCAGCGGTCGTGGGCGGTGTCAAAATACGTGCTCCGCGCGAGCTGTTGAATCTCCGCCGGTTGGGCGCTCAGTCTCACCCCGATGCCTGCTAAGGTAGACCTACTTCACTTTCGAGTACTCTCGTCACACTGTGACCATCACGTGAAATCACCAAGCAGCGCTGTCACGCGAACCAAGCGCTCAACTTAATGGCTAGGCAAGGCAGTCTTGAAAAGATCCAAAATCTTCAGAGATAGATTCTCCCAGAGGTTGTCTCGTCAGATATTCTTATGTGCAAGTTCCAATAAACTGACGAGAAGACATCTTCCCATTAGGACTGCCGAACATGACCCATTCGGCTGAGATTGTTCTTTCAGTGCTTAGCGTGACGGCGCCTAACCACGTGACGTACTCGAAAGTGGAGTAGGCCTACCTTATACTCTTGCTTCCCGGATTTCAATGATAGCTCCATGCGTTGCACGAGCGGTCTTCTTATTTTGCTTCGCGGCAGTCCAGGTGTACCGCAAGTGATGCGTTGTGCACTTCTATCCCTCCCCTGGCCAAGGCCGGATGACTGCCTCAACTCGACCAGATAAGTGTCTGCTCGAGCTCTGCGGTTTCATTGGCCCCCACTGGAGTATCGCAAGGAGTCATCCCCCAGCTCAGCATGCAGTCTTCCGACGTGGACCGGGACAGTAAGGCCGAAGGGTCTCCTCGCCATCCTCTGAACGAGCTCAGTGCTCCGAATACCGACGTGGAAATCCCAGATGGAGGTCCACGAGCTTGGTTGGTCGTCGCAGGGGTGAGCTTTCTCTTTCGAACGCCCGCGCATCAGCTCACAAACGATTTCACTCAGTCGTTCTGCCTTTCCTTTGCGACATTTGGTTATGTTGTTTCCTGGGGGTGATGCTCGTCCCGTTCTTTCTCGTGTCATAATGTTAAATCGTTACAAAGACATTTCAAGAGTACTATCAAACTGTGGCCCTTCAGACCCGGTCTCCGTCGGACATGTATGTCATTTTTCTTGCCTTAAATGCACGAAGGCTGATCAGCCCCCAGCGCATGGATTGGGTCTCTGCAGGTAAACACTTTGCTCTGAATATTGGAAGATATCATTCTGAATCGGTGTCGGTAGTATTCTTTGATTTTCCTGCCGGTGAGTGTGACCGTTCACTATAATGGAGGCCTACCATGACATGACTTCAACATGCAGGGCTTGCTCACTGGCCGCGTGTTCGACCTTGGATACTTCAGAGGGTCTCTGATCGGCTCCACTGCCGTATACATCGCATCCAACTTCCTGATTGCGGAGTGCCGCCTGTACTGGCACTTCGTACTCTGTCAGGGTGTAGCGCTTGGTGTGAGTATCGCTGTGATTGTACCTCCTTCCAAATTTCACACTTCAAATGACACGTACAGCTTGCTGCAGGTTGGATCTATATACCTTGCGTGGCGGTGGTCACTCACTGGTGTGAGTGCAAGATATACCCAAGAACTCAGGACCCGCTAACTTCCCATCCAATGCTATTAGTCAAGGACAAAAGGCCGATTGCATTCAGCATAGTTGCCTTCGGTTCTTCTGTTGGAGGGGTACTTTTTCCTATCGTCTTCCGACAGTTGCTTCCACATATTGGGTCCGTGCCGAGCACCCTCACTTGAGCGCTATCTCACGCACGGCACATGCATAGTTTTCGTTGGACTGTGCGAGTCATAGCTTTCATGAATCTTGCATGTTTCCTTGTTGCCAATCTGGTCAGCAGCCATCTACGCTTACATTTTATCTTTCACTCACTGTATCACACAGACTATGAAGACGAGGCTGCCAGCCAAAGGAAAGACACCAGTACAGTGGAGCGCGCTGCTGCAGCGTCCATTCATTGTTTATACTATGTCGACTTTACTCGCCTTTCTTGGGCTTTACACCTGTATGCTTCGTCCTTTGCTGCAGAGATAGTTATGCTGATGTCGTCGTTGAAACACAGTGCTTACATTCTTGAGTGTTAGTGCTGTGACCATAGGCATCGACAGCTCGTTAGCATTCTACCTCGTCGCGGTCTGCAACGCGACGTCCGCGTTTGGACGCATCCTGAGTGGTGTTCTCGCTGTCAAATACGGTGGTTTGAACATCATGATAGGTTTCACGGCGCTGGCGGCCGTGCTCACTTACGTATGGCCGTTCGTCACCAGCCATGGCGGCTTCATTGTGGTTATTTGCCTGTACGGGTGAGTACTTTCCAGACCCCTGTGCCTCCCGCATGTGCCCTGAAGCACGTTGTTTCGATGCAGTGTAGCGTCCGGCGCATTTATCAGCCTCTTCCCTGTGGTTACCACCCGCCTAGGAAAGGCCGAAGATGTTGGTGTACGCACGGGTGTGCAGATGACCATCATGTCTCTAGGTCGGCTATGATCACTACCGCGTGCCAGGTGGTACTGTACTGATGTCTCTCATGCAGGTGCGCTGGCTGGCCCCCGATTTCTGGGGCAATTCAACAACACACGGGGTCTTTCCACGCTGTCGGTGTATATGCTGGTAAGACCTACCCCTTCGCAATCAGCGAGTATGGTCAATAAAATTGGCTCATCACATTGACTGCAGGTTCTATGGTTATTGCCTCTGTGATTGTGATGATCGTGGCGAGGTGGGCCCAGCTTGGCCGAGTGGTCGGCGGAGTATTCTAGGTCTAGCAGAGGCTGTGGCTGCGGTGCACTGTTGTGTAAAGGCTTATGTGCCCATGTTGAGCCGTTCCCGATATCAACGCAGAGCCACTTGTTTTTGGGAGGTACCCATGAGGTGATCTGCCTGTGGCATTTCGAAGCATGCGAGACTTATCTAAGCCTATTGCGCGACAGCCCCAGTCAGAACATACTTCCCTCGCCTGCGCCACAGCCTTCACCTCGTCGTGGCGTTCGCCGAGCATGACAGAAGGGGGAAGGTGTATTGTTCCCGAAGCTACGTTTCGAGGCCCATGACGCTTCGGTGTGTTCGAGTCGGACATCCTCACTGGATCACAGTCTGCCATGGCCTATGTCTCGAGGAAGATGAATCACATTAGGGCGACATGCAGCGCTTTCTGCACGAGCATCAGAAACACTGCATACTGAAGGGAAGCTTACTTTCTCTTGACAACACGAGTTGGCCGCGGTGTGGCCGCGCAGCACGCGTAGAAGGTTCGCTGCCGTTATACAACCTCTGCTTGCACATGCGTATCGAAAGCTCATCTGACATCGGCAAACCGAAGGCTGTTGTCGGTGTTACGTATGAGTCGTCAGTACAGGCACATCGCTGCAAACTTGCGCGACCTACCGTGGTAATTAATATGATCATCTCCGAAATGAGAACCTGCCTTGCTTGAGAGTACTGTTCGGATCTGCTGAAAAGGCTATAGATGGAAGCCATGTTATTTCCTCGCGCAGGATGTTACCTACGGCATCTTCAGGCTGTTCGTATTTGTATCGTCGTGTGCCGCTCCCGGCACTGCTCTTCCTCAACACTCCGGTGAGTGCTGCTATGCCACGCAAGCTTGCATTAGAAGCATCGGTTGTGTACACGCGCCAGTTCGGATAAAATAATATATTCGGTAGCATGACAGCGACGAACACTTCATTTCCAGGCGAAAATTTGAAGAACACTGGCCTGCAAAATATGAATGAAATGCAACGTCAGTGCCCGGCACATGATATCTCCATAGCTCGTGAAATTCCCAGACTGTACACACAGGACATCTGCCCTGCTGGATATTCAAAATAAAGATTCGTTACAGCTGTGTTCTGTCCGACGCCGCATTACTACCAACGAGAACTCGACATTAGTGGGACTGACCTACTTGGTCCCATATCAACCCTGCGTCCCAGACCAAGCCCCAGCATGTTCACAACCTAGGCAAAGCGAGGCCGCTCGGCAGAGCTTCGACGGTCTTCCAGACAACTTGCGCCGTGGCATCCGGCCGCTGCTGCACAAACTACCGCGTCCCAAAAGTTATCAGCTCACGTCGCAAGGCAAGATGTCCGCACTCACCATGTGGCTGGCGTTCTCAACCCACTGCACACTTGCAGGCCCGCCGCCGTATTTACCCTTCATCTGCGCCTCCTTCAGGCTGGCACCGCTAAAGACATGGTAAGTAGATGAACGACAGGATCAGTTGAGTTGTGACGTACTTGAATTCATCCTTCTGACTGAAGATACAGTGCACGGGCGGACCCTGCGCATACAACTCCTGGAGAATCTCGAAAGCCTTTTCATGCTGTTCGTCTGTCCGATAGCAAGCCTGCATATATGCAGCCCTAAGATCAGATATTCGTTCGGCAGACAGCAACCAACCACGCCCACATACCGCTTCGTAGCTCTTGTTGCAAGCCAACGTGACACCGGTGAATTTGTACGGCGGAGAATACTCCGCAGCCGGGTGCGCCCTGAGGCCATGTTTCTGTGGGTGAATGAAGCAGGCGGCATGTGAGAGTGAAGCGGCATTTCTTCACTCAAGTATGCGAGAAGACTAACCACAAAGAGCTCCAGGGCAGCCCTGTTCCAAGTTCTGTAGCCTGGCATGGCCGCGAACGCTTTCAACGCGTCTGCACGGCTGCGCCACACGTCGGGCTTGGACCACACGACCTGCGTCAGGACGGCAATCATGTGATCCCGCTCGTGAGACGCGCCGCCGAGGTTCGCATCCATGAGGACAACGGACGCAAAGGCAATGCGGGGCATCAGGCTCTGGATAAGCACCCTGCAGTATGCGGCGTGAGTAAGAGGTGTACGGCAGGCAGAATGTGGGACGCATACGCCGCGTTGCCGCCCATCGAGTGTCCGACTACGATGAGACGGTGCTCGAGCAGATCCACGCCACCTGGGTGCGACAACAGGAACGCATGCACTGCGCGGGGGTAAATATACCCGTCCCCTAAGCATATACAAACCGTGAACCACGGCACAAAAACACAGCGCAGTGCGGATGTGGCGTACATTTGTCGGCATACCGCTGCAATTCGTCTTCATTAAGAACAGCACTCTCGCCATGGTTAGGGCACTCTACGCCACATCATTCAATAAAGAAACACCACAAATTGATCCAGATTATACTGCACATACCAACCGCCCATGCCTCTCGAACAGTCGCACGCGGCGCATTTGCCGACAGGCTAAACAGGCATTGGACGAGAGGCTCCCATGTTTCCTTATGAACTGCGGTGGCGTGAAGGAAGATAAGAGTGTACCCCGCCGTTCTCGGAGGATCAGCTTGATACCTGTTCCCGACGATGCACAGAGGATGCTCAGGACGGCGGTCCAGTCTGATCGTCGTCGTAAGCATCGTGGCAAGCGAGTGTCAAGGAATGGTGGAGGATAGTGGTGGGGATGCGCTTCAGCGATGGGAAGTGCGGTGGAGTGCGCCTATTCTGAGCTTGAACATTATCTTCGGTGGTGTTTGAGTTCATCTGTAATTTATCCTAGTAGTTACAGGGCGGGCAAGAACGGAATAGTCTGTGATATTAAAGAGAGTACATACTCTAGAGCACATACTATGGTACAATGTCCAGCATTCAGCGATGGTGATCAGCATACAATCTTTAGAGATATGGGGTATCCGTCGTGATTTCATCCCATTTCTCTTGCACACACAACATGGAGCAAAACATCTACAGTCATGCTCAGCATGTGGAAAGCCAGAAACACAAGGAGGTCAAACGCACCATCTATCACTTATCATCCACAGTCGTAATTCCTTCAATCGATGCTGACCCGCCTATCCGCCGGCTTCGTCGACGGCGTCGCCGTCGCCTCGCAGCGCCTTCTCCGCGCCCTCCCGCCTGCGTGCGCTCTCCCTCGACTCCTCCTGGGCTCCACCGCCCTTCGCGCGGTGGAAGATCTTCCGGAGCCCGTGCGGCTGGCGCTCCTTCTCCGCCTCGCGCTCGCGCGCATCCACCGCGTCGATCATCGCGATCGTCTTCGCCGCCGCGCTCATCGTCGCGGGCGCGGGCGCGACCCCGACGGGCTCGCCGCGCCCGCGCGCGACTCTGAGTGGCTCCGCCGCGTGCGCGCCCGGGCGGCGCGGTGGGCTCTGGCTTGCGGCCTTCGTCCCCGCGCGGGGCGCTCGCCGGCCGGCTTGCTCGTCTCGACGTTGACCATCACCCAGCCCGACATCGCGGTGTCGCGCCGCGTCGCCTGGCGGCTTCGGGGCATGTACGGGCTTCTCGGCGTTCGTCGTCGCCGCCGCGGCGTGCTGATCGTCTCTTGGCTCAGGGCTCGTCAACGGCGCCTCGGCCTCCCGAGTCTTCTGCCCGTAGCTGAGCGTATTCGAATGCATTCTGTGTCCGATGGGGGGTCTGTGTTGGGTCTGGTAGCGGTGGTGGTCGTCGCCTTCTTGGCTTGGTTGTTCGCGGATGGTCGGAGGAGCGAAGCCCTTATAATACAGCCCTACGTCATCCGCCCTCTCCCCTTGTGGCGGTCCAGCGCCTAATTCTGACGAGGGGTGGAGCTGGTGCTGCTTGGCCTGACCGATTTGCCCGTTAAGCGGAGGCGGTTCGGGGTCGCGTCCGGTCCATGCGATGGGGATCTCCTGCGACTTCCAGGCTGTCGCGGACGAGAAGGCAGAGTCGCGTACACTGAACGTGCCTGGCGTGAGCAGCGGCGGCGTCGGCGTGCGCGGTGCGTCCGCGGGTTGCGCTGGCGGCGAGTCCTTCTCGTCTCGTCTCGAGCGCACGGAGGTGTCTCCGGCCAGGACGTGGTTTGGGTTCTGCGGGGCGATGGGCGAGGGAGCATGAATCTGGATATTCGGTTTCGGGTTGGCGGACGATGACGAATCTTGGCGGATGTTGAGCATGGGAAGCGTGCTGGACCGTGAAAGGTTCGCTGGTCTACTGAGCAGCGATTGACGAGAAGTATCAGCTGGACTGGGCACGAGGCCAGTGCTGTCCATGGAAGCACTGCGACCATGTCCTTGCATGAAGACTGGGTGCGGCGCAGTAGGGGTGACGCTCTGCCTAAAGAACGGGTTTCGCTCATTCGAAATATTGGGCCTCCCATCGGCGACGTAGAAGACGTCCGGGGTACGTTGCATATCCACGGAACCCGTCCTCAAACGTGTGCCGACGCCGGTCATGTCCACACTGCCGATGCTGCTGGGGTTGCTGAGATTCCGGATTATCTGCCCAGGGTTGAAAGACGACATAGTGTTTCTCTTGCTGCTCCGCGTAACAGCATATCCATTGACGGTCGGCTGCTCGACATGCTTCTGCCCAGGTCCCCATAGCACATTCTGCACCTTCGAAAATGTCGCCGCTTGAGGTTTCAATGGCGATGACTTGGGTGGAGTACTATCGCTAGCTTGCCGTATATGGCCCAGCGGCGTCTCGGACCTGCTGTCTGCATGGCCTAAGCCAGGCGGCATAGGTAGCTGCTGCCTTGGTGGAGTACGCCTCTCCGCACCGAGTGAGAGCGGAGACAGCCCAGGGACAAGGTTGGAATGCTGCTGAGGCGTAATCTCTCGTCTTAGGCCCAGGTCCGCATTGGATGCGCTTGGGCTAGAAGGCTGGGAGTCGGGATGGTGATCTCCTGTGAATATCCATAGGTCCTTAACCCTCGAACGGCCGGTGAGAGACAAAGAGGTGAGGAGGGTGAACCCATGCCCATCAAGAGCCGCAAGAAGACCGAGGATGTGGTGCAAGGAGTCTGTAGCAAATGTGTCCTCCTGGAACCCTGGTAACTGGTCAGAGTAGACTCATAGGTACAGCTCCTAAGCAATCATAAGACCGCCGTTGAAAGCAAATCGCGAGCGCGGTCTAATATATGCTTAGGAACTGTAAAAGGCAGCAGACTCACATTTGTATCCCTTGAGCTTAAACTCATACGTAGCGTCTCCGACCTTCTTTTCGGTCACGACACCACGAGGCCATGCGCCTCTGACGGCCTGGAGTACGGCAGGCGTGGAGTGCAGCGGCGGTCCCACGACGCGCAGCGCCGTCGCGGAGGAGAACGAGATCGCGAACGGGGTCTTGAGCACGGGCAGGTTCAGCGACAGCGTCGACCCGTTCGCGAGCGGGAAATTCGAGGGTGAGTTCGGGACGAATTGCGGCTTGGAGAAGGCGATGGCGAGCTTGTCGTCTTGCTCGCGGCCATAGTCGATGGTGGACAGGAAGATGTAGCCGGAATGAAGAATGAGGGTGAGGATGTCGATGATCAGTTTCTCGGAGCTGATGCTCTTCGGGTTACTCCAGGGCTTCCCCTCGAGCGCAAACTCGTAGAAATGCTTCGGGGCATGTTCGCGGACGTTGGACACGATGCTCTTGAACTCGAATAGCCGTTTGAGGGCGGCGGAGACTGCATCGGAGAAGCTGTAGAGGCGCACGAAGCCCGAGCCAGAGAGCGAGAGGAGGGAGAAGGACGAGGCGATGCGGTGGTCGCGAATGAACTCGCGTCGGGGGGTGAACTGAGCGCCCGGGGCGGGATTACTGGTGGCGTTCGGCGCACCCTGCGGGGCCGGATGCTTGACGAGCGACGGCGGGGGCTGCGCCATGCCCGCTGCTCAGCTAGAACTCGGATGCGAAGGGCTGTGGACTAGAAAACAGGCTGGGCCCGCACATCCTCAACTCAATCCCACACCCGTTGGAGCACGCCGCACGCGCGAACCTCCGTCACTTACGTCGCGTGTGTTCCACGTGGGATAGGCTCGTCGGGTTAGGGGCCCCTGGTCTGGCCTCCTGCGGCCCGCGCTCGCACGCGGACCGGGAGTCCGGCCGGTCACTCCTCCTGCTGAGGACCGTCATGAGCCGTGAAGAAGGGATGTCGAGGACGGTACATATAGCGGGCACAGAGCTCGGCGAAACGTGCCACGTCTTCCACCCATCCACCACCTAGTCGCTAGCCAGGCCAACAAAATATCCGAAATGTCGACCGAGGTGAAGAAGCTCAATGCGCTCATGTGTAAGTTACAGCGGATATGAATGAAGCTTCGCGGTGTGTTCGATTGAGTTATGCTCGTTTATAGGCGGTACCGTAAGTAATAGGGTGAGGATAAGCGGTGTGGTAAGGTGCTGACCAGGTGTGAACGCAGGGAGAGTACACCACAGGATGGACCCCATCGGGTGCTTCCAAGTCGGACAAGAAAGTGAGCAGCAGACTACGATTGACGCATATATCTCATAATAACGTCGTAATTTAGATTGGAGTGCGTCGCAAACCATTATTCTTTCTGTTCACTGTGCTCACAGTATCACAGGTTGTCGGCCTCACACTGTTCGATTTGCGAAGGTTGGGCAAGGTAAGATATAGCGTTCACTGCCGATCGCCTTGCGCTCATGGGGATGTGCAGGTCGACAAGCTCAGCATGGTCGGTGTCAATGGCAAGAAGTTCCCCCAGATTCGTGAGCATCTGCAGGAGAACATTGCTGGCGTCTACAAGGACATGGATCTCTCGTGCGTTTTCCGGGGTCTACGAGCTATCACAGAGCTAACTTTATTCCCAGCTTTGACGAGTACCCGAAGGAGGGAAAGGTCGACCCCGAAGCATGTCAGTATTCTGTATTTTCCGCGTCGGTATTATACTGAAATACACATTCCTTCTTTGTAGACAAGGCCGCCATTGACAACCTCACCGCTGGTGATGCCGTGATTATCTTCACGCCAGACAGTACGCTGGCCATTCTCCTTTATGCTGCGGCGCTAGTAATAACGGCTTTCGGTTACAGACACCCACTACGACATTGCGAAGTATGCCATTGAGCGCAGCTTGCATGTCCTAGTCACCAAGCCCGCCGTCCAGCTACTTCAGCATCACCAGGAGCTCATCGAGCTCGCGCAGAAGCACAAGGTGGTCTGCTTCGTCGAGCATCACAAGCGGTATGCTGGTTCCCCAACCAAGAACGAATGCGTACTGAGACAGCACTGCTCTTAGGTTCGACCCAGTGTATAGCGATGCCAAAGCGCGCGCGGCCTCTTTGGGCGAATGCAACTTCTTCAGCGCATGGATGAGCCAACCCAAGAGCCAGCTCGAGACGTTCCGCGCCTGGGCAGGCAAGGACTCGGACATCAGGTGCGCTCCGGATTCCCCTTACCTTCCCTTTCTACTCACCTTAGAGAGCCGTGGCACACAGCTACTACCTCTCCTCGCACCACATCGACATCCACTGCTGGATCATGCAGGGCCGCGCGGTGCCGACGCGCGTCGTAGCGAGCGCGGCGACGGGGATTGCGACCGGCGCGCCCTACAATTGCGTGCCGCAGACGGAGGACACGATCACGCTCCTCGTCGACTGGCAGTCGACCGCGAGCGCGGCGCACCGCAGCACGGCGGTCTACACCGCGTCGTGGACCGCGCCGCTCAAGGCGGGCGTGCATTCGGCGCAGCACTGGTACTACATGGCCGAGAAGGTGCGTCGGACGTGACGCGTGGTGTCTTGAGTTCGATTAACGTGCGGTTCGTGTTTTGTAGGGAGAGATTAATGTTGACCAGGCGCACCGCGGGTACGACGTCGTCGTCGACGAGACTGGCAAGAGCTACTACAACCCGTTCTAGTAAGCCTTCCTGCGCCCTTGTGTATCGCACCCCGCTGACCCGTCGGCACACGCGCAGCATGAAGTACTCGCCGTCCGAGAGCGGGCACTTCGACGGGCAGCGCGGGTACGGCTACGTCTCGATCGAGAAGTTCGTCGACGCGGCGCGCAGCGTGAACGCGGGCAGCACGACGCCCGCGGACTACGACGCACACGGCCTCCCGACGCTCGCGAACACGATCCTCACCACCGCGATCCTGCACGCGGGGCGGCTGAGCCTCGACGAGCGGCGGGCGGTGGCGATCAAGCAGCAGGGCGGCGGCTGGGCCCTCGAGTAATTACTGGCTCACTGCGCATGGCGCCAAGTGTACACTAGTGTGCTGTATATCAGTGTATCTGTGACATACCATCGTAAACGGAAATTTAAGAATTCCAGAGCGATAGGCATACAGGAGATGACGATCTCCGAGCAGCCCAGGAGGCGGTGCACAGCACATTCCTTCTCACCCACGCCCTCGTGCAGCCTGGGCAGCTTTGTCCACATCCGGCCGCCGTGCCTGGCGCGCGCGCGCATCCGCAGACAGGCAGCAGGGAAGCACGCTCATAAGCCCAATCAGCACATGCCACCAGCGATAGACAGACACTGACAGAGTACGAGGCATGCTAAGTATATTGCACTCCAGATGTAATGTATGCGTCGGCGCGCAGAGCCCGTCAGGCCCAGGGGTGTGTAAGTACGGTGTTGCAACATTGGCGGCGAGGACAGGGGCGAAGCTAGGAACAAAAGGCGGGGGCGACAATGTGCAGGTAAATAAAAAAGCGAGGCGGACGACGGCGGTGGGGCGGGGGTAAGGGAGAACGGGTGAAGCGGCACGCAGGAGGAGGAAGGAAGGGGAAGGGGCGGCAAGGTAAAGAGTACAATAAACGTGAAGAATAAGATAGAAAAGAAGGCGGGGTGGAATAACGGCGGGGGGACGGACGGCGGCCTGTCGCGTAAGGCGACGCGGGCGGGGAGCGACGGGGTGCATAGAGAGGCCAACAACGTGAAAGAATGTGATGAGCGAGACAGTTCGATGGATTGTAGTAAACACAGGGAGGCCCGTACGACACGATTGCAGTCCTACGCGGCGGCGCGCGCAGGGACCAGAAGCTGTCCGGAGTGATAGTACACCAATGCGAGTTACACGGGGAGCCGCCGTCGCACCGTCGTCCCACCACGCACGCAACCGTGCCTCCACATGTCCGGCGACTCTGGTGCTGCTGACGGCGGATGCGCGAAGAAGAAACCGGGGCGAATGTGTGGCCGAGAGTGAGAGACAAATTGCAAGGGAAAGGATGCATGGATGATTGATGTTGTTGACTTGCAGAGAGACAGAATTGCGGGTGATATGCCGATGAATCGACGTGTATGGTATGGTGATACATTTTGTTGCGAGAATGGAGATGCGACGACGAAGAGACTCTTACAACCCAGTCATGGTGGATGAGGAAAGGCGGAGGGGCGCGGTGCGGGCCTACTATGACACCAGCGACGCGACGCGGGGCGAGGGCGCGTTGAGGTTGTGCAACGCGGGACGGCCGATCGTGATGTAGTCGTGCGGGAGGAACTGGTCTGGGACCGGTTCGGTCTGGTGCTTGCTGACCACGGGCGAGAATGTCGGCGAGGACGGGAAGTTCTCCTTGTCGTCCGACAGGTAGCCGTAGAACGGGTCACTGGGCATCGTTGGGCTCGTCGGCGTCGCCGGCATGTCGTCCGACAGGTCCGAGGCCGTCGTGGACACACTCGCCGGGGTGCTGACCTTGGTCGGGGACGACCTGACAGGCGTCATCGGGAGAGCGACCATGGCTTGACGCTGGAAGCGGCCTCCCTTCAAGTAGTACTGCAGGACCTCGGTCGCCGCCTTGGAGTAGAACGCGTACGAGTACTTCTTGATCAACGTTTCCGACAGGTCGTTCACGTGTTCTGCAAGCCTGGCGTCCAGATGCTCGACAATGGCCAAGGTGTCCGCCGTTTCGTCAAAAATCCGGCGGGGCTTTCCACATATATGACGGGCAAGCGTAAGGGCGCCAGACGAGATGGCTGAGGGCCGGAACTCGACAAACTCCCGGTAGAATAGGGTGATTTCCATCAAGAATCTTGCGACATGCTGCACCTTGACGTCTTCGATGCGCGGGTCACAACAATGCACACGTAGCCATGCTTCCGCCGTCGGGTGGCCCAACATCCACTGGATCGTGCAGAGCACGTGGCCTTCCATCTGGATGAACGCAGACTCGTCGTAGTGGTTCCCGCAAATCTGCACGAGCTCTTGGACGGTCGGGACACGCTCCTTCGCATCTTCAAACTTGGCTGCGATCCACAGCGCCGCGCAGCCGACCAGCTGGTAGTGCTTCTTGTACACAATCCGACGGGACACGTAGCGGTCAATGATGTTCAGGGTGAGGTACAGCGTCTCGGGGCGCAGCCGGAGGATGAAGTGCACTTCGACGAGGAAGTCGACCAGACACGGGCGCATTTCCCAACGGATCTCAGGCTGTTGGTCCATGGACGGGACAGAGGGCATAGTGACCAGCTGCGCAGATAGACGCTTCATGAGCGCCACATTCATAGGCGCGAGAGTCCGGAACTCACCTCCATGTCGTGCATGTATTCCCGAATCTCTGTGCGGTACTCCTCTTCCATGTAGATCCCTTGGCGGCGCAGGGCCTTGATCTGGGCCTCCCGTTGCCGTTGGACGAGGGGCTCAGTCTTCGCGCTGACCCGGGGCGATCTGCGACAGACGGCCTGTGCAGGGCATAGAGGCGACTGCGACGCCTGTTGTTTCCGCGAGGAAGACTTGGAGACGCCATAGGGAGATGGCTTCTTCTTGGGGTACGCCGACGGGCGGGTGTGCCGTGGGGCGTTAGAGACGTCCTTCATGCTTGGAGGCAACGACTCTGAGGCAGGGGAAATCGGATGCGGGCTGCAACTTGAAGAGAACATGTGAGTCAAAGAGCGTTCTGAAGAGGAGGTAGAGATGGACATGGCGGCACAACCGTCCAAGTCAGAGAAAGACGGGGCGGGGTGAGACAAGGTGAGCAGGTGCGCACAAGTCTGGTGGCCGTACGAGAGAACGTCGTGGACGGTGCGACAACCACCGACGGCGAGGTGACAGGGACAACGTCTCCAAAGTCCCACGGCTAAGTTGGACCCGTTTTCCAAAGGCAAAACCACTTTGGTACGGCTTCGGGCTCGATCATAGCTTCGGCGGTGTCCGCATATATAGGGGCATACGACAAGGGGAGCTCTACAAGTAATATATGCGGCACAACACAGCGGCGAAACTCGACACTCACAAAAGTCAAGACTTGGGGCATGCGACAATTGCAGGTTGAGGTGGAGGTGGTGGTAATGGAAACGGGTCGGCGTGAGGGGGTCGGTCAGGGGCGTGCTTCAGCTTGATGGGGGTGAAGCTGAAGACGAGATAAGGTGTTAGCGCACGCAGGTCATCAACGAGCTCGACGATGCAGCAGAGGAGGTGGGTGCCGTGGCAGGCGACGACGGTGAAAGCAAGCCAGAGGTGAAGAGGGGGCTCGAAAAGAGGTATAAGACCCCCGGGGAGCCTTTTGGCGGGGAGGGTGCGGAGAACGGGATACAAAAGCAGAATGTGAAGTCACGGCAAATGTGAAGAGATGTGAATCGATGGGATCGGGAGAAACTGGGCTGGGATGTGCGCAGGGCCGCTCTGTTGCTCGCTCTCACCTGTGGGTCGTCTCAGGTCGTACGGATCGTCATGACAGAACGCAGAGCGAGAGGGGGCAGAGGGAGAAGGGCCTGGGACTGGGGGAAGTCGACCAGGAGAGAGCTAATCTAATCCCAGCCCAGCCCAATCAATATAACAACTAAAAGCCCCCGGCATCTCGCCGCTGCCACGGGCCTCGCTGATCGCCGATTGCGCCGGAGGGCCGCCCTGTCACACTGGGCACATTGTAACGCGCCGCCACGCCCCATATCCGGCAGTTTCCCACGAATACACGTTTCGCAGTCTGTACGCAGTGACGTAGTGAACAATCAAAACACCAGCTTACCTGCGAGCACGACGTTGAGCAGCAAGGCACAGATATTCCAATCGACCTGTTCCCCGACCGCCACATTAGTACCGCCGCACACGAGCCTGATACGCAGCATGTTACTCACAAAATAATGAAGAGACTGGTGCATGTGCCACGTCGTGAGCAGCGATCACACAAAGTGATTAGGAAGCAGCACGCACCGGAGGCAACAGCTATGCAATGCAGGTTCAAGAGCACGAGCAGCAGGAGGAAGCACACAAAAATGAGCGGGCAGATTAGGCTTGCGGATTAGGGAGTGCGGGAAGTATTGATAGCGACCGAGGGCTGGGAGCAGAGCAGGGCGGATTCGGAGAGAGCGAGAGGAAATGGGAAATGAATGACTAGCAGACGACGAGACGTCTGGGTTCTAGAGCTGATAGGATAGAGCAGCAGCCAGGGAGGGCAGGAAGGAGGAGAACCGAGGAAACGTCGGTGTGTGTGCGGTCAGCGCTGCGGGGCGGACCCGGGAACCTCCTGCGAAACGCGAGGCGTTGAGGGGGCGGCGGGGGGCGGGTGCAGCGCGCAAGAGAGGGAAGAGCAAGAGGGTGCAGACGCGATGGGCGTCGACGACAAGCCTGCTTTCAAGGCGAGGAAGACCGCTGCACCGCGCGAGCTGAGGTCAGTCCGGAGCACACAAGGGGCGTGTGCTACTTAATTCCTCCGTAATACAACAGCTCTACTCTGGCAATCCTCGATTGGCTGCTCATTAGCTTTCGCATCTGTCCGCGAAGGCGACACGTTCCTGCCTGCAGGCAAGGCTGCACTGAGATCCGCCTTCCGTGTGAGATTTCTTACGCCCGTTCACATGTAGGCCGTCATCAGTACGTTTATGCTCGCCCGGTTCCATACTAAACAACCGATAAGCCTCGTATTGAACGCTGCCTTATACCTACTTATTTTCCTACGAACAGTCCTCCCAAGCGACCTCTTCTGCCCCGGCACCGCCCTCCCACGAGGATGATGCGGATGCGGCACACTGATCCCTGGCGCCCGCCGCTGGCGAGCCTCCGACCAGACATGTCGAATTTTCGAATGAGAGTGCGCCGACAATGATGAGGCATCAATTACGCGGGGCTTCTCCCCTGCAGGCGGGGCGCATCCCATCCTGCGTCGAGCCTGCGAGCCGCGGACGCCGCAGAGAGTGCCGCTCGCCAGGCCGCGGATGCCGTACAGACCTGGGAGGCCCGCCGCGAGTAGGTCGTCTACCGAGCAACTGGCCGTGCATGTCTGCGCACATCTGGCCTGCCCAGAGCTCTCTATCGGCGCGGCGGTGGGGCATCAGTCTGCGGAAAGACAGGTAATGAGATACAAATCACGCACGCATATATCACCCAGCGTTTGCGCGAACCCTGCAGTGCGCATCCCTTCGCAGCCGCCGCGCCCCATTCACCACACCAAGCGTAATCGTTTATCAAATCACCGTTTCTCATGGAACTACAAGGCCCATAGAGTACGTACGGGCTTCGAGCCTCGTACGGACGGCCTAGGGCTTCCCAGCCACATCGCCATCGTAACCGTGCTCGCCGCCTGCCGCATCCGTGCACTTGCTCTCGCGCGAGGCGTGCGCGCGGCGCCGTGGACGGGGGGCCTGTGCACCTGGCCCGCAGAAATCGCGAGCAGGCAATCCGAGGGAAATCGTGCGTGAGCATCGTCCGATCCCCAGCTGCAGAGAAAGGCACGGCATGAGTGCCCCTTGGCGACAAGGCGGTGCGGGCGGGCGGGCGGGCGGGCGTGGTGCACACTCTGCAGATGAGAGGCACGGCGCTCTGGGCCCCGCCTTTCACAGACATGCACGGGCGGTCGGGCCGACAGCAGCGCGGGCTTCAGCCTGCTGAAAGCGTTCGAGGACGCAGCACGCTTCGCGGATGCGCGCACATCTTCGCTGGGCGTGCTGCACATACTGTACAGACGGCGGCGGGGAAGGTGCGCACCTCCAACTCTCTCCAACGCCCCATACAATAGCGAACCCAACCTAATCATGCAGGCTGCTTCTGACCGAGATCGGGCCACCGCCACCGACAAATGCACGTCGTCGCTAGGCCCGCCAGCGCGGCGGCTGGACGTTCTGCTGGAATGCGCAAACGCTGGGGGTATCCGACCCTGCAGCGCGGGCTGAAACAGGGTGTGGGTGCGCGTCCGGTAAGGCTGTCATAACAATTATGGCGGAGATGGGACGCAGCGACGTGCCGCCGCCGTGGGACAGTGCGCCGCGTACACAGCAATACGGAGCTTGAATGTCGCGGCTGCAGTTCATACTAGCGTGAGGGATCCATGTCGGCCGAAGGGGCTTTGTGCAGGATGCTGGGGCACTCACAGGGAATATGAAACCAGATGCCAGCTAAGGTGAGTTCGCTGGGAAGGACGCGGATATATGTAGGACGCTGGCGGATCGTCGTACAAACTCAAAGAGGCTGGAGAAGGGAATAGCCATGAGCACTGGCAGACAAAACCTAAAGCAACATGAGATCATATCACGCGTCCCAAGCAGGATGCGCACTCACCTTCTCACCGTAGCGCAGTCTAGGCAACTTGTAGCTAACCTTATCTCCCGCCGCGCACGCGACGACGCTCAGTCGAGAACGAGTATATTGGTGCTGCCCTATATTGTACGACATTACTTGAGCGCATACGTTTCATGAATGGTCTGCCGGAGAAAAGAATAGAAGGAGAAGAATGCAACTGCCGCGAGAAAGATGGATGGTCATACAAAGCCTACAAGCAAACGCCGCGAAGAGACAAAGTGCAACAAGAGCGTCGAGAGTCCGGTTGCCGAGAACCATGCCTGCGCGCTGCGCTCACTCCCGCTGGCCGCCCATCAAGAGCGCCATCAGGTCCTGCGTGCCCTGCGAGTTCGAGTGCATGTTCTGCGGTGGCGGCGGCTGCAGGTGCGGCGGCAGCATATGTTGCGGCGGCATACCGAGGTGTTGAAGCTGCTGCTGCTGCTGCTGCTGTTGTTGCTGCTGGCGCAAAGCGAGCTGCTGAGCCTGAAGCTGCGCGACCGACGACGGCTGCCCGTTGAAGCCGCCGCGCAGCCCGCCCTGCAGCCCGCCCCCGAGGCCGCTGTTCACGCCGAGGCTGCCTCCACCCAGCCCGAGCAGCTGTGCCTGGTTGAGCTGTGCCTGGCTGGGTCCGCGCATGTCCATGCCCCCAGGCCCCATGCCGCCGAGCTGGCCGCCCAGCACGTTGACGTGGTGCGGCCCGCCGAGGGGCCCGCCGCGCGCGGGGACGTGCCCGTTGAACTGCCTGCCGTCGAGCCCGCCAAAGTTGCCGAGCGACTGCTGCGGCTGGCCGAGGTGCAGCGCGCCGTGCGGGGGCCGCCGCCGCCGAGCGCGTTCAGCTGTGCGCCCATGAACTGGGCGGGGTCGTGTGGCGGGCGGCCGCCGAGGTTGGCCAGACCCGGGGGCAGGCGCTGTCCGGGGCCCTGCGGCAGGTTCTGCTGGGGGAGGACGCCGGGGCCGTTGCGGAACTGGTTCTGCTGGAGGGGGATGTTGTTCCGGACGAGGTTGCCCCTGCTGGCCGTATGCGTTCGGCCCTGGGCCCGAGTAAAGCTGCTCGAGGTTCCGTGGCTGGGGCTGCATGCGCGGGTTGACCTGTAGTGGCTCGTCGAGGTGATCATTGAAATGTACTCCGCTTGGTTCCCTGCTGCGAGGGCGAGGGGCAAGCCTGAGACCAGGCACCATGCCGTCAGGCACGAAGTTCCGGTCGTCCAAGCGGCTATCGTACAGAGAGTCGAGGCGAGCATTCTGCTGGGCAAGCTGCTGCTGCTGCTGTAGGTGGAGTTGTTGCTGTTGGAGAAGATGCAGGTCGATTGGAGGCTGTCCGAATGGCCCGCTAGCAGCTGAGAGGCGACCAGACTGGCTAATCCCTGGGGATGCGCGGTGATGGGTTTGCTGGAATGTCAAAGTCAATATATGCGGCAAATATCTTAGCAGAATTGCGAAACAGACCTGTGATGAGCTCTGCAGCATAGCGAACAGATCTTCCATGGCTCGGTTTTCAGCGGGATTTGGTGACATGCCATTGAGGTTCATGTGATCCTGTCTGTGGCCTGGCATGGGCGATGTTGAAAGCATACCATTACCCGCAGCAGATGGTCTCCGCATACCAGCGTTCGCCTGCTGCACCTGCTGAGCGTTCCGGTTCTTCTCGTCGAAGAACTTGGCGAAACGGCTGCCTTTGGACATGGACGATGCGCCACCAATAGAACCACCGAGCTCAAGACCGCCCATGCCGTAATTTGCGGGTGAGCCACCGAGGTCGACATGGGGAGACATCCCCTCCGAACCCAAGCCAAGTTGTCGGTCAACAGGGCCTCCAAGTCGACGTAGTGGGTCTTGGGGAAGACGAACACCTTCAGAGCCCTCTTGCAATCCGAAATGCTGCTGAGGCTGGTTGAACGGCGAGAAGCTCCGCACTGATCGCTCAGATGGGGTCGCTCGAGGGTTTGATACGAAGCCCTGGTCATTCTCCATGCTGAACATCAGTTCGGAACCTTGCTGCAGCCGTGGCCCGGTGGACATGCCGGTCAGTGAATCAATACCCGGAAGCCTCTGGTTAGGATGTCCGGAAGGGGCAGGAGGTATGCTGTTCGAAAAAGGCAGAGTGCCGGACTCTGCGGAATGGAGCGGCTTCTGAGGAGCCTGAGAGACTCCTGGGGCTGTCCGCGATGCGAATGCCAGTAGTCGCGAGCCAGTTGGTGGATCGAACACAGAGTTGGGGAAAGAAGGGGCAGTCAGGTCAATGGTAGGCCGTTCGGACGTTTGCGATACGGAAGGCGATAATCCAGGAGGGGTTGGGAACATACGGGATACTGCGGGTGGCAGGCCGTGCTCTTGAGATGGTACAGAAGGGGTCGAGAATTTCGAGGCGTGGCCGGCGGGGATACCAGCTTCCGCGGATGCCTGAGCGAATAATGAGAACAGCTTGGAACTGTCGCTAGCCACACTGGGTGATGCAGCAGCGGACGACGCGGAAGGCTCGGAGGAGAGGATTGCAGAATGCCCTTTAGGAATGGCTCCATTACCTAAAAAGCGGATGGATTCTTGAGCTTCAGAGCAAATGCATTCGAAACAAGAATGGCATACCTCCACCTGTCAAATCACTGAGCTTGGGGGACCCAACAGAGGGATGGAAGGTTCAGGAGCACTCGGGCCTGGCTCCGGTTCTTGCTTTGCCGCCTCCCTCTTCATCATCAGTTTGAAGAGTTGAATCTCGTCAAGCGAAGTGGCACCAGGAGCGGGACGATGGCCCTCTGTGGCGGGTTCTGGCGTGGATGCGGAGGGGTTAGCGGCCAGAATCAGTGGACAACTCTGGCTCTTTCTCCTTCTTTTCCTTCTCCTTCAGGCCCTTCTTCCACGCCTGTATGCCGTCCAACTCGCCGTCCGCAGACTGTGCGCCTAATATTCCACCCGTTGGCGTGGTGGGAACGTAGGTTTCCATCCACGCAGGCTCCTTCTCCCTCTCCCGCTCCTTCTTCTCGTCCTTACCATCATCCACGCCAGCGCCGCTCCGTCTGTCACGCCCGCCCCGCTTAGTACGAGGCTCGCGCTCGTCCACGCGCTCACGGTCATGCGACGGCTCCCATCGGTCCCAGCCGCGTTCGCGATCGCGCTGGTCCCTGTCACCGGCCTTGCGCGCAGCGATCCTTTCGTCGCGCTTGCCATCGTCCCTCCACCGCCTAGGATCCTCGTCAATATCTCTATCGAGGTCCCGCTGGCTGCTCCGGTAGTCGTAACGGTCGCGGTCCCGGTAGCCATCGTCTTTGTCTTTGTCCCTGTCATCCCAGTCTCGTCGAAAGTAATCGTCCCGGTCCCTGCGTGTGTCGTCACGGTCGTCCCGCCGACGAGATTTGTCCCTCTCCCTTGGCTCTCGGTCCTTGCGAGAAGGCGAAGACTCCCTCCGTGTGCGGGAGGTGTCACGGCGTTCGCGGTCTCGATCCCGACGTGTAGTGTCAGCGCCTGTTCAGAATATAGGGGTCAATAGTTAGTACTGCGCGCAGGTTTTGTGGCTATGACATACGGTCATCCCGTGCACCTCGCGAAGCAGGCTCGCCACCTGAGCATTGTTAATCCTAACTCCTTGAGAGAATCTGGAAAGATAACATACCCCTACGCCAGTCATCACTGGTTTCGCCAAGCTTCTTCTTTGAAGGTTCCCGCGCGTCCGTGGCACGACGTGCAGAGCTTGCTGTCTGGGACTGTCCGTTCCGGCTGGCACTGCTCGCCAAATGAGGAGCAGACTCGCGCTCCTTATTACGCAGTCCGCTGGCAGACGATAGCGCCAGGCGTTCTCGATCGTATTTATCTGAGAGCTGTGACAACGTAAGGAAAACTGAATATATGTATCCATTTCCTCACTCACATTCCGCAGCCTCTCTTGACCCTCTCTGTCCCGTTCGTCACGTAGCCTTTCTTTCTCGGAGTCGCGCTCTCTTTCGCGGTCGGCTGTCCGAAGGGACTGGTGCCTGAAATTGCCCATTTGAGAGGGTTGAGACAGGCTGGATCGGAATGAAGGCCTCGTGGGAGTATCTGCAATACAAAATGTCGGTGTCCTTCAGCATAGTAGAACTATGAAATAAATCACCTCCGTCTTCAGCATCTCGTCTGAACCTAAAGCGCGGCCAGTCAGTCCACAGAAAACAGGTAAAAGCATTGTGCATACCTGCGATCCCTTCCATTTGTAGCCCCATTTGTTGTATCACCTTCCTTCTTGCCCGCAACTTGTTGTTCACTCCAGTCGCTGGTGACGAGCGTAAAGACGGTGGCAAAATGGCGGCTAATTAGGTACGTACCCAAACCAGTCCTTCAACGGAGGCAGGCCACCTGGAGCTTTCACCAAGGGCGACTTTGATAACAAGAGCAGCTGGGCATGGTTGTATACACGGAGCTCTCGAGGAGGCTGGGGCTCTTTTTCTGCGGAGGTCTTGCCCTCCCGTAGATCAACGCCTGCGAGCGTTTCTGCGAGGCTGGTGACGGTGGCGTGTGGGGGATCGAGTGCGGTGTGCTTGAGTTGTTTGGTCACGTCTGTGTCTGCGGTAGCCATACCCAAGCGTGTATAAAAAGCAGTAGAGTTGGTCGGGTGGATGTGCAGAGATGTCGGCCGTGCAGACCAAGTCAAGCGGTCACTCAGGCTCGCAGAATAGACGCGCAGTGTCCTTCTGGGAAACAGGCCGCTGATCGCTTCACAACCTACGCCCACCTTGTCAATTGGTGCGGAGACTCAGCATGCAGCAGCTCACGTTAAGGCACTTTATACTAAAGCAGAGAGTTCTGGATCTGTACAGGCAAGCGGTGAGGGGATGTCGAAGTAAGTGCCTGCCACATCACAGCCATACCTAGGCTCATTTGGCCGAACAGGTATCCCAAATCCCCAGACCCGCAAAGAGACCTTGTCCTGGATCCGCGGTGAATTCGAAAGGAATCGTTATATTCATGACACGGTATTCTCTATGTTCACTCGTAGTTGCGTGCGCGTGGCAGCGTGTAACCTTTGTCGCAGGCTCTCATTGAGGACAAACTGGGTACGGGCCGACGCGAACTGAGACAGATCTTGCCAGGCGTATCCTTCCAGCAAACTCGCCATTAGAAGACAGCTGTAACACATCACCGCCTCAGCAACAAAATATCCCTCCTATGATCCCCAAGTTTCAAGGCACGACATTTTTGGCTTGTCGTGGGCGCATACAAGCATATACAGAATACTCTTACGGCTTCGACGAACTGTGCAATTGACCTTGCCACAAACCGGATTTAACTCCTGGGGTTCTCTCGCGAGCAGTAATGGCAGGGCCGCTTTGACCATGCCGGCGTGTTACCTACACTGTCTGTGACCAACATGTAGGCAAAGCGCGCTGTTGAACAGAGAACAAATGAATATGTCAAGAATGGCGAATAAACTAAGATTCCTCGTGAACAGCAACTACCGAACCTGAGGCACCGTCATCTTCAGCAATCTTCCTACGCCGTTTCCTCTTACGCCCTGAAATTGCATTTGTTGCCGATGGCCGCTCCGTGTCTCCCTCATCCTCTTCGTCTCGTTTACGCTTGGATTCGGGTTTTCCGTGTTCGTTTCTGACCGCTGATTTCGACGGCGCAGGCGCAGGCGCTTTCAGGGTCTTCTTCTTTACGCTGAGTGGATTCGGACCTTTGGGTCCCTTCCGCTTTTTCTTGGGAGGCTCCTCGACTGGCTTATCCGCTTGCAGCTTCGCGGTTTCACTCGCTGAGGGAAGTAGTACTTGTAACTCGGTCTAAGGGCAAGGAGATGAGGCTCTGACGACTTGTAAAGACTAGTGACGGACCTGTGCTTTTGCACGCGCAGTAGTGTCGCTCATCGGCTCCAGGATCATAACTGAGCGGTTCATGTGAATAACTGGGACGGCAGGGATGCCTCTCAACTTCGAGCGCAATGGTTGGGACTGCGATGCGACCACATATCGGTGCTTGTTGCTGTCCCCTGTACCGCATCGGCAACGTCAGCAAGTGCGGTCCATACTGCACACGAGCACGCACCAATAACGTTCGCAATGCAGTCGTCGCCGGATATAGCCTCCCTATGGTTGCACTTCCTCCGCTCAAAGGTCTTCGCAAGATCCACGGCTGGTTGTTCAGATTTCCCAGCGAGATAGAGCTCGTGGATAGAACATTGTGTTATCACTAATGAACGGCTTTCGCCCTGTCTTCAGCACTGATATCAACACGTTAGGAAAGGCCACACACTTGGCTTTACAGCCCCTTGCAGTACAATATTGAGTTGCTTGACTAGTTCCATTTTGTGCGTGACAGCTTCTTGGCACATCGTCGAGTCGACTGAAAGCAAATAAGTGTTAGCCCAACAACGAACCTGCGCACAAACACGACTGGCCTAAGACTTGATATGGCTGTCGAAAGCCAAATGCCATAGAATAGGCAGCCATAAGCTTCCTATACGCTTTTGCTCGTTTTTGTCGCATTTCAAATGATTCGAGAGGTATGGTCGAGGTCGACAGTGGTGGAGGACTTCAAAGCCAAATTCAGTGCCTGGCTCAAGCGCTGAAGAAGCATTCGGCGTTTCGGTAAGCGCCCTCACGCCGCGTCGTTGGAGGGCGGCACTGCCAGTGACGGACTCAACCTTACACCCCCTTGCCGTAAATGTGGTCATTTCTATTACTACTTCTTTGGTACGTCTGAATATGTCGCTCATGCACTGCTGTCTATACCTTAGCTGCTGCTTCAGGTCAGCAACTACAGCTTTGGGGCTAGATATCCAAGGCCGCATACAGTGGAACGAGTACTGTCCCGGTACGTGACCATATTTGCGTTCTATCAACGCAAGAACACTGAACGTTCAAGCAGGAATTCATGAGCTAGGCCAAGCGAAGGTCGTTTTGGATGCCGGCTTTCGACAAGGGGGCATCACTCGAGATGGAGGCTTCTCAATGTGCGTTCACGCAGTCTTCTCTATGCATGAACACCTAAATTACGTTGCTTTTCAGACCCGATGTGCCACCTGGGACATATGTTCTCTCTGTAACATCTCATGGCTATCTGTTTGACAAAGTGAGTCGTATGTTACTGCTCCCCAGCACTAAAGACTGGAGCTCTTCTGTAGCTACGCGTAGATGTGCTTGAGACGGAAACTCTTCCCGAAATACATCCTTATGTCCCCGGCACACCACTACTATCCCCATCAACCATTGCTCTCCCATACCCTATTCACCTCTCTGCTGTACACAAGTTAGATTTCTACACAGAACGCGAAGCATTCAACCTGGTAGGGATGTTCAAGAATCCCATGATGATGATGATGCTTCTCGGCGGCGTATTGGTCTTTGCAATGCCGTACATTATGGTACGTTTCCCCCTTTCTGTTACTGCATCACGTATTGACTGTCGCTGTAGAAAAACCTCGACCCAGAGGTCTTACAAGACTTTGAGAAACGTCAGGCTAAGATTAGCAGCGTGCAAAGCTCTCTCAATACCGGCGACTTCAAGTCAGGGTGCGTGAGACAAACTAGGGTGCCAAATGCGTAGCTGACCAATGCAACCTTTCAGTATTTCGGCGTTGATGTCCATGGGCGACGACGATGCAAGTGTGGCTGCACCATCGCCTCCTAAAGTAGAACAGAAGCAAGCGGGTTCTGGGCTCAAGCAGCGCAGTGGCAAGAATAAGAGACGATGATCCATAGGAGGGTTCGACATGTACGATTCATGCTATTTATAATTCCGCAAACATACTATGATAGAGTGTTGACCTTGAAGCTTGAGCGGTATGATACACAAAGTGAGAAGGGAATATGCCATAGATCGCCACTGTCATTATGACATATAGCAGGAGCGCAGCGAGCAGGCAGCTGGCAAGAAGACCTCCGTGCAGCAAGATTGGGCAAATCCATGACCAGCACATCAACGGAAATATTCCTGTAAGTCGTCGGTAATTGTGCCGGATTTAGGATGTTGAGAAAGGGTGGGACCAGATGACATTTGAGGAGCTGCTGGGAGCGTTGGACCAGGATACTCCAGGGCCGCCCGCAGGATTGCGTTTCTAAGTCATAAGCACCAGTGTGAACACGCTCGTATATCTTCGGGCGCATGTTGCGGCATACCTCTGCTTAAATTGAGCCATGAGCGCGTGAGCAGATTGAAAGTCGTCCTCTGGCGGTCTAAGTCGAAGACCGTTCGTTAAACAACGCAGATTGTATCATATCAAGAAGCGACGTACATCTCAGAAGGCGTCGCCAGTGTCTCAATGACATATATTTTGTTGTCCTTCTTGGGATTGGGGCAATCATCATTTACAGACCCAGCGGCAGGCGGATCCGCAACCTTGACCCCTACTACAGCCAGATCGGTAGAGAGACTGTGGGCGACAGGGGGCGCAGCATTCGCAGGGTCATAGTCTAGGACAAGGACGTGCTCTTGTGGTGTCTGAGGCAGCAGTGAGTGAGGTAGGTCGTCTGCATAGCGGTATTCGATGATAGGATGGCTGAAGGATTTAAAAGACGGCCCAGACGAAGCGGTAGGAAGTAATGGATTTTGAGAGACAAGGATGTAGTACGGCGGCGTGTCCTCTGCAGATGGTGGAGGTGAAGACGACATCGCTTCGGCGCTTAATTAACGAACGAAGCTTGTCCTCGATCTTCTCGTCCTCGACTCGGATCCGAAGCTCTCTGGAATAACATACGCTCGTGCGTACGTGCCCAAGGCACGCACCAAGGCAGACTGAACTATTTCTTCTCATGTTATTTTCTCGGGGCCGTCTGATGTTATCGGGGTACGCGTGCTACCAACCCGAATTGCCCCAGGCGACGAGGAACTCGGTGGCCTCGGTTCCCCGCATCTCCACATCCGCATACCGACGGTCAGAACGCCGGTGATATTTATATGAGCAAGAGCACAGGAGCAGATGCTTGTTTCTCTCTCTTCATCTTCTCCTTCCACCTTCACGGGCTTCGCTGGGCGTGCAACGGTGCTTGGGACAGTGTCCTCGGTTTCCATTCTTTTAGCTAGTAGTCTTTCCTTCTTGTTTTCAGTCTTTACTTGCCACACTCTCCTGCCGCTCTGTCTCAATTTGGGTTGCAATGACGCGCTTCACAGCAGTCTTACCTCTCCTAGCCTTCGCCCTCATTCTGACAATTGTGCCAGGTGGATTCGCGGGCCCTTCCTGTGCCCGACGCATGCAGGGCAACAGTTCTTGCCCTGCTACATGCAGCAAAAGGTGGGGCTACCCGGGAAGGGCCATGGGTACCGATCCATGGGGAAAGGTTATCAGGGCAACAAGCGATGACCTACCCGCAGTCAACAGAAAGGCGTGTCGTGTCAGACCGACGTGAGTTTTCTATCACTATTGCGCGACTTCGTATTTACGCTTCGGTAGGGATTCGGGTCTTTCATCCTCTTCATCTTCTGCTACAGCGTCGACTTCCGCGGTCGCCAATGCCGGTGGGGCCGTTCCTAGCTTTACAAGCGTCTCTGCGCCGTCCGCCTCCTCGGTCGTGAGCGTAGCCCGCTCGTCCGTAGTCTCTTCCGTCATCAGCTCAGCCTCCGCTACCCCGTCTTCCTCGTCCGGCTCGCACACCTCTACCAACAACTTCCTCCAAGCCACGGATCAGACCAGCCGCTTCTTCACAAGCTTCAGATCCGCAACATCCCTCCCCCTCCCAGCCCGACACCTGCGAAGTCTCCGGAGGCCGGCGCCGCCCAGTTCAGCATTGCAACAACGCTTGCTGCAGCCAAGACTACATCGGTCGCGCCCCTCCTCCGGCCACGACTTCCAAAGAAACCCCCGCCGCAAAACCCGCGCAGACTTCATCTTCAAACTCGGGCTCGGGGTCTAACTCCGGCTCAAGCTCTGGTACATCTGACAGCGATATCAATGCCTACCTTTCTGCGCACAACTCGTTCCGCGCCCAGCACGGAGCCTCGGCTCTGACGTGGAGCGACAACCTCGCAAGCAAGGCTCAGCAGTGGGCAAACGGATGTGTGTTCCAACACTCGGGTGGATCGCTCGGGTCTTTCGGCGGTAAGCACGGATGCAAACTCTGCATATTATTGGATACGGAACTTACTTGTATGTAGAAAATCTGGCTGCTGGTACCGGAAGCTCGTACGGCATCTCCACGGCCATCAAATCGTGGACAGATGAAGTTTGTAAGTGGCCATCCGTAACATACGCGAACTGTTTTTGACCATTGGCTGTGCAGCGGAGTACGACCCCAACAACCCCGTCCCTTCCCACTTCACGCAGGTTGTGTGGAAGGCGTCTACGCAAGTCGGATGTGCCGTGCAATCTTGCAACGGTATATTCGCCTCGAGCTTCGGCGTAGGTCTCTCGTTGTCGTGGAAGCACCTCAGCTGACGTTGCATTCAGGCGGCGAAGTTTTATGTCTGTGAATACTCTGCTCAAGGAAACGTCATTGGTCAATTCGCGTGAGTTTTGTTGCTTTCTGAATCAGTCCGCCTTATTGACGGAACTACTCAGGCAAAACGTGCAGAAGTAAAGGGAAGAATGTATTTAGTTCCGTCTTAGATCTGCCTCGGCATTTTACTTTCTCAGTGCGGCTGGTCTTACCGCTTTTACCTCCACTGTCTTTTCAACCTTTTGTACTGTCATATTTGTATTATTATTGCTTTCAAACCATCCTTCATCGCAAGCGTGAAAAGCCGACGGCAAAGCATGATTTGACTGAGTGGGTAGCATACATCTGGGAGACCTTGACGTCACTGCTGTCCTGAAGCGTCTTGAGACTTGCGCTGACCAAAACATGATGACCGTGCAAAACGCCACAAAGGCACTACCGCCCACTTTCGGCAAGGTCCGGTCCCGGCACGCTTGGCTCTTACGCCCATGTTGCCAGCCTCGAGACCACGGTGAATGTTGTCGCGGGGCAAGTCCACCCTCTCGGGCATAGCGTACGCCGTGGTCGTGCTCGCCCTGACCTTCTTTGTCGGCCTGTCGTGCGCCGCTCTGCTATCGCAGGCCGTCCGGACGTCGCCAAACAGGAACTGGACGCGGAACTTCAATGCGGTCGTGATTGGTGCTGCGTATGCGTTGGTGGTAAGTGATACCGTCTTGATGAGGGAAGTCAATCTGATTGATACTGGGCTGTTAGGCGGCTATATCTGTCTTCTTTTGCCTGAAGAGGCGGATTGCTGTTCATCGCAGGCTGCAGAGGATCTCGAAGGCGTATCATACTCCTAGGGAAGAATGACCTCCCCAAGGTGCGCAGCACAACCCCTTAATGTTCTATGTGCTCACAAGTATATCAGTCAGTACATCACTACATTAAACAGGAGTACGGGCGCGCTTGCTTGATAGCCTACGAATCGCAGCCGAAGGACGGTTTCCAGGAAGGCTGGAGTAAGCCAGGTGAGTCTTTACATGGAAACACTGCGACCATTTCTCAGTACATTTGTTCAGATGGCCAATATGGTGGAATACGCTTCCGCACTACGCTGCTGCATACCATACGCGAGATCGGTGTGTCTTGGGGCGCTCTTGCTTGCCAGCCCCCACTACTGAATTCAAGATGATACAGATGAACTCGCTCACGAAGTTATACCCCGCCATCCTATCCTACGCCCGCACGCCCGCATGCTTCACCACTTTCGTTTTCTCTTACCTTTGCTGCGTCGCGACGACGACGGCTTGACACCATTGCATTACTATGATTCTGCAATACAGTTGGTGCGACATGCCTCCCGGGAGCCGTCCGAAGCAGAGTTTATGATTGGTTTCTCTGCGGCGAGCGAGCTGAAGAAAGTGTAAGTACCTGTACTCTGCTCGGTTATAATCTCATCTTAATTATCATGAAGGTTGGATGACTGTCGGCAAGAGATGAAAGAAGGATCTCTCGTAAATATGCTCGATTTGCGCTCCATAGACACCCGTTAAACCTGTCATTGCGTGCAAAGATACCTTTCTGACTGAGGAAGAATCTCCGGCGGCCCCTGTTACGCGAAATTCTCGCTTTCCACCAGACATGCGGCTTGGAGTATGGACGTGAATACATTCCACAAACTAATACGAACACTTATCCTAGGGACACCGGCTATAAGCTACAATAGGCTCCGAAATAGAAAGTAGGCATGTGGTGCTACAGAAATAGCGAAAATGATGACGTAAACCCGATGCATGAAGGAGGGTGGAGGCGAGCTTAGTGAAGGGTCTCCGCATAGACCTTCTTCCAGCTGGGACGAGCAGACCACGCCTTCCAGTACGACACAATCTTCTCGGGAACCGCGACCTTCAACTCCTTCTCCAATGCCTTGTAGCCTTCCGCCTCCTTGTCGCCACCGGTGACCCAAGTGACACGCGCGAGCCAGGCCCCGACGTGGTAGTCGTCCTCGCCGGGCTCTGCGCCAGCAATGAACCCGGACTCGGGCAGAATTTGCGGGAGGTCGTTGAGGAGAAATCCGACGATGACCTTCCAGTGATTGATGGAGACGGCGAAAAAGTCCTGGCTCGGGGCCTCCCCATGGTAGATCTTCAGGATGTCGCCGTTCCCTTGCAGCTTTTTAGCGTAGAACTCCTTGAAGGCCGCACCTTCCGGAGAGCCGTTGTACTTCTCCAGGGCGTTTTGGCCTGCCAAGCGCTATCAGTATTTGCGACGACCACTAGCATGTGATACTCACGGTTCTGGACGAATGTGTTCGGGAAACCGGTCTTGGCTTTGTCCAGCTCCTCGTCATCTCGCTGGTGCGTCAGATGTAAGTGCCAAATCACATTCAAGCAGAATAGCTACTCACGATAGCCAGGACAATGAGGTTGGGGTCGTACGTGTCCTCGTGGATCTTGGCGATGAGCTCCGGATTACCGGGCTTGACCTTCTTGTGCGCAGTCTGGACGAGGTAGCGCGTCACATCGGTCGTGCTGGTGTAGGCCTTGCCGTCGGGCGCAATGAGGGTCGGCAGTGTGCCTCCGGAATTCTGACTGGACTGTCAGCAGTATTCGGGCGCGAAACGGATGTGCAGGCGTACTCACAATCTTGAGGAACTCCGGCTTGAAGTTCTCGCCCTCCACGACGTTGATAATGGTGGTGTCCACATCGAGTCCCAGCTCTTGGCTGCAAAATTATTTAAATGCAGCTCGCGACAGGGGCCTACGTTACTTACATTGCAAGCTCGGGCACGGCGGACCAGACCGAGAGGCCAAAAGTGTACAGAACAGGCTGAGGCGGGTACAAGTGAGCGACGTTCTGTTTTACCACACGGCAAGCGCACCTTGGAAGACATTGATTTCGACTTTGAATGACCGGGGAGGAATTTGTTGAAAATGTTTGGGAAATGCATGATTTATATACGCAAGACGGGATGTGGACTTGCCGGCGGGATGACTTGTCTCGTTCTGTCATGTCCTTGCGCCCTTTATACCGTATGTGACCGTCCCCTATTCACGTGCGGGGCCTCCTTCTCACCAATCACTGAACCTGGCTGGGTCTGCTTCCCGCATGGGACCGGCGCCCATCGGAACGTCTGCGATGCTATTGCCTGCGCTGTCCGGATAGGTGTGATCGCCCGGAGCTATTGGTCAGTCTCAGTCAGCGCGCAGCTAAGCAGGCGTGATCGCCCACACACAACAAGGCGTAAGTCGGACGGCGGAGCACGCCCCCAAGGTTTCCTGAGTTCGAGAAGTGCATATGGAAACATACCGCCGCACTGGAGCCTCCTAGAACTTGGTGGCAATTGTTCATCGTCCCAAGGCGATGATGGTCGGGACTTGGGTCGGGACGAGAACCGCGCTCTCAATAGAGACCCTATCTCGCAATCTAAGCAGAGCCCTTGACTGTGGCTACCTCCCTGGTAATGGATCAAAACGCCGCTTTACCGGTGAGCCAAGCCTGGTCACACTGCCGAGGATTATTAATGTATTTTCAACTGACCTGAGAAAAGTATAAGCACATACAACCAGGATGACAAGTCATTATCGAAGATGACCGACGAAACGAGATGGATAGCATCGATACGCGAGGAGGGCTTGTCGAACCAGGGAACCAGTCCCGAGACGAAGAGATTCATTATCGACACAGGTCTGTGAGGGTAGAGGGGCTCTGAGCAGTCTCGCGCAGAACGCCTGGCTGGCGGTGCTCTTTCTACAGGGACTTCCCACAGACGATCCGCTCGAATAGCCGATTACGCAAATCAGGGAACCCGGGTCAAAATCAAAGGTCATCTCAAGAAGCTTCATTTTCTGGGGGACGGGTATAACGAGGAGTGGGCCCGAGTAGGAACACGAAGTTGCGAAGCCAATTGGCACGAAAAAGGGAGCGGAAGGTACTGGTACAACAACGCTTTGCGTAAGTAAACGCTCTAGGGTGTATGCGGGTATGGTATCTTGCTGTCGTGTATGACTGAAGAAAAGTAGGCGGAAAGCCGTTGAAGCACTGCGCGCAAGGCAGATTGACAATTGTCAATCGCAACAAAGCACGTGCTCAAAACTGCCAAAGATGCGTCAGTGTCCGATGTATCCTTACCACAGTGAAGTCACATACCTCGACAACCGTAGGTAAACGATCCAACACCGACTTGAGCTTCGCGATGGTACCTTCCGCATTGTACAGCTTCCGTTGGCAATGCTGGCACGCCGCACCCAGCAGCTCGTGCAGTTCGGCGTTCTGCAGCACCGCGCCCGACGCGACGTCCGCCGGGTGCTGCTCGACCGCGTGCAGCCACGCGTGCTTGAGGTGCATCCACCCGACGTGCGCGATCTCGCGCTGGCAATGCGAGCAGCGGCCAGGCGTGTTGTTCGCGTAGAACGTGGTGTGCGAGTCGAGGCCGGCGCGCAGGACGTCGCGACGGTGCCGGTGCAGGAGCAGGAGCGTGATGAGGTGCGGGGACTCGACGACGCTGAGGTCTTTGACGGCGTCGTGCGCGAGCAGGTCGAGCCCGAGCGTTTTGGTGGAAGCCAGCTTGGCTTCTTCGACCCATCCCCACTGGCAGGCAATGGCGTACACGCGGACGGGATGATTGTCGAGGAATGCGGGAGAGACGATAGCGAGGCGGATGATGGACAGCGCGCCTGGCATGTCGTATTTCTCCGCCGCGTGTGTGAGCTCCTCGACATACGCGAAGGAGTGGAACTTTGGCAGCTCCTTCCCGCCAGCCGTGCTCAGCAGCCCCGCAATGACCTCCGCGCTCTCGACCATGTGGATCACCTCGGGTACGGGAGATGAGGATTTCTTGTAGGAAGGCGGGCTCTGTGGCAAGGATAGCAAAGTCCTGAACCAGCCTGACGCCAGCTGGAGGACGAGGGAATGTATCCGGAAGTAGACATCGTCCCGCGAGCAGAGAATAATGTCCGCATCCGTGGCGTTGAACGACGGGTGCGGCTGTCCTGGCGTAAATGCAGGCGCGGTCGAGAGCGACGGCTCTTCCTTCAGCGGGACAGGGGCAGAGTGCTCTTCTCTCACTTCTGGTACAGCCATTGTGGGGATGAATGGTGCTTCGTCCTAAATGTGAATGCCAGCATAATATATGAACGTCGAGGCGTACGTGCCGCGTTGCGAACAGGAATATTCGTGCGACGGCACCCCGCAGAAGACTCTTGAGTGCCTAGCGAAGCATACGTCCTGGAGCCTAATGGCCCAAAATACCTTAGAAGGAGTAGGTGAGTACGGGTTTGTCCAGATAGCCGACGCCATGAAGCACTCGGGCCCACCTGTCGCAATTGAAACAACCTTCGGGGCGTTCAAAACTTCACTGGAATATGGTAAGTCATGTCGGCCTCGGTGCTTGCTCCCGGACACGTAGGTCACGGACAGCGAAGCTCGAGCGGGGTAACGGAGCCGTCTCGATCTCATCATCCACTACGGACAGCACGTTCAAGCTTTAAGCTTCGCCCCGGCGCTCCGAGACAATCTGTTTGCGCGGGCTCATTGAGCTGGAGGGCACGCACCGTACATATCATTTAATATGCGATTTATCAGGATTTGCATACCGCTACACATGCTTAGGGTAGATTAATATTAGCGAGTTTACGGAAGGTTTCAATGGGACCAAGGAGAGTACACACTTGTTGGCTTCCGTTGAGAAGATGACAGGGCACATCTGACAGCTTGATTGAGCGAACTGTCCTGAACTTCGAGGGTTACTTCCTCTGGAGTCTGCGTAGCCTGGCTGGTTCTCGTGTCTCGACTGGAGTCGTCTGGAGGACCCGAGTCCCGACCCGAATTCCCACCGGCGACCTGGAAAGCGCCCATAACGACGGTTGCCAGGCGCAACATGGCAATATCCTGGCCGGTGCGGTGATAGTGAAGTTTGAACGGCACAGTGCTCGCCAAGTGAGTCCCAATGGCGCCCACAGTAGCGACAGACGAAAGATCGGAGTCATCCGACAGCATCCGACGCTACTGGGCGCCATATGAACTTGAGAGGACACACTTTTATGCGTTCTATGTTGCTATGAGCAAGGCCACAAGATAGATTGCGGAGCGATACTGAAGGAAAGTAACTAGCGCACCATCGGGCAGGTGTTCCTGTTTAGCCACTCGACTGACACTCCCCAAAGCGCAAAGCAGATGTGGCGGAGAGGCTTCGTCATAGTTGCACAGCAGCGCAGACGCAGCCAAGCAGCCGGCTCTTCGGACAGTCAAAGATGACCAAGAGATAGTTCATAACAAAGTGCCAACCGGCTTGGAGCGTATGCACTGTTGTGCCAGTATCCCTGCAATCGCAGTTGGACATGGTTTTTCACACTAAGTGGAGAAGAACAAAAAGGATAAATTGTCAGCGTGCAGGTATGCGCTGCAACTCACAATTAGACAATGCTACAAGATGCACCGGCGCAGCCATGCATTGCTTCTCGCCGCGCCTGCGAGGACGTCAGAAGGACTGCAATTGTGTGGAATGGTGTTTTCGTGCGTGGTCTGCATTGACATGCGATCTGTACCGGTACCCGCGGATGACAACCGCCGGCTTGCACATGTCAGAAGTGCGAATGAGTAATCCACCCGAGGCTCATCGTTTCAGGATACGTGTGCTGGTTGTAAGTCATATCCGTATGCCTGTCTGAGCGTGCGGCCTATTTCAAGATGCCGTCTCAAGCCATGTCAGTGAAACGAGGTGGGTCCGTGGAGCCACATACCTGTTGTACGTGGACCCTGTATGTGACAGCAGGGGGCTCCAAAATGCGAGAACTCGAGGTGTTACTGGGAAGGCAGTTGTTGACAAAACGCGCAGAGGAATTGTACGACAGCGATTACATCTGGCCTGGACAGGCAGGTGTGACCTGCGGTCGTACAATCCCATCGCTAGCAGCACACAAAGCGTGGTGGAAGTTCCTCGGGTGTTCGGGTGGCGGCAGACTGCAAAGACAAAAGCCAGGCGAAAACATACGAGAGCCCGGGAGCACGCTGTCGGCGCATGGCAATACAAGGGCAGGCCGGATGGGTGAGCGACAATGAGGGAGGAAGGGCGTCCGGAGTGCGGGTGGACAAACAAGGCCAAAGTTCGTCTGGGTCCACCTGCTCGAGTCGGGACTTGGCTCCTGCCACGACCGACCACGACTGCGGTGCCCTCTCGCTGGGTTGCCCCTCTTCACTTCGTTCTTCAGGGCCCTAATATTCCCTGTCGTCTTTTCTTGTCTTTCTTTCATTTCTTGCACATATTTGCCTCCTGTTCGACCTCGTACACGCCGGCGTGTCGTCCTCGAACCTTAAAAGATGGATACAGCAACTCCTCGCCCGCAGTCCGCCTTCATCTCGTCCTTTTCCGCGAGGAAGAAGGGTCCCATCACGCCTCTCCGCATAGACACCCCTCTGCATGCACCTACCGTCGCCCTCGTGTCTCCAGAGACTTCCACCTGTGCCTCTGCGCTCGACTCTGCAACCTCTGACATAGACTCCTTCCACTGGCCTCCTCCCAGCAGACCCCAATCCCGTAACATGAAGAAGCTCTCGCTCACTCTTCCATCCGCGCAGTCCTCAACAGCCTCGCTCCTCAGCCCAGCGACTTCGGAGCCTCCAAAGCGTCTGGCAGATGTGGTGCCTCCGCCTCGCCGGAGACCATCCATTGTTTCTCTGCCCAACGCTAGCACATCCTCCTTTCTGCATCGCAAGGACGAGGATGGCGATGGCGAAGATGCGGGCTCAACACCGTACCTCGACGGGCCGATACAGATCTTGCCCGGCATCTGGTTGGGCAACGAAGACAACGCTCGAGACTGGCAGGGTCTCATGGCCAAGGAATCCACTCGATTCTCAATGTTGCAAAGGAAGTTACATGTCCCATCGAAGGCATCCCATCGCAGTCGCTGCGCTCCACCACATCCCACTCCGACCTGAAGACCTCCTCCCGCGCCGGTCCTGCCTACTACCCGCCTCACGTCCCAAGCGGCAGACCTGGCATGCACTATCTGCAACTGCCGTGGTCTCACGGCCAGTCAGATCTTGTGACCCAAGGTTTCCCCTCCGCCATGGCGTTTGTCGACCAGGCACTCGACCGCGCAGATGGCGTTTTGATTCAGTACGTACATGTCCGGGATCCGCATGGTATAATGACTGAATCATGATTGTCTCAGTTGCCAGTGCGGTGTCTCACGTTCCGCGACCCTTGTCATCGCGCTGGTGATGCGAGCGGCGGCTCAATGCGCTCCGTCGGTGCCTCCGGAGGTATGGGCTTTGAAGGGAATGAGTGGTGCCTATTCGTTCGTCAAGGAGAAAAGCAAATGGGCCGGTCCAAACATGTCGTAAGTCTAGCTTCTTTCGAACATCACAACATCGACTCACGGCTATCTGTTTTAGACTGATTTACCAACTACTCGATTACGAGCGATCCCTCAAGGGCGACGGATCTCCTGCACTGTCCGAACAGTCATCTCTTGCTGCAGAAGAGGAATGGGCTCGCCGCCGACAAGAAGCTGATGATACCGACATGGAAGACAATGATCGGGAAAACTCCGCGGTGATGCGCGAGGCTCAGGCCCTTGACAAGGCGATGGAATATCGCAGGATCTCTCGGAAATCCTCGGCCTCATCCATTGGCTCGACCTCAGGTGTGGGCATGGGTCAGGCTTGGAGGAATAAATACGGCAGTGGTCGAACTCGTGCCGATTCCGTTGCCAGCGTCCTTACCACTGGTAGTGTTCTGAGTGAACAGCTCGTGGAGGAGGATGAAGAGCAGGAATTGCTGGGCGTCGGAGGTGGCTTTACCGAAGCAAGTTGCTCGAGCGCCGAACCAACTGAAGACGAAGCCTCGTCAACCAATACGTCTGGAGACTGTGACTCCCCTGATGCTACCGCCGACGTATTGTCAGGTACCCCCAAAGCTTACCCCCGTGCTTCAACTCATATACCCCCTCAGCTCCCGCACATAAATCGGCATTCATTCTTCCACCCGTACCTGCTACCGCCACTGCTACCTCATTCACCCTTCCGAGACTAGCAGGCAAGGGCAAGCCGAGAAAGCGGCCTCCACCGCTGTTCGGGCTGCTCCCGCCCGTCCCTCCGTCGCCTGTTACACCGGTCTCGGACGCGCGCCCAAACATGCGCCCTCGCCCTGACACCCGAAAGTCTGAGTCCCATCTGGTAGCGCCGTCGCACAGCAGACCCAGACTCTTGCTTCGGAAAACCCACCAGCCCGCTCCCGTATCTGCGACACCTGCACAGACATTGTTCGTCTTCCCTCCTTCACCGACCCTGTCGGCGCGCACGCCCTCGACCATGACCCTCATGTCGAGCGCGGTGAACCTCAGCCTTCCCGTCCCTACGCCCAGGGTGGCCACCTTCGGTTCCAAGGAAGGCCGCCGCCGATCGTTCATTCCCGTAGGATCCCTTGCCACGCCTACCACGGCGTGTTCGCGTGTTGACGCACGCGGATGGGTCGGCATGAGCTAACTTATGTCTCAGTTGGGCACGCATGCTTCACCATGCATCCTATATATGATCCCTACGCCTCGTGTCTCCACTTTCATGAGATCCTGCATGGTGTTGTATGCATGGCCGAAACGGTCCCTTTTTATCCTTTTTATCGTCGCTTGAGACGTATTGTATTACCAGACAGAGACATTTCGCACTTCGCCTCGCATCCTCATTGCTTGCATTTCTTGCTCCCTTCATATGCATTCTTCATTGGACCGGATCGGCGTTCCTCATCATTTGTCGCACTGTCTTCGCTGTATACTATCGCATCTTGCGTTGTCTGTTCATCATCATGTTTTTGCACCTCAGATCCTTCCGCTTCTGCCCATGCTGTAGAGCAGTTATGTGCTTAGATCTATCCAAAATGGTTCTGAAACGCAAATCCCTCGCGACATATACATATAAATAAGGAACCCCATTCTTGTAAGTATGTGGAAGACTACTACTACTAGTATGCGCGTAAGGATGTCGGCAAGGCAGGGTAAAGTTCATTTGAACACCCGACCGACACTGTTCTTCACCACACCAGCGAGTACTTGACCGCCCAAACTTCCGAACCCCCAGCCTCCTGCCAGTTGGTTGGCCCATTTTTGCTTCGCGTCTCGGTCCCTGTAGATCACTTCAGCACTACGAATGGCAGCATACACGAGCTCAGCGAACTCACGCATACGTAAAGCCGACTGCATTTGATACGTTGAACACCAGCGCGAGGAATACGATCGGAATGAATCTGCGTGCCACACCAATGACCGACATGATAGGACATTCAGGAGAAAGCCAGCGATGTACGTACGATGCACTGAGTTTCAGTATTGAAACGATCAAAAGTGCGAGCCACAAGGCCGGGAATGCATAAAGCGCAATCTGGAATGCAGCAGAGTCAGTATTGCACATAGCAGTCGGACAGTCGTACGTACCCAGAACATTCTATCGAGTAATATATTTGAGAGTTTATGGCATTCGGAGTAATTCACGACGTACCGTGAATCCACTGGGTTGGCGGGACGCGACGGCTATAACAACCTCGTGTGAGAGTTCAGAATGGTCACCGAGGAATTGAGCCTACATCTCTGCTCTCAAAGACCCAATAGCTCTCGCCGTCGTCGTCTACTTGATTCCAGTATCTCAGACCGACAAGAGTTCGGCCAGAGACATTCTACGCAGATCCAACCTCAGTATGTCCAATACGAAAGCAAACCACAAAACTTACCCGGCAATTCCAGAAGTCCATGGCAAGGAGAACAACCACGATGACGGTCTATATGCAACTTGAATATACCATGAGAAGGGGCGGGTGTGTGCGAGACTTACCGAGAGCACATAGTTGCTTGTGAAGAAGCCGCACAGTAGGTATACGACAATTGCTGCAATTCTGAAGAAGTAGAGGAAGAAGAGCGCCACTGGATGCGCTGACTAGCAAAGGACGCATGTTCATGAACTTCTTCCTAATCACATATGCGATGCAAAACCGACCTGGCGGAAGATCCCCGCAATGCCTGCGCACATGCGCCGTTTGAGTATTGCGCTTGACCGCATATATTGGACCTAACACGTACCCGCTTCCGCGTCACTGGCATTCGTCGCTGTGCCCTGAGTTGCTCTCGCCCCTGGAGTCAGCACCACAGGTGTTCTTGAGGGCGCAGGTTTAGCGGAGGCAATGTTCCCGGACGGGACGTCACCGACATCGTCGGGCTCTATCTGGTCAAGGAGGGTGTTGCGACCGTCGCGTTCATCCTCCTCAGTCCCTATTAGTACTGTGACTATGTCGTCGTGGCGAAGGTGACAATCTGCTCAAAGGTCGTGGTATGGTCGGCGCAGGGAGTGCGAGTGAAGCAGTGATGGTAGAGGAGAGACTTGTGACAGACGCGCCTCAAGCTTGGACGCGCCCACGGCTTGCTGTTGACCATGACCACCACCCATCGACCTTTTCCTGCGAACACCGAAACCACACCTCTTCTGAATTCAGTACATGGTACTGAACGTCCTACGTTGGCCAGTTCCGCTTCGGACTCTCATCCACCACCAATCGTGCCATATGTGGCCCGCCTGCACGCTCAAGGATTGTCCTCGGACAACTCCTGGTGTCCCGACGAACTGTCGGGCGATGCAGAGACAACAGCATTTGTGCTCGTGGTTTTATTACGCCTCAGAAGCGTTCTTAGAAGCTCGCCAAAGGCGGACCCGGACCTTTGGGAACAATGGATGAGCGAGGTTCGGAACGCCTCGAGTGCAGTCGCTCTTGACGAGCGAATATTAGACACTTGGGACACGTTCCTGAGTACCTCTCGGTCCAGTACTGAAGTAGAAGAGGTACTATGGAAGAAGTTCCCACTTGAGCTGGGACAGGGCTCGCATAGCTGGGTCAGAGGTGCGTGCGTTCGAAGCCATATGCGATTGCACACATACTAACGTTATGCTGTTCAATAGTGATTGACCACAGCGTGCATTTTCCATCGGAAATGCTCGCACATCGTGTAATAGAGCTCAGTCTGCAGCGCACGTGGAAGCGCGGCATGCATCTTTCACCACCGTCTGTCAACGTAGCAAGTCGCATCCTACAAAGTTGGACGCAGCTTGCACACCTCGGTAAGGCGAGCACTGCGCAATTACCTGGTTTCTACTGACGTAAATGATAGAGTGCTACATCTTCTTGACCTCCTGGGCCTCACCACCTATCTCGTCGTGCTCATTCAGTATTCTCTGGATCCTCCGAAGGAAGTACAGGCCCTATCTACATCAGAGGCCTCGCGCGTTGCGTTCATCTTGGTTTACTGTGCGGCGAGACTCTGTCGACGCTGGACCGTCACTCATACTCCTTTTGTCCTCACGACGGTCGCTTTTCTGTCTTCGCTGCCGTCCACGCCACGTGCAGACTATATCAGCTATGGCCTATTGCTGGTCGCGCTGTCCATCAACATCATCCAGCTGCACCTACCCTATCCGCCGACTCCGCTCGCACTCTTCCCTTTCAAGCAGGCCTTACCGCTGTCAACGTTGATTTGGCAGGGATTCTTCAGCGTCTACACACCAGTGGCAGCTCTATTTCTCCCAGCATTGGTTCTGGCCCTTGTCCTCCTGTCGCTCTCCCTCGCGGAACCATCCTTGGGACTTTCTCTCCAAACTGCTTCACCCCTGGAAGCTCGGACCGCCTTTCTGCTCCTATTAGGCTTCCTTCTGGCCTTATTACTGTGTTCCCTGGGAATGTTGATACTCGTTTTTCCAACCCTTGCACAAACGTCGACCGCATTGAGTGTATGGGATAGATACACCTTGGCGATCGGGCTCGATGCACGACGTGTTTTCATACGAATAGTTGCGACCTACTCTTCGCCGTATACATTTCCCCCACCATTCAACCTCCTGGAAATACTACTGGTGCAACTGCCTGCAGCTGCACTCCGTATTGTCGGGGTGGGGAAGAGACATGCGAGGTGGTTACTTGTCCTTCGAAAGTGGCTGTGGAGGTTGATAGTGGGACCGCCAGCCTTGTTGGTCGCCGGAGTGTGGCTATGGGGTGCCATTGCGTAGAGCCACCGCACTTCAAGCACTCGGTATATGGGGGTGTGCATTATATAGTAGTATAAATTTCAATGAATCTCCTGATGATTGGTACTTACATCAACTCTGTTATAAATCGCGAGAGAGTAAGTTCCATGGCTTCAAATTCAATATGCAAACCGCGCAGCGCAGGATGCGGCGCGTAGACGCCCTGTCCTGACTAGTTTCACTCTTGCCATTGCCAACGATGACGAGATGCTCCTCATAATGTTCACGGGATTCCACCATGTCAAAATCACACAATCCGAAAGCCTCAAAACCGACCACTGTCAGCAAAAGCGCCAGAAGGACTAGGAACGTTCTTGGTCGTGGTCTTGGCGATGAAGACATACCTACCGCGCACAATCAGACCAGTGCACCTTCTTCAACAGCATGGTCAACGCGTACGCTTCCGGTGGCCTTCACTGGGATACCCGCCTTGACTACACTGTGCATGCATGTGCTCGTGCAGCATTTTCGAAAACTGGTCTCGAACGAGGCTGGGGCGCAGATTCTGAAGGAGTGGATTCTCGCAGTACCTGATACGCTCATCCCACGACTATTCGCTCTCATGAGGAAGAAGGAGGTCTATCCAAGTAGCGACTTTATTGCGGTGGTAAGTCACACGTTTTGCTTGTGGTTCTGGCAGCTCCACTAGACCTGTTTCCTCAGTACCTACTCCGAGGGACGCACATTTTTCTGGATGGACATAACATGCCAGAGGTCAGCAGACATCTGGTGTCTGCGATTGTACGCAGACGCTCCGTGGCAGACCATCTCCAGGAGCTGTATTTGAAAAATCTGGAGAAAATTGAGGACACGATCTTCGCTGCGGTAATAGGGAAGCTCCCTGAGTTGCGTGTTCTCAATCTACAGTATGTCAAATGTATATCATCGATTGGTGGCCAATAGTTCCAAAACCCTCTCCTGCAGTGGTTGTACGAAAGTCAGTACGAAGACGATTGAAGCGACGACCGGTAGTTGCAGTCGCTTGTCTGTACTCAATGTAAGCTACACCTCGGTGCATCCCCTTGCTCTCGCGTCAGTGTTGCGAGCCTGCACCGATTTGAGTGTGCTTAAGGTGACGGGTATATCGTCCTGGGTCAGTCTCCACCGTTTAATATCTGGCTGGTTTCCTACTCACTGCCATCTGTAGACTGATACGAACGTCGCGAAGCTGACGAGCACGCTTCATGCAGATGACGGTTCAAACAGTCATCTGCATAATTTGCAAGCTCTGAAGCTCAAGCTGACCTCAATAACCGACCAGTCTCTGAACGCTTTGCTAGAGCTATGCCCCGAACCTTCGCCGTCTCGATGTGTCTTTCACCAACATACGGCGTCCAATGCTTCTCCTTAAGAACACCACCTTGGAGAAACTTTCCTTGACATCAACATCGATATCTGGTGCCGACATGCTGACAACGGTGTCAAACATGCCCGGATTGAAGAGCTTGTCACTGGGAGCTCTCGGCAGACACGGGGGCTCATCCTTGGCCGTAGCAAACAGCTCTGCGATGACCATGACAGACGAGACCCTTGGAAGACTCACAAAAGTCATATCATCCTGTACGCAGCTGATCAATGTCAATCTTGCCGGTAATACGAAATTGGGTACGGTGTCAAGTTCACCATTGGCCGAGTTTATACGGCAGGTCGGAAGGAGTTGTGAAGTAGGCTGGCTCACCCCTCTGTTGTGCTGATCCTGACGCGACCAGCAGATTCTCAACCTTTCGGGAGTGACGGCACTGCGGTCTTCTTGCCTTGACGGCCTTATGGCTGACGATATCGAGGAGCCTGTGTCGCCTCTACGGGTTTTGATGCTAAACAACACTGTCGTTGATGATTCGGCAGCTCCGTATATCTCAACCTGCAAGGCGCTGGAAACCTTGGAAGTTGGCGGGACCAGATTGACCAGTGCGTGGATCCTGAAAATCTTCATGGCGATGCTGACGGGTTCGCAGGCGAAGGGCTATACGATATCATTGATGGATGTCCTAGGCTTACTCGACTTGACGTTACTAGCTGTCGTGGAGTACCAGTGACAAAGCGGCGGAACTTCTTCGAGGTACGTGACAGGGAACTGTGTCTGGAGGCATTTCGTGGTAATTCCTGGGCATTGTAGGCATACTGCGAAGATCGCTCATGACGCCGCGGCGGGTTCCGTGACTGCCTGTCTGTCTCACCAACTGTCTTTGCCAGCAAGCAATGCTTTCGGCGGCCAAGTTGACTGAGAGTATCTCAGAGGGGATAAGTTTCAGTTCTGGCCAGTTCGAAACATCGAGCAGCAGCGGCTATCCGAGATTCTGTGATATCATATCATACCCTCCTTTACCATGCATTGTTTAACGCGTATAAACGTAAATGCATGTAACGAAGCATGCCCCTATCAACAGCCATGACACAGTTTCGATGGCGTTGTTGCATGCACCACGAGCTCGCGATCAGGATACCTGTGCAGGAGCCGTCATGAGAGACCACAGACGATTGACAAACACTGACGAGAACAACACCGGACCTGGGTGATAACCACCCACAAACTAGTACCTGAAGGTAAGCTCGAGGTCGATATATTCGTGGCCATTGCGACCGTGTTGGCGGTTGCAGTGCAATGCATTTTAACTTTAGAGCAATTCCGCCTCTATTTGCCGCGGCCTGATGAAATTTCCCGGAGCCGTGCGCTCGCTCGCTTGTGCCTTGCGCTCAGGCTGCGACCTGTCCTCGCTGCTTTCATTCCCTTTGCTGTCTCCGCTGTCCCTCTTTGCACCCCTGCTTTACTTTTGTCTGTCATTTATGCTGGCATTGACACCGTTCCTACGTTAATCAGAACCGGAGGACCCGCTTTCGACACCGTTTCCGTCGTGCAGTACCCCCAGCCATGTCCTATCGACCTGGAGCCCCGCAACCACCCACCTTGCTTTCTACGCACGACTGGAATTACTCCGACGACTCCTACGAAGCACCGATCTCGCCTTCCAGTGCGTACATCGTCGAATCGCCGTCTCAGGTGCTTCCCCCTCATTCCCCTCCGGCCACTGTACCCCAAATCCCCCACCCGCTTTCGCGTGAAACCTCGGAAGACGATTCATTCATATCTGAACCCAGCCACTCTCAGTTTGCCTTACGGTCACCGAAGATTCCTTCATTGCCAGACCCTTCGCAGTACCCTGATCCGTATCCTTACCGTCCGCCACGCTGGAATCACGGAATCTCTACCCCTGCGCTTTCGTCAGCGGATTCCTCGTCTGCCTCGACGCGGTCCTCAGCATACACAAACTCAGCTCGTTCCGGGGACTATGGACATGTACACGTCGCATTGGGCCCCGATGAAGCTAATATGAGCATGGGAATATCCTCGGACGATGTCGCCCGCATCCTTGCTCGGGAGACAACGTCGTCGTCAGCGCAGCCGCCGCGAGTCCCGTTTGCAGATGACAGCCGGTGGTCTGACATGTACTCTCAGAGCATTCGTTCAAGGTCGTCTTCGGTGGGGAACAGCAAGAGTGAGATCCTTGCTGACCTTGGCAGTCCCGCACTGCGCCATCAGCCCAGCTTTGACCAAGGATGGGCCTCAGTGGATGAAAGGGATGAAATGGGCTTGACCACCGACGAGGAGACGGATGATGAAGCTCTGATTGAGGAGGACGACCACGAGCCAGAGGAGGAAGTCACTAGTGCGATGATCGTGGCGGAAGAGGGTCGCGGAATTATCGTTCGAGGTGGCGATGCGCCCCTAGCGCAAGTGCAAGTGAAGCCAGGTGCGTGGTCTTTCGCCATTCTATACCAAGTGGTTGATTGTGAATATGCTCTGGCAGGTACGACCCATCTGTTGATTGGATCCTCCAACACTCCAAACTCCGTTCCTGCGTTCCTAACGACTGCTATTCCGCCGATTTCGACTACTCTGCTTGCATTGGACATATCAGCGAATTTCTTGGTCGCCCTTCCGCCAGTTCTGCAAGCATGTGTCTGTCTTGAGGAGCTGAACATCGCGTCGAATCCACTCCGGGCGCTCCCCATATTCTTGGCAGGGCTCACGTCGCTACGCGTACTCATTGCGGACAGTACGGGATTATCCACACTGCCTCCTGCTTTGGACTCTTTGGAAAAGCTACATACACTCAGCATTCGTCGTAACAAGATGAGCTCACTTCCTAGTTGGCTATGTCTCCTTCCTGCTCTTGAGACGCTCCTGGTGGATGGGAATCCATTCCAAGGACCTTGGAAAGCTCTGGTAGAGCCGTTGCTTGCCAAGATCCCAATGACGCCCTTATACCCTCCGTCTACGCCTATATTCCCTCCACCTTCTGCTAGCATTGCAAGTGTGCAAAGCACCACACCGGATGATACAGACGATGTAACCGACCCCACTCGCTCCGACAAGGATCTAGCCCTCGTCGCCAACGAGGAGGAAGATACAATTATGCCAGCCCGTGCCCCACAAGTGACTAGATCCATCACTTCGCCACAGCTGGGGTCGAATGTCGACAAAGCTATGCCGATTCTCTCTAGAACTCGTACGACGCCGAACAAAGCTTATTTCGATAAGTATCGGTCGCCTAGCAAGTCTGTTGTTGGACCGAGTGTCCAAGGCTCGTCTTCCGGGGTCTCCGCTAGCCAGGCCGGCGAACGGGAGCTGCGCAAAATGAAGAGCGCAGGAGAGTTACGTCGAAGCCCAGGTCCGTCCAAAGCAAACTTTGCGTCTGCTGCCACCATGCCATCTCCTCCACGCCCTCTGCTGGCTCATTATGCGACGTCTGCCTCGAGCTCTAATTTGTTGGCCACGACATCGTCGCACGACAATCAAGACCTGCCGAAGCGTTTCGCTAGCTTGGGCGTGTCTTCGGCGTTGTCGCCTGAAGGCACCCGTAAGAGGCTTCCAATAGATCCTACGGTGTGGAGTGGCCTGCCGGCAGAGACGCATGACCCCGCCTCCAAGGCCCTCCCGCCAGCACCAACGGACGACGCGCTGGGAGCGCAACCAGCCATGGGCGCGCAGGTGTCGCGTCGGGATCGCAACAGCAAGTACGAGACGGAAGCGCCCGCGCGAGGCAAGGAGGAGACGAAGTCCAATCGGTGGGGATTCCTGAAGAAGATGTCCATGGGGAAAATTAGGACGGACTCGCCTGCGCCGTCGCGACCGCCTACTGTCGGCTCACGTCCCCGGATGGCATCCACATCTCGACCACCCACGATGGCCCGGTCAGTCTCGACGTCTGCTACAGATATGCTCAGGACTTCTGTCACTCCGCAAATAGACGTACGTATATCGACGACTGGGCTTCTGCTGAGCCCGGAAGTTTCTCTATCCAGGCAGCCGTCGCAAGAGCTTCTGAAGTCTCCGCCTCCACCGACCATCCCTGAGGTGTCTCTCAGTCCATCCGCTGATGGCCCGGCGGAGTTCTCTGTACCGCCCTCCCCGTTCGCCTCCAACCTTCTCGTACCAACAAGCCCCACCCCTCGCTCTATAAAGCGGAGAAGCTTCCTTCCTATCGAAATGTCGCCTATCCCCATCCCCGCGGCGTCGAATTTCGTTCCTGGAGTCGCAGTCGAGAACGGGCCCGAAGAAGGCGACGACGCGTTGCGACCTACGCCCAGCCCTGTACAAGTGGCGTCCATGGAGCAAATACAACGCCGGGAAGAGGAAAAGGCGAGGGAGGCACGGACACGTGCCTTGCGGTCTGTGATGGCATACCTGCGCGACATGCACGACCTGGGGGCGACGCAGATTAACCCTGTCAGTATGTATGGGGGGCCGACAGACGCGCCGAATGCAGGGACACGATCGAGGCGGCCGACGGTCGTGGAGAACGGTCGCCTGCCTTCCGATAGCTCAGTGTCGTCGCTGTCCTCTATGGGTATCTCCCAGCTCCGGTCTTCGGAGTCGAGAAATGCGTTGCGAAGCGTCGCGTCGACGCAAACGAATAGCGTTGCCACAGTCGCAACGACCGACAGCGGTGGCTCTGGTGGAGGTGAAGAGCGCAAGTATAAAGATGACAAGGGGAAGCGTGCTCGGATCGTAAGGGAGATTGTCGAGTATGTTTGCCTAGATATATGCATGATATCCGAAAGCTCACCCTTGCTGTAGGACCGAGCGAACCTACGTCAAAGGCATGCAAGAGCTTGTAGATATCTACATCAGGCCTGCTGCCGCGCCAGTCACCGCTCTCACCGGTGTTGGTCAAACCACTGTACCTGCGGCTGAGAGGAAGATCGTTTTCGGCGGTCTGGAGTCCCTGTTCTCATTCCATAAGGAAAGTTTCCTGCCCGCTCTGGAGAAAGTAGCTTCCCCTATTATGAGGCCCGCGGCGGAACTCGACTTGGCAGACGCGGACGGTACGCTCTCGTTGAACGTCTCCCGATCAGTGGCGCAGACGTTTGTATCACACGCGGCTTTCATGAGGATGTATTCCACCTATATCAAGTATGTTCCAATTACAATTTTCTGGATGATATCTGACGTTTGAATACACAGCAACTTCGACAACTCTGTACAGCGCCTGAAGGCGTGGGTCTCGGATAAACCCAGTGCTTTAGCCAACTCTCTATCTCCCTCCTCGAGTACGGCTCAGCTGGTGGGCCTCGGCCTGACCATGTCTGCAGTGTCTGCACCTAATGCCGTGGCGGACGCACCAGTCAGCAACGTTGCGCCCCTTACATCAAGCCAGAAGAAGCGCATTAAGGCGTATCTGAAGCGGTGCCGGATGAACCCTCGACATTCCCAGCTCAATTTGGAGGGTTATCTTCTTTTACCTGTCCAGCGTATTCCTCGGTATCGCCTCTTGGTACGTGTGATTATCGCGGAACCGATCTGTATTGGTATTGACGTAAATGCAGTTAGAGGAGTTGATGAAGTGTTGCCCACCTATCTACGATTATGTGGAAGATCCCCTGGACAGGGCACTTATGGAGATATCGTCACTTGCGACGGGCATGAACGAAGGAAAACGAGAAGCGGAAAGTAGGAATAAGCTCGTGCTGTGGCAAGCACGGATACGCGGGAAGTTCCCGAGCCCATTGGTGCAACCACACCGGTCAGTATATGATGTCCTTTCAGAACCAAGCCAGACTCTAATGAATGCTTTACAGGCGTCTGATCATGGACGGACGTCTGCAGCTGACGCGTGTTGTACGAAAGGCCACCGTCTCCTTCGAGGTCATTGACTCGAAAGGAGATGCCTCTACAGTGCAAGTCGAATGCTTGTCACCAGAACTGACGCCGCGCTCGCTTGTTGGTGTTCTTTGCAACGACCTACTGGTTCTCTGCCGCGATCCATCGGAGGGACAAGATCCCAACTCGCAGGTCGACTTGTGGGCAGTCCTTCGAATGCAAACACTCCCTCAACCCGCAAGTATTGTTCATGGGAATGGTGAGTTCAGACACACTTTGCGTCACCTATCTTGTTGACCACTTTGCAGCTCTACGCCTCGTCGATAACAAAGCCATCCTGTACTTCGACGCGCCTTCGACAACCGAGGCTCTGACGTGGTTCAGGGGTACGTTTTGCGCATGCATCTCTTCGAAGCCCTTTCTCACCGCTCTTCCAGCCATCAATCTTCATATTCCTGCTTCTAAGGCTTAATCGGTCTCAGCCTCTCGTCTTGCTCTGGTCAACTGTGTTATTCTTATTTCGTACTCATCACGTCACCGCGGGCTTCTCATAAAGTATTAGTCTCGGCGATACTGCAGGATTCTTGACCGGTCGTTGTTACCGCGCGCTCATTCATATCTGTATATCGGTTTCCATTGCATCCACAACACTCCCTGGCCTCGATATTGTTGCTCATAAATTGGCTCCCGTTCTGCATCCGGATACATTACTCGCGTTCTCATATAGTCTGCCGCGTATAGATATCAGTAGTCTTGTACCAAAGTGCGCGCGCAAAGTGCTGAATGTTCTGAAACAACGTAAGTTGATGATTGTCAGCGTTCGTCGGTATGATGTTGTGGCAGCCGTGCACTCCGAGTCGGCTTCCGAACGCTTACTTCCAGACCATTTTAGGATACGACTTTGTGGCGCTGCGGCAAATTCCGAAGGAGTCAGAGGGCGTCTTCTGTAAATGTAAAGACGACCTTCAAGTGCAGCTTGCTACTGGCATTAGCTTTACTCTATGCAACGACATGCGAAGATTGGATGGCCTTTTTGGTGACTGAGCATAACATCTAAATAGCACACGGTGTGCGACCGCAAGCCATACCATCACCGACAACTTGGCAAACCAGTGAGCACGCGGCGGCTCCCAAGAAGATATACTCACCAGATACATTGAATTATCGAAAAAAAAATTGGCTGGAGTAGTAGCTGGTAATGTATCTTATTACATTCGAGCCATTTCCTGGAAAGCAGAACACTAGTACCTATGGTACTTATCGTCTCGGCAGCCCGTGTGTAAGTCATGATTACCTAGTAGTACCTTTATGAGATTTTTGGGGAAAAATACAGAGCTTATTTCAAATATCGGCAGACACAGAGTTAGCATTTGCCGGAGTGCGACAACTCGCACTATTCATTAAGCATCTCAATCCGCCGTGGGACAGCTGGTTCTGCCTCATGACCGAAGCCGCCCGAAACCCAAGGAGACCTCGCATAATCTTGATGGCATCATTGCCTGAGCGTGGACGGTAAACACTGTACTTGCTATGACATCTGTCCTTATATACCGCTAACCGTACGCTGCTTGTTTAATTTCTGTCATTAATATTAAAAGTTGTTCAGGTCACTGAGGTTATTCCAATAATTTGTGTCGCGTCTATGTAGAATATGACAGAAGCCAAAGCGCAGCGATGTTAAAGCTCTGCTATGTCTCATGAGAAACATTTTGCGACTGGCGTATTGCCGAACGTACAGTATCTACATGCCAGATTCAGACACCCCGGGCCGTTTGATGCTGGGATTTGATTAGACGCCTGTTGCGGACTGATAGCCCTTCCCAAGCCGTTTGACTCCTTGCGTTCATGCTTCCACCACTGAGTCTGGGCGACAACTACCCTCCCATAGCTATAGTATGCGCGGACCACTGACGATATGGTGGGTACAATAAACACATTCCAAGCGAATTTAACAAACATATACAACTTGCAGATACTGTACCGATATCGCCCAGCGGCAGCCAGGCAGCGGCCACTTGGCGCGCACTGGAGTTCTGAAACCTACAGCTGAAACTTGAATATTGCGTCGGTATGTACGACCCGTCGGCTCCGGCAACATGAGCTGCTCGTTGTGCTCACCTCACCTGCTCAGGAGTCTTCTCAACCTTCCATTTACACTGTTAGACGTGGCGAGCATAAGTCGGGTCATGTGGCTGTCGCCATGAAGTCCAACATCACGGTCGAGCCTCGGCGCCCGTTGTCTCGTCAAAAACTTCGGTGTTATTATAATAACCTTGCCCCCGTGGGCTTCTGCGTCGCGCGGTGCCGTCAAAATTTGACTACCTTGGCCAACGACGGTGCTCCATGCGCTTTACCGCACGATCCTCGGTCTATGAGGCAGCGGGCCGAGCGCACAAAGCTCGGAATCATGTGCGACGGGGGCAACGCCTGCGGTCATCGTCTAGGTTCGCATATGTCAACGGACAGTGATGCACGCACTTGCACGCCTATAAGATGAAGTCGACCCGCTCGGTAAGTGCTCCAGCTCTCACTGCGATGTGGTACTCAACAGTCCTCACAGTCTTAGCCGCGGCCTCCGCGCCCCTCGCAAGCGCGGTTAGCTCTCAGGCGTACACCTTCAAGAACGTGAAGATTGGAGGCGGCGGAGGATTCATTCCTGGTATCGTCTTCAACCCGTCTCAAAAGGGCCTTGCCTACGCGCGCACGGATATCGGTGGTGCCTACAAGCTGAACGCAGACGATACGTGGACACCCCTCCTTGACTTTGCCGACGACTCGAGATGGAATTACTGGGGCGTCGATGCGCTTGCAACTGATCCGGTCGATCCTACGCGCTTGTACCTCGTAAGTTGTCCGGACGGCTGCACCTCCTCCCCTTACGATGACTTTCTCACGATGAACGTTACCAGGCCACAGGAATGTACACCAACTCCTGGGACCCGAATAATGGCCAAATTTTGATTTCGACGGATCAGGGGGAAACATTCACGCCGTCCGCTCTGCCATTCAAAGTCGGAGGCAACATGCCGGGACGTGGAATGGGAGAGGTCCGTTGCCTAGCATGCTCGTAACACCTTCTCTGACGGTAGTGTACAGCGACTGGCGGTTGATCCCAACAGCAACAATATTCTATTCTTCGGCGCCCGCAGTGGTAATGGGTTGTGGAAGAGTACAGATTTCGGTAAGACTTGGGCCAAGGTCCCCAGTCTCCCCAATGTCGGTACGTTGAATCTGCTGACATCTACTGCATCCAAGCTATCCCACAACTCATCCGTACGTAGGCACATATGTCGCCGACCCGACCGATACTAGTGGGTACAACAACGATAAAATGGGAGTCTCATTCGTAACATTCGACTCCACGTCCGGTTCTTCTGGCAAGGCTACCCCACGTATCTTCGTCGGCGTCGCCACAAACACCTCCAGCAATCTTTTCATGTCGAATGACGCTGGGTCCACATGTAGGTCAAGCCTGCTGCTTCTTCTGCGACTGCGCTCATGTGTGATGCCAGGGTCCGCACTTTCTGGCACCAACTCGTCCTGGATTCCACACAAGGGTGTTCTCGCGCCCGCAGAGAAGTCTTTGTACATTTCCACGTCGGACGGTGCTGGCCCATATGATGGAACTCTTGTGAGCACATATTTATATGCATAAAACGAGTTCGAGCTGAGAGCGCCCCAGGGTGCGGTATACAAGTATAACATTACCTCCGGCACTATGGCTAACATCACACCGGTATCCGGTGGTACGTTATTTCCTGACATTGTTCTAAGACGGGACAGCTGAGATTTTTCTACTCTAGGCGACCTGTACTTCGGTTTTGGAGGTCTATCCGTCGATCTCCAAAAGCCCGGCACAGTCATGGTTGCAGCTCTAAACAGCTGGTGGCCAGACTCTAACGTCTTCCGCTCGACCGACGGTGGCAAGACGTGGTCACGACTTTGGGACTGGGCATCATATCCTACCATGAACAGATACTACACCTACGACGACTCGCTCGCCCCGTGGCTTGGGCCCGACGGCACCGCGAACAGCATTGTCACCCAGATCGGATGGATGATGGAAGCTCTGTCGATCGACCCCTTTGACTCCAACCACTGGCTGTACGGCACCGGCGCCACTATATACGGAGGCCATGATCTCCTGAAGTGGGATACCGTCCACAACGTGACACTCAAGTCTCTTGCTGATGGCATCGAGGAAACTGCGGCCCAGGCTCTGCTCTCGCCGCCTACTGGCCCTATATTGCTTAGTGGTCTCCTTGATGAAGAGGGTATGTGATCTTCTTGCGCTTACCTGTAATATGATGGTAACATGGCCTTTCATATAGGCTTCGTACACACAGACCTGACGAAGGGCCCGTCTGCCGAGTTTTCCTCTGCGACAGCTACTGGAATAACTGGACTTGACTACGCTGGCAATAAGCCCACGACCATTGTACGTGTCGGTAATGGGGACGCTTCCGATGGCAAACAAGTCGCTATTAGCACTGACTCTGGGAACACTTGGTAACGCCGCTCTCATTCATTGAACAGAAATCGGTTGCTCACACTTCACTGCAGGGCTCTGGACTATGGCTCACCGGACGGCGTTTCTGGCGGAAAGGTTGCAATCTCCGCGGACGGCGACACCGTCCTCTGGAGCTCTTCAGGCAACGGCGTCCAGGTCTCGCAGTACACCAACCCCTTCAGTGCTGTCTCCTCTCTCGCTGGCGCCGCTATTGCCTCGGACAAGAAGGTTAACTCGATCTTCTACGCCGGCTCCGGCTCGAAGTTCTACCTTTCGACTGACGGGGTAAGACTTTCACGTCGACGGCGACGCTGGGCACTTCGTCCTCCGTTTCGGCTGTCATCGTGAACCCGGGTGTCACTGGCGACGTCTGGGCCTCCACGGACAAGGGCCTGTTCCACTCCACGAACAACGGGACAACCTTTGCTGCGATCTCTGGCGTGTCGCAGGCAAGTGCGCTCACACTTAATTTATACAACATGCTAACCGTTTGTCGCAGGCCTGGTCTATCTCCTTTGGCGCGCCGGCCAAGACTGGCGGCTACCCCGCCATCTTCGCCATTGCTAACATCGACGCGGTCGGCTACTTCAGGAGCGACGATGCGGGTGCGAACTGGATGCAGATCAACGACGCCGCGCACGGCTTTGGGTCTGCCAGCGCAAATGTCATCGCAGGTGACCCGCGGATTTACGGCCGGTAAGTCTTCGTTGGCTACCTGATCTGTGGACTGCACTCTAACTCGGGCTGTCAGTGTCTACATTGGGACGAACGGTCGTGGTATCTTCTATGGCGACACCGCTGGCTCTGCTCCAGCACCTACTTCTACCTCCGCCTCATCCTCGACCTCAGCGCCCTCCTCGTCGCACACAACCTCGACGGCTTCCTCCACTTCCACGCACTCGTCGTCGTCGTCGTCCAGCACGCGCCCAGCTTCCTCGTCGAGCTCCCACTCGAGCACCGTCTCTAGCTCGACATCTGCGCCGAGTACGACAGGTGCTCTGCAGACTGCTTATGGACAGTGCGGAGGCACTGGATGGTCTGGTGCCACCGCCTGTGTATCTGGGTTCACATGTGCAGTTCAAAACCCTTGTGAGTCCCTGCTTTCATGCCCGACAATCGAGTGGAACTGATCTGAGTTGCTTCGCAGACTATTCACAATGTGTTCCGTCTTAATACAGTATAATTCCCGCTTTCTGAGGGACTAATTGACCAACAGCTAGAGCAGAGTGCCTGGGTAGCTGTAGTAGTACGAGTGAGAAGCCTATACAGTATGCTACCTTTTTGAAACAGGATATGCGCGGTCACATTCTACGTCGCTGGAGTATAGTAGTCTCAATGCTTGAACCTGTCATGGGCTCGAGCAAGCCACTTCACATGTAAAGTCGTGAGCAACGTACCTTGAAGTACTTTCTCGAGAGCGACCTGCATGCGGGTTGACAACGAGTTAGAGCCAGCCTTACTCTGGTGATAAGCGCACATGTAATTCAGAAAGAGTGAAGCGAGTAAGTGAGGATGATATTAGGACGCATTCCGATATACGAATATAGCGAGATAATAGTAGTGATATGCCAGCGATACACAGTGTTGTACCGCTATGATGTCCGGTCTGGTTCATCCTTCTTCATCAGTCGCTTCCCAATGCCCTATTGGTAATATTGAGCGGTTTATTGTTGTTGGGCAAGCGAACCGGACGCACCTCGAAACAAGCAACCATAATACCGCACGCCGGTGCGATCTTGGCTATTCGTGGCAGGATACCTGCGTACAAGGCAGATACCCCTCTTTTGCGACGACCTCCTTCAATATCGCGATAACTCCTGTCGCATGCGTCGTCGAGTTCACTCCGCCTGCAGATCCCGACATGAGCAGCGCTTGTCGCCTCGTCTTGAGCACGTCGAACGGCGAAGTGACCAAAGCGGCTGCAGTCCCGCTGAATGCTCCACTCGCAAACGCGACACCAGCACCCTCGTAGCCCGACTGGTTTAGACTCCGCTTGCACAGCTCATACCCTGCCCAGTATAGCCCGCTAAACGGCACGTCCCGCCAGAGTGTCGCACCAAGACCACGCCACAGGTGTAAGGTTCCATGCGTCCGCGCCAGTGCACCAATACTTGCGAGGGTAGAGCGAAGTGTATGCGGTTTATTTGGTGAAGATGGTGTACTTTGCAGGTTTGTGCGAATAAGTTCCAAGGGTGATAGGGTTGTTGTGATTAGGGTTCGAGCCGAGATACCGGCTGTGAGAGGGACAAGAGCGGACGGCATGAGTGGTGGGAGTGTTTCGTTCAATAAGTGGTCGTATGTCAGCATATAGCATGTTGATGCAGGCACAGCAATGACTCTATAGCTGGTGAGTGCAAGTCAGATTACTAAGCGAAACCAAGCTCACAATGTTGTCCCCGCTCCCTTCCACAGGCCTGACATACCCTCTGCACGCCAGACATGTCGGAACGCGTCGAAGAAGCCGTTCACACGTTCCGTCCGGAACATGCCATGATCCCACACACAAACGACCTCGCCCTCTATTGAACGCAGAGCCGCCGTGGACATCCGGCGCACACATGCGGAAGGAGAGGGCTGGCAGCAAGCACCCGGAGGCGGTCGAAGTAGGGCCTGCGTCCGCGGGGTGGTTGGGTTTGTAGCCGCGTTTTTACCACGTCAAAGGGGTCACTGTGCCCACATATCAGAACTGCTTGCTGGTAAATATCACGCCGAAAATCGTACTGACTGGTCAAAGCCGTGACAGTGGATCCGGTCGCAGCTGCGACGAGCTTGGCGCGTTGAGGCTCCATGCGTGTAGGATCGCAATTGTTGTCTACAAAGTCGTCTAGAAAGCGCGACCAGATGCACGCAAAGCCGAAAGGAACGAGAGGGAGGAGGAGGGTGGTGGAGGAGGAGGGAGAAGGAGGTGGGAGTCAAGCGGACCCTCCGCGGCCGATCCCTTTCGTGGAGGAGCGGCACGTCTCTGCGTCAGATCATATCTCGTGTTTGCTTATCAGATAACAGTTTAGCGCTAGATCTTACGGTTCGCAGAGCGCCCATCCAGCCTCTACCGCAAGGCAAAACGCCGTGATATTATTTCCTCGCCATACTGAAGATTCAGCTGAAAGAGAAGTCATTCACAAGGTATTCATTTGAGTTACAGTCATTTATAAGCTACGGCGAGTGTGCCTTATTGTACATCCGTTGCGAGCTGCTGGGTTAAGTACATGCGAAAAGCGTCCATGTCGAGAGCGATTGATGAAAGTGGCTTGAACTGCGAAGTGAGCTGGTAAAAGCGGGGTATAGGGGTATACGGATATACGGTCGCAATACGTTTAGGCATGCCGAGTCCTGCGGGTAATTTCGTCGAACTCCAGTCCCAAAGCCCTCAAGAATCCTCTCTCATCTTCGCGAGCTTCCCTCTCCTGCTCGATCTCATCGAAACCGTCCAGGGTGAGGCCGGCCGAACTAGCACTAGCGTTCGCATCAGGCATACGGACATTATGCACAGGCGCGTTGAGCAGGTTTGGGGAGAGCATTTGTTCAGAGCTGGCGATGGTTGACGTAACGGTGTTGGGAGTCTGCGCAAAGCTCATAGTGTCAAGCTCTATGCTTGGGTCATATTCGGCACATCCTATGGAAGAATCGGAGCGTTCCATCTGTATCCTGCGCAAGTTCTCGATATTGCCACTTGCGCCCAAGCGTTGCAGGAGAACGTTGTAAGGTGCGCCGTCTCGCCTGATCGCCGCCAAGTGAGGGGGCAAAGGAGGGACAGGTTCCGTGACCGATTGCCCGACGATCAAACTTTGCGACTTATGGCCTCGTCTCGTAGAGGAGAATCCTCTTGAACGTTTCTTCCCTGGGCTTCCTGGGCGTACGTATCTCTCCGCTGAGGCGGTAGCACCAGCACTCTTCGTTCTCTCAGCCTTGCCCTCCACCAGACTCGGACGACCAGGCGCAGTCTGCGAGGCATATCTCGGAGGAGTAATGAGAACTGCGGGTATGTTAGAGGTGCTGCCCGCGGAATTTCCAGCCCTTTCATACGCCCAGTCCGCTGCGTGGTCTGCACCGCGATGGTTGAGTTCGGATTCGGATTCGCCTTCCACCTTCGGAGGCACAAGCATCTCGATACCACGGCCGCGCATCCTTGGACCCAGTGCCCTAAAATCGGTAGGTAACGGAGGATGAGGTATGATCGTATTCTTTAATGCGTCCAGGCGGGATTTGCTCCATGCCGACGACAGCGAGAAGCGTCTGAATTTCGCAGGCTCACTTGGTGGAGCCGTAGTAGACGACGTATGCGTATGGGGTGCCTCAGATTGCGTCTCCTTGTTCACCCTAGAAGAAGCCCGTGTCGAGGAAGGTAACATCGAGGTCGAGGATACGTCTGGTTGCTGCCTTCCAGATAGCCAAGAGCCAGAGCTGGGATGCAGGAATCTTGCGTCAGAGAATACATCGGGGGTACGGGTGTCGGTATCCGAGCCCATCGCCAAGAAAGAAGCTGGCCGGAGTGGCTGAGGGCAGGAAATATTGGTCCCAGTGCGAGCGGGAGCAGACTTGCGTCGTTCGTTCTTTATCGTCTTTGACGGTTTACTCAAAGGAATAGGGTGCTCCTGCAAGTAGAGAATGTGAAGCGTGGAATGTAGTATGCAATTGAGAGACTTACTGATGCGCATGCTTCATTATTAATAGTAATGGTAGTCGTGACTCCAAAATCTTGGTCAAGTAGTCCGTCCTTCACATTCAGCCGGAGAATCTTCTTTATCTTCTGACCCCATGTCTTCATTCTTGAGTGTTGTGGTCTCATTGCGGTAGCTGCATGGGAACTTCCAGTGGCATCCGTAGCGATGACTGCCGAGAGAGGTCCGCTTGCGTGCGAGGTCGCTCCTACCCTGGAGGCCGATTCGCTGGGACTGGCTCTTACGCGGACGAAGGTGTCTACCAAAACATCTTGAAGACTAAGTGTATCCTCGGAAACGTTGATAGATAGACTCAGTGTGGAAGATCGGCGCATATGTGCGCGCCGGCTAACGGTGTTGTTGACCTCCGTTGAGCGGCGAACTGTAGACTCAGCACCGTAGCCTGAAAGGAAGGAGGTTGGTATCGACCGTACAGAGACTGCGTTGGACCCAGAAACGTTGTTAGTGGAAAACCCGAAGGCATCCATATCCGCCGCAGAGGGTGCGAGATTTTGACCCCGTCTTGATATTCGTGAGTGTGGACTGGGGAGTCCTGGGCTGGTTCCGTCTTCCGAAGGCAAGACGGGGAATCGCATCCGACCCTGGCATCCGCAGACGATTCAGATAGAGTTGATGCTTCATTATAATGGGCGTCCCGAAGGGCCTTAGCATCTTCTGCGATAGGGTAAAAGCTTTGGGCGAAATCTGATGACAAGGGTATACGCGGCAGCTCATTCTGGTGTACGACTGGCGAGGGCAGACTAGCAGTAGGCGAGAAGGACGACGTAGGAGAAGACATTTGCGAAAGAGAGGAGGAGTCGGCGCGGTAAGCTTGCTCCGATGAGGTGAAGTATGAGGCTACAGATTCTGGGGAGAACGAGAGTGTATGCGTAGGAACAGCAAGTGGGAGATGGACAGTTGGCGAAGCGGGCGCCGGTGGGTTGAAATGAGCGGCGAATGGATCGTTGTCGTTATAATATGTTGAACTTCGAGGTGAGAGTGTAAGGGATTCGCGGGCTGTCTTGATTTGGGGCGGGGTATATCTGCTTCGCCATGAGGAAGGAGGGTATTCTTTGGTCGGTAGGGCCATGGAGTTCGTAGGCGACAACGTCTCAGGCGTAGCGATGGCAGTAGAGGCAGAAGCATCCTGCCATGGCCTATTCAGTAAGCCGCTTAACAGCTATTATGTAGCCCGCACCGTTCTTTCCGTGAGCACTGACGCATGGGATCTTGCGGAGGTGCTCGGCGTCACAGTGGTCAGGGCTGTATTGGCAGAGCCAAGCGAGCCCTGACTTGATAGACTCCGAGAGCCGTCTATGAAAGTCAGTTACGTGGTCTAGATTGGACAACTCCGTATATCTGTTGTCGGGTGTTTCGTGGTCTATATGGGTAGGCGGTTCCTGCATCGAGGCGCTGTCTTGAGTCCAACTATCCGGCCAAGCCCCAGGAAACAAAGGCGTGGACGACTTGCGACGAGGGTGCCGCCAGCGAAAGGACGTGGACATGGTGGTTGAAGGGAGAGAGGGAGACGTGAAACGTCGAGCTCGACAGCGACGACACCTTCGAAGTCGATGAGCCTTGACACCCCACGAAGTATGATACTTACCTTTTCGGAGCCTCAACCTTTTCGAAGCGCCACAGCGAATAAAAAGGGAGTAATCGCAGCGATTCCATTCCCGACGTTTCCAAGACACTAGGTGTAGCTAAGTATGAAGTATGAAGTCTATCACCATCGCTGCGAATGCATGGGGGAAGGCAGTCCTCTAGTGATCCATGACCATCTAATACATCGGATTTTGCACCACATGATAGGCGACGCTCATAGGTTACCCTTCACGACCTTGCTGACGCTCTCAGAGAAGTAGTCGATGTTGTTACCGTTGAGGCCAGCCATAGAGATACGGCCGTCAGCAGTCATGTAGATGTGCGCCTTCTCCGCCAACGCCTTCGTCTGTGGCTGAGTCAAACCGGTGAAACTGAAAAGATATAGTTCAATTACGTGCCACTTGTAAAACACACTAGCATACCTGAACATGCCGATCTGGCTCTTAATGTGTCCCCACTCGCCGGGTGTCCCCTGAGCAACGAGGTTGTCGTAGAGCCTGTCACGCATGCTGATGATGCGGTTCGCCATGTGCTTGACCTCACCCTCCCATTCCTTGTGCAGCTCAGCGTTGTTGAGAATGGTGGCGGCGATGCGAGCACCGTGAACCGGCGGGTTGGAGTACATTGGGCGGACAATGATCTTTATTTGACTCTCCACACGAGCCTTCTCTTCGGGATCGGCAGCAATGACAGAGAAGGCGCCGACACGTTCGCCGTACAGACCCATGTTCTTCGCGAAAGACTGGGCCAGAACGACCTGGTGACCCTGGGAGACGAAGTGACGGACACCGAATGCATCTCGGCTGAAGTCTCCGGAAGCGAATCCTTGGTAGGCCATATCGAAGAAAGGGAAGAGCTGCTTCTCCTTCACGAGATCAGAGATCTCCTTCCACTGTTCAGGAGTCGGGGTCAACTCCAGTAGGGTTATGGGCGCAGGCGTGGAACAAGACGAGAGACTTCTCTGGTGCGTTCTGAGATTATTCCGTTAAATGTTAATATGCGACACTAGAAGAAACAAATCATACTTTGAGGTCCTCCTTCAGACCATTGAAGTCAAGACCGACAGTCTTCTTGTCAAAGTATCGGTACTGCTTGACCTCAAGGCCGGAGTCGCGGAAGATCGAAGTGTGGTTGCCCCATGAGGGATTGGGGATATAGATCGTCTTTGCGTCAGGGTAGAAACGGCCCAGGAATGCACCACCAATGCGGAGAGCACCTGTTCCAGAGATGGCTTGGGTAACTGCGACCTAACAACGCGTGAGTTGTGCTGCTGAAACTGTGGCGTTAGAGGGGCATACCGAGTTGCCCTGGATAGGTGCACTGTCCGCCCCGTAGGCAAGCTTCACGGCGGCCTTGGTGAAGTCGGCCAAACCAGTGATAGGAAGGTATTCCTTGTCGGGGTTAGACTTCTCAATGAGATCCTCGGCCTTCTTCACGCTGTTGAGGACGTAGGGCTTGCCGTTCTCATCGCGGTAGGCACCGACACCAAGGTTGATCTTGCGGGGATCTTTGTCTGCCTTGAAGGCCTCGGAAACACCTGGCGGAGTGGTAGTATTAGGGACCCATTGTACGCATTAGGGTGTCATTCTTGAGAAGACCATGGGATCCACCGTTCGCTCGGACCGTGAGCTAGAACCCTCCCGCCAAATGCGTAGGTTCCGGGATGCTCTCGCTTCCACCCAGCCGAGGTTGCCAAAGCGAGCACGAAGCTGACACGCACCAAGAATGGGGTCTGGGGGACCGGCGGGAACGGTAGACCACGTCGAGAGCGCAGCGGCGCGGCTCAGATTCCTGGGGGCGGCACGGGCGAGAGGGCGAGAAATGGCCTGCATTTTTACGAACGGGTGTAGAAGGAGTGGACTTGTTGACAATGAGAGTTGCGGCTTTATACGCTGCCAGGTGTAGACCAAGGTATTAGACCGGGCGAGTCTCGCCGAGCCGTTCCGCGCGAGCCTCGAAGCGCGTCTAGGTTAGGTGGAATCAGAACTCGTGAGGTTAGGGTCATGCTTGATCTTGATCCTTGATTAAAGCAAAGCACTTAAGTCAGAGAGAGTCATACACATCCTGCCTCAGCGCAACACCCCACCATGGCCGACGTAGAGGAGACAAAACCAACTGCTAGCCCTGCGACGTAAGTGATACGTCGGGTCTCTGAACAATGTTTTGACTTGTATCATGTAGAGCACAAGAGGTCGCACCCGATGGCGAGAAGGGCCCCTCTAAGAACGAATTAAAAAAGCGCGCCAAGGAGGCAGAAAAAGCAAAGAAAGCCGCAGAGAAGGAAGCCAGGCAGGCTGAACTTGCGGCTCAGAAAGCGGCATCCGAAGTCGTGAGCAACTTGCGCTTCTCTGTTGTCGCTCGCAAGACATATTCATGTACATGATCCAGGACTACGCTGCTGAATTCTACGGCAAGGAGCCGTTGAATCAGTCTCAATCGCGTCCACGACGCGCACGCACCAGATTGCTGCTCTCAATCCCAATATGGACGGCCAAAGTGTCCTCATCCGTGCTCGTGTACAGACCTCGCGCGCGCAGGGAAACAAGATGGTCTTCCTGAACCTGCGTCAACGGACGGACTCAGTCCAGGCTCTTCTTACTGTTACTCCGGAGAAGGTTAGCAAACAAATGGTTAAGTGGGCTGCCGGCATTCAGGACGAAAGCATCGTCCTTGTGGAAGGCGTCGTGAAGAAGAGCCCGGAGATAATCAAGAGCGCGTCCGTAGGCGATGTCGAGGTTCATCTCAGCAAGGTAGGCAGTAAATATCTAACTTGTCATGTCTCGACTGGTACTAACCATATCCGCAGATATACCTGATCTCTGGTCTTGATGGCCGCCTGCCATTCTCAGTGGAGGATGCAAACCGCCCAGAGACGGAAATCTCGACTTCTGAAGATGTGCAGTACAAACGCGTTCTTCTTGACACCCGTCTTAACAACCGTGTCGTCGATTTGCGTGTAAGGCCGTTCCAGACTGGTTCTTTTACTCAGTGGCTGAAATTTCACAGACTCAAACCAATCAAGCGGTATTCAAGCTGCAACATGCCATTGGTCATCTATTCCGGGAGTATTTGGAGTCTCAGGGATTCATTGAGATCCACAGTCCCAAGCTGCAAGGCGCTGCGACAGAATCCGGAGCTTCGGTCTTTAAGGTGGGCTACTTTGAAGGTAACTATACCGATTGGTTCTTCGCCCATAAATACTAAAGCGCTACGCACTGTAGGCAATGCTTTCCTCGCACAATCGCCGCAGCTTGCAAAGCAGATGGCTATTGCTGCTGACTTTGAGCGTGTCTACGAAATTGGGCCCGTCTTCCGTGCCGAGGACTCAAACACGCACCGGCACATGACTGAGTTCATCGGGCTCGATCTGGAGATGGCCATCGAGGAACACTACCATGAAGTCATGGAATTGTTGGACAGCTTGTTCATCCGTATGTTCCACGGTCTCCGTGAGAAGTACAAGAACGAGATCGAGGTTGTGGGCAAGGCGTTCCCAGCTGATGAGTTCAAATGGCGGGAGGGACCCGAGGGCACCTTAAAGTTGAGCTTCCGCGAAGCCGTCAATATCCTCGTCGAGGATGGCGTGCCAAGAGAAGACTTGGACGACATCGAGTAAGTAGAGACCAACTCCCATCCTCCGAAGACTGACCCGACTCTTTGCAGCACTAAAAACGAGAAGCGGCTTGGACGACTCGTCAAAGCCAAGTATGACACGGATTACTTCATCATCGACAAGTTCCCCATGCATCTCCGACCTTTCTATACCATGCCTGACCCTGAGGATCCGGTAAGATAAGGTAGAAACACTGAGCGCATGTATCATGCTAACCTTCACGTTTTCAGACATTATCGAACTCCTACGACTTCTTCATGCGTGGCGAAGAAATCCTATCCGGCGCTCAACGTATTCACGACCCAGCCCTCCTTTGCGAGAAAATGAAGGAGAAGGGTATTGACCCAGCTTCGATGGACGGCTACGTCAACGCATTCAGGATGGGCTGCCCGCCACACGGTGGAGGTGGTATCGGTCTCGAGCGAGTACTCATGCTATTCCTCAAACTCAACAATATTCGTCGCGCCTCGCTCTTTCCTCGCGATCCCAAGCGCCTCGAACCTTGAGAGGGCGTGCATATTCAATTACCAGATGCCAGTCTCAATCTGGACTGCCGTGTACAATCAGACCGCAATGTAGCAAATATATCTCGTCGCGTTTTATCACAGTCTGAGTTAGCCTCCATGTCAGCCTCATCATACACATCCAGACTGCTCGCGGTTACGACGTCGCTCCTCACCCTGTGCATCAACCACTACTACCGCAAGGCCAACGCTATCCGCCCGGCACCGTCCTCAAGTTCACCAGCACACGAAGATGCCTATTCTCCCCCGCGTCGCAGACAAGCCCTGCCCTGACCACCTCACCTTCTGCAGCACCAATCCTCTCGGCCCCGGACCAGCCATCGACGCAGTAGCGAACTCAAGGGAGAGCATCGTTGGAGGGAATGACCCCGATATCATATTCGACGATCCTACCGTCCGCAACCCCGACGCCGCCTTGAACAGCTACAACAAGCGCATCGGCCCTGAACTCACCGTCGGAATCGTCCTCGCCGTGCTTCTCGCCGTGCTTGCTGCAGGACTGTTGATCGCTCTGGACAAGTCGGTGCGAAAGAGCCTTCGAACTTGGATGAGCCCGTGCTGCGGCGTGCGCAAGAAGGAACCGACCCCACTGTCGAACGCAGTCCTCAGGAGCTCTTCAGACGCGGGGACAAGCATCATAGGCGTCAGCACCCAGGCGAAAGACATGGAAAGCGGGATGAGGATGCAACCCGACGCCAACGTCCTGCCAGTCTCCACCAGCCATAGAGCACTGACTCAACCAAGCCCCCTTCGTCAGGATACCAGCAAGGAGGGCAAGCCGCACGACGACGACGCCCAGTCTGTGCAGATGGTACCTTTGCCAGTCCTGCTATCTGATCCGTAGACGTACTCCTGCTTCTAGTAGGCTGGTCATGCTTGTAATACCACCGCGCTTTTTAGCATATAGCCAGCGTTGCATACTTAAGCTTACTGTGCGAATATACGAAACAGCCTGGCACACATTGAACCCTGCGAATGACACAGTATTGAATGAGTTTATATATCATGAGCACGAGTGTAGGGAGTAGACAGAAAGCAAAGTTTAACAGAGTAGCGAGCGTAGCGTACTGCACATGGCCGTATCCCGAGCTATCATTCGAAGTCCATCCTCGCTATATAGAAATACATACAGACAATAGCATGAAGACACAGGTCATGCCTTCGTATCCAGATGTGATAACAGCGCCACATACCAGCCGCAACTAATCCGTTTCCTGCATCATGACCGCCTCTCCCGTCGACGACTCCGTCTATCGGCACGAGGTGATAGCGACGGCGCAATCATGTTCGACGGTAGTGTTCCGCGTTCCAATGCGGCTGCGATGATCTCAGCGGGGAGATCAAGCTGTACGCCATCTGAGTAGGCATACGCATCCAACGGCGAATATGCGGGGGCTCGCGCTCTGGGACGTTCGCATTGGCTGCATTGTTCCCTGCCGCGGACGAGCTGGAGGCCAGAGCCTGTAAATGTATGTCCCGAACGTCGGGGGTCGGCGGGTCCGGACTCAGCGGCGACTCGGGAGGCGGGTGAACCTGAATGGCGAGCTCGGAACCTGAACACGATGAGCGGGAGCCCGTACGTGCATGAGTGAACGTGAACGGCTGCCGGCGAGGTGTATTGAATTGATTCGCACCTGGCGTTCGCAGCAATGGTGAGCGCGACCGCGACTGCGATGATCCACGCGATGAGCCGGACCGCGTAGAGATGTTGTCATCGCCGGGAGTGGGAGATTGAGGAATGTGGGCGTTGGGGGCTGTATGGAACGGCATATCTGTGGGCGAAATGTATCTACGAGCGTTGGATGGTCCCGGAGCTGCAATGCTGTTATCTGGTTCCTCCTCGATCGGCGTAATGGGCGGCGGGGGAGTGTCAGGCGGGGACGGTGAGGTCATAGGAGTCGCGGCAAGTGGAGAGGGAGCATGCGGCGTAGAGGCAGCAAGAGCACTTCTGGCTCTTCGGGAACGGTGCGAACGGCGAGAACGAGATGATCCGCCTGTGGGAGACCCAGCAGCGCTGGGAAGTGCGGTGACTGCTCCTCCTGCAGCGAGAAGAATGCTGCCTCGTTCACTCCCGTAAGGTGGCGGAGGGGCAAGTGTTCCGGCACTCGGCGCAAGGCCCCATTTCTTCACGTTGGCCTCAATGAACACAAAACCGGACTGTCCGAGGTTGACATGAACGCTGCAAGGACCATCTGCACCAATGGTTGGGAATAAATTATAGCTGTTGAAGCCGACATACGCGTCCTCCATCTTTCGACCGTTCTTGGTGAAGAATACCGTTCCCGTCCGCGGTCGGTAGCCCACTCCGAGTACATCACCCTCCTTGAGGGAAGAGCCGCACTGGGTCGCAGTGAAGGGCCAGTTATGTGACTTGTCCCCGTTAGACTGATAGCCGACCGAGTATCTGCTCAACCCTGGGAGGCGGAAAGATGGATACGGTTTTGTCGCAAGACCGACGGCAACGTTGGTAGTCGTGGGAAGATCGAACATCTTGACCTCCCAGTAATACACCTCGTTGAGCTTGGGGAGCGGTAGATTGGATTGAACGGATGTGGTAGAGGAGGGATCAGGGAGGAACGTTATTTCCGTCCGCGCGTGTACAAGCATCGAATTGAGTGCTTCAAAGTCAGGCTCGAACGACCAAGCGGAGACTCCCTTCTCCTGGATCGACAGAAATTGTGACAGGGTAATATCTGTGGGCGTAGAATTCGGAGCGTATTGGAGCTGGTACTCTAGATTAAGAATACTGTTAGCTAGGACAATGGAGTGGGGGTGACTACGTACGCTTAGCCCTGAGATACATGCGCCTCTCGTTCTCATCCACGGTCTCGAGCCAGCGAGATTCTACCCCTTCAAAGCCGCCTTCACCCTCGATAAGGTCCTCTCGACTCATATCCACTGGGCCATCGGTGTCTCGCAGCATAATGCCGCGTCGTCTCCTTAGAATGATTACACATACTAGGAAGAGCAGGAGGAGAAAGAAGAATGTCGACAGGACGATAAGCAGTGGCAGGAGAATGTAGAATGCATCCCGAGGCGGGCTTGGGGGAGAGGTGACACCGTCATGGCGACCATTCGTCGACGGGAGGCTGGAGAGCAGGACGTGTGACACCTTGCCGAGGTTCGTTGGAGTGTCTGCGGCCGGTGGGTCGTGCCAGCTGCTAGGTACGTCTAGCACCTCCTCTACAGTCATCGTTAGATAGATGGCAGAATAAAGACAGTCGAGCTAAGATGTACAGAAAGAAAGCACTGTGGGTGGGAGGAGGATGGTTGAAGGTGGTGGGGTAATCACTACACTGACACAGGCTCAGCGGCTGGACAGAGGTAAGCCAGGGCCGACATCAGGACGCAGCTCACGGCAACGCCCGACATCCCCGTAACGATCATTTACGGACGCAGGAATTTCCACATTTTGCTAGCCTTTGCACAATGCTCTGCTTGTCGCTGTGGTGGCAGATCTCCCAACACTGGCATGCGGCTATTCCAAGACTTATATTATGCTGTGGTCAGATCTGGGTCAGACCAAGGTCAGACGCAGCTTGGTCGCTTACATAACAGTCTTTTGCCAAAAGCGGAGCCCTCTATGGTTAGGAGGCGCCCAGTGTAAACGTTGTCCAACGCCTGGCTGCATGGCCGTTTGTCCCACTGATGAGCACAACACTCTCCCCCAGCACCTCGCCCAAAGTCAAGCGCAAAATCTCTGTCAGGAGGCCGCGTGCAGGCTCACATCTCCCGCCATTGACCCAAGAAAGCCATGACGCAGCCCTCCATGCGATCCGCTCGTACCTCAGAGGACATACCTCCTACGATTCCTTCCCTGTAAGCTTCCGCATGATTGTCCTGGATGCGAAGCTTGAGGTGAGGAAAGCACTGTCTTGTCTTCTTTCGAACGGTGAGTGCACATCTTTTGTGATTCTCTGCTCGATCTCAACCTCAGTCAAGGTGTAGTATCCGCACCCCTCTGGAATAGCGAGCAATCACGCTTTGCAGGGATGTTCACCGTCGCGGATATTATTCATTTAATCCAATACTACTACAAGTCCTCGACATATGAAGGGGCTGCCGCTGATGTAGAGACTTTGCGCTTAGAGTCACTGCGAGGTGAGTGGGACTGGACTGCTTGCAGGACACCTCTCCCTGATATCTCATTCATAGATATCGAGAAAGAACTGGGAGTGGAACCACCACCATTACTCAGAGAATACCCTTCAGCTACCCTATACGACGCTGCCAAGCTGCTCATACAAACACATGCACGTCGGGTGCCTCTCCTCGACAATGACTCGGAGACTGGCCATGAAGTGATTGTTTCGGTGCTCACACAGTATCGGCTGTTGAAGTTCATCTCGATAAACGTGAGTACTTTTCCTCAAACTCATTCGGCTGCACTCACGATTTGTACCAGTGTGCTAGGGAGATTTCGCAACTCCACATGCCCTTGCGGAAACTCAAGATCGGCACATACGTCTCAAGTTGGCCTCCGAGGCCGGAAGGCAGCCCCAATGGGAACCCTTTCCATCCTATTGCTACTGCCAATATGGCAACCCCCGTCTTCGACGTGGTCCACGTCTTCTCCGAACAAGGAATATCTGCTGTACCTATCATAGACGAAGAAGGCATTGTAGTGAATCTGTACGAAACTGTAGATGTCATCGTAAGCATTGTTTTTGCTTTGTGGTTGATGTGCGACTAAACCATTTCGACCAGACACTGGTCCGTCTGGGAGCTTACCAGGCCTTGGACCTCACCATATCGGAGGCTCTTCACCAACGTTCGCCCGACTTCCCCGGAATTGTGATCTGCACTGCTTCAGATTCTCTTGGGACTCTTATGCAGCTGATTAAGAAGCGACGAGTGCACCGGCTAGTTGTTGTAGAGGGAGAGGTACGTTCCGCTGAATTTCATTTCCAGCTATGCGAAAGCTCATAGCTTTGTCCACGTAGGAGGAAGAGAGGAAAGGGGGAAAGAAAGGACGACTTCTTGGTATTATCACGCTGAGCGATGTGCTGCGGTACATCATCGGTGAAGTGGCGATAGGCGAAGTGAATGAACCCCTCCAGAGCCTACACCCGCCAGTACCCCCACTGCCACTCAGACCGACACTTCACAACCACCTCAGGAAGAGGCTCCTGTACCGCCAAGTTGAAGCAATGCTGTGTCAGTCGAGCAAGCCGCCACGTACCCATAAATGTACTTCTAGTGCTCAATCACGTACAAGCAGTAGAGCCCACTCGCTGTCATTCACCTTTATTTGTTGGATACCAATTGTAGTATTAATCGCCCGTTGTCGGTCGCTATTCTGTATTGTTGCGCTATCAAGGATCTCTCAAATATGTCATACTTCCGCCTGTCGTACATGGAGTAGGGCGCAGGTAGAACCAAGAAACCAACATGGATTGTGCTAGCAAACGGGGTGATACAGAACTTTCTTTGAACACTCGTATGCGGCCTCGGAGACAGAAGGAAACTGATATTTCATCCAATGACCTCGCCACCAACGGTCACATCCCGGACGGAACCACCGAAGGGCATGGAAACCAGCCCGAATCCTCCAAGTCGATGATCCCAGTGACATGTCCATCTTGGACCAGAACGTTATACATCCGCAGATCGGTGTGAACCCATACTATGTGGTCGTTCTCCAGAGTCTCCCGAGTAGTTGCGTCATTATATTCTTTGAATTCAGCCATTGACCCATAACTACCTACGGCGGAGTAGCAGTATAGGACGGATGAGTAGGGGCCAGTTCGGGACTCGAAAAGTGTACGAGGGTCTAGAAGGCCATGGCCAGACGCGCTCATCATGACTGTGCCAGCGACGCTCGAGGGTTGCTCTATCTTCCATAGGAGCCGCAGAATATCTTCGATCTCAGCGCAAACTGAAGCCGTCTGAGATACGTCCATCTTGGATGCCTCGTCGATGAGCAGCTTGCCGGGAATACGAGACATGATGGTATATGCCTTCTCCTCGTGTACGAATGAGTGGATCAGGCGAGGTATAGATAGGTTGAGCCCCATGGAATGGAGGAACCGTAGTGCATCGGCTTTGGTACTCGTCGTACGATTGGTGGTTTTCAGTATCAGTGGAATACCAAAACGAAACAGTCGGACGCTCCCCATCCATGTATGGGGGCGGCTAAGGATCATGCACAACCTGAACTTGAGATGCGACCATATGTTGACCACTTGCTGTTCTGTTTGTCCTGTAAGCACGAGCAACCGATGGCCATGAACACCGACATGAGCAAATGGCATACCTAGGTATCCAGTGATCATGGGTGGACACTATAAGAGTCCACGCGTTTATGACTGAGGTAAGGCAAGTCCGGCGGAGTCCAAGGGTAAGTATTATACCCAAGGATACCTTTGTCTCCAACGATGGCGTATGCGTTGTAGATAAGCGGTCGCGAATCCGGTGTCTGAAGTTTCTCGTTAAAAAGTTTGCGCGTCACTGAGAGAATAGGCAGTCTAAGTACTGACTTGAAGGGAACTCACTTGGAACTCACTACTAATGGTGTGCCTGGAGAAAGCTTCACCACCCACCAAGGATTACATCCCCAAGTATCCGGCAATTTGAACTCCGCTTGTGTTGCTGAGCAACGCCTCGTTCATAATACTTACCCCTACTTACACCCAGACAAGAGAGCTGAGCACTGAGGACAATGCTCTTGACTGGTGACCACCAATGGGCACAGAGGTTCTCTGCTGAGACTGGGAAAGCGAGCCTTATACGGCCTTCGTGACTCGGTACCAGAGATCTACGACACGCGGCGTATCACACCTTCAAGGCTTTACCCCAAAGAACTGCGCCTCGTCTGCGTATCTATAAAAGCCCTCCGGAATCAGCAGTACGATGGACGGTAGCCAGGCTAACGCCGCACAGGCTAGCTGCACGGTGCCATCTGGTGCGCACCTTCTCGCTCCGTAATAGTGAGTGTGTCAAATATTACCGGCCTCTCTGTTGCTGACCCAAAGCCATTGGGAGTTAGAGATGCCGCTCGACTCTCAGAACAACCAACCCATCACATTGGAGCGAGGTTCACTCTACATCTCTACAGAGCTGCTAGTCTCTCCGGGATTTCATTGGGCTATCGTTGTTGCTGATGAGTACGGCGTTGCGACGCGTCACGAATGGGCGGAAGACATGTCGAGAAATACCGCCGAAAAGTACCAAAGCAAAATCCTGAATCATATCGCCACGTATACCCCAGAGGGTAGGCTCGTTTTCGCCTACTTCAAGATCAGAGGATATGACGTCGAGAAGAGGAAAGCCTTGGGGTTCGAGTGGGCACGAGAGCTACAAGGGGTCATCCCCACAGGCCACTCGTCTTGGATAGAGAACCGACAACTTCATAGAATATCCTGCTGCACCTGGCTCCTGCGCGTTCTTGACCTACTGGAGAGTCGAGGAATAGTTGTGCGGCCAGCCCAGGAAACAACTAAAGATATCGAGGGAGCGGTGAAGCGGCACAGTAATGAGCTGGAGATGGTCTTAGGCGGGCATCCGGACGATGAATATTATGCAAAGGTTATTGACCTTTAACCCTTAGGGTGCGAATGTAAGTCAAGCAATCGCGGGCACTCGTTCGAAATTGACAAGGCTTACTAGGTCACTTCAAGTTCAGCAGGCCTTGGGGAGCATCTTGCCGATTGCGGATGACTATTCGCAAATGTGGCCATCGTGATGATATTTTTGAGTAGTTGTAGCCCTTGAGCCGGCCAGATTCTCCATTGCTGCCCGATAGCCTTGCTGAAGCCTGAGATGTGTAGGGTGCGAGGTACGACTTTGCCAGTGGTGATTTGATATCGAGCCTGTTTAACATTCGATATTTAATACTTATATATACCTGTCTATTCATCGGATCCTGCAGGATTCTGTGATACTAAGTTAGATGCGTATCACACAGAGGAGGTATACTCGTTGGCACGTGGCGGAGCTGCTCTGCATGAAGACGCATATGTTACAGTACTAGTACTCTGCACTCGAGGCTTCGCTGAAACCGCTTTAGCCGCCTGTCAAACTCTTTTTTTTTTTTGAAATCTGATATTGTTAACGAAGCGCGGGACGAACCGCATGAGCTCCGGTGCTAATAGATCTGTATCTACTGGGTCCGTTGAGTGTGAATCCGTGTGTCCGTGGTGTCGACTCGCCGGGGCACCCCCCTGGGATAGGTGCCCTTTTCTTCCCCCTTACGGACAGGAAGGGCGGCCTTCGGCGGCACTCTGGCCCGAAACCCGATGCCCCCGAGAAACCAACCCGCCCAGAGCCAGGTTTGAACCCGAGACTCGAGAAACCTTGCGCACACAAGGAAATAAGAAGGTCACACCGCGCTACATGTAAGCATATAGCCCTACATAATCTGGATGAGCATCCTTACGGAACTTATCTCTCTGTTCCTGCACCCATGCAGGATCGAGCCACATATTGGCCTTTGGCGGTTTTACTATGACGCGAGCGGGTCTCTGGTACTTTCGCAGCCGGTCGATGAACCGTGCTTTTCCCTTCGATCCACTCCCTACCCTCACGCGACCGAAGGTCTTCTTCGATCGCCAGGGTGGTGTCTAGGTCCCAGCCAAACTCGACGAGGAGCTTACTCTCAGCTTTCTCGTCAATATCTGGTCCGAATTTGTTCCGGATATTGTTGACAGCGTGCCACCCCCACCACTGATCAAAGTTTTGGTCGAGTTTACCCCAATCCACTATTACCTCGGCCTTCTTCCATCTTCTGAGAAGAGCCGGTGCGTGCCGTATGTCCCACTCGAAGCGCGCTAGTCTGCGCATTCTTCTGTGAAGATCTGCTTTGAGAACAGCAAGTGAGTCCTCCTTCCGGACCCCATTGTGCTCGTCATCATATATCTGTTCCTCAATTCTAGCCACTTGAATGTGGCTACCATCGGGTTCAGTTCCAAAAGAGGGCAATGTCCTCTTCAGTAAATGCGAATACTCTCCAGCGAGCATCAGCATCATGAATGGTGCCTCGCTCCCATCTCGCTGCTATTTCAAACAATTCCCTGTCTGTGAATTGATGATTTCCTTCTCTGATGAAGTGGCGCGTCCACAACTTGCAGTCATATAGAATATGATCGCGTGTTTCTGCATCTCCGCTGCACCAGCACTGTGCGACCTTCTCCTGATCTGGGAGATTGATCTTTTGTCTGTCGCTCCGTGTGGGAAGTGATTGCTCCTGAAGCGTACGAAGCGGGAGAGGATCTTCTGATCCTTTCCCATGTTTTTCAGGTACCAGTTCGTGGAATATTTCCACGTGACGTTTGCCTGGTTATGTTTAGACCCTCTGTTCGGAATTGGCTTAGTGTTTTCCACGTTCTTCCGCAGTACTTAGGGTCTCTGCGCATGTTTGTCCACTTATTCGTGGTGAGTTCGTCCATGGACTGCAGAGCAATAGACTGCGACACATAGTGTGGTTGTGTCTCAGCCTTTGCCCTTCTCCCGCTTAACTTGTCGACTTCCTCATTCTGAGGCACGTCAGCGATGGCCCGGGCACCAATTGAGCACAATTTTGTTACTTGGGCTCTTATCTAACCATGTCCGTGCAACTTTGCACGTCATGACTGCAACCATCTGGGCGTTGCCCTTTTCAGGTTTGAGAATGGATTCGATCGCTCCCATATTGTCTGCAAAGACTTGTATGGTGCGGATCCCGTCTGCAGCATCGCTGACAGCTTCTTTGATTCCTTTAGCCAGGGCCATCATCTCCGCATCATATGGAGTTGCTTTCCACATCCAAAGAAACCTTGTTTTGAGGTGCCATCATGATTGTACACCTTCCAACTTGCTCCTGTTCGGAGTTTTTCAAACGACTTTTGTCCTTTTTGGGACCTGTCTGCGAAGACCACCCTCGTCGTTTCCGATCTGGTGGCCTCATTTAGCCCTCGGAGGAAGACCTCCTTTAGCCATATGGGGAACTCTTCCGAGCTCTTTGTTGGCGCTTTAGTGTTTATACTAATGCAGTCGTTGTCATAATACTCGTCAATTAACCTGCCGGGCCGGCACTCAGGGTTAACGAGATCAAAGTCCTCGTTGCTGATTCTCCCCTTTTGGTTGATGTGTACCATAGGGGTGTCTGCATCTCTTGTCTTCCTTTCCTTGTAGGAATGGAGCGACTATGTTGGTGGAATTCACCCTCCAATCTGCTGTAAGATGGGCCCTTGTGGGGTGCCCTTCGTGCAGCATTCTCGCGCGCAAACACTGTTTGTGCATGAATTTATCAATCTGGAGTTTGATGGGCAGAAGTCCTGCCATAGTCTCCATTGATCCAATGGGCGTGCTTTTGAAGCCTCCTGTTATCCATCTGGCGCCTCTATTTTGGGCTAACTGTAACTGATGGCAGGCGCCCTTCAGTCCAGACCAGTCTGGGCGCCACCATAATTAGGCGCCATATGTTATGATCGGCATAACGCACGGCGTACAGCCTCCTCTTATCCTTGGGTTTGAACCCTCGGTTTGAGTTTCCCAGCATTCTGAGAGCATTCACCGTGCTACACGCCCTGGTAGCGTAGAACTTAATGTGATCTCTAAATGATAACGTTGGATCCAGGATAGAATCCAAGGTATCTCATTTTGTGGGCCGGTTTGACGGTGTGCATGACTCCATCAACCTTGACTCTGAGTTTTGGACCTAATGGGTCGTTCTCAGTCCATTCTCCTGCACTCTTTTTACGGAAATGCATTAGCTCTAACTTGTCTGCTTCAGCTCCCAATCCCATTCGATTGAGGCCTGACATGACATCCGCGAATACCGCTTTCAGCAGTAAATTGTTGTATTTCAGTTGGTCTTCTGGATCGGCAGAGTCCATCTTTCCTGCTACGTGGATGAGTCCATCATGAAGAATTGTATGGTCGTGTGACCATTTGCTTTAATTTCTTTGGGGGTCCAATCATGCCTTAGCACGTGTACCTCACCATTGTGTGATAATTTGATCACGCGCTTCGTGGCTGCCACCTTGTGTAGCCATGGCGCTATGTACAGCCCCGTTAATATCGGGACAGGGCTGATCCCTGCCCGACACCAGTCGAAAAGTCCATGGGATCCATTTGTTTCCCATTGAATATGAACTGTGTTTGTCTGTCGACAAGGTAGTTCTCAAAATAAGAGCACAGCGCCTTGTTGAAGCCCTGTTTCCTTAAAATGCCTGCCATCAGCTCGTGGTTGATGGAGGGAAGAATTGCGAGACATCCAGAAGCAAGGCGGATGACTCCATGCCCTGCTTCCATGCCTGTTTAATGTTGTGCACGAGTTGAATACCCGCGTCCGTTGTGCTATGTTGCATTGTGCCTCCGAACTGATTCGGGTGCATGATGCCATACTTCTGACCGTCAAACTGCATGCGTCTGGCGATGAGTTTTTCCAATAGTTTTCCTAAGCAGTTCAGGAGGACGATCGGTCTGTAAGCCTTAGCCTTCGATATAGTCGGGCTTGTTTGGCTTTGGAATTACAACAGTTCTCGACTGTTTGAATATTCTAGGGTGGACCCCGAATCGTATGCACGCATTGAAATAAGCCAAAATAGGCCTCTCCATGTCGATTTCATCTCCTCCTCACCATAGGGGAGTTCTCTCGCATCCGTAACGATGCGCTTCAGCCAGAACCATGACACATTATCTGGGCCAGGGCGCTGAGAAGTTACTTGTGAGCGCCAATTCCTTCCGCAGCTTGTGCCTGCTGAAGTTCTTGAACTCTCTCTCTTCGTGATTTTCAAATTCACCAAGTATGGACATATCCACTTTACGTGGATTTTCCGGTGTAAACTGTTCCTGGAAGAGTTTTCCTAATTTCTCCTCCGAATCAGCCGGCTCGCCCTGTCTGTCGACAAGGCCTGTGTTCGCAGACACCTTTCTGGGTTTGGTCCACTCGACCATGTCCCAAATTCTTGATGAATGACACTTGGCAATAACCTTGTCAAACATCTTGGTTTTAGCTTTGGAGACCGCTCCAGCTAGTCTTTTGCCTGCTTTTTCAACCACTTCCTTGTGATCGCCGACAGCGCGTCAATTTCATCAATTCTCATGGCCCATGAACCCACCTCCTCGTGTTCAGGCCATGCAATGATGTTCTTTCTCAGCCTGGACCTCTCTGTCCTCCATGCTGATCTCGTTTTAGTGCATTGCGCTGCTCGCCTGCCCGCTTATTGCACTCGCTTGTCCACCAAGATTTAGACTTGGCGCACTTTTTAGGGGGTCTAGAGTGCTCCCCACAAGGTTTCAAAGATCTGTTCGATCTTGTCCCCGCACCTCCACGTGCTCAACCGACGTGAACCAATCTTCGGAAATTAGTAGAGCGTTGTTTAACGCCGCCTAACTTCTTTCACGAATAGACCACCTTCAATAGACCCCTTTTGACAGTAGGGACGATTTCAGGCTCGACTTCTATAGGCATCTGCTCTAGAACTGCATGATCGCTTCCTCGCCGTTCATGCATTTTAACGTTTAGGTTCCCGTACTCTCCGAGTTTCGAGGTCCACCCAAACCAGATCCAGGACCCCCTTTCGTAGTTTCACGTTATGTGATTCCCACGTGGCCGGTCCCTTTTGTCGTTTAGAAGCACGAGCTCCATGTACGTTTCGCCAAATCAATGAGATCTAGACTCGATTGTTTGTTTCTTATCTCGTTGCTCCTTCCCTCTTCAACGAGTTTCTGCTCCTGATAGTCCCGGTATGGGTGCCTCAAGTTGAAGTCTCCTGCCATGAACGCAATAGGAGGAAGGTCCTCCGCATGGTCTTGCAGGTATTTGACCGCACTAAACGATTTACCGTCATTGTACACGTTAAGGAATGTGAATTCCTTGTCTTTGGAACTGCATGCTTACGCACACGATGTCCTGGTGTTTGACACAACTAAGTCTCACTTGTGGGCTTGTGGAAGCCCACTTTCTATTAATATATACGGACACTCTCGATGTCTCGCTTGCTCCTAAACATATGAAGTTCCGATGTTTACACGTTTGGTGATACTCATCACCGTCTTTGTTTGTGCTTGAGGCAACATTCTTGATGAAGCCCCAGAACGGTTCCTGGACACAAATGATGTCATGGTCCAGGTTTCTTTCTAGGAGCATGTTTAAATTTGCTCTAGAGTTCTGAACGTTCGCACTGATGCATTTGAGTGCCTCAGGCTTCGCTTCCATCTCCGCCTCAGATTCGATCGCTCTATCTGATCCGGATGACTCCATCGAAGTCTTGTTCATTTCCTTCCCTTCCGTATTGTCTCCGCAAGGCGTCGACATCCAAGGATGGTGGCAGGGAATGGATGCTACTGGTTGGGGATTTCTCATCCCCTTCCTTAATTTCCTCAATTGATACGCTCCGATTGCTCGTGGTACCCTTATTTCGGTAACTGCAAGCGCTAACGGACGCTTGTTCTTTCTCCCTATACGCCATGCCCTCCTTTTTATCGGGTGGCTGGGTGTCTGGGGGCGGCGATGAAATAAATGCATTGTATTGGTTACTATACATAGGACACGTTGGTATAGTGCTCATGTATTCTAAATGGAGAATACCGTATTGGGGGATCTCTAGGGTCCTTCCTCATACGTCTCCTCAATTTGGTGCAAGGAAACAGCAGCAGCTGATTGCCCTTCCTCACACTATTCTTAGGGTATGTACGCATACCTTCCCTATCTTTACGCCATAACCCATGAGGCTCGGCCAATTCCAGGTTCCGCATAGCCGGCACTCAAATGCCCGCTCTGCATCCCCTATTTCCCATCTCAGTTCAACACAAGCGGTCAAACTGACATTGAAACCAACGAAATTAATTAATAATCTCGCTACATTGTACGTACAGGCCTGAACCTTGTACCACTTCCTCCCGGTGTGCATCCCTGCATTCCGAGCCAGATCTGTCCGAGCGATCGCAACCACGCCTTTTAGGCATGACCGCAAGCGCCCGTACTCCGCCCTGTGCCCACTGTTGCCAGCGGGCTCAAGGAAACCCCCGCATTGCTGCTGGGGGGCCTTATTGCTTTTCCGTGCAAACGGTGCCCTCTCAATACGAGGGCAAACTTATGCTGGTGGGGGCACCAGCGACGACGAACGTCTCTGGGCTGCCCACCAGCTACATAGGGCGACTCAGAGCCATTCAGGCCCGAAGCCGCCCACCCGCAGAGCGGGCAAGAGGCCTCGGGACCCTCCATTGACGGGAAGACCGAGAAAAACCTGCAAAAAGAGAGAGGGATCAGTAGACTACTTGGAAAGAGAAACGGACCTTCTAAAGGATGGAGGTGGGCACTGTAGAGGGTGAGTAGCTCGACAGCGAGCTCAGACGGCACGGGCGTCTAAGGCGATGGTGGTGGTAAGAAGTCAAGGAGGGATGGCCTGTCAAACTCGGCGCGCCTCCTCTACCTATCACGTTCTCTACGAAGCTCTCTACCGCATTTCCTTGACTTTTGTCTTCCTTCTGCGAGTCACAGCCTATCCACTACACACGAGCGATGGACTCGCTGATCCCATTCACGACATCTGGTTCTCTCGTGGATTGCGTCGACAGTACGTCTGTCACCAACATCAGCACCAGCGTACCAACCCACCCACAAATTCCCATCGTGTCTATCCTTTGTACTGCTCGTGGAACCACGATGAGCAGGGAAGATGTTGGTGATACTCAGAGATGGTCGAAAGCTGCAGGGAGTGCTGAGGTCTTATGATCAATTTGGTGAGTCTGCACCATCCACCGCTCAATAGACCGCCAATGTCTTATTGGATTGTGATGTGTAGCAAACCTTGTTCTAGAGGACACTGTAGAACGCATATACCACCAGGACGTGTATGCCGAACTAAAGCGCGGGCTTTTTCTCATTCGAGGAGAGAACGTTGTCTTACTTGGCGAGATTGTGCGTGGACTGATACCATGACTGGGACTCTTTGCTCACTCAACCGCTACTATCGTTCGACAGGATCTCGACCAAGAAGATGACGTACCTCTCCGCCAAGTGGACTGGGAGACCCTCGAGCCATACCACCAGAACGGCATTGTGGAAAAGAAGGCCCGCGACGAGCTCAAGGCAAACGTCCTCTTCGAGAAACGAGGCTTCTGTAAGGAGGGCGGCGAAGGCGACGGCTACTAATCTCCCCATGCGCTCGATGCATTCATTGAATTCTCTGTGACTCTGTAGAGTCGAGTGTAGGGCTCATCGCTCAGCTAATACAGCTGATAGCACCGGCAATATTCATTACCCCGGGAGCCCTCCCATCGTGTATCACTATCTCGTCGTCTTATTGCTGTCGCTCATTATGCATCTTGTGTGCTGCAAGATTTTTGGCCACTCCGCGCGTTCGCAGAAGCACCTCCCGAGGTCCAAGGTCAAATTACCAGAAATCTATCGATACATGGGATGCAAAGCGGAGGATAACTATGTATGTATGTACTGTATAATGTCATGTATTCGGAAGGATAGTTCAGTATTCAAAATCAGGAGTGATGAAGCTTCAAGCTTTGCCAGAAGCCATGACGTGGAGCTTGGCAAGTGAGCATACCAATGGTACCGCGTAGAATGCATACGCGACGTATACCACTACAAACGCATTACTTAGCATCTTGTCTTCATAGAGGGGCAAAGTGGGTACTTACTAACGAACCCGTTGCTGGTCTGAGCGATCAGCTGGGGGCATTTCCATTGTCCTTGGAAATTGCGCTGTTGAAGTCCTCTACAGCCTTCCCAAACCACATCCTGGTGACGAGGAAGCTGGTCAACCCAATCATGAATCCGAGCAAGCCGATCCATGCAGTTGCCCGGTGTACGCCAGGCCTGTCCATAACCGCTCCGAGTTTAGCACCGAGCTTGTTACGGAGGGCGGTGAGGGTAAACATGACGAAGAACAAGATGGTGAATGCGAGGGAGATGGCGATGAAGATCGGCGTCGTCGCGGTAGGACCTGTGAGGAATGCCGGGGTCGAAGACGGCAGAGCTGAGAGATCTGGAACTTTGCCTTAGCATATTTGAGTCGATGCAAAAGGATCAAAGATATGTACCATAATGAGGATCGACAGTAGGCGGTGTGCAGGTCACGTCACCAAGATTGTTGGATCTCGAGCATGACCCAAGCACACCTAGCCACACGCTGGGGCCATCGACACTTCCATCATCATTGTTGGGTTGTGTAAGCGATGTGGAAGGTGTGACCGTGAGCAACGCGACCTTCGTCGAGAGCAGAAGCGTCGGGGCGAGGTACGCAAAGACGATGAGGATGAGGGATGTGAGGGCCAGGATAGGCGCGAGGAAGAGGTTGACCGCTTTGCTAAAACCAGCAATCATCTTGGGACAGTGGTAGTTTTAATGAGTGCCGTAAAGAATGGAATGTGTTCGTCAAGAACCAGTAAAGACCGTCGAGGCGTATCTTGAGACTATCCAACGAGATTCGACTGCGCTGCAGAAGACTCGGTCTACCACGTGGTCAGATGAAGGAAGGGAAGGATGCACCACTTTGCATGCTCGTCGGCGCACCTCTATATATGCTTTCATTTTGTCGTCAGCACGAACAAGCCATGCGGCCTGGACCAAACACTCCAAAAGCACAATAAGGGCCTGGACAGCCTGCCTGTAAAATAAGTGATATTGGAAGCGAGAGTATAAAAGCAGGGTAACGAGGTCGCTTGTAGCCATTGTTCTCTTCATTGTTTGAATAAGCGCCGGTACGCGGGCGTCGAGCGCGTCGCGAAATGCGGTTGGCGCAGCGGCGGCTTCGTGGCAGGCCCTCGTGAAATAACTTGATTCGGAGACAAGAACTGAAAGAACCGCAATTTTGAAGAAAATCAGGGTCGAAAGAGAAGTGCCAATCCGTGCAAAGCGAACATGTTGATGCCACCGCTCTACTCCTAACCGGACGCTGTGGACGGTTTTGTTCCAGACACGATGACGAAGCTCGCCCCTCTCTTCACCATTAAGCCAAATATCCGCGTGAAGACCCTCCATCCTAGCCCTCTCCCATTGAGAAAACGAATGAAACCAGGGAAGACATGTTGCGTAATGTCCTCCATTCTGATGTCCGTATATCCAATTTCTTCCAGGGTATGCAAGTAGTCCTTCTGCGTGACAATGTTGACCGAGGGCATAACGCCGACAGTACCTAGAAGGAAGCGTAGGAATGTAGATGGTGGGAGTGAGTCAACAAAGCAGATATCGGTCAAAGCCACACGGCCACCAGGAATAAGGTGCTCGAAGGACTGTTCAAGGAATTTGCGGCGACTATTGAAGTGATACGCGCAGTCCAGCGCGAGAATCGTATGAAACTGTTCTCCTCCCGGGGCCAAAGGATGCTTTCGAGCCTGAGTTGTGCCTTCGCTGCTCGGAGCTCGGTATACAGCGTCGCCAAGATAAAGCTGAACGTCGGTCATTCTAGACTGCGTAGATTGCTTGTGAGTGGAGTGTACGCGCTTTTTGCGGCTGCGTGATGTTCAGAGAGCGATGTAATTCCTACAAGCTTCGCGGGGCGTGGTACGAGAGGATGAGTAAGATGAAGGAGAAGTGAGTCGCCGCTGCCATGACCGACATCTACAAAGGTACTGTCAGATGCGAGCCTGAACTGCACTGAGCCTTACTGTCCGCATACCCAGAACACGTCCACCTTCTTTGCACTGCGCCGTGTCAACAAGCTTCAACGCGAGAGCTATCGGAAGATATGGAGTCGTCAGCAGAGTTAAATTCTTTACATGAGAAACGTACCTTCACATGCTTGTGGAAAGCTACCAGTATTCTGTGGGTCGTGTATGAAGCGGCATGCGTATAAGAAGTGTAGCTTTCCGTGAACATACCTCCCAATAGCCCATGTTCAACCATTCCGTCCTTTGATTTTCATCATCATGTCTTGTACTGTCCACAGCGGAATCGCTGTTTAAAGCAAGATGGAAAGACCCGTAGGGATCGCTTAGGGCACCACTTGCGAGCCATGAGTATACAAAAACCCTGCGGCAAGCAACAAGGGATATGTGAGTAGAATGAGCTCAGAAAACGACGGCATTGGTTTGTGAGAGTCGGTACCAGGTCGGTACTGTGACGCGAAGATCAAGGGAAGCAAGTGCGCGATGTCGCTATAGAGGCGATATTTTGGATAGGGACATACGGGGACAGGCTGTGGCCTTGGAGTTTGCGAGCTCTGCAAGGATTCGCATAAGATTCGCACGATAAGTCGTGGGTAAGGTTCTTGGCTTAGCAAAGCTTGCCAACTTGGCGCATTGACGAGGAGCCTCGGCTTAAACTCAAGCAGAATGAGGCCTGAGGCCCGAAGCTTGAAGCTTGAAGTTCGAAGGACTGAACGTCGGCAAGTACAATGCCAATATGACTGAAGTGCGTAAGCCAAGTTGCTCGAAGTTAGCATGTGAGGAGCGAATGAGGGATGCCCACGCGATTCTACAATACTTAACAGTCCAAGCGTCACCGTGCTGATATGGCCGAGTCGTTAAGGCGAGTGATTTGAACCCTGGTTCAAATATCACTTGGGATTTCCCGCGTAGGTTCAAATCCTGCTGTCAGCGTTTAATTTTTGGCTTTCTTGCCTGCTTTTGCCCTTCACTATGTCGGCCGTTTTCTGGTCGGACTCTGACAGTGGACACCTGTTCACCACTTCTTCAAGGTTTACATGTCCTCCGTCAACTGGAACATGACTACGTCTCTTCAAAATCTCCTCCATGGTGTCTATCCATCCTCTCACTCACTCATAGTGTTCCAGTCATCTGCCGCGCAATCAAGCCTGTCCCTTCTCCAGGTGTACCTAAGCTATTGCCGAACGCGTGTGATCCTATGCAGCCTGCTCTATACACCGAAACTCCTGCTTGCAGATAAAGAGGACGATGTAGTGGACGTATTGGACTTTACAAGCGATGTCCCCTCCTACAATGACGATAACCGGGGATACAGTGAACATCTCTTGAACGCGATTGACTCAGGTGAGTGCCACATCCCTTTCTAAGCGGACATGCTAAGTTTCCGTCCTGCTGTAGTGACTCTTTCAGAGCCTATAACAGTAGTCGTTGACTCATTGGATACCTTGCTATCCGATATGGGCTCGAAAGCTGCCGTTTATGCTCTGCTGCAGAGCGTATTGCGCTCGATACGCTCCCGACCTAGTGGGTCTGCGTCCCTCTCTTCCCTCCTTCCGGCAAGCTAAATCGTATGTCTTAGACTCTCGCCTTCTTGTCCATACACTGCCTACACCTTTGCTTCCTCTTATCACTTCACCGACCTTGTCACCAACCTTGGCCCATTTGACCGTCTATCCGCCCATTCTACTCACTCATCTTGCCAACTCCCTCTCGACACCCCCTCCTCCCCTGTCTTCAGATGAGAAGTTCTGGGGCGTCTTCTTGCCGGTTGCAGGGCGTATATATGAGGTCGAAGAACTGGTATTCGGAAGCAATGGCGAGGGGAGCAGTGGAGAGGAGGTCGTGGTAGAAGTATTAGTGAGGGGTGAGACGAGGGAAGGTGGCAGGAGGAAAGGTGTGGACAGGAGACTAGAGGGATGGATATCAGGAAGAGAAGCCGCTTGTGAGCTTGCTGATTTGAAGAGCTTGAGAGAGCTTTTCATCGGAAGAACGGTGTCTGCGGATGTGGGTGCCTCTCACTTCAGCCTCGTCGGGTATACTAATGCGAGGGCTTTGAATAGACCCCAATAAACCAGGACCCGACACAAAACCTGTCCTTCAACCTCAATCTTACTGCCGAGCAACAACAAGCAAGAACACAAGTACCCCTGCCGTATGCGCATACAGGCGTGACGGCGCCGAGTCAACAGACTGGCGCCATTTTATACGACCCAGATTCAGCGGACGATATTGACGATGACGATCCGGACGAGGACCTAGACATATAAAAATTCTGCGGCGCAGGGATGGAATAATGTATGCTAGTGTACATCACTCGAGTAAGTGTGCCACATGTAAACTTAACTCATCCGAGTATATTTGCGTAGCTGCAATGCAGTTCCTTAGTACTCTGGGGATTTGCAGTCCTAACATAGGCGGACTGCTATGCATTTGTGGGATCTCGCAGGTCGCAACACATCATCTACCTAACCTCCATCTTTCTCTTTTTCCCTTTCTCTACACCATTGGCACCATTCACCTTTCCATTCAAGGATATATTGTGGTTTCCTATCGTTCCAGCATCGGTCCCATTGAGCTCCTGCAAAGGCACGGACTTCAGTTTCGACAATTGTGAACTCGAGGGGTTTGATGGGTCGGAATCGGGATGGGCAGTTTGAACATCCTCAATACGCCTACGGACGTCCCGCTCCCGAGTCGTGAGCCGCTCGAGCTCAACCTCGAAGAGTTCCTTCTCCTGGTCCAGCTCCGCCTGCCGCAGTTTCTGCCAACTGCGATAATGCATTTGTTAGTATCTGTAAGGGTCAAAAAGGGATGAGGATACGTGCCCCGCATGTCGGTCACATTTCTTCTTCCCTACGCACCACCACCCACCGCCGTCAACCTCCATGTTGTCTCGCTCCTCGGCTTCCATGCGCTCATAGCCTTCAAGGACATCTCCGCCATACTCCCTCACTTCCTCATCCGTCCACAGCAGCCTACCGTCCCAACCGCATTCGCCGGTTAACTCCGCTCTGCGTGCCGCGAAACGCACAACATGCTCTCGCCATGCCACGATCTCCTCTTCTGCTTTCATCTCCTCGCGCCGCTGAGATATCTTGTCGAGCAGTCTATTGAGGACAGATAGCGTAAAGTGGTGTTTCGGGAAACGAGGAGTGACGACCACGCCCTGTGGAATCGGGGAGTCGGGGTCACTCTTCTTGTCCTTCGCACTATACTCCTGTGCGGAGGCATCAGCATCCGCACACCGGACCACCACCCCTTCCCTCTTCTCAGCACTCTTGACGCCTTCCCATAGCCCTGCCAAATCCTCCTTCTCTTTCTTCGCGAATCGTTCGATCTTCTCCTTCATATACCGTACACCACAGTCATCAGAGCAGTACTTGGAGAAAGCCCCACGCGCAGGCTTGTGGCATGCAGCCTGTGACCCGGGACGTTGGTGAGCGAGACCTGCGAAGCATCGGCGTTTATATGTCGTGCGCAAATTCAACTGAGGGCTGTCTAAAAATTGATCAGCTAAGGCAAGGAAGCACGAACACGCGGTGACATACTGGAGACGCAGATCGGACATATAAACTGGTCGACAAGATCAACTTCCAGGTCCGGCATGTTCACGCACTGCGTGTGATACCACTCATCACAACTACGCCGAATATCAACAAACCGACCTATGCAGTTCGGAAGGGGATACGCACCGATCACAAGCAATCATGACCCTGTCTTCGTCATAATGCGTCCGACAGACGCAATAAAGTCGGTCGTCAACCTCCTTTTCTTCTTCATTCTTCTCCTCGTCCTTCTCCTCCTGCGCAGCAGCAGTACGTTTCTTCCCATCTACGCCTTCGCCAGGCATCACAGACGTGGACCGCGACCGCGAGTCCCCTCCCGCCGTCGAGACGGCCCGCTTAGCCGTAAGGCTACCTTGAGATTTCTTGCCTTTGCCACTTGTCGACGAGGACGCGACCGCGGCAGGTTCCGACTTGACATTGGGTGTGCCAATGCTAGGCGAGCCTGCGGGAGTGGCGGAGCGCTCCTTCGTAGCAGAGGGACGAGGCTTCGTCTTGGTAGCTGTCGTAGCTTTACCGCGAGATTTAACAGGGGCCTTCTTCTGTAACGCTCATCAATCAACCCATATAGCAGTACTGTACGTGAGAAGGGCTTACCTTAGTCGCAGTTAATGTCCTGCCCTTAGCTGTGCTGTTCATAGAAGTTGGTGTCCCCGGCCGAGTGCTTGACGGCGTCCCTAATGTGGGAGTTGGTACAGCGTTGGTGGCCTCTGTTGCGTCTCTCTCCTTGCCTTTGCTGACGACCGGGCCTTCCCGTGCCCGGCTGACACTCCTACTGGTCCCTGGTGGTGGCATCAACGATGCGTCCAACGTCTCCAAGTCGCTGCTTTCGATGTGTTTGGGCTTCGACGCGAGCTTGGGCCGGCCCCGTTGTTCGGCAAGTAGGGCGCTAGGACCATGTGTTGGAGCTGTTGTGGTGGCCCTTGAGGGAGAGGCGTCGTCTCGTTTGTTGTTGCCTAAGTCGGGTTTGGATGAATGTGAGTGGTGATGTGGTTTACGCTTCATCTCGCCCTCGTCATCTAGTAACGCCAGTAACTCATCTTCGACATCCAGATCCATTGCATCTTCGACGCATGGTTCTGCCTTGGGCTTTGGCTTGGTAGCAGGCTCCGGTTCATCGTCTAGCACACGCTCTAGCTCCATATCCAGATCATCAGCGGAAGACGTATGTTTGGGACGAGCATGGGTATAAGTAGCCTTCGAAGCATGACTGCCAGGTCTCTGAGGAGAGCGAGGGGTGCGAATGGAAGGTACGTCATCCAGCTCTGCCTCAAGCATTGCTAGAGGTGTGGGGCTCCGACTACGACCCAGAGTCTTCTTGTATAGGGTTGTGCGCGAGCGATCAGAGGTCGAAGACGGGGGCTTCTTTCGGTGAGACGCATCTTCAGAGACGTCCCGTCTGCTCGGCGAGGAAGACGAGGGCGGGAAGGCAGCCTGATGAGGCCCACTTGACGAAGACGTGGACGAATTGTGCATATCCGTCTCGCCAAACTGCTCCAGGAACCAGTCGTCTGTGTCGTCTGCCTTCTCCACTTTAGTTTTTACACGGGAAGACTGGTCCGGGAGGTTACGTTTAGTCAACGATATACCCGAGCTGCTAAGCTCAGTTGTCCTGGGAGGCTTCTCCTTATCGCGCGGTTTCGATTTGACTTTCGAGCTGGACTTGTCGTCAGTGCGCTTCTTCTTCACGGGTGGATTTGCGTCTACGGCGACCGGCTTCCGCTCAGGTACAGATTCGATTGCAGCTTCGACCGCAGGAATGCCTTGCGAATGAACTGCTGAGTCGACCTCCGTGGCAGCAATTTCCTTCACGCCTGTCTGCAAATCGGCGACCTGTGGTTCATCGACGGCCTTCGGTATGACGAAGGCTGATTCTGACACAGACGCGGTAGGTCCCACTTGTTGTACCTTGGATAACGCGGAGAGGTCCTCAGATGACAAGACGCTTTCATGCTCAGAATGGATGATCGCAGCTTCTTCCGATTTGACAGGTGTGCCTGCACACAGGTCATTTATCACAGAGGCACTGGGCGGGGGCGACAAGATTGCTTGTTGAGACGGAGGACGTACGGTAGATACAGATGGTGGAGAGCTACGACGACGTTTCGCAGGCGGGCCTACAGAGCCACCGTCCTCACTGAGGACTACCGGAGGCCGAGGCCGAGGTACGGATGCCGGAGAGGTTGGAGGTAGCGGTAAGCTCTGAGCGGGGTGCACTGGGGACGAGGTATGTACCTGCGGGTCATGTTGTTTAAGATTACGTGCCGTTAATGTAATAGGCATCGGGGAAACACTCACCGTAGTAACAACAATGCTACGCTCCGTACTCGGACTCAAGCGTATTGCACCTTCTGACCGTCCCACAAGCGGACTCCTGGGCCAAACGGTACCACGAGGAGACGTTTCAGTCTGTAAATCTTCCGATGCTGCTTCGTCGAGTCTTCTTCGCTCCTGAGTTGCAGCCAGCACTAAGGCCTCTAACCCCTCCATGCCAGATCTGCCGTAAGGAGCTGAATCACTTCTATTGGTTTCGGAGGGCGACGTCTTGGGTACCAAGGTAGGAGAGTTCAGTATGTGAGGCAAAGACGCAGCGGAGATGCGAGAGGACGGAGGCGAGTGGGTTAGGAGGGAGGAAATGTTATGGCGCGACGTGATAGGAGATCGACGCGATGCGGTTGGAAGCGTTGGACGGGATGCAGATGTCGATGCTGGAGAAATGGTTGGGCTGGGTGCCGAGGGAGGCGGGGATGATTCTGAAGCTTGAAGCGGGGAAGTTGAGGGACTGGAGGGTGATGGTAGTTGAGACGCGGAAGGATGCAGACTCTGCGCTGTGATAACTGGCGATATTCGGTGAGATGACGCGTATGATACGACTGGAGAATGTGACGATGCCTTGTCCGCGGGTACTGAATATTGCGAAGGCAGGACGTAAACGTGGCTATCGTCTGTGGCGGGTCTTGCTTGCGGAGAGCTATAGGACGGTTCCGAGTACGAAGTCGCCTGGCGGTGATGGGTCTGAGTGTCCTGAGCTTCACTGTAGGGGCTGGATGGAGGTGAAAAAGGGAGGTGGTCAGGGTTGTCTGGTAGCCTTCGGGGATGATAGCCTAGGTGGTCGACGGCAGCACTGTTCGCCGAGGGTCCAGTAACGCTGGTGGACGGACTCGTGTAATTGTCGAAGACAAACTCCTTGAAACTCCTCCTCTTAACTACATGACTAGGTGGGGATAGCTGACTTGAGTCAGCGTAAGGGCCTGGAGGCGACCGCAGTGCGGAATGCAAGTCAGCTTGAACGGATGTCGGTGTCACTCCGCGCGTAGGACTTGCTGTAGCATTCGTTACTGGCGATCTGGGTGGTGATACAGTCGAGTCACGGTCATTGTGTCTGACGGGTGTCGTAGGTTTCAAGTGTTCAGGAGGTGGGTGGCTACCAGAAGGCCCGGCGGCGGCGGCGGCGTCTGAGTCGTCAGCACAGAGGAGAGATGAGATAGCGAGACGACGAGAAGCCATTGCAGGTAAGTAGGAGAGGCAAGGTCAGGGCGGGTTCAAGAGGTGGGGATGCTCTCTGCTCTGTCACCCACGACGAAGGTGGTGAGAGTCCCAGGCAAAGTTATGTCCGAAGAAAGGGCGCTGTCGAATCGAACACGCTCGTATTCACTGTTCCAGACACCTGAAAACCCTCCCATCCACCGCCCGTATACCTCCTGTAAACCATGTGCGGGATCATTGATTTAGGCTGCAAGTAAGAGAATAAGAGTATGAGGATGCATTCAAGAGGGAGTCATGAGATAGCCAATATTAATGAATGGCCCCGCCGCGCAGCTACTTTGCGACCAAACACTGGCCACAGGGAGCACCCGATCGCAGCCCACCCTTCAATCAAGTGCCACGACAGCGTGCGCAGTAGGGTGGGAAATATTGAGCAACGGTGTACACACTCTCCATGACCTCTATGAGCCAAGCTTGGAAGGCAGCTTCAAGGGAGTGTTATAACATTTATTGGCAACGGTAAGAAATGTACAACGAGACATTGCGACGTAACTCACACAGTAGCCGCGAAGAGCCAACTGTTAAGACTGGTGTCCCATCCCGAAAGCACGAGCACGCCGCACCCAAGTCTCATCGTTTGGAGGTCCCTCTCTTTCTCCAGCCCATTATGACGGTCTCAAGGTCCTCGGCCCACACCAGTCCTGCTGACGGGCGGGCGAGCCATCGTCGAGATGCTTTTGAAGGCTGAAGAAGTGGTCAGCGATGATGCCAACGTCGAGTAGGGCAGCGTGCACGAACCTGTGTTTAAGCGTTTGTAAAGGTCGGTGCGCCCGCGCTTTGACATTTATGGTAGGCGGCATAAACTGTACAGCGGGTCTCCGAGTGGCTTGGGCCGAGACCCCGCTGCGCCAAGGTGCCAGGAGAGTGCCGGGGTCCTATCCACGCTCGAATCGCGCTCGCCGTGTCTAACGCAGGAAAAGCCGTCCATTCAGCGCTCCTCGCCGTCTGCTCAACAGCCCACACAACCCACAGGGATTGTCTATCAAAAGGGCCCCGCCAAAAATGTCGGTGGCCAGCAGAAACCCCTTGCGCTCCTTGAAGGTCTGTATGTCTGTGCAGTCTACATTCAAGCCGTAATCTAAAGCATCAGAACCACCTTCTCATCCTGCGACACACCATCTGCACCCCCGGCCACACACTACCTATTGAACACTTTTATTACCCTCGATAACTCTAGAGGATGGTTCTTCGCAACCAACCGCTCCTGCTACGGCGAAGCCTGCTGCTGCTCCCGCTGCTGCTTCGGCTCCTGCCGCTCGCGGCACCCAGAAGACCCGTGGGGGACCCGCTGCTCGCGGTGGACGCTACTATCCGCGCGGCGGAAAGTCTGGTCCCCGTGAAGGCCAGAACGGCGGCGAGGTAGCTGCTGAGGAGGGTGCCGAGGCCCCTCGCAAGCGATGTATGTACTCTTCCACCGTTGCACAATTTTATACTCAATGTGTATTCGCGCTCAGTTGATGGAGAGGGTCGTGGCCGCGGTCGGGGCGGTAGGGGTCGCGGTGGTGCCGGCGGTGCTGGCGGTGCCGGTCGTGGTGGTCGGCGGCCATTCGATAAGCACAGTGCCACTGGCAAGACGTGCGTTCGCAGTGGTTTGTTCCCTTACGATCTCTAATCAAGTCCCACAGCGACTCTGACAAGAAGGTCAACCAAGGCTGGGGTGCCGATGAGGGTACCGCCGAGCTGAATGCGGAGAACGCTGGCGAGACCGATGCTCAGGCAGAGGCGACTAACCCAGCCGGAGCCGGTGACGGATGGGGTGCTGAGGCATCTGCCGATGGGTGGGCCGCACCTGTTGAGAGCGCCGACGCTCCCGCTCCCGCCCCCGCCGAGGGTGAGAAGGCTGAGCGTCGCCCTCGCCGTGAGGAGGAGGAAGAGGACAACACTCTCACCCTTGAGGAGTACCTCAAGCAACAGAAGGAGAAGGACCTTGAGGTTGTGCCCAAGCTTGAGGCTCGTCAGGCTAACGAGGGTGACGACTCCATCTGGAAGGATGCTGTGGTTGTCAACAAGAAGGACGAGGAGGACGCCTACTTTGTTGGCAAGGTTCGTGTACTTCTTGGACCAATGTCATCACAGTCGCTTACACTGCTGTCCAGGGCAAGAGCAATGCGACCCGCGCTCGCCCCAAGAAGGAAGAGAAAGTCTTCCTCGAGATCGATGCCCGCTTCGAGCGTCCCCAGCGTGGCGGTGGCCGTGGTGGTCGTGGTGGCGATCGTGGCGATAGGCCTCCCCGTGGTGGTCGCGGTGGTCGCGGCGGCCGTGGCCGCGGCAACAACACTAGCAATGCTGGCCCCGCGTTCAACGTGGATGACCAAGCGGCCTTCCCTCTCTCGCTTAAGGCGCACCCAACTTCCAGCTGTTCTGAAGGTTGGGATTGTAACAAAACGGTTACAGTCATCATCGTGCCAATATTCGCGTGTACTTGTCTCCCTCGTGAAAGTGTTGTTGCATATCTCTTCGCATTCTGGCATCTGTTCCCCACATCCTTGTCTCTCCTGTTTTCTTGTCGTCTACTCTCCTTTTTTCAGCTCTCATGTTCCATGCTCGATCTTCTATTTTATAGCAGCGTTCTTTGTGTACGCCCAGAAATGACGACTATGACATGATGATACATGGACGCTCTGTATTTTTCAGCCTGTTGAGCGCATGTGATGTAAGTTGTACATGTACCAACCAAAACCTGGAGACACTACTGTAAACTCCGGTCCTGATCAATGGGGAAGGCCCAGACTCCTCGCCGTCCTGGCCTCTAGTACTATGACACATCTCATATAATGGAAATCCAGAGCTGAAAGGAAGTCCAGGGATGAATGGGAATCCAGATATGAATAGAAATCCAGAGATAAATGGAAATCCGGAGATAAATGATTAGATAAGAGGCTTGAGTATAAGAATCCATAGCGAGATGCACCAGCTGCTATACGACCACCAGGGGCGGTAAGGAGTCTGGACGCTCACTATAGCTTCGACGCTTCAGGTGTACATGCAATGCTGGAGACCATTTACATCGCGAGACATGGTAAGTAAAGTAAAGCTGCGACACAGCAAACGCTCGGTACTGAACCGACGACTTCTCGTGGCCAGGGTTTCGCTTGAACTGGGTCACACAGAACTGGTGAGGTCTCGGATGTCATTATGGTGTTGATCTTCCGAGAACACTCAATTGATGAACCACACAGGAAATCTGAGACTGGTCGGTATATCGCACAATATGCCTACTTGAATCTTTCCAACTGTATAGTGTTTAGGGCTCCCTCGAGATCCGCCATTGGCAGCCTTTGGGCACACCCAAGCCCAAGAACTCGCGGACCATTTTCTCTCTTTACCAGAGGAACAGCGCCCCACGGCCATCCTTTCGTCTCCGTACTGTGAGTATAAGCTGTCGTGTTGGTGCGACCTGTTCTCAAGTCAACTATTCAGATCGCTGTCTCCAGACATCGAAGCCCGTGTCCAATGCACTGGCAGTGCCAGTCTATGCTGAACACGGTAAGTGCCCGGTCAGATGGTCCCATTAGGCTGACGTTAATGAATACGGCTGCTGAAACCTTTGGGGTGTGTAGGACTGTCCGAATGGTACTCTCCGGTCCAACCAGGTACCGGCTTACACCCACGGCCTGCTGCTGCCTCCTCCTTGAAGGGCTACTTCAGCGAGATCGATCCCAGCTGGAGCTCGATATGGTATCCTTCTCGCAAGGGTGAGGATGTCGACGAGGTGCATGACCGCACCGAGGGACTCCTCGCAGCCCTCATACCCGAGCTCGAGCGTCGATTTGGAGGGAGACATAAGCGCATATTGTTGGTCAGCCATGCTGCGACCATCATAGCGCTGAACCGCGCACTGGTTGGGGATCGAGGGGCTCCGATGAGAATTGGCTGTTGCACGCTGACCGAGTTCTCCCGGAAGAAGGAGGGAGACAGGCCATTGGATGGTTGGGAGACTGTGCGCTTGGGAGACGGCAGCTTTCTCAAGGAGGGGGCGTTGCGTGATTGGGGGTTTGAAGATGTCGTAATCGCGGACGGCAAGGTATGTGAGCAACCTGCGAATACAATTGCATTAATTGAATTTTCGAGCAGGTCGTTAATGATTCTGGTCAACTTGGTACCGAGCAAGAGGTTAACGAGCCCGTTGGGCTTCAACTCCCGTCTACAGACGCGTCCGCCAGAATGTAGAGCTTGAATTTATCCATATTTCCTGAAAGGTCTAGTTTGAAATATCTAAGTTGCTTGCTCTGAGTCCTCAGAACGTCACATATGCGCTCGCGTAGCTGACGCTTGAATCATGGACAGTCTCGCAAGCACTACTCTGCTTGTATCTCACCCATTTCAAGCTGGAAGCCCGTCCCTCTTCCTCTAGTACTCCCAAAGCTCCTAACAGCACGCCAATCGGGTGCCTACCGCATATTGTATTCTTCGTGCGCTTGAGGTAGTCGGCGAAGTCGTGATGCGCCAGCCGTCCCGTAGCTGGTGGCAGAGTCAACAATTCCATGGCCTCATGGTCGAGAGCTCGGATCGATTGGTGGATAGGGTGCTTCGACAGATCAGAGGCGGCTGCGTTTGAGCGACCAAGACGGATAGCGGGTGTTGAACTCGGAGGCGGCTCAGGGTAATAGTACGTGTATTGAAATCGTAAACCCCTAACATGATGAGCGATATTCCTGGAGGCTAATAGATTTGGTTGCATACCAGTGACAGAAATCACTTGACACAACACATACGGTGTCGTCCCTAGCAAGGTGAGGAGCCAGGACTTGCCCGAAGACTTCCTCTTTCTCCTTGTCAATAGCCCCGACGAGTATTGGTACGACTGTGATTTCACATCTATCGTTCAGAGGTCAGGCCGCATGTTCGCAGCGTTGACTAGAGCGTCATCTCACCCTTCGAACACTTTGCGTACATATGGTAGGTGCATCTCTATGCTGTGCTCGTCCTCATCCGTTTGAATGTTCATCGTTTCGAATTTCCCAGTCTTCTTGAGCTCGGTGATTGCTGTACACCCATCAGCCGGCTATTCGCATCATGACTGACCTAACATACTATCCAAGTCAATAGGCAGGTTGCCTACAGGTGTCTCGTACTCCTTGCAATTAGAGAGCGCGCAGCCATCAAGATAGACGTGATGAGAGGGTCCTAGGATAAACACCCTCTTACTGTAACACAGTTCCATAAGCATCTGATAAAACAAGTCTGCATACGCACATCCCTGTGGTATCAATGCTCTTGTAAGCCCACGCCGCTGCTGCTCCTGAGTAAGAATATCCAGCATGTCTTTGTGGTGTTCGGTCAGAACATTGGATATAATCCCATCGGAAGGTTTGCGCACGGTGCAATGATTGCCTTGCATCCAGTCACAGGAGGTGCGAATTCCTCACTCGAGGAAACGGCGGAGAGGTTTCTCGACAGCTCGGCATCGAGTTTATGGCCTGTGTGTGTCCATTAGCGGGTGTGTCAGGAATGCGGCGAACGTCGACTTGCGATCTTGCGCATACCAGGAGCCAGCATGGGTCGCACGTCTGCGCCAAGATGCTAAGCATATTGTCCACCGCTACATCAGCTCGGTACATGCACTTGCCTCACTGACATAGTTGTGTACGATGAAGTAGATGATGAACCAGGTTCAGCGCTCAAGCGCTCAGATCTTAGGGGATAATTCACGGCTGCTTCGGACCGCATTCAGGGCTCACATATTGCGACAGTAACAGTGAGAGAAAGTGCATACGTCCGACCTTCTTCAAGCCTTGGCATTTGCGACTGAATAAAGGCACAAATGCAGAGGTTGTCGGGTGAGATCAGAGGTAGCAATGGCCGAGGCTGTGACTGTGTGTCGTGGAACTGCGCGCTGGGTTTTCCGAGTGGCCAGGGGCATGGTCGCATGGTCATTATCTTCGGCATATGGAATGAATACATGGTAAATGGGAGACGAACAACAGAGCGTGGAACAGAATAGAAAGCCGTAGAGTTTACTCCTCTGACCGGAGACGAGCGGCGGGGTTCGTCACCTTGATGCCCAGAACCTTTGCCCTATGAAAACATTAGCTCCGGGCACAATGTCCCAAAATTATACACACCTTTCAAGGAGAGTGATGCGGTTGCGGCTGCTGACGTTGTGCGCGATCTCAGCCGCGAAGCTCTTGTTGTGCATTAACAGAAGATCCAGCTCCCGGACGTTGGACACCAACAACTTCTTGAGGCCGTTGGGGAGGAGGTGACGGGTCTATTTAAGAGTCCGGTAAGTAAATTGTCAGGTGTCCCTGGAGATATAGCGCACCTTCTTGTTGCTTCCGTAACCAATCTAAATCATTCAGAAAGCATGAGGCACGGCCACTAAGTAGAAATTGAGAACGCACCTTGGGCATGGGTGTCTGACCCTTGAAGCGTCTTCGCACCCTGTTATCGATACCCTTGGGTTTCCGCCATGCCTCCTTCACGCTGTGGTAGCGGTCGGACTGGTGGCGCCTGAGCAATGCTGAATGAGTACGGAGATTGTGTGTGCATATCCCGAGGTAACTGACTTGAAGACCTTGGTGCGTTTCTTGACTATCTTGAGGTTGGCCATGGCGGACTATAGTGCGCGCAGAATCGTTAGCTGATGACCTTACGCCAGCAAACCCCAAGTAAAGCGTCGGGTGTATCCAAGGCAGACGAGTCCAATCCATCCCAACGCCATAGGCTTTATGAAATCAAACCGACAGCATTCGACTCCCAGAGACAAGGCAGTTCCAACGGTCCATAAGGGGGCTCGTACTCACGTTTTGAGGACGTCGACGGCGACGGCGAGTTCGATGGGGGCTTCCTAGGGCGGCGGTTGGCGCTGCCCGGCTTTAGTTAGACGCTCATCCCTGGACCCCGGAGAGGTGCCGAAGCTCGCCGGCTGCGCCGAAAGCCGCGGCGCCGCCACAACGCCGCCAACTTTGAGAGACGCCGAATTGAATGCCGCGGCTTGCCAGTTTGGTGCATGGCACTCGAAGCAAGCATAGGAAGCGTGCGGATCCTGCACAGTGTACTGAAGGGCATTGAGATCTGAGAACAAACTAGGCTTCATGATACCTCCAACCAGTCCAAGTATACACGATCTACTTATTTAGTGCCCAGGCACGATGTCGCACGAAAGCACGATTCGCTGCAGGAGAAAGCGCCGTCCCGAGTCGAGGGCAGCGTGGGGCCCCGGTCCTTCTCAGCAGATAACGTCCATCGCTAGGACAGCGCGAATAGGGCTCGGCTTGGCAGCCCAATCCTTGTCTTCCAGCGACGATGACCGTCGACATCGACGGCGACGGGTGGCAGTCTCAGTCTGACTCGGAGCCCGAGGACAGCTATTTGTGGTTGCCCCGCCGCGGATGCCGTCAGGGCCGCGAGAGATCTAATGAGCGCCTAGGCAGGCAGCAGGTCTTGCACCGGGGTACATCCACTACTTTACGCTCCCAGGCTGCGTCCCGCTCTCGCAGTGCTCCGCCATCCTCTCTTACCCCGAACCCCCACCTCCAAGCCGTTATTCTTGCCAGAGGCGGTGCTTCCTATCTCAAAGCAATGCTCACCGCTGCCACCGCCGTGGATCTTACTTTCGATGACGATGAATGGGTCGCTCCACAGCCTGGAAAGTTGTACAGGGCAGCGAGCGTCGGCAACAGCTGGGGTGTTACATCCATCGGACGTGGTTTCAACTGGAAGGCTCATCAAGACGAGGCTGAACCCGAGCCGCGCCTGCACGTCGAGACACAGGTATCGAACGCTCAGGGACCAAGTCACGCACAACCCAGTGTACTTGCCAAAACACGCTCTGCTTGGTCTTCCTCTCCTGGCGGCTCAAGAGGCCCTTCGAACGCGCCATCGCCTGTGATAGGGGTTGCTACTTTGCCAGCTGCGTACGCTTCTGGTACTTTTGCCCATGGACCGCTTTCGCGCTCTCCGGTGCAGTCGAGGAGCGGCTCGCCACGCCCGCTTTCTCCTGCCGGTTCTGCCAGCTACTTCAGCTTAGGTCGTTCCTCTGTTGCTCCGTCCTCGCCTCGCCTCGGTCACGGTCCCCATGCCCCACATTCACGCCGCCGCTCTTCCCATCAGCGAGTATCGCTCATAGCTGGACGCGTTTCTATTGTTCCTTCCCAGCCGCCATCTCCGCCTCCTACGGCTCCTCAAAAGCTAGTTCGTGCCAACAGCGCAGCGAGCTTTTGAGTGTAGCTAGCAGCACGGGGCCTCCGACGCCCGGTGTGGACCACACACCTTCCGTAACAGAACGAAGTATCTCTGAATTTGTCATAGAGGCGGAGATAGGCAGAGGGGCTTACGGGCTGGTGAAACGAGCGAGAGAAATGAATTTGGATGGGTCTCTAGGAGTGCGTACCAGCCGTCTTATACGCATACATATACTCACATACGAGTTCCTCCTAGCCGCCACTCGTTATCAAACAAATCATAAAATCTCGCATTCTCGCAGACTGCTGGAAGAGACACCCTAAATTCGGCACGATTCCCATTGAAATATATGTCATGTCCGCCATTTCCAATACGACATACGTCCTACCGCCCCGGCGGCCATGGGATCCTTCGCGCTTGAGCCCTGAGCCCGATGACTTCTGGGTAGAAGGGAAAATCGTCAATGGTCATCCGAATATCTGCCCCTTACTCGATTTCTTTGAGGATAACCACTACTATTATCTCGTACTGCCATCCTCGACTGCTGAGCCGATTCCTGGCGAGCCCGCACCCCCATCCGACCTATTCGATCTCGTAGAGACTTATCCCAATGGTCTACCCCCTAGTTTGATCAGAAGCTATCTTGGACAGATTGCAGACGCTCTGGGCTTCCTGCATGGCAAGGGGATCGGTGAGCAAGGAATAGCTTTGCTTCTATCGTGTATTTATATGGTTATAGTGCATCGTGATATCAAGGACGAGAATGTTGTTCTTGGTCCCGCCGGGAAGTGTGTGTTGATTGACTTCGGAAGCTCAGGCTTGGTTAAGAGGGGCGGGTGGGATACCTTCAGCGGCACGTAAGTGCACATGTTGCACTCCTCTTGTCGAAATGTCCTCACAGCTTTCTGTCACAGACTCGATTACGCGGGTCCCGAAATTCTACGAGGCGAACGGTACCAAGGCAAGGAACAGGACGTTTGGGCATTTGGTGTTGTAGCCTACGTGATGTTGGTTGGCGAGTGCCCGTTCACCACAGCTGCCGAAGCTCAAGAAGGCCTGGACTCTCCGTTCTCGAACGCGGCGATAGCGTTGGATGAGCGTTGTGCGGACGACAAGGCGCACGAAGGCAAAGAGAGCGACGGCGGTGGTGCTCTGGGAGACGCGGCCGAGCTGGTGCGCGCATGTTTGCAGCTCGAAGTCGGCGCACGTCCTACCTTTGAGAAGATTCTTCAAAGTCGCTTCTTAAGTGGACATGATGGATGGGGAACGCACTCATAGTCACTGGGCAGGCAAGCGTGGTCCTAAGTTTCCATTTCACCTTGGTGAGCGTCCATCGCAGGTCCATCGTATTCGAATATCTTGCGACTGACTCTATGCTTGCTTAGCCGCATCTATCTGATGCCGCGCGACGTTGAGACGTGCCTCTGCGGCCTCGTTGCCACTATCATCCTCCATCCGTCTCATGCTCCTGCCTTCGCGTTCTTCCTGCACCTTCATCCATGTTATCTCATCGCATCTCGAGTTCTCTGTAGCCGAACTTCATCGCAATTGTGTTCACTCCCCGCTCTAATCATCTGTCAGCAATACAACAACTGTAGAGTATACAGCCGTCGCATGTACCCCCATAGTTTCTTTAATCGTGAAGTTTGTAATTTATCTTCCACCACCGGTCGAGGTCGCCCTCAACTCACGAGTGGAGAAATTACCGGAAGAGGAAGGTGAATCATGTGGCCAGTGCTCCGGAGTCATCACCGGCGCGACGGCGCACAGCCGGAGGATGTTAACAGCGCCTATTGCTAATCTGATCTATCGATCACTCAAAAAATTGAGAGTCTGGAAGGTACATAAGCCGAAATCCCCTTGACCCTCGTCGTTTCTTCTTAACCTTCACCTACCACCGCCTTTCCCTCCTCCCTTTCACTTTCTTTCACGCTTTCAAGTAAGTCATTTTATTCTCGAGCTTACAGATCTGTATGCTCGTTCCGCCGCCGATGGGGGTACGGGGGTATACGAACGCTTGGGAGGGTATGAATTCAAAAAGTGAACTCTCAAGTGGTCGTCTGCTCCTGGTCCTTTTCGATGCGTGCGATCTTCACTTTGATCAGGTTTGCTGAATATATGCGCTTGGCAGCTTCAAAAAAATGGGAAAGGAGAAGTCCCACGTTAACGTTGTCGGTGAGTAATACTCTAATACAGTTCTCCACTCCCATATTCATTATCCTCAGTCATCGGACACGTCGACTCCGGCAAGTCCACCACCACCGGCCACTTGATCTACAAGTGCGGCGGTATCGACAAGCGTACGATCGAAAAGTTCGAGAAGGAGGCTGCTGAGCTCGGAAAGGGTTCCTTCAAGTATGGTGTGTACCATTGCTGCGCTCAATGATTGGACAAGATAATTGATGTCCTACACAGCCTGGGTTTTGGACAAGCTCAAAGCCGAGCGTGAGCGTGGTATCACTATCGATATCGCTCTCTGGAAGTTCGAGACCCCCAAGTTCATGGTCACCGTACGTCGAGCTGTTCACGAGTGCATCAAAGCGATGTTGATAAATTATTTTCCAGGTCATTGACGCCCCCGGTCACCGTGACTTCATCAAGAACATGATCACTGGTACCTCCCAGGCTGACTGCGCCATCCTCATCATCGCTGGTGGTACCGGTGAATTCGAGGCTGGTATCTCCAAGGACGGCCAGACCCGCGAGCACGCCCTTCTTGCCTTCACCCTCGGTGTCAGGCAGCTCATTGTCGCCGTCAACAAGATGGACACAACCAAGGTAGGCCATTCACGCGTCCGCCCTGATACGATAACTGACTGTGCGGTAGTGGAGCGAGGACCGATTCAACGAAATCATCAAGGAGACCTCCACCTTCATCAAGAAGGTTGGCTACAACCCCAAGTCCGTCGCCTTCGTGCCCATCTCAGGCTGGCACGGCGACAACATGTTGGAGGAGTCCGCCAACATGCCGTGGTACAAGGGCTGGACCAAGGAGACCAAGGCCGGTGTTGTCAAGGGCAAGACCCTCCTCGACGCCATCGACGCCATCGAGCCCCCAGTCCGTCCCTCCGACAAGCCCCTCCGTCTCCCTCTCCAGGATGTTTACAAGATCGGTGGTATTGGCACGGTGCCCGTCGGTCGTGTCGAGACCGGTATCATTAAGGCTGGTATGGTCGTCACCTTCGCCCCCGTCGGTGTGACCACCGAAGTCAAGTCCGTCGAGATGCATCACGAGCAGCTCGAGCAGGGTTCTCCCGGTGACAACGTCGGCTTCAACGTCAAGTAAGTCTCATTTACTGGCTCCTCCTGCGCAAAGACTTATGAAGAATCGCAGGAACGTCTCCGTCAAGGATATCCGCCGTGGCAACGTCGCCTCCGACTCCAAGAACGACCCCGCCAAGGAGGCCGCGTCCTTCAACGCCCAGGTCATCATCCTCAACCACCCTGGTCAGATCGGTGCCGGCTACGCTCCCGTCCTCGATTGCCACACCGCGCATATCGCATGCAAGTTCGCCGAGCTCATTGAGAAGATCGATCGTCGTACCGGTAAGGCGATCGAGGTTGCGCCCAAGTTCGTCAAGTCGGGCGATGCCTGCATTGCCAAGCTTGTCCCAAGCAAGCCCATGTGTGTCGAGGAGTACAACGTCTACCCACCACTTGGTCGCTTCGCTGTCCGTGACATGCGTCAGACCGTCGCTGTCGGTGTCATCAAGTCCGTTGACAAGACTGAGAAGTCTGGTGGCAAGGGTAAGTCGATCAGTTGTGTTGCGTCCTCAACATACTCTGACAATGTGGTGTCTGCCAGTCACCAAGTCCGCGGAGAAGGCCACCAAGAAGAAGTAAACTGCTTAGATGTACCACCATTTTCCCTCGCTCGTTGCTTCGTTCTTGTCGCTGTTCTTCATTCCTCTCATCCTGCATGGTACCCCGACGCAAGCTGTGTAACTAGCCCAATATCCCTCTGTTGTATCCACAATCACGAGTCCCCGGCCGGCGGTCCTGTTGGCGTCGGTCGAATGTCCACTATAGCGGTAGTCCCCTCAGCAAATGAGAAGTTGCATTGTTTGTATCGCTACATGTACACGGTGTGATGCGTGAACGCCACCAGGAGAATGTTGTCAGTCGCCCCAAGGAGGGCAAGAGTTTGGCAGGATATGTCGACGGTAAGGTGCATATGTGCCCACATACTGACCCCCTCACAACCAGCGAGATCTGTTCCTCAGCGTCCTCGCGCCCGCTATAGATGCGTTGGAAACTTGATCATTTCGTTTCATGGCCGGAAGGCCCGATATTTTGTGGGCTACTCGGATAAAATACATTCGCTTTCACTTTAGCACACATGCTCGATCTTCTCGTTTCCTGATATACGCTCGCCAAGATCCCTCCCTACCGTTCTTTCGAAGACCTCCATCATAAAGGTAAACAACGAGCGCGTGAGCGCCGCATCCCATCGCCCCTTTGAGGATTCATCGCGAATAAATGCATGTTGGGCTTGTACTTCTAAAAACTGCTCACAAATCAAACGTCATCTGCCTATCACGGGCAAACACTTTGATAGGTATGCTTACCGACACAGGAACGTTGGCATCTTCCAGGGTCTTGCGGATCAAGTCTCTCCCCTCGCGAGGTACGTGGGTGTCCTTAGAGCGCATCAGTAAGGCCGGCAGCAATGCGTCTAATGCATGCGGCCCTCACTTGTTTGCCAAAAATCATCTGAACGACGCGAGTTAGAGATAGATAATCCAATGCCAAGTGGTCGGTACGTACCACAAGCTCGCCTTTCCCGGTCAGATCTCCCTTACGGACACGCACGAGCGAGTCGTCTTTTGCACCCTTGCCCAGCGTCGCTGAGTGGACGTCGGTCGCGAAGAAGCACACGGATGATAAAACGCGAGGGTCGAAGGCAGCCTGTGATGCTATCGGTCAGCAGCAGTGTGGATGAGTGCTCAGCTAGACTTACGCGGAAAGCCTACGCCATTTGAATAAAATAATCAGTATCCGAGGAGTTCATGGCGCTGCGTTTGTGCACCTACCAAGTGACCTCCAAGGCACATGCCCGTGGCTAAACGGGAGCGGCGTCAGCGACACTCAGACTTACGAAGAGCTGATTTCCTCACCAGCAATGCGGCCGTTGCAGTTCTTTAGTGAGCACAGAAGATCGATTGATAAGGTGGCGTCCTGAGCACAGTCAACGGCTAGCTCGTGAAGATAATTCACTCGTCGAGGTACACACCTCGTCGTATGCAGCGACTTCCTTCTCGATCTTCGGATTGACATCAGCGCTGACCTCAATGCGAGTATTAGCTCGTTTACCTTGTAGCGGTTGCCTCTGTCGGTTCCTTTTTATTATCGCAACTCCACAAGTCAGAGCTCTGTTCAGGAAACTACGCCAGGAGCGTACCTTCAGTGTCATACGGGATCGGCTCTGGTCCTTCAAACTCGTGATAGGTCGAGGGGCATGCTGTTTATGCGCATATAGTCAACTGAGAAGTAAGACCTTGGATATCCAGTTTATTCCTACCGACGACGAAGCCTTGACTGGCGATTTGGCCCGCGAATCGCTCCACCGGGCCAGTTACCTGATAGATCTCGCTGTGAAGAGGTATGAGATCTGCTCACATACGTCTCCTAGATCGAATGCACCTGAAAACTACAACACCTAATGATAGCCGTACGTGAGTTCTGGCGTACGACGCATCAACACGATGGACAAGTACATGTCCAGCTTACCAGGGAACTTGGCATTGGGATAGCCGGACACAGCAGGCGCGATGATGAAAATCCTGATCGGTCGTCCATTGGCATTCAACTTCGTCGGCACGTCGTGAAATGTCTTAGTGATCAACATAGCGATAGATAGATCTGTGGCCTGAGCAGCGATGACAGTAAGATGAAGAATCGCCGCCAAGGCGCCCGGGCCAGCTGATAACCAGACTCGGAGCCTTTGTGGCGCGGAGACTGCCGCTAGCAGTAGGCCCAACCAATATTAACATTACCGGTGGCGAGGCGCACTTAGTCAACCAAAGGCCACTGTCGACAAAAGAAGCGGCGACACTATATTATACACATAGTAGGTGTATACACTATCTCCAAGCGAGGACGACAGTACCGCAGTGAGGTATACGAACGGGGTCCGGCTATAGAACAACAATACGCAAGGCAAGCCAATCCGTGAGCAGAAACAAGTGAAGGGTCTGGTCGTGAGAGGTCGTACTAGAAGAAAAGTGGGGGTAATAAATCGAGTAGAGAATGTCCACACACGTCGTAGCATCCTCCAAGGATTTTCTGCGGCCATACGGTCACCGCCGATGCGGAGTGAAGTATCCGAGATAGTTTGTCTGCGGAGACGACACTTGGGAAGGATCTGGGTAGTGGAGATATTCCTGAGGGCTACTTGAATACCAGCTGTATCGCACCGAGTGCTCCCCCAGGCCATGTGAGGATGCGCCAGGCGATGGCAGCGTCACGCCTGCGCTCGTAACGGTCATCGGGGTTCGGAGGGGACGAATTGCCGTGGTAGCTTCCGAGTAAGGTGTAGGGACAACTACACCCGGATGCAGAGGCGCAGGAATGCCGTACGCAGAAGACAGGTAACTGCCCGACTGAGGGGTAGCGGGAACGATGAAGAGGTGCGGTGGGGTGATTGGGGCAGTTTTCTCCGTGTCTTGCCCTTTGCTGCCTTTCTTCGCATACCAGGATATCATCGGCTTCTTTTGCCATAGCCGCCTCGACCATCTCTAGCAGGGACGTAGTCTTCGACTATCCGATGCGAAGACCATGGCAGGCTGTGTATGTGCTTGACGAACAGCTGAACGCGTGCCAGGTGATAAGCCCATGTATCCTTTGGCGGTAACGGGATATCGGCAGTCGGCGCCTTCGAATATTCTGAGTCGGACTGCGAGTCCCTGTAAGTAGGACTGGCACTCATGCCCGCTCGTGCTGGTTCGTGATGAACTGCGGTAGTCCCGTCTTCATAGCTTCCATGAACGGTCGGCAATGGCTCCGTTTCAATTTCCGAGGTGCTCTCCGGAATATCGGACAAAGCCTGCGAAGCTGACGAAGGTCTTTGAGCATGGCATGGCATTCTGCAGTAGTACGTTACTTACTGACTCGACTAGCAAACCGACGAGAATCGCGTGCTGCCATTGCCTCCGCTTGAGCCACATATTGAGCATATAGACTCTCCCGAGAATGATGTTTGGCCATGGCACGCGGAATCCTCCTGAACCGGTTGACGAGGCCGCCCATGAGGCCCATCCCCCAGCCTCGAGGAGTGCCTGGCACGGAAGCTTCATCATGAGGGTAGGATCCTGGTATGTAGTCTCCTTCACGGGGCTCTCCGTCTCGGTCGTCCCAGGTTGACGCATTAGATGGCGCATAAACTGGCACGACCGGCCGCTGCTGAGGGGTGTTGGGGTAATAACGAGGAGTAGGCGGCTGCAGGTCTTCGCGAGTATGAGGTCGCAGCGAGCGGGGCCCACTGATGTTCAGAGAAGCAGAGTCAAGGGACTGAGGAGAGCGATGGGAGTTCATGCCGGTAGCAGGAGGACCTCAGGGAGGCGGCAGAGTGGTAAGTTCAGCGGGACTGCAGGTAGATAAGATCAAGGACCACGAGGCAAACAGCAGCTGGATTTGAGCGGTATGTCGTAATAAATGCTTCGGCATGGAGCTAAACCACAACGTTCGCGGGCGACGCTGAAATCCAGACCCTTGGACCTCGAGAATATTGGCTGGAATTATTTGGCCCAGATGACGGCGTGTGGATAAAGTCAAGAGCCACTTCGAGGACAGGCACAGTCAAACAGGCTCTGGCGCCTACACACCCAACACGAACGTGCGACTAGCCAAAGCATATAGCTACAGGTCACCGCGCGCGACATGCTCTTCAGCCAACTCCATCCCTCTCACAACTTCAACCACCACCATCGCTAGAGATGGCTGACCAGGCCGCTCGCATACGTCCGTATGCATCTGAAGATGACAGGCTGGCCCGCTTCTCCGTCGGCAAGGCCCAGATGGAGGGACTCGCAACCGCGAATAGGTGGAGTGAGTGACACAGGCATCTGCGAAGCTACACCTCGCTGAGCCCACGATAGCATACGTACATCCACTGTTCTTGGCTACTTGGATAGCTCTGTCGTCCATTTTGGTTCAACTGGGGAACTGGTGGCCGGATCCTGAAATGCCATGGTGGAGGTATCTACGCCCGCTCCCCTCCTTCGCCGCATGCTTTGTACCTCTCATGTTTCTTGCGGACTTGTATGTTGCAACATTGGTGTTTCTACAATGCAGATCTGACTTCGTGCTGCAGATATAACCGTCCCTCGTTTGAGGAAGCAGCCCAGCAAGTACTTCGCAGACCAGATGTCATTGACATCAAAGACTACTACTCGAGATCGCCTTCATCTGGATTTTGGATTCTGGAGTATGCCGGCAAGTTCGTAGGCTTCATCGCTGTGGACGCGTCATTGGATTCTACCTCCACCACTACTGTGAACACGAATGGAAGCGCTGCCCAAATTGGAAGCCATTAGGAAACAACTGAGCAAGCGAGGGACCTCCGACGTCGCAGTGATTCGCCACTTCTACATTATGGAAGAGTACCGCCCTGTACTCGTCCAAGAAGATTTACTTCAGCACGCTTTAGAACAGACCTTCTCCCGGGATTCGAAGGTCAAGACCATAAAGGCTGTTGATTCACCGTTGTGCCCCTGGGAAAGTGCTGCATACACGAAGGCGGGATTCGCGGTGGAAAAGAAACTTGGGAAGCAGGGCTTGCTCGGATGGGACGTACGTTCTCGTGTGCTGACGCGAGAAAGATGGGAACAACAACGGCAGACGTAGTCATGAACGGACCAAAATGTAAGCTCTTCAGTGTTTCCCTATTTGCAGTAGCCGGTATTGATAATGCTGGCAAGGCTTCAGTCACAGTGCAGAAGCTCTGTAATCGCACCTTCCATCATATTAACCGATAGCTACCGTGCTGTCTTTTTCCATCGTATTATTGTTGCTGTCCAGTGCTGGCGCCGAGTCCGCTTTGTAGGTCCGTGTCAATGACTCAGACGGAGAGCAATGAATTATCGGATGCAGGTCTCCAAGAGTGCCAGCCATGGCGGAAGGAGCCCCGAGCGGGGCTCGACCCAGTGCCATCTGCCTGTGCGCTACACGATCTTGGCTACTGTACCCGATCGGGACGTGGAGGCTACGATCCCGCCCGCTGCCTCCGTCAGACTATTACTCCTCTCCACTCCTTCCTCTTCTCCATCACAGCCTATGCCTGGCAGCAAATTCCCGGCGCACTTTCGTGCTTCCTTATCTTAAATCCCGCATTTCCATCGTATTTATGACCAGCAGCGGTTCTGGGTTCGTTACCCTTCCACCCAGGCCAGGGGCTGGCACCTCCAAGCGAAGAACCATATTGCTGGGTGAAAACCTCTGCGATGTTATATCAATCAGCAACAACCCGGAGCTTCCCGCTCATGTAGCAGATGTCAGTGTGGGTGTCCAGGTCAGTCGGCGCATCTTCGCTGCTTTACCCCTTTGGCTGAGTGAAAATCAAGTTTGCGCAGGCAGACGCACAATGCTCAGAGCCATGGAGGAGACCAGCATCATCTTTCATGATAGACGATGAAGACGAATGTGACGATAGCCCTCCACACTGGCAGCCAGTCAAGGACAGAGGCTCATTGAAAGCTCAAAGCCGACGCCATGCCCCTGTCTTCCTTCTCCCCCCATCCGACACACGCGATGAGTGGACTTTATCCCTCGGCGTCGATAGCGATAGTCCCCGCGACAGCATCTTTATCATTCAGTCCTCCGTTCCATTCACCCATGTGCTTGACGATCTTTGCGCTATGGTGGAACACTGGTCCCTCCAAGACGAAGACGTAGACGACGATGCGGCGTATACGCCAACCCCGCGGCCATCGTCACCTCAAGTGGAGGACGTCTGTCGGATGTTTCGAAGCGTATCTCTATTGGAGTGCAACCCATCACCGGACCAGCTTCATCTTTTCGAAGATGAGCAGCCGGTGTCCGCCCACTCTGTCGTCGGATGAGAACGATGCGGATTCTATTTACGATGGAGCCTCCGATGCTACGTTTGTCGAAGATGACAGCATCATCTCTTGGACTACCGTCTGCGAAGAGGAGAGCGAGGAGAGGAGAAGTTTCTCGGGACCGAAGGCCGCGCTAGGGTCTCTGAAGGAGCAGGTCACTGGAGCGTCCATGGCAGAGTTGTCATTCCCCGTGCAAACGCAGTGGAATACCGAGACATCGTCGGACATAAACGCGTTTTCACCAGCACACATTCGACGGGGTATGGCATCTATGATCTGTTCGACCGGTCTTTGCTGCTGGACGTCGTCGGAAATCCCTCCGTTCCGTGTATTGTTTGCCCCAGGTGTACGTTCTCTGTGTCGTACCCAAGCTTAATACGTACGAGCGCATTCCTCCCACTATTCCATGTCGATCACTGTATCCATCCCATCTCTGTGGTGTCTTGTATCATATCCTGTACTGTAGTGGCCATGCACCTGACACGCGCCTGTATTCTTACATCTCTGTATTGTACGGGGCTTGTTTCCATGATTTCTTGCCCGCTTGCATAAAGCGAATAGATGAAGTGACCGCCAACTGGCTTGACGTCAGGAGCGCATCCCTTTGATGTTTCTATTCTATCCTCCAAGCATGCAATTATACCAAAGAAACCGCTCGTCCAGTAGTCGAGTTTGGGCATGTGACGGCGTAAAGCTTGCAGAGGAATACAATGTAGCTGAACTGGTGTTCACGACAATGATGCTGCGTCTGCAGTTCGCCCAGAGTATTCCCATTGCCCAGCTGGGGGCTTCTCCTCTAAAGGCTCCCACCTACACAACAACCAACATATTAGTTGAGATAATGGCTTGAGTTGTCCTATGTGGTGAACGTACGCTTTCCACTCAGCCATCTTGGAGACCAGGTCAAGCTCGTCCTGAGCAATGTCCAACGACTCCTCGATATGACCCTCTTCCAACTGCTTCTCTACAGCCTCAGTGTCTCCATTCGCCCCTTTGATGATGTTAAGCTTTCTTTGCGTGAGTGCTTCTACGCTTTGGCGGTAGACGGACGTCTCCGGAATGGCAGAGAGCGTGGAAAGAGTGGTCTCGTAGGTCTTGGCGAGGGCAGGCAGTGGGTCTGCATGGACGTTGAGCCCCACGATACCCGTCGTCGTTTTACGCAGTTGGTTGAATAGCGGACGCGTGAGACGGAACATGGTGTGTGCAACTCCTCGCGCAGGTGAACGTTCAGGTCAAGTCTGAAGCGCTCAAGGTTCAATTCATCACGGAGGTCGACTGGCTCGTTCTCTTCTACCACCATGGCCGCCCTTGCTCTTCCCGCCGCGGGCTCGATATTCCCTGCGCTGAGGCTACCGCTCGCAAGGCCACTTTTGCAGCGGGCGGTCTTCTCCCCGCTTTCTCCTTCGCACCACGGGCATTCGGCTGGACGCTACCCTCGGCATGGGAGTCGCTGCTTGAGCTCATCCCGCCAATCCTCATGGCGGTCCCAAAGAAAAAGACGTCGCATTCACGAAAGTCCATGCGCTCCGCCAACAAAGGTCTCAAGGACAAGCAAAGTGCGTTCGACCGTGTCCTGACACGTTTCCACCTCATATACCTACGGACATTCAGACTTGGTTTCGTGCCCGGGCTGCGGGTCAGCGAAGCTTGCACACCACTTGTGCCCCAATTGCTACTCGAGTATAAGTCGCGGATGGAAGTCAAAGGCACGAGAAGCTGAACAGTCGCTCGGCGAAGTTCCCAGCGTATGAGGTGAGCACACAGCACACGGTGAGTAGTGTTTATTGCAACGAAACGCAGTAGATTAACCCTTCTGGAATCGTACACAGGGTCTCCACGACACCATATTTTAGACTCATCCTGCCATCGGGGTTCCGACGCGTCTTTACACGCTAGCACTTCAAGGAAAGCATGTCCGCACGCCTAAGCGATCTGCTCAAGAACAACCGCAGGAATGCTACGGTTCCTGCCGTGCCTGCTGTACAGTTTGCACATGGCTTCCGCCAGTCTATATATGCATCTTCTTAGGTCTTACATTACGTAGATTGAGCAGAACCAGTTACTCAGCGTACACGATGTCCCTACTATTTCGAGTAAAGTGTTTACCGCGGGGACTCGGAGTCGGGGACTTGGGTACTTTTGATCGCAATACGCTGTTGTGTGCAGTCCAATCAGTAGCCCGACCGGGCCTCCACCGCGACCATGGTCCTCCGTTCCGTACTGTCTCATGACCTCTTTCCCTCGATGCCCTTACGCTGCCCGTGCGTATAAACGGCAGGGCGCATAACTTGACAGACAACCGCCATGTTGTCCCGACTAGCTGTTCGCTCTGTCCTCCGCTCACCATCGAGCTCAGTGCACGGACGCACGGTAGCCACATCCTCCCGGGCGGTCTCAGCTTTACTGCAACAGAACCCCGATGACGTGGTTATTACCTTTGCCAAACGGACAGCTATGGGTAGAGCTAAGAAGGGCCAGCTGAAGGACACTCCTGTAGACGAGCTGTTGCACGCTCTATTCAAAGTAAGCTCACAGCTCCGTAAATTATGTTGAAAGAACTGGAATGCTTTTGGCTGCAGGCTACACTGGAGAAGACGAAGCTCAACCCAGCTACTATTGACGATATTTGTGTTGGTGAGCAAGACACGCGCAGTGAGGAGATAGTTCTGCGCGACTCAGACGTGACTCGGCGTAGGAACTTGTCACCCACCGTCGCCACTGTACATCTCAAGAGCAGCGGCGCTCGCGGCCGGTATTCCAGCTGAGGTACCGATATCTACAGTGAACAGACTGTGTGCGTCCGGACTGCAGGCCGTCAGAAGCATCGCACATGCCGTCCAGACCGGTTCTATCTCCCTAGGACTCGCGGTCGGCGTGGAGAGCATGACGTTAAAGTGCGTTCGATGAGTTGAGGGCGAAGCGTTCTCAGATCTCAAGTTACCTTTACACGCAGCCCTCGGCCAAGCCCGGACGTTGTCGACGCAGTCCGAGCAAATGTCCAGGCGGAGGATTGTATACAGGTGAGGTCCTTGTCTACCTACGTCCACTCAGACTATTGTGCTGATATATTTGTGCAGCCTATGGGCTGGACGTCCGAGATGGTTGCTACGACCTACGATATATCAAGAGAGAAGCAGGACCAGTATGCCTTGATCTCGCATACTCGCGCAGCCGAGGTACGCCAACTACTGAGCTGACTGGGCCACGCGTACTGACATGCTATTTCCGCAAGGCCTGTAGCAAAGGCACCTTTGCCGAGGAGATTCTCCCTATTGAATTGCGCGGCTCGGTGGTGTCTGTGGATGACACCGTTCGTCCTGGAGTGACTCTCGAGTCCCTCGCAGGTTTAAAATCTGCGTTTGAGTGGGGTGATCGTCGCACTACGGCAGGAAATGCAAGCGGAGTTGGCGACGGTGCAGCGATCTGCATCCTTACGACAAGAAAGCACGCAGAGGCGTCGGGCCTTCCCATCGTAGGAAAGTACATCGCTAGTACTTTCGTGGGTACGTGTCGTTTCGCCCGTGTCCACGAGCCGCTTTACTAAAATACGGATTTATTGGGGTTTCAGGGGTTGAGCCGCGTTACATGGGAATTTCTCCTGTAGCTGCTATTCCCAAAATTCTTGCGCATACTGGCCTAACGAAAGGAAGATGTGGACGTATACGAGGTATGTTCTACTACTATTCTTCCAGATGGCTCCAGTGCTCACTGGTAACGTCAGATCAATGAGGCCTTCGCCTCCCAGTTCGCATATTGTGTCGAGCAGCTGCAGCTTCCCATGGATAAGGTCAACCCTAAGTGCGTCTTATCCTTCTTCTGCAGGGGCTTGTATTTTAATTTCGTGTACCCACAGCGGAGGCTCCATTGCTCTCACTCACCCGCTTGGAATGAGTAAATATTCTTCACGCCGCGAACTTTATGTGTTCACTAATATGTGTCATAGCTGGTGTCCGTCAAATTGTGACCGGTCTCGCCGAGCTGCGTCGCAGAGATGCGAAGGTGCTATGCACAAGCATGTGTGTCGGCAGTGGCATGGGAGGTGCGGCGATCATCGTCAACGAAGCTCGCCCGTGACGGTAGCAACGTACACAAGCTCAGCACTTCCATTGTCTTGTAGTTCCTATTGTACAATTGTTGCTTCTATCTGTGCAATATATCCCCTGGACCTTCTCTCTCTGCCCCGCTCTCGTACAACTGAGGCCAACTCACAGCCTCGCGGTATCTCGGCTCTTCAGGGCCGCGTCCACAACCTCGGTCATAGCGATGACAGCTTCTTCCTCTTGGGCTTGTCCAACGAGCTGCAGGCCGATAGGTGCATTCCAAAATGTCTGAGGATCGTCTACGAGGTCGAGAGCGTTAGTTACTATTTACACGTGAGCGTTGTTAAATGCTTACACATATCGTAATGATTCCGGTCCCGTTCGCTTAGGAATGCATGCGCAGGTGGCTTGACGTCGACTGCTGGGTCGACCTTGGTTACGGGGAAGACACATGCGGAGTAGTCAAGGGCATTCCAGACAGCAGTGTAATCCGCAGAGCTGCAATAGCTGTGAGCTCTGCATCTCAAACTAATGACTGACTGGCTGACCGATTTTGGCCATGTGGCGGTGCCCCACCGTACGGCGACGCAGGGCAGATGATGGCGTCGATCGGTCTGCCAGTGGCCGTGGCATTGACGGACTGCATGCGTAACTGGAGATACTCCTGACGCAACAGCGTCTTCGCCTTCTGGAGTTGCCAGAGCTTGTATGCAGAAACGTTCTTCTGCACAGGCAGGAAGGTGTTGACGGTCTGGATGTCTTCACGAGTCATCTCCATGCTGTTCAACAGCGGTTCACCGCTTATGGATGTCACAGCGTTGTAGTCGTCCTCAGAGCCTGCTGTGAATATCTTGTACTGTGTCACAGCGTCAGTTGGTAGTATACTAGTGGAAATCATACGAGTACATGCCGTAAGGTCGCATATCTCTTTATGCTTGTACGGCTGCCAATCAATTACTGTAATCTCGTGAGACTCTGAACCAAATGGGAGGACACGGACTTACCTTGATGTCCAGCTTTGAGCAAAGCAGCCTTGGTCATCTCGAGCGCACGAGTGACAGGCGGGTGTGGGACAACCTGACCGTCGTGCGCCATAATTGCGAAACACAGGCGTTTGCCTCCGCCGTGCTCGCATAATTCATACTCGGCTTCATTCCAGGGAGCTCGCCTTGCAAGAGGGTCCTTTAACCAAGGTTTACCAGCGCTGACAGCTTGTAAGAAGAGCTTGATGCCGCTTAGCGAGTTCGAGAGAGGACCCAGGACGGATAGCACCGAGTCCTGGCCCTCGAGGGAGTTGGTGCATCCTGCATATGGCACGCGTCCGTAGGAAGGGCGCAGGCCGTAAATGCCATTGAGGGCCGCGGGTATACGGACAGACCTGGTTGAGGCTCATTCGATCACAAGACGATTGCTTGTACTTGCATGATGCACTCACCCTCCTATGTCCGAGCCGATACCCAACGGACTGCCCTTCATCGCGATAAGAGCGCCCTCACCGCCGGATGAGCCGCCACAAGTAAGGTTCCGATTGTGAGGATTGAGAGTTCTGCCAAACACTTTGTTGTACGCCTCAGCCCACTGGTGAAGGCTATTAGAGTTTGGAATATTTTGAGGCGGAGGCGACCTTACCATGAGCGTTTGCGGGACGTTAGTCCTGACAAACGGGACTGCGCCAGCTTCGTATAGAATTTCCGCAATTGCTGCGTCTCGGTCGGCGTGCTTGCCAATCCAGGAAACGTATCCTAGGGTTCTCTCAGAGCTGCACAGTAGGTTAAATGTTCAATAGTGGAGTACCCATGGTGGTCTCAAGGCCCTTGAGCGATATTTGCTCCTTGAGTGATATAGGCAATCCGTGGAGCGGACCTACAACCTTTCCCGTCGCTTCTAGGCGTTCATCTAGCCATTTCGCTTGAGCCAGAGCACGCTCAACAAAGATTTCCGTCAGACAGTTAACCTGGCCAAGTTAGACGCGTGAGCGGGATACAGCCAGTATCCCTGTATGGACGCGCACCACTTGCTGAGCGACGACTGCTCTCTTGTAGAACGCTAGCGTGACGTCGACTGACTTCCACTTCGACGACGCGAGATTTTTGAGAATTGTCTCGACGTCGATGGTATTGGTGATTTCCAGCTCCTGTGCGGAAAGCAGGCCGCACTCCTCGGGAACCTTGGTCACATCAAGGACTGACTCTGGCGGAGGGCTGATCGACCACTGTTGTGGAATAGCGGCAGCTTGCCGCTTTCTCTTGTCGGCGACGAGCTCTTCCCAGGACGTAGACATGGCAATGCACACAACACTGAGAGTTAGCGGTTCATAGGTTTATATACTGCGCACTAGATACAAAAGATAACGCATGTAGACTATCTGCGTTCGCACGAGGACAGGCCCCATCAGCAAGCGTTGTGGGACCCAATGGATCTGCCAGGTAGCAGATGACCTGGTAGCAATAATGTTAGCCGGATGCATGGGAAAACAGTTGATAACAAGGAAGAAAATGCTCAGAAAGTCATTCATGTCAGCGATACAACCCGGAGCAAGCTCACGGACGAGGTATTGAGTCGACTAAGAGGTGCCAGTGGTGGTTGAATTGTACAACACTCGTCATTGCGGGAGAAAGAGGCGGCTAGAAACCATAACAAATGGAGGATGAACTCACATAAAATACAAGACAGGCAGAATGACGCGAGCTGGACGGATGGTGAGAGTGAAGAGACAAGCCAAAAAATCGCGCCCGACTTCGCCCAATTTAAGGGCGTCTATTAAGCGCCAGTGGTAAGCGCGCTCGGGACCGCTGGACTTTGTGCTCATCGCCGGCTGCAGCGACCACCAGCATCCCTCAAGGCACCCCTCATCTCAAAAGGTTCGTATTTTGCACGGGGAGTACGCTGGGCCCCTTCATGTTGACACCGAAAGCGAACGGAATCGATGGAGGGGCTGGATGCGTACCCATCACTCTGGATGACACCCGTAGAGCTCACATCCTCTCTCTTGTCCTGTTCAGCCACCACCCCTCAAGATGTCTGGCCAAATCAGCAAGAAGCGCAAGTTTGTTGCTGACGGTGTCTTCAAGGCCGAACTCAACGATTTCCTCGCCCGCGAGCTCTCCGAGGAGGGCTACTCCGGCTGTGATGTCCGTGTGACCCACGCCCGTACTGAAGTGCGCATCTGTCCCTCGGGCATTTGGACGACTCGCTGAACGCCTTTGTTAGATCATCATCCGTGCCACCCACACCCAGGAAGTCCTCGGTGAGAAGGGTCGCCGCATCCGTGAGCTTACTGCCCTCGTGCAGAAGCGTTTCAAGTTCCCCGAGAACTCGCTCGAGCTCTACGCCGAGAAGGTTCAATACCGTGGTCTCTCCGCTATTGCTCAGTGCGAGTCTCTCCGCTACAAGCTTCTTGGTGGTCTTGCTGTCCGTCGGTGCGTCGATCACACTGGATTATCGGTATCGAGCAGGCCATCTTATCTCACTACAGTGCTTGCTATGGTGTCCTCCGCTTCGTCATGGAGTCCGGTGCCAAGGGTTGCGAGGTCGTCGTCTCTGGCAAGCTCCGTGCGGCACGTGCCAAGTCCATGAAGTTCACCGACGGCTTCATGATCCACTCCGGTCAGCCCGCTGAAGAGTTCGTTGACTACGCCGTCCGTCACGTCATGCTCAGGCAGGGTGTCCTCGGTATCAAGGTCAAGATGTGCGTAATTGCGGCCTTGAGACTCCATAGCTATCTAATATGTCTGCAGCATGAAGGGCTGGGATCCCGAGGGTCAGCTTGGCCCCCGCAAGCCCCTCCCCGACTCCTGTACAGATCTTGGAGCCCCCAGTGGACAAGATCGTCGTCGAGCCCACCTCCGAGCAGCGCGAGCCCGCCGCCGTTGTCCCACCACCAGCACCCGCCGCGGAGGAGCCCGCCTACCAACCGCAGGAGGGCTATGCTGCTCAGTACGAGCAGCCCGCCGAGGCGTTCTAAGTTGTATGATTGTTTTTGTACTGTGTCTAGTATTGCATCATGTCTCTGGGTCCTGTTTTACTGCAGATATGGATCTACATCCGTTTCGCCCACGGGCGGTTGACATCATCACAAAGTCTGAGTGACGCTACTGCCCGCCATGCCATCTGTCGGTAAGTCTACGTGTAGCTGCTTTGACACTACTGAGCCCCAGCCGTGGGGCTTTTTGCCAAACTGGCCAATTTCGAAAGTCAAGTCTATGCTTGCCAGAGTCTGCGAAGGGTCCGAGACCGTCACGTTCCCTTCGTCGACGCGGTAGATTACGGCGGCGTTCCCGGATGAGTTGAGTGTTATGGGTGCCTCAAAGGTGAAGGAAAGAGCTGCGCTGACCCGCCGCCGCTATTCCAGAAGACGTACAGTGCCGTGCGGTGGACAGGGTCCCAGACGGCCGACACATTCTCATCGTTCTGGATGGTGTGGAGAGGAGTGTCTAGAGCTTTCTTGACAAATGCCTGCTGTGACACAGCGGGGAACACGCTGTACGCGAACGGGCCGCTGGCGTCGGCGGCCCCGTGGTCGATCCACGCGGCGAAGAGGTCGACGGTCTCGAGGCCCTGCGTCGAGATGCCGATCGCGCTCCAGTTGCCCGTCCGCGGCCCGACGTCGACGGAGAGCTGCACGGGCGGGGCGGGGCGATCGAACACGTAGCCGACGCCGTCATGCCAGAGCGACTGCGGCTGCGAGACGTTGGTATTTTCTCTCAGAGGCGCGCCGTTGACGAGCACGGGGCCGGCGTGCCGCTTCTGGTCGAGCACGGAGAAGACGGAGGCGTTGGACGTGGAGGCGATGGTGGGGATGAGGACGCGCTGCACGTCGTCCGCGAGGAAGAACCAGGCCTTCTGCCAGGAGAGCGCCTGCGTCTGCGGGTTCGTGAAGCGCATCGCGGCGACGCCGATGGTGCCGTCCGAGGCGCCGCCGACGAAGGACTGCAGCCCGCTGTGCTGCACGGTGTCGCAGGTAAGGGTGGTTGCGTTGTAGTCGACCGTGGTGCCTGGTATCACTGGAGGATCGTCGAGTTAGATGCATGCTTATCCCGCCATAGGGACCCAGTCGCTTACGGTTCCAGTCCCATGCGGCCTCGATGTCCTCGTACTCGTTCCCTGACAGATAGGTGTACACTGTACCGTCCGACAAATGGAATCCATACAGCTGTACTCATCATAATCAGTAACTGTCAAGGGTAGTAGTGATAAAGCTCTTACATTTTGGTCATTGAGGCACTCGGAGTTCTCTGTTCTGTTGGAATACATCTTGACGGTGGTGACATACCCCGGGCCTCTGTGTACCTATATCAACAAGTGAATGGCATCAACACCTTGGACGTCAAAGCGACTCAGGAGTAGAGCTCACCATGTAGTCGTTGGCGAAGAACATTCTGATTGCCGGTGAGATTTCCGACGTTTGCACTCGTGGAGGGTGCCGCGAGACGGTCGTAGACTGTGGTAAGCGTGGACGAGTTCCATTCCTCGCCGAGCTGCTGAATCTCGGTGATATTTATATTTATGCTTCCTGTCGCCCTAAAAACGCATATTCAGTCGTGGGTCGTCCCGAAACTCACTGTTCAGCTCACTGGGCATCAATAACAGGGAAGCTGATGAAGCGCCCCAGAACACTCTGTGAGAACCATTCAGTTAAAAAGCTGGATCGGTCAAACGGACACGTACAAAGTCCCAATGAAGAACGTCGGTGAGTACGTTCCGGTAGATCATCCACTGGTCCCCGTCAATGAGCGTCGCGAACGCGTCTTTATTACCAGGCCCGGCAGCGAACTGAGTTCCTCCTGCGTCGATCTCCAACAAGAGGACATCATTCGTGCTACAGAACGCCATTCAGCGTTGAGCAAGCGCCACCCGAGGAGCGTGCTCACTAGTCTTTGCCATAGTTGCCGTTGTACAACACCCCGCCGTGCTGGCCGAACGACCCGTCTGGTCGGATGCCGTCCGCCTTAATGGCGTTCTGAACGACGACCTCGCCGTGGATCCTGCCATACGCGTCAGTCAAGCCGGATGTGTTGAAGTTCAGCAGTGCGTTGTCGATGCCGATCCGCGCGACGTCCAGCAGGTTCGCGCCCGTCAGGATGCCGAGGCCGTTCACGTTGTGGTCGAAGGTGCCGTAGCTGCGCAGGGTGATGTGCGTGCAGTTGCTGTGCTGGGTGGTGGTGAGGTTGGTGTTGACCAGGAGGCAGGTCTGGGCGACGAGGTTTGGTATTAGGATGATCTGAAATGCAGTCGCGTTCAGAAAATGCACTAGAGCCCGGAAGGCGAAATGGATGGATTGCGCACATTTGGAGAACCAGTTCGTATTCCATAAACCGGGAGTGCCGCATGGGCATGCGGCGTTCCCACCATTATCAAGGCATGCCTGATTAGTAAAGTCGTTCTTGAACCAAAAATCCATTGCAGACGATATTGCGGCAAGCAAGGAAGGGCTGTCGACAAATGGCGCACCACCAGTCAACCCACCGTGCCAGGCGGCCGCCATTGTCACTGAAGAGATATAAGCCGCAAAATAGACGATATTAAATCAAATCGCTTACCAAGACGAATCCAATGCGTCTGAGCGGGCCTGCAAGGGCGACTTTAGCCATAGGCGGGAATCCTCCGGATTGAATGGACCTACCAATTTGCTCGCCGTGCGGGGCAGCCTGTGGTGTAATCCACTTCTGAGTCGGGCCATTTGCCATCAGGACCAGAGTCGAGAGCCTGCAAATGCCGCAGATGAATGTCGTGAAACTACTGCAGTGGATAGGTTGCATACCATTGTGTGATGTTAGAAGCATTCCCTGCCCCGGCTACGATAAATTCCAGCCGGCGCGAAGTGAGGAGTGCTATGTCCGCAGACGCCGACGTCTGGCTTGGAGCGGCAGAGGTCGATGGGGCAGACGTCGCGGTACTAGAAACGCTCTGGGGGCTTTGAGTCGACGGACATAAGGTGGGATTCGTGCCAATTGGCTTACGGGAACAGCAGCGCTGCTAGTTATTGCAGACTGACTCCTGCTTGATATTGAGAGAGATGTGGCAGGCTGATTCGTACTGGACGGCGCAAACGTCGTGGAGGCCTGGGGCGTGCTTGAAGGCGAGGAAGACGTGGAGACCTAGCTCCGGAAGGTAAGTAAGTACACTACCTGAGAAGAATATTGAGGCTTACGATCTGGGAACTGTTGGCGAATGACGAAGATGAAGCGGCAGCATGTGTGGGGGCGAGCCATACCGCAACGCCGAGAGCCACAGTGGATAAATATCGCGACAGCACCATCGCAAGAGACCTTGGGACAGGTCGGCGTGTCGGAGAGGCAGAAAAAGTTGCACCAATGACGGCTGGTGATATATACCTGGTCCGTCAGTTGGCCCGTTTCGGAACGCGTGCCAGCCGAGCTTCTTTGGCAGGCTCCACCGGCGTAGGACAGATGAGAATGTATTAGGTTCTGCTCTCGCGCGCCGGCGCGGAGGAGGGCGAGCCAAATGTTGGTCTGCCATCGGAAGAATCCCAAGTAAGCGCAATCTCCGTGGCGCTTCCAATACTTCACGACGGCTGTCTGTCCAGGGGCAACACTCGGCTACCTCGTGGCGGGCAGGACGTCTTGATTCTGTCTGCGGATGCTCTGCGGGCGTAGGATGGATATGAACGCCTTCGCTGTCAAAATCTGCGCACGCTCGGGCATGCTGGGCAGATGCGAGAGGGACATTCACATTGAGTCGATGTTGCGGTAGCATTGGGCATCAATGTGCACGAGCTAGAGCGTGTACAGTACGGCTCCCGGAGTGGGTGTCCTGGCTTAGACCAGTACAAAGTCACAGACGCGTCGTGGTATGGACGAGAAGCTCACATCAAAGGGTGGTATGGCCGTGTTCACATGACGCAGCCTCCTGACTCGTGGGACTGGCGCATGCTTTGCATTCGCGGTCCTGGCACTCCGTATATTCCGTTCACGGATCACACTCCTGGGCCAACGGACGCTGTCAGTGTTACGGATGCCCACCAAGCATAAAACTACTCACAGACTTACGTCACTATTTGCCGCCAAGGTGCAAGCAACGTTCACGACCTCGCTTACTAGGCTGTATTACCGGTGTCAACACTGAGCTTGGATTGTACTATCCTGCATGCATTCGTTCGTTGTTGGGATAGCACTCCATATGGAACAGGGTTCATTACTCTAGAGTACAAGGTAAGCCTTTAATGATGAGAATATGGATATGCAGCGTAGCTACCCGACTTTGCCGAAGTGCGCGCATACTCCTTCACGAAATGCAGACGGAGGGATTCAATACACCACGTGATAGCGTGCAGCGACTAAGCTCATCGTAGTCTTATTTCTTCGTAACATGAGTAGACGTGAATACGACATTGGATATGAATAGGATATGTTCGCCATGGTAGTGAGCAAGACGACTCCGAGGACTCAGAGCAACGCCCACCGTCGGCGGGACGTGTTGGGAAGGCGCTTATAATGAAGCGTCCAATCGGTACATGCCGCGGCGCTGCCGAGCCTCTCTCGATCAAAAAGTTTCGGTTGTGTGTCGGGCGCCTTCAATAAAGGCAGTCTGCACCTTCACCCCACCATGGCTTCATCATCGCGGTCAAGCAGTGCCGCTCCTGAAGAGGTCGTGCGTCTGCCCGAGGAACTTGCGCACCTCTCCCAGCACGTCGACGAAAAGCCGGAGTCGTTCGCGACCGGTAATGAGGACATTCGTCTCGCTGCGCTCAAGGCGACGAAGTATGTCTTCGACCTCGGTACGTTCTTACCTACGAGCTATTCTCTTGATATCAGCTGACATGGCATTTCTTCTGCATTTCAGCCCTCCAAACCGAATCGAAGTCTCGCGCGCAAATAGCTGAGTTGCTTGCCTCGCTCGCCCCTTCACAGGCACCCACGACCCGGTCCCAGGCCAAAGCGCAAAAGGCGAACGGCGCGCCGCCTCCGCCGCCAGCTCCGAAGTTCAAGGAGGTGCCTCTCTACGAGCTGTCTGTCGAGGGGATGGACGACGAGCAGCTCTGGGCCCAGCTGGAACTCCGCGCGCAAAATCTCGCAGAGGTCTTGGAATATGCTCTCGAAGGAACAGGGGAAGTGGGCGAGAGCGACGACGAGACGGAGGGCGTGTCGAAGAAACAGATGAAGCTGCAGGAGGGACTGATGGCAGATGGTCTGGACGACATGGACATGCATGAGTTGGACTTTGACGAGGATGAGGATAGTGAGGAAGATGACGACGAAGAGATGGATAGTGAAGAGGATGACGACGACGAAGAAGACGGAGAGGATAATGAAGAGGAGGAGGGCTTGGAGGAAGACTACGGTGAGGATGTCGCGGAGCTCCGCGACCCCTCCGACGGCGAAGGTGACCTTGAGCTGGAGGAGCCTTCCCCCAAAAAAGTCCAAGGCGGGGTCTAAAGGCAAGGGTAAGGGGCATCCAGTGCTGGACGACGGGTTCTTCGACCTCGCTGCGTTCAACAGAGAGACTGAACAGGCCGAGGCTCGTGCAGCGTCAAAGGGACGTCTCAGTAAACGGGACGATTCCGACGACTCCGACGCAGAACTTGAGGAAGTCGACATGTTTGCACTTGTGAACGACGATCCCGAGGATGAGGGGGATGCCGAAGGTACATTTCACTGTCGTATTACATGCCTTAGGTCCAGCTCATAATAAACTTTGTAGAGCCAACGTATAATGATTTCTTCGCACCACCATCTAAAGCGGCCCCCGTCAAAGTCAAGGCACAACCCACTACGAAGGCAGATGCGCCAAGCAAGAAAGGCGGCGTACGTTTCAGCAACGAGGTTCGTGTCAAGAACATCAAGGCGAAGGGCAAGAACCTGTCGCTGTCCGCGATGTACGACATGGGAGAGGACGATTCCGATGAGGAAGACGCTTCATTGGAAGGAAGCGATGGAGATGAGGGGAGGGCTTTGGAGAGGATGAGGACGTCGAAATGGACGGTATAGATGGCGCAGACGGGTTCGAAGACGTTGACATGGAGTCTGATTCGGACGAAGGCACTGACGAAGACGACGAGGAGGATGAAGAGGCCAGAGACACAATTGAGCGCATGAGGGATGATTTGTTCGCGGATGACGAGGAGGACCCTGAGTCAGGTTAGTCCATTAAACACCCGTCCGCCTTCCTCTTGCTAACGGCGCGTCCCTCAGGCCTGTCCACCCACGAAAAGCGCATGGCCGCCATCCAAGCCGAGATCGCCGAGCTCGAGGCCGAAAACATCGCCAAGAAGCACTGGACGCTCATGGGCGAGGCCACGACGCGGGGCCGGCCGCAGAACGCGCTGCTCGAGGAGGACCTCGAGTTCGAGCGCGTCGCGAAGGCCGTGCCCGTTGTGACGGAGGAGAGCGTGCAGGGCCTCGAGGAGCGCATCAAGGCGCGCGTCGCCGCGGGCCAGTTCGACGACGTCGTGCGCCGCCGCCCGGCGGACGACAAGCCGTTCCTCCCCTCGCGCTTCCTCGAGCTGCAGGACACGAAGTCGAAGCAATCCCTCGCGGAGATCTACGAGGACGAGTACCAGGCGGCGCGCACGGGTGGGGTCGCGGGCGAGGACCGCGACGGGAAGCTGAAGAAGGAGCACGACGAGATCGAGAAGTTGTGGGATCAGATATGCCACAAGCTGGATGCCCTATCCAATGCTCACTTCACTCCCAAGGCGGTAAGTATCCCTCTTCGTAACGTGTCTAACATTGTCTCATTATCATATCGCGAACAGCCCAAGGCGACCATCTCCACGATCTCCAACGTCGCAACCGCCTCTATGGAGTCTGCGCTCCCCACCGCGAAGGCGACGACGACGCTGCTTGCGCCCGAGGAGGTCTTCGCGCCCTCCGCTGCGCAGCTGCGGGCGCGCAGCGAGATGACCCCGCAAGAGAAGCAGACCGTGCGCAACAGGCAGAAGAAGGCGAACAAGAAGACGCGGTCGACGCTGGAGCAGACCGCGAGCACGTTCGGCAAGGCGAGGAGCGCCGGCTCGGCGAGGAAGCAAAGGAGGCGGCGCTGAAGAGCGTGGTGAAAAGCGGCAAGGGCGTGACAGTGATTGGGAAGAAGAGCAAGGAGGGCAAGGGCAAGTCATAGTCGTTGTATACTGCATGATGATATACTGTGTGCCTATACCTCTGTTATTCCCGTAGCTTTTGGTGCTGCCTATCATATACATATCACGGTTTCACGCGTGCAGTCCATCCGAAGACATGTGTGCTTAATTTCATCCGCTATCTGAAAGCTATAAGTCCAATATATATTGCAGATCTCATCCCGAAATTCCACCAGTATAGCCCATGAACAGAATGTAACTCCACGATTCGACATGCTGATCTACTTGATCTTGTTGAGCTATAACATTAAGCTTAGTTGGCATGTAGGAAATGGAAATGATAGGAAATACACACTCTCTGGGTGTTCCTAAAGAGCCTGTTGTCGAGGTTGTCAGTCTTCTCCGTGATGCGGCCAATCCTGGTGTTCTGCTGGTCGAGCTCCTCGCCCATAGCAGATCCAAGCGCCTTCAACCTCTTCGTCATGTCCGAGATCTCGTCCAAGTTGTCGTCCAGCTCATCCTCGATCTCGTCATCGGACGCGTTGGCGTCGAACTGGTACCGCTTGCGCTGCTCCTTGCGGACCGCCTGCTCGGACTGCGTCTTCATGCGGCTGCGGAAGCCGCCGCCGCTGCTGCCGTCGGCGCCCTCGCCCTCGCCCTCTGCGTCCGGCCGGCCGTACGTCGCCGCGCGCCCGAGGCGGTTCTGCGTCTCGCGGATGTCCAGCATGGCTTTCTCGCGCTGGTCGCGCTCCTCGTCGTAGCGCCCCTGCACCTTGGCCTCCTGCGCGGCGCGCTTCGCGTCCTTGTTGAAGGTGATGACGGGGCGGAAGATGGAGCGGTTGAGCTGCTTCAGCTCGTCCGTCCTGTCGTCCGCGCGCATGGAGTGGCCCTTGGAGACATCGAGGTGGCGCTCGGTGTTGGCGAGGCTCTCTGTGCGACGCAGCGGCTGTCAGAGTGTGAAGCCGTCGATGAGGCGAACGTGCGTACCAGATTGCGTCCCAAGCTTGCCGAGCGTGTTCCGCGCCGTCTCCTCCGCCTCGCGGGCCAGCCGCAGGGCGTTCCGGGTGGAGTTCACGCTCTCCTGCTTGGTGAAGCGCAGTGACTGCTTGATCCCCTCGACGTCCTCCTCGTTCTCCTCCCCGGGCGGCGGCGCTTCGCGCTCTGCGCCCGGGCCCCCTCGTTGAAGAACCGCCCGGAGCCCGCCTTCTCGGGGTTGTAGCCGGAGAAGAGCTCGCCGCGATCCTGGTCGATGTTCTTCTGCCCGCGGCTGTAGACGTCGCCGACGGCGTTCTGGCGCGTGTACCGGCCCTCGGAGGCACCGCCGGGAGGCGCAGGGGAAGAGGAGTTGTACGGGTCGCCGTCGCGGCTCGGGACGTATGTGCTCGCGTTCGAGCGATACGAGGGTGGGGGACCGCCGGCAGACGGAGAGGGACCGCGCGCGATGGTGGGCTCAGCAACGGGAGGTATCAAACTCTTCTCCTTGCGCTTGAAAAAGACATATTGGTGTATTAAGTAAGTGCTAGCTTGCGAGATGAAGAGGACTGGAGAGAAGAAGATGAAAGGAGATGTCAAGAGGATGAAAGAGTCTTATATCAAGCAACGCTGGCTGTGCGACGGGCTTGTTACCCAGCGCTGTGTCAAGCGCCCATTTACGGCCCAATGGCTTTTGGGCGCCAAATATAGTACAGTTCCTCACTCTCCTTTCGCCATCACTGCACGTAAACTCGCAGCCTCACCGGCATCCTCCAGCCATTGTGAAGCGTACAGGCAAATCTGCTGGGCACAAGAATGTAGAGAAAGAATACGGAGACCTACAAGCCAGCAAAAAGACCTAATGGCACAGCTCGCGCTCGTCAAGAGGCGCGAAATGGCACGCCTCCCCCAATCTACCCTTCCCGACGACGTTATGTTTCAAACACTCGAAAATGCGCTCGCGCATCACTCCCGGTACTGGATCATCATTAAAACTTCAGGCGGACTATATAAAAGCAGATGACAGAACATGTACAACGAAAGCAATGGACAAGCAATGCGATAACTACACAAGAAAATTCAAGAGATATAATATTTTATTTCAAGGTGGTCAGGCATCCGTGTTAGCGCTGTCGCTGTCTGCGGCCGCCTCTTCACTATCTGCGTAAACGGGGAGCGGGGGCTGTCCGGGGATACGCTGCAATTAAAGTACTGTCAGCATCTCGTTTGTCGCTGCATTAGGTCAATACATTGTACCTTGAACAAGAACTTGCATACGAGACAGCCTTTGGGATTCAATCCTCTCTCGCGCCATGCCTGATCATAAGTAATACGCGTTAGCAAGCGCATAGTATTGATGGAGAGTTCGGCTGACCTTCTCGACGGTGTAAAGGCCGTCGTACCGGTAGCCTTCGACTGGAGCGTACTTGGAGTGCAGCTTGTACCCCCGGATGACCCGGATGGGCTTTTTGTCTCCACAGATTTCTAGAACGGAGGATTAGTGTCCCTTGGCAAAAATGCTTGCGAGGGCGGGAGAGCACACCTGCAGAGCGCGGTTGTCCTTGTTCTCGAAGGTTTGGTCTGAACTCTGAGGAGCAGTTCGGAGCTACGCATGCTGTCAGCGATACTAACGTAGCCAATATGCTCCAGGCTTACGTTCTTCGGGTTCTGCTTGGTGCCCTTTAAGTCACGACCGCCAGAGCCAGTGTATGTGCTATTGCCCCAACACAGCAATCAGTGAGTTTGCAACGAGCTCAGATGAAAGGTATAACACACAAGGCTTCTCCCATGTCTACGTCGTCTTCGTAGCCGCCAGAAAGCGCGACAGAGTAGCAGCCATCCGGGCTGCCAGAGATGCCTGCGACCCAGGGCCTAACATAAAACAGACATAAATCGCGGCTCGCGCCTAAACAGAGGGACAGCTCACGCATGTATCGCATCCTTGCTGCATTCCATCCTAAGACCGCTTGTTCAAGTATCACTTCATCGAGGAGATCCAAGCAAGACACACCTTGAGGCCCACCATGACCCAACCTCTACACCAGGTATCGAGCCAAACCGCTTCGGGTCCTGCGTGCGCTGCATCGGAGCTCGAGCATCCGCCGCCTCCATCGCCCTTGCCCGCGCACTCAGCACCTTGGGCCCGTCGCTCCGTGCAAGTTTGTCACCATCGCCTCTGTAGTCGACACTCTTCCCAGAGTTCCTCCCGCTGCGCCGTGGTCCGCCCTCCGCCGCGTCCGCCACTGGAGCGGCAGCAACGCTCTTCTTGCGTGGCTGCTCCTCGTCCTCGTTCTCATCCGCAGGCGCCTCCTTGCGCTTCTTTGCTGCCTTTGCCTTTGGCTTGGCCCCTCTTGTTTCTTACGCGGCACAACAACTGTGTTGTCTGCGAGGCCGAGCGAGGCGAGCAGCTCGCGATTGCGGGCGATGTTCGCCTCGCGTTCGGCCCTCAAAGTCCATTTTCAATGTGTAAGAGAGTGGGTGGAATAGGCTTGGTGGTGTACGACCGAGTATGTAGGATAGATACAGCGAGCGACAGATACTAGAGGGGTAACGCGGTAGTGTGATATGGTAAACCTAACTTGAAACAAATCGAACCCGGAATACCCCAACTTCAGCCTCGCCCACGCCACACGTGACAAACGCGTGACCGCGTCTAATGTCAGCCAGGCAGCTGCAGGTCAAGCTCGGGGGTCAGCATGCGGGACAGTGTGCGCTCGGCGAGGGAGGGCGTGTGCGGCTTTGAGACCGGCCCGCCAAATGGAGAGACGGGGACGTCGTCGTACGCCGCCTCGGACGGCGTGGCCATTGGTTCCTCTGCGGCGAATGGGTACGGCGGGACTTCCGGGCTCGGGCTGCGCACCGAGTTGGACGATTTCGTCTCGCTGGGGTCATCGGCCGCGGTCTGTGAAGTGCCATGCATCCCTTCTGCTCAAAATTCAGCTTGTGGTGCTGGAGAGGCAGAGGACTGTACGCACTGGCGACAAATTTGCACTTTCCAGATTTGTAGTACACACACTTCTTACCCTTCGGACAAGTGTGAGCCATAGGACACTTTCCACCTTGAGGACACTCATGGCCTGTGACAGTAATCAGTGTCTTATTTTCCCATAAATGTACGTTGATAGAAACCTCTGTTAATAAATGGGCATGGCCATCTCTTCGCGTTTTCGCGGAGCTCTCGTATATTTTCGGTCATGAGAATATAATCATGGGCGTAGTGGCAACGTTCTCCGTGAGGGCATGTGCTGAGATAGAAGAAGTTACACGGCGGAGGTTTGTCTGCATATTGATGTGATTGAGCCAGCGCAAGACAAGAGCAGTCTCATACAAGACGTACGTTTGTGTAGAGGCTACATGTTTAGAAGATAGATGTACTCTCAGTTGCATTTTATGGCGAAATTTAACACGTACCAGATCAGGGACCAACTTCCTTAATTTCTTCGCGGGTGCAGGTGTTGGTGCTCTTGCAGATGTCGCTACCTGCGTTGTTTTATTCCTAAACAAATTCTCGAAGTCTTGTAATTGAATCGTGTGCTGTTGCACATTATTGCCCTTCTTGTAGGGGTTTGTGATCAATTTCTCGGTCATGAATAGGCCCTCAATCTCGAGGTGCGGCAGGTTGAGATTCCGGACCTCGGGCGCAAGGTCACGGTATCCGCGCAGTATAATGACTTTATGGTGGAGGCCCTCATTTTGGAGGTAACTGAGCGTGGAGGTGTACCCGTTGTCGTGCGCACCGCCAAAGAAGACGCGAGAGGTTTGGGGGAAGCGGGTGAACACCCTCAGGCACTCTATAACCAAAATTAGTCAGTAAATTGGGAAAGACAATGATAATGATAGTAGGATGTACCTTTAATTTTCGAATCAGCAGCCTCCTTGCCTGTTCCTGCGTCCACGAAGGAGAACAGGGGTGCTGCTTGATTGAAGCCCATGATGAAGTTCTCGAAATCCTCCGCCGTGCACACTCCATTGCTTGTGAGCGTCTCTGTCAAGCCTCGCTTGTTGCAGTATATCGTGAGCCATATTTCTCCGCGGCCCGAGGGCCCCCTCTTTCAGAGTCGAGGCTAGTCATGTGCTGGGTGAGGCCGGAGGTGAGCATCATAGCAGCCTGTCGCCCGCCTGCCTGGCCCTGTCGAATGAGATGAGGGGCAAAAATATTTCCATCACCGTCAATGAGGCATAATGAGAGGGGATTGTCATCCTAGACCGGCAAGTCAGCTGGGGGATGTCAATTTAATTGTGAGACGCACCTTCAGCGATCCGATGTTTCTCTCGAGTTTGTTCACCCTCTTGTTCAGCTCGTTTTTCTCGACCTCTGCCGCCTTCACCGCAATCTTCCAAACGGACAGCTCCCGCTCGAGCTCCTCGACCCTGCTTTCCAGCTCCTGGTTTCGGGTGGTGGTCTTCTGGAATAGGTCTGCACGCACAAGCGATGGGAGAGATTGAGTTCAGTGTTCACAGCATGACAACGTGGGGGAAGAGCTCACGGGTCTGCTCTTTCAGAAGGCGATCCCTGTAGGTTACGTATACGTGAGCTCTACCGCCCACTTGGACAGAACAGATTGAAGGAGGTAAGCGGGAACCTACCAGAGCTCGTTATCTGCGACTACCACATTGCCATCGTCTGTGCCGTCCATGCTTGCCAGCGAGCATAGGCCCCGCACTTCCAGGCGACTCCAAAGTGGATGTGTACTGCGAAGGCGAGTACTCTTAGGAAGACAAAGCCGATGCGCCTCTCCTGCTAATTACTAGGCGCCCGCATACGGGGCCAGCGACAAATCACCCTTACATAAGGAGTACACTTCTGTCCCGCAACTAAACTTGACGAGACATAACCTCCGAATTGAATAGGATACAGTGCAGTACAATTGACGATATGAGTGTGAGTGAGATGATGATACAGTATTTGAAAACAGATTTGGGCCTCATGCGCCAATGACTTCCTCCACCACCCGCAGGAATGACTGCCTGCTCTGCTCCGCCGACACTCCCTTCACCCCTTTGCTCATCTTCCACAACGCATACAGCCCCTTCACGCTCTGCCGCAGGGGCTCCTCATCTGCAATCTCCGCCGCCACCGACCCAAAGTCTGGCATGACCTCGGAGAGGTCTAGCATCCCGGGCGACTCAGGGTCGGTGATCAGTCCAAGCGCGGACGACGACGCTGAGTCCGAAGAGTCGCTGTCCAACGGTGGAGAGAACTCTTGCTCCTCCTCATCCTTGAAATCCGCGATAACTGCGGGTCCTAGTCGGGGTGAAATATCTGCCAAGAGACGCGCAAGGGCTTTGGGAGAAGCAGGGTCGGACCTGCGCGAGCCGGCTGGCTTGGCGAGTGATAGAGGGATCTGCAGAGCCTCTCCTGGAGTGTCTGATTGGCCTGACCTGATTGGCACAGGAAGTGCGTACGGGGAGTCGGATGGCTGCTGGAAAGGATTCTCAAGCCTACGCCTCTGAATCGGTGGGGTAGGTATCGTCGAATCAGCCGTACCTGATACATCCAACTCGGATAAGAAATGATGTCAATGTGAAGCAAAGCATAACACATACCTTGTACAGAGGCATAGCGGGCCCAGTAAGCGTCCTCGCCATCGCCCCCAGTGTCCTTGGAGGATGCAAATGCGTTACTCGGGGATGGCTCATCCGAGTCAGCACCGTATGCATTCCAGTAGTCGTCATCGTCGCTGCAGTCATCATCGCTGAATACGTAGGGGTTGTTATTTGGGGCAGACTGTGCGATAGGTTGGGGGACAATGCCAGCGGGCGTCCCAGAAATGAGCACGTCGCTAAGATTTGGTCTGCTCCCTTGGGGGAAGGGCATCAGCTTCGCGTCATGGAACTTCCAGCCGTCGACTTCGTCCCAGAGGAAGACGAGCCGCGCGGTCTCGTCGCTGACGCCTACGAGCGCGACGTGTGCGTATGTGGACTCGGCGTCCGAGGTATACTGCACGGTGTGTGTTTGTGGAGCGTCCTCGTCGACTGGGTGTGGCAGGGACTCGAGTACTTCGACTACTTTCGAGGACATCTCGGACGGCCAGCAGAGGTATTGTGCAGAGTCTTCTGGGGGTATCTGGAGGAAATGGTGCCTCTGCACCAGTGGTTTTGAGAGGAGGTATGGCGGGAGCGGCTGGTCGAGCTGCGAGGGCGGGGCGATGTACTGGAGGGTGAGGCGGACGTTGGCGGGGGAAATGGGTGTGGGTGTCATAGTGGCGGGGGTAGAGTGGAGTGCAAGGGAGATCGCAGGCTCTAATGCGGGGTCATTCTCAGCCAGAAGAACAGACTAAAAGCGTCCTTGTGGTACATTCCGAATTACAAAATCGTCATCAAGTCCCCCGTGTCCAATCAAATTCACACACCGACCGGCCCAGCCGGAACAGTTGCGAGTCGTGACTAGCCCGTGACATCTCCTTGCGAGGGCAACGGCGTGACAAGCCCGTTACACAGCGTCTGCATCGACTTCCACGACCTTCACGCCGTCTGCGACGACGAACTCGCCAGCCTTGATTTGAGTTTACATCCCCTTCACAAAGTACACCTATCCTTTCGTTCGGCCCTCGAAAATGCGTATCACCGCTGTCGTCGCTTTACTCGCCCTTCCGCTCCTCGCGGCTGCACAAGTATGTATGCCTTCGATCTCCCTGTCGCTCAGCCTCTAAAGCCGCTTTACTTCCTCTCTGTGTGGAACCTCAGAGTACATCACAGCAGCAAAACTCGCAGTCTTCATCTCAGGCTGCAAGCTCTGCGTCTCCGTCGGGTTCGGGGTCCAACTCGAATTCCGCGACGCCATCTCCCTCAGCGATCCTCTCGACATCCCTTACGACCATCGTTACAGTCGCGTCGGGGCGTGACCCTCAGACCATCACCTCCGCCGTCGTCGTCACCGTCACGCCGACGGCCTCCAACACGCAGTCTGCGTCGAACGGAAACTCGAGTTCCGCATCAAGTAGTAGTAGCTCTACCTCAACAGGCCCGTTGCCTACTGCCCCGACCGATGTCGACGGAGGAGGAAATGGCGCGAACGGTGCACCTGTGCCTGGTCAGTCTGCAGCGGGAGGCGTATTCGGTCCCCCGGATAGCTACATCTCCTTCGCTCAAGCCCTTCCGATCAACTCTGTCATGGCACTGGTGGGAGGGGTAGCGGTCGGATTTGGGTTGGTTCTCGTATGAGCAGTAGGTAGGGAGAGGGACTATTGGGAGGACTTCAGTCGTTGTTATGACACTCATGGACTCATCACGGACGGACTTTGCTATCGTATATCATATCCTCATACGTACTCTGGACTCACAGGGACTGCATAATATTGACTTTCTGCACATCCCGTCTGTCAAGCCTGAGTTGCCCCTTTCTGACCGTCTTGCCTAATATTGTCACGGCCAATTTTGTCGACAATTCCCCGGGGCGCAGCTGGTCGAGCGGTTCCCTGAGCGTTATAGGCACAGCGTCCGGGGAAGAGCCTAGGCTTTGACGGATGCTGAGATGCAACGCAATATGCTCAGGCTGCAGTCGCTGCAGCACGTCCTGCGTACGGACCTTGCCTATCTCCACCATCTACAACACCCCCGTGTAAACCCTTCCCCGCGAGCAGCGCTCCCAGCACCAACTTGGCATTCGCGGCACACACGATTTATGTCCCAGACCTCCTCTTCTCCTGACGCTGAACACCCTGCAAAGAGACAAAAATGAACTCGGACCACAAGGTCGTTCTCACCGCTTTCTCCCTCTGTCCACGAAGGAACTTACGCGAACGGGAGAGTAGGTTATAGGCACGCACAATGGCACGTTCCACTGCGATGAAGCCCTCGCAGTCTACCTCTTGCGCTTGACAAAGGCGTACGACGGTGCTGGTGAGTGACTTCGCACTTGGCCCATGCCTAGGAACTTCCTGTTCATTCTTGGACGCAGATCTGAAACGCACAAGAGACCCAGCAATTCTGGATACTTGCACAATCGTCGTCGATGTCGGAGGAGTCTACGACGAAAGCAAGCAGCGCTTTGACCACCACCAACGCGGGTTCACGGAAGTTTTTGGGCATGGATTTGACACGAAGCTGTCATCGGCGGGTCTGGTGTACAAGTACGCACGCTGAATCCTCTCGCTCACTATACATGCGCTAAATGATTGGTGCAGGCATTTTGGACGAGAAATCATCGCCAACCGACTCAAAAGCTCGCCTGATGACTCGAGGGTTGACACTCTGTGGCTGAAGATGTACAGGGTATGTATCATTGTTGCACATGTCTGTAGACTTGCACCGACAGTCCGTTAGGAATTCATAGAAGCCATTGACGCTATCGACAACGGCATCTCGCAATACACCACAGACATACAACCCAAATACCGCAATAGAACTGACGTATCCAGCCGCGTTGGTCACCTCAACCCTGCCTGGAATCAGTCTGTTGACTCACAGACAGTAGACGTAAGCCGTGCTACGACTTAGTTCAGCACGCGACTGACACAAAGCGAATGCAGAATCTATTCCTGAAGGCATCCGCACTCGTAGGTGGTGAATTCGTCAATCGACTAGACTACTACGCCAACGCGTGGCTCCCCGCGCGTGACCTTGTCGCTGAAGCTCTCAAAGCTCGAAGCCATGTTGAACCGAATGGGAAGATCGTACTTTTCGAGAAGTACGCGCCGTGGAAGGTTTGTTGTACACCACGCTTTCCATACGGCACCCGACTCACTTGCCATACAATCCTCCCAGGAACATCTGTTTGAGCTCGAGACCGACCTCTCCATTGCCGCATCTGAACAGCCCATCTATGTGATCTACCCGGACGAGACCGGTGGCCAGTGGCGCGTGCAAGCTGTTCCCATTTCTCCAGAAAGTTTCGAGAGCCGCAAAGCCCTTCCCGAGGCCTGGCGCGGACTTCGGGACGACCAGCTCTCTAAGACATCTGGAGTAGACGGATGTGTATTCATTCATGCAAGCGGCTTCATTGGAGGTATGTGGTAAAGTAATCTCGTAAAGGCGTGCACTGACATGCTTGTTCTCTCCGGCAGGCAACAAGACGAAAGAGGGTGCTCTGAAGCTGGCCAAGCTTGCTCTCCAGATGTGAATGACCTCTGGGAAATGTCCCTGAGTCTACAAGTTAAACCCCCGTATCGACCCTGACGTCCCTGACGTCTTCCTCACGGTTTCCGTGAGTTCCTAGCACCTTACGGTGCAGCACGTTCACTCGTGCTACCATCTGTCTTCTTGCGGGACAGATTCAGGCTGCGTCAGCACTTACCTGGGACACTCGGCGACGCAAAAATCTATGGTGTATCTTTGCATATGGGTGCCGGTTTCATTGTTGACAATGTGTAGTCATGTCTGTAGCCTAGATCTCGAAATTTATCGTTGGACTTTGCGCTGTTAATTCTTCACTGGACCGGACCCGGGTACCGGTTTCCCGAACTTTGTGAATAGATGGCCAATTCCTTCTTTCTCGTTACTTCCATCTCGCCATAGGTTCTATACCAATAGTCAGGGTACTGCTTGCCGAGATGCCTGACATACCTAAGCTGCGAGTGCTGCTGACCGCGAGTATACTCTGTTCGCAATTGCCACGCCATGCGCATGCTAACACCGCGGAGCCTGTAGAACGACGACGGACCTCCCGGACACGACTCGCCGTACATCTATGGTCTCTACCGCCATCTAACGAGGGATTTGGGTGCGTGGTCTCCCAAGTCATTGCGTTGAAATATGATCGCGTATGAACGCAGGTTGGGACGTGAAGGTTGTCGTTCCAAGTTCACAGAAGTCATGGATTGGTGCGCAATACTACCTCATATGCACAAATAGCGACGGTTACTGAGGCACACTCTGCTAGGCAATGCATACCAGATCACAGAAACCATTAATGGGAGGTATTATTATCCCACGGAACCTGGTATTGTTTCCTTCATCGTTGCAAGAGATCTAACCTGCTGACATTAGCATTTGGCATAGATGGGAAGGGCGAGGTATCAAGTTCTCCGCGTCCGCTGCAGGAAGGCGAAACTGCTGAGTGGATACTATTAGACGGGGTGAGTCTTTGGCGTGCTTTCTCCATCTCCAATGCTCAAGTATATGTTTCACAGACACCCGCGACGTGCGCAAACATTGCTCTACACAACCTGTACCCAGGTCAAATAGATCTAGTAGTGAGTTCATTCTGGTTCACAGTGGTGAACCTGCTGACTGTGAACCTCCACGCATTCAGATATCAGGCCCAAACCTCGGACGCAACAGCTCCGCCGCCTTCGCCCTCTCCTCCGGCACCATCGGCGCCGCGCTCTCCACCAGCCTTGCCAAGACACGCGCCATCGCGCTCTCGTACGGCACCGTCCAGAAGCCGCCGCCGCCGGCGTACTTCGAGCCCGCGCACGCCCTCGCGGGGCGCATCGTCGGGCACCTCTGGGCGCACTGGGGCGCCGACGCCGGCGGGATTCGCGACCGCGAAGTCGACCTGTATAACGTGAACATTCCGATGGTCGAGGGCCTGCTCGCGGAGGCGGGCCTACCGATCTCCTGGACGCGCATGTGGCGCAACTCGTACGGCCGGCTGTTCAAGCGGCATGCTGCTGTAAAGCCGGCGACGTCGCCCGCAGGCCCCGATTCCCTGAACACCAACGAGCAGGGTGTCCTTGTAGGCGCCCCTTCGTCGGGGGCTCCGGACGAACTGGTCTTCAAGTTCTCCCCGGAGATGGGAAGGCTAATCAACCCAGACATGGACGAGGTTCCTGTAGGCTCAGACGGGTGGGCTATCGCGAAAGGATGGGTCAGCGTCACACCTTTGCGTGCTTCGTTCGCTGAGCCATCGCATGAGATGGGATTGACACCGTTCTCACCTGAGGAAGTAGAGGGAGCACTCTGGAAGTTCAAACTATGACAAATGTACAACTGATCTACACAAAAATGTATGATACATGCTTCAAGTCCATGCAGGAGCACCGCAAGTGGTGCCGTATAGGGTCATGAGGTTTGAGTCGAAGCTGGAGAGACAGGCAGCGGAAGGTCCATTTGTCTACAGCATCCAACTCGTCACTGTAAACAGAGATATGGTGCCGACGAGGGCGCTCAAAGCTGCTGGTGCTGAAAGAAGACGAGATGTCGTGCTTTCTGCGCCTGACGCCTTCGACAAAGTCACTCTCTTGTACACCTTCATGTTGTTGATAACCCAAGAAGCATTCTACCGAGATGAGGTTGAATATCAGTGAAGGCAAGAAATGCAGATATTTGATGCCGTACATCGAAATTGGTGGGATCCATCAGGCGATCTGGGCATGTCCCCGGGCAACCGGAGGTAGCATATGAGTTGCCAGCCCAGTCGCCACAGAAAGTGATGTCTACAATACCATAAGTACTGAAAGGTGGAAGGATTTGAGGATAGTAACATACCAAACACTATCGAGTGATTAACGAAGTTTGCAATGGGATCACATCCAGCCGGTTCGAGAACTGCAACGGGAGTCCCCCATGTTTCTGGCTGAGGCTGACCACTCAAGATGTCCTGTGGTATCGCCTGCCTGTAGAAAGACCCTGGATATGCACATTGCGTGAGTAGACATCACCAGCCATTTCATACAGAATACGGCGTACAAACAGCGATCCCAGTGTCATCCCATTTCATAGCATAGGCCCCGCCTCCTTGGGCGTCGAAGGTCGGGCCATAGGATGCTCGACTCCACTCGGTGACACCGCACCCTGCGTTTCCAGGAGCGTTTCCATAACATACTAGATTAGGCTGACCGTTCGTAGCCTAAAAGACGTAAGTTCGGAGCTGTTCCCGCTACTGATGTAATTATAGTACTAACCACGATCGAACCGGTGAAGTTGGCGTTTTGCGTAAGAGTGCAGTCTGTATAGCATGTCAGCGACGAGCATCATTTTAGACAACGTGTTCATTCACTAGGACCCGTGTGCCAGGTGACCTGGTTGTGTTCATTATCGTGTACGCCTTCTATAATATCGATCTCCCCGGTCTACTGCGGACGTGAGAATATCGTTCCTGTTTGCGAGGTCAGAACACGCACATAAGGCCATTGCCCTCCGCCCAATGTCCACCACGCAGGCCATACACCTGCCAGCACCCCGTCAGATATACTGCAAGGGTCAATATCGTCACCCTGCTTACCACAACCCCAAGGAGCTCTATCGAGATCAAGGATGAAGAGTCCAGTGTTGTACTGCTTTTGGCTAGAGATACGGACACTGAAGGGCGATGCATGAGCAATTGTAAGGCAGTACAGTCAGTTGGTCAAGGCATACCTGTTCCTGTTCACGCCAGCGTCCAGCTGGGTCGTGTTGTCTCCTTTCATGATTACTTGGTCGTTGTCTTGAACGTATGCCAGGCCATTGGCGAACGCAAATTCCTTCGTGGTATAGCTAACGTCGCAGTATTACTTCCAGCATTTGCACACTGGTTGAGCATTATACACACTTTACAGTCCCACTAAAGGCACGGTAAGCCAATGAGCTTTTGGGAAGTGAAGCTGGACTCACTGGGTGGGATCTCCTTCGGGGAAGAAGTCGAAGGTGCTAACGCATCTCAGCTTCCGGCACGTAGTAAAAGTATTTGTAATACGTACTCAAAGAAAGTCTTTCCAGCGTAGGTATCCTGTATCGTCCAAACGAAAGTCGTGCCATTGGCCGAGACCGACAACGTGGTGTTGGTATCCGCTTTTTGCTGAAGAACGCCGCCTCGCCGCCTCGCACAGAGGCAAGCAAAAGAAGTGACACGATACCAAAGCGCATGGTTCGTAAGGAATAAGGGCTTCTGGCCAGAGAACTCGCAAGTATCAGAGAGTACAGAGCAAACGGGAGCTGTGAGAACATTGAGAGGAGTCGTTCCAGGACGTGAGGTCTTCGCGATAGGTCGTTAGAGTCGGTCGTGAGTGTGTCGCAGGTCCTGGCGAGAGCAGTATGCGGTCAGAGGTAAGAGCAAGCAATATAAGTGGATCCTCGTGTGTGCTCCAAATCTGCTTGAACACGAGGCAGCGCTCCGGGGTTGATGCACAGCACACAAGCACGTGCTGCTGACAGCGCAGTGTGGCCTGCACGCCCTCCGTATGTCCTCGTCGACGGCGTCGACCGTGGTGGGCACGTTGAAGTTGCGCGGTCGAGGGTTGCATGATGTTGTTCAACCAGAAACGCTTTGATCGGCGAACGCATTGTTCCCGGTGGCGCTAAGCGCTGGGACTTGGCGGCGCTCGCTGGAAAAGCCGAGTAGGACATGAACCAGAACTCAAAACTGCAAGACACTCGCATAATCCAAACGATCAAGCACACTTGTAGCGAGACGAGCACAAATGGCCTGCAAAGTTTCAGACAGACTGTCAAGGCAACATGAATCCATACCAGAATGAATTTGATGCGACATGGGTGTACAAAGGCAGGAGCGTAAAGCAAAGGAAAGCATGAAACAAACGACACACAGAAAATTTACCGGTAACGACGGAGGGAAAGCGTGTTGTGCTTTTTCCAGGTCGACCAGCCAGGGGTGTGGTTGTAGCGATGACCCTTGCCAAGACCACGGTTCTGAAGGTGATGTCGGTAAACTGGCCCAAAGTCGCAGGAGGAATAGACGTACCTTCTTGCCAATGCTGGTAAGGCCACGGGACTCGCGGTGCTTGTGGACAGCCTTGGCGATCCAGTTGATGCGAGGATCCCGGCGGATCTAACAGCTCGTTCGTGAATTTCCTGCACATGTTACGAATAGCCGTACAACGTACAGCCTTGTGGTTGGGGTCAACGAGGATGACCTCGTAGTACTTGTATACACCGTCCTGGTTAACCCAGTACGAGTTCAGTACCCGCAAGTTGCCGCAACGCCTGCCAACACGCTCCTCCGCAACACTCTGGAGACCGCGCTGGGGTTTGATCTGGTTAACACCCTGGCGGACGGGCTTGCCGTAGGTGGCACCCTTGGGGGCTTGTTTCTTGCGGTTACCCCGGCGAACCCGCACACGGTAGATAACGTAGCCCTGCTTGGCCTTGTAACCCAGGCGGCGAGCCTTGTCCGGGCGCGAGGGACGGGAGGCACGGTGGATAACGTTCAGCTGACGGAACTCCCAGCACCTAAGCAATTCCACTGCCAATTCAGTAGGAGTTCTTGCGCCTGAAGGGTTACAAGACGCACCGAACGCGAAGGAGGAATCGGAGGACATCCGACTGTTTCTTTTGTACAGCTCGCCGATGTATTTGTACGCGCCCATGGTTGCGAGCTAAGACAGGGGAAGCAAGGGAGGCGAGTCAGTCGACCGTTGCAAGCGGAGGTGGTTCGGTCAAGGTCTTCATCCGGTCATCCAACGAGCAATCCACCGATTTCCTTCCAATTTCCTCGCCCCAAACCAAAACCATCCATCCTGCATACGCCCCACAGCGATTCAGCACATCATCATACTCACCTCTTGAGGTCTTGAGGCTGTTGGCGGCGGCGGGGGCTGGTGTTGACGATTTGCTACAGTGCGCTTGGACTCGTTACGTAAGCTGAAACGCCCAACGTGTAGCGCTTTTAGCGCTTGTCTTATTACCCTTCTCTATTGGCGACGGCTGACGAGTCACAACCTTGGACATTTGCGTCCGCAGTCCACAACAGACAGAATATATGGTTGAAGACCATGGTCGTAAGTGTCGTGACATTGTGCCAGTGTTACTACTAGATACATCCAGTGATTATAAATACCGTTGATACAATTGCAAGAGTTCCTTCTAGAGACCAAGTCCAGTGGCTGCGCTCCTCTCCTCCTTCGACCGCAGCCTGAACCATGCGACAGCCATGAAAAGTAGCCACGCAAACACAATAGACACACCCGACAGCACAGCAAATATTTCACCGCGCTTGACCTCGCTCTTCGTCCGCACAACCTTGACGCGAGTCGCGTCCGCCCCTGCAAAACTGAGGTACCTGTTGTTCCGGTGCCGAGGAAGAGACGGATGGAGAGCGCAGCATGGGGATACTTTGCTCCGACACGGCTGATGTCGACGGTGATGCGACATCTCGCAGGCTCCTGATCGTCCCCGTCGCAGGCTTTCCGTTCAACGTCGGCGAAGATGGGTCGTAGCGGTCCCACCGATCCTCCTTGGGTGCAAGGGAGGAGCTCGACGTAGCATCTTCGTCGTCTTCTACAATGGGAGGAAGCAAAGCCGCCATACGTCTTGCAGCCGCCCGCTTCTGCTTTCGGTCAAGGCGAGTAACGACAATGAGCGCGCCGAACTGTAGCACGTTCAAGAAAAGAAACGCGTTCAGAAGGTACTGAATATCTCGCGCGTCCCCATTTGCTGGTGGGACCAACGAAGTAGCAGTCTCGTGCTTTTTTGTTTTGATGTCGAGAGCGACACCAGCAAGAGTCTGGAAGATGGTCGAACCCGTTTGTTCGAGCTGAAAGGAGATGAGTAAGTGGCCATTTAAACAAGGGATGGGCAATGACTAACAGCTTTGTGAGCTCCGAGTGTCGTCGAGACATATTTGGAAGCCACAATCTCTGGCACCAGGACAACGAGTAAAACTGGAAAGTGGTCAGCTAAGCTCCCTATCATGATTTTCCAAACGTACGTGGTGAGAAGCCGTGCCCCGTAGCGAAGGAGAAAATGGCCGGGATGGGCGTTTCCGTCACGGAAGGCGGTAAGACCAGCCAAGCGTAGCACGCCATGGTGAGTAGAGAGGACAGCATGAACAAGCGAAGCACAATGCCTCGCTTACGCATAGCGTCCACGACGTAGCCAGTCTTCGCGGACAAGTAAGCAAATGCATTAGATCAAGGCAGGCTTACTCACGATGGGATACAGGAATACACTTCCCGCTAAGAGGTATGATGCCGTCGTACTTGCATCCGATTCACCAAGGCTATACCGGCGCTCGATGATGTTCCTGGGAGTTACTTACGTGTCAGTATTGCGTTCAGCAGAGTAGGGGTAAACTTACGCGCAGAGGTGAGTGAATGGTGCCCAAATTGCGCCACAAAGGACGTTCAAACCGATGTATGCCCAGAACACGTCGCCGAGCTTAGTGATATCGCGGAGGTTGACCGTACGCTTCTTCGCAACTTCCTTGAGAGCCTCTGCTTCGGACAAGCTTTGAATGGATCCGGTCCGAACGTGCTCCGCGTCCTGCCTCTCGGCCTCCGCGTGAAGCTCGCTGGCCTCAAGCTCGGCGCCTGCGCCTGCCACCAGCCATCTCGACGCCGAGAGGTACACGAGGTTGACACAGAAAGAGAACGCCGCAAGACCCGTTGAGGCGTAGAATGGTGCGTGCGGTCCAAACTTCTCTGCAAGAGGGTACGATGTCCGAGCGGACACGAAAGAGGCGCCCTTCCCCGCGACAAGGCCGAGAGCGAGCGAAACTCCGAGACCATGGGATTTGAAAAACCGGACGATGATGGTTTCTTGGACAACAGCGAGTGGACTAACACCAAGTCCGAAGATGAACATGCCGAGGGCCATGACCCTGACACTGCCTGACAAGTTCCCCAGTAGAAGACATAGTTGACCTGCGGAACGTTCAGACCGAGCTCCTTGGGAGGTGCAGAACCATACCTAGAAAGACAACGCCTGTAGCAAGAATACTAGTCGTTGTGGTTCCAAAGCGGCTTGCGAGCAAGCCTCCCACGAGTGGTGTCCACGTGCTGTTGAGGGAGAATGCAGATATAAGAAGAGAAAATTCGGTGTTGTTTGTGCCCAGCTCTCGTGAAAGACGTGACTTTAGAGGTCCTAGAATATATGATGCGCTGCAGGAACAGAGGTCAGAGCTTGCGGGATTGTCCAAGAAAAGGGACATACTAATGACTTCCGACGCTTAATGAGCATGCACATAGCAGTGCCAAGGCGCGGATGAGGTATGCTCTTGCAGGCGATGACTGCTGGTTGTTCTCCAGGTGAATAGACCCGTCGTCTTCCACTATCAGATCGTCGTCCGCGGGAGGCTGAGGGCTTGGCTCTCGTACACTCCGAGACGGTGAACGGTCGTAGTAGCGATGGCTTGGGTTAACGGACATGGCGAAGCACGGCTGCGTTCGACTCTGCCAGCTCACTGTGGTATTATGGAGATGTATGAGCAACGTCCGGAGGCGTCGAGATGAGCGGGGAGGACAGGGAAGAGGTTTTGAGCGCAGGGGAGAGGACAGAAGCGGGTGGGGTGAGGAAGCTGAAAGCCGGAGCGTCCTTATCAGATAACCCGAGCTCATTACACAAGATTGACGCCCGTACAGTTGCGCTAACCAGTGATCTAATCTAATCTGACACACGACCATCAAGCGATCTCTTGGCCGTGTGTCCAAACCGGTTGCGTCGTTCCCATTCCCACCCACACTCTGCCTCCTGCCCACAGCACGATCCCGCAGGTCGGCCTATTGAGCAAGATCTATGGCAAATATCGCACGGGTCTGTGCAGGTGAACTCGTTGGGGGACCTGCGTTCGCTTGACTGTAACACCGTCTCACCCCGCCGGCAAACATCGCGCCGCTCGGGGTTCTGGGTCCACAGAATGAAGCAGGAGACACGCCTGGACAGGCCTGTCCTGATGACTGTCCATGAGCACAGCACGGTGTAAGCACGGTGCGGCAACGCGTTTATTTCTTTTCGGCCGTCCTTTCTCGTTCCACTTGGCCACACGCTTCAGATACTGGCTTTCCCATTCCGTACCCCCGCTCATCATCTCCCCTATCCACCCCATCCGCCGAGACATCCCCTCCAGGTCTCTTCCGCTGTAGTAGTTGTGCCCGCCGCGAGGGAAGTCAGGGGACTTATTCGCATCCATGGCTTCTTCCGCAACATCAAAGCTCCCATGCTCGTTCTCAGAAGCGGGAACGTGGAAGCAAGCCCCGTGGTAAAAGTACAACGGCTCCGACGCGAAATGCCTAAATCCGAAGCTCGCTGGGGGTAGTGCCGGTACACCTACAAGCACACCCTTGTGAGATAATGCCCATGTGCAGACAAATACCGCTTACCATCGTTGACTGCTTTCACCAGATATTCCCTCACAGCAGCTTCTCCTTTCGCATCTCGACGAGCTTTCACCACATCGTGCCACCGTCGTACCAATGTGGCGTTCCCGACTCTTGGTCCTCCGAATGCGACAACGGTCAATGCCGTATCCGCCAGGAGGTTCGAGTGTTCCGAGAGGAGGTCCAGGGCAAGTAGGTAAGACATCGCGCCGCCCATGCTATGCCCAGTAACCACTATCTCCTCTACGGCATAGTCCTTCATACCTATCTCTATTCCTTTGAGAGCCTTGTCCTTCACCCCACGGTACAGTGACCAGAACCCTGCGTGTACAGCGCACTTCTTACCCGCCGGATGTCGTCTCTTCCGGAAATGGACGTCAAGGAGAGCGTGTTTGAGGGTTGCGGTTCCGGAGAAGGCTACTACAAGTTGCTTGTGTTCAGGACGATACGCGACAAATCCTGGCAGCTTAGCCACATCTCCTCGGAACTCCATGACCAGCTTCGTCCCAGGTAAGGCATCGTAGCCTTCCAATGGGAAGTCCGAGCGAGACAGTGCGTCTATGTGCTCAAAAATGTACTCCACGGGAAGCACGGCGTATGCGACCTCTGCAAACTGTCCTAATTTTCCCAGTTCCTCTTGTAGCTCGGGCGGCACAAGTTCGCGAGCCGTCAAGGTGTAAGGGGAACGTGTGGCTATGAGCTTGGCAATCGTCCGGAAATTCATCTGCTTTTCTGCAGCGTAGAGTCTTCGCTGCTCTGGTGTCATCTTCGCAGCTCGGAGAGGGCTGAGCATCTTGCCCGGGATAGTGACGACCATGTCGAGTGCGTTGATTGAGGTGTAGAGTATGCCAGTGGATGCTTGCACGCAAGAATTAATGTGAACGATAGTATGGTTACTTTTGGCCGCGAGTGTGCTGGCTGGGTGCTGGCAGTCGTTGTTTGCAGTGTTTCAAAGCGTCTGACGGTACTGAGTCTGACAGTCGTGTGCCACGCCTTTGAGGATGACATCATCAGTATGCCGAAGGCACTTCAGCCGGTGCGGGCACTGCCTCGCTGTTCTTCGCCCTGTGGACCGTCGTGCCGAGCCACCGCTTCCGGAACAATCGCTATTGCATGTTACAGTACAACGTCACAAAAATACATCATGAAGGACGAGCAGTGAGCATCGGATCTAAACCAAAGTGCGAGAATCTCTGGCCCACGCTTTACTACGAGTCGCGCTAGAGACCATCCATAATATTGTCATGATAAGGGTCGTTGCACATAGACTGAACTCAGTCCATCCCAGTGCTTCAACGGTCAAGGATTGGCGACAGCTACAACCAAGCGGATTAATCCACACACATGATGCTGTAACCTGAGTCAGACGAGCGCACCTTGACAATGGCGGTGCACCGGGGCAGTTGCCTCCCGAACGCGTGTTGTGCATGATGCCCGCGGCAGCGCCCTAAAACAAAGGTTACTTTACTATGCAAGTTATAGCAATAACCGATTGCTGCTAACCCATAATACTGCCGTTAGAAGGAGCCAGATGACAGAACTCGCTACGTTGGCGAGGAGGTAGGCACCTCCGTTAATGACCCAAACCAGGTACCCTGCAGTGAACAGGAGGGTCCACGCCGCCTCAAAGCACAGCACGATAAGACTGCAAGTACGAGTTACAACCCGCCCGATCATGCGAGGAGACATGTACTTACAGTGAATGATACCCAGGGCTAGTCCAAGTATGTACCTCGTTCCCAGCGCTGATGAGGAATGCTGTGAGGCCTAATTCCGCTGCGGCGGTTAATGTCATGAGCGTAAAGAGGAATGGGTGTCGCTGTCCCCATATCGGTGGACGTCGCGGCTTCGTCTGTTTTGCTCTAATCATCTCGTCCGTCGAGGTGGCGTCCGAGGAGTCTGTGCGTGGGATGGTAGCGGCCTGCATTTTGGCTGCCTACACCATCCATCGCGGTTTATGTCCTTGCAATACAGGTGTATACCATGAGGACCTCATACACTGCAGGACGCTGCGTGTCGCTTCATGTCCGGTGGGCGTCATGAGGATGCGCTATCTTAAGACACTAGGACACTACAGTCACCGTCGGGATTCGGCCCCTTCGCAAAAGTACTCAAAGCCAGGCCTGGAGGCGGTTGGAGCTTGTCCACATTTCCGCTTCGCCTGCTAGTAGACTAGCGTTCTTCGCTGGAGCAGTTCACCCAGATATTGCCATCGTCGGCCGTACGTGTCTGCATTCGAAGCTAAGCTCTGAATCGGAGCGAACGAAGGTCACAGTCATGAAAAGCGTTCTCACCTAGGCTGACTTTGCTCTGCATGACCAATCGCTGGGGTTATTCGGCCAGGTTGAATATTGAAGTTTCCAACGGTTGCCAGGGGGCCTCTGCTACTAGCCACCACTAGTACTGGAGGGAGCCAGGAACGGGTCTAGACAGGATCGACAGGCTCGCCGCCGTCGGGATGCCAGCACCGGCCAAGCATAATGAAACTGACCGGGCTGTATAGCTGTCGGCCGAACCAGTGCTCAAATCCGGGCGCGAGAGTAACAGCAGCCGCCCGGACGTGCGCCGGCGCCGAGAAGTATTGTATGGGCTTCATTACGCCCTTGACCGTGGTCATCGTCTTCATTTCTTCATCACCGTCTGGTTTGTTTCGCACTCACCGCCACCACATTTTCTTTCCTCATTCCTGTGCCCGTCCAACCTGGCGACTTTACGTATTTGAGGCGTCCCGGCTCGCTTTCCTGTCGACCTCGCATCCTCCACGGACATGTTCACTCGTTCCTGAACATGACAACCAACAAACCGCACATGGACTTGCCGGAGATACCCTCTTTACCTCCAATTGAGATGCCTTCTAGCTCTTTCCTGGAATCTTCAGACTATGTGGACGACCGCGACTCGCGCTCGCCTCTAAATACCTCGTCAATATCACTCGTTTCTCAGGATACCTTCATGACTGCTGATTCTTCCATCTCATCGGAATTGAATACGACGCCAATGACCAACAGCCCTGAGCTTCTCTCGCCCTCGTCGCCCTCGTCTCTCGCACCGCCGCCCACCTTGAAGAAGTCCATCTCCGTCGACTCTTTCATTAACTACCAACCTCCTCCGAACGCGGCGACACGTACGACGCGCGGAAATACTGTGAGCACGACGGCGAAGCCATCCTCGAAGGATTTTCATCACGCTTCCGGCTCATCTGGTGAATATGGGCGGATAGGCCGGGCCTCCAATGGCAGGTCCACGTCCGCACGGCGCGAAAACGAAGCTTCTCAGCGACAGGCAGGTCCCTCTCGCACGCGAGGCGCGAGCATCAGCTCTACCACCGGCGACGAGTACGACAGCTCCCTACTGGATGACTCCGACGCTGAGCGTCCTGAAGATATTGTAAACGTCATGCGCAAGGGCAAGGGAGCGTGGCGGCGACTAAGGCCGGAGGAGCTTGCGCTTCCGGCGCGTCTGGCGACAGTCAGCTCTTCGCCAACCATAGGCAAGCCGCCGCCACCCATTGTGCCGGAGCGGGGCAGCAGCTTGGGACACAGGCTCACGAAACAACGGTCACTGATATCCGTGAACACTCAAGTGCCTCCGGTGCGCAATTTTGCTGTATCATCTCCCTTCGTGCTCATGCTTTGACGCAGTCTCCGCACCAATCGGATATAACTCTGGTGGTCGTCGGCGCTGCAGGAACCGGCAAGTCTACTGTCATTCACAAAGGCTTGAAGCCATACAGAATGTCGGAGGCAAGTTCGCCTACATCACCGCCAGCGGAAGACGGCCGTTTTCGCTGTAAGTCCGCTGGCTATTCTCCCGCCAGTCGCGGAATGATGTTGATGACTAGCAGATATTTATCGTGTTGGCCGCATTAGCCACAACCAAGCCTCGGACCGTCTGTTGCGCGTTCTGGAAGTTGATATACCTTCGTTGGATTTGAACTCGGAAGGATACCACGGCATTTTCCCTGAAGGAGCGCCAGACATCGATGGTTTGGTCGTTTGCTATGAAGCAACATCGGAGGCGTCCTTCGCGAGCTCCGTGGAGGTTCTCCGTAAGTGGACGTCCCTTGTCGCGTGATTATGGTCTTGACCTTGGCTTAGGCTCCATCGCGCCACTGAAACTGCCGACCATCGTCTTTGCCTGCAAATCTGATCTAGAACGACGCGTGGATCCGAAGCATGCGTCGACCGTCCTAGAGAAATATGACACTGGCTTGATTGAGGTGACTACAACAACCCAACATGGCAAGGAGAAGATTCGAAAGTCGTTTGATTGGATATTCACAGCGATTCTCAAACAAAAATGTGAGCGTGACAATCTCAGTTGAACTGCGTGATACCTAACTCGCGGTTCCGTCAGTCAATGGCACGCGTGACAGCTATCGTAATCCCGCATCACCAGCCATCTTGACATCTCCTGCCCCCTGGGACGTCTCGAGGGCCTCCTCCGCCACACCTACCGCCTCCGCTTCTGTTGCTACACATTCACCATTACTCCCCTCACCGGTCATTCGACCACCACGCCCACCAGCTTCCCTTGAAGACCCTCTCCACACGCCAAGAACTCCGACATCACCAATAAGGACACGGTCTATGAGCGATTTGCTCTCCGAAAGAGACCCATCATGGGATGGAAGCCAGCCACCGTCTGGTGCGATTGCCAGTGACAGGAGTCGCGACTCGTCACGAACGGCTTTATCGACGGCGGGCGATGGTCCGGCTAGCTTCGACGAGGCACCAGAGCCCACGCGAAGCATTGCATCACGAGAATCGTAAGTCCGACCGCACGGACATCAGTACGATCACTGAGATTCTTTAGACGACCGCCCAGTTGGATGAGTTTGGATGAGTTGCTCGACAAGCTACTCTTTGTGGCTGTCAGCGATGACGGTCAGTCTTCGTTTCTCTGAGACCTGATCATAAAACTTAGCAAGATTCTTTGATGAAATACAGACCCGACCTTCATATCACATTTTCTCTTGACATACAGACGATTCGCACTCCCTCGTGGCATTCTGCTAGCCATGCAGAAACGTATGCGAGCCCTGGACGGCCAATCGGGGGACCCCATGTTTGCCTGCTTTGCGCAGATGCGGTAAGTACCCCAGGATAGCATGCCGTGCGCGAACCTAAACTGTCAGTGTAGAATATGTCGGCTACTAGACCATTGGATACATCTGTATCCTGGCGACTTCGCGGTATCTGGTACGAGCAGTGCTCTCTCAGCGCTCGTTAAGTCCATCGTCGGCAAGACGTACCTCCTCCACTACGGGTCGGAGTTCATCCCTTTCCTCGAGACCATATTGACTCTGAAAGATGCCGACTCGTCATGGGCGATGAAGGTGGACATACCTAAGGATGACAGCGACGACTCTGCCAGCCTTAAGGAGCATCCTGTGATGCCTCCTGAAGAGGTTAAACTGCCCCCTGCTCCGCGCTTACAGCCTCTCGACCAACCACTGTCGTCGGCCACAACCAAGGTAGTTGCGCGTGAGCGGAAGCACAGTCTCCCGCTGTCAGCCAAAATACTGGTTATGGAGGCCTCACCGACGTACGGTGGAGCAGAGTCGATCGAACATTCGCCGAAGAACAAGCTCAAGATTCTGGAGAAGATCTCGAATCAAGTCCTCAATGCAGATCCGACGTCATTAGCACAGGAGATCAGCAGGCTTGAAGTGAGGTTCTTTTACAGATCGAGGTACGTAAAATCGTACCAATGGGCTGCGTTTCTTTCTCACCGTTTCGACAGCCGCGGCACTGGCTTCACCATGTGGTTGGACAAGGGAAGAAGGATCCAGAGACTGATCCCATAACACAGTACAACAACGTGTCGAACCACGTCGCGGAGTGGTACGTTGTGTCAGTTCGCGCGGGATTAATATTCCACTGACATTTGTTAATAGGGTCGTATCCTTGATCTTGTGCCACGATAAGCCCAAGATGCGCGCGCGGGTAATCTTCCAGTTCGTCGAGCTGGCCAGCAGGCTCCGCAACATGAACAACTACTCTGCGCTTCGAGCGGTTGTCGCAGGCATCAACCACGCTGCATTCGACCTGGACGTAACGATGAAGATTTTTAGGAAAAGGAACACCGCCAATTCAAGCTGTTCCAGTCCTTCGATCAGCTCCTTCAAGCGGCCAGAGCCCATGGCAAATATCGCTTGGCCTTGCGCAACAGCAAGGGCGCCTGCATACCGGCTCTGTAAGCTGACCAAATACTCTTGTATATTGTTCCAACTTCTGACAGCTCAACTCAGTGAGGTTCATTTGTCTGATCTCATTCGTGCACACGAAGCCAACCAGGACTTCCACGATGGAAATCCGGATCATATACATTGGGCAAAGTTCAACATGATCGGTCGCTTCATCGACGGCATTTCGCAGTGCCAGCAGAGCTGTCGCGAAACAGGGACATACGAGTCGTTCCGGGAAGACCTCAAGGCTCGCGATCTACTTCTCTTCAACAAGGAGAACTTGCTGATGGACTCCGATGTACGAGATACCTTTTTACTTGGTCGCCTTGGTGCATTCGCTCACTATCTTATATAGATGCAAAAGGAGAGGATGATTCTCGATAAGGACGAGGACGCCCGCGAGGAGGATTACTTCGACGACGGCGTTCAGCATCCCCACCGCGCCCGACGCCACGAGACTCGCCGACGCATACCCGGGAAGGACTTTTCAAGAAAAAGATACCGTTCTGGTGACCCGCCCGCTCCTACTTCCCTCATACCATTGCTGCTATCATCCTACCCCCGGGGATACTACTACTTCTTACATACTATTCTCGTTGCTTTCGCTGGTCTGCTTCGCATTTATCACTGTATTGTGCTTTCTCTATCGCAATGGCTCGCGGCGCATCTGCGGTTTTCTTTGCTCATCTTGCATACTTTGGAAGTAATGTTGTCTGAATATGACTTAGGACTGGTGTTGGTCGCAGCACCTTGCTCGTTCTCCTCGCGCTCACTTCGAGACGACTGCATTTTGCAGTCTCCGCGCTGCCACGCCCGATCTTGTGCAGATCGCTATCTCGGATCGAACAGAAGCTGAGTCTCTGAGATCACGCCCGATCCAGCGCTTCAGAAAATGTTTCTTGCAGGGGCGCTTATTGGATTACACTCTTCGCTCATTCCCTGCCGTGGGCAGGTCTGTCCTCCCTCATACCAGCCACATTTATCATTGGTCCGCTACACAAACTCACAAAATGGCCGCAGACGACTTTGTAATGACCATTGACTCGGACGACGAGGGCGGCCCAGTCAAGGCAACGAAGGCGAAAGACGTCGCCGAGGACGCCCAGCTTAACCCGGACTTTGTCTTCGACCTCTCAGGAGACCCGTATGTGGACTTCGTCGGGAACGGACCTGACCTTCAGGACTTTGTCAAGAAAGGCTCAAAGTCCGTACGTATTTGTAACGGACAGGTAGTTACTGGGAGGCTGATTTTGAGTTAGGAACCTATCTCGGTAGACGACATTATTGAACGGCGGAGACTACGGAAAATTACTGGCAAGCGGAAGCGCGACGCTGAGGACGCTGGCTCTGATGAGGAGAGTGACGAAGGGAGTGACGAGCTTTCAGATGACGAGGAGAGCGAAGGCGAAGATGACGGCGAGGAAAGCGAGGAGGATATGCTGAGGCAGGTTGATGATGAAGACGAGGAGGCGGAGGACCCGCTAGCCACATCGGATGAGGACGAAGCAAGCGATGGCGGAGACGAAGTAGATGACGCTGTCTCGGAAGCGGGGTCCTCTTCTGACGGCTCCGACGAAGAAACTCAAGCGGACAAGGACCGGAAAACGGCGTATTTCGCGTCGGATGCAGGTCCGCTGGAAGAACACGCATCGTTCATGACGATGAACCTTTCTCGACCGATTCTAAAGGCCATCACCACCCTCAACTTCACCAAGCCCACGCCGATCCAGGCTGCCACCGTGCCAGTCGCGCTTCTAGGCAAAGATATCGTCGGTAATGCCGTCACTGGCTCCGGAAAGACGGCCGCTTTCATCATACCTATGCTGGAGCGGTTGATGTACCGTGAAAAGGGCAAAAACGCCGCTGCGACCCGCTGTTTGGTCCTAGCACCGACACGTGAACTGGCCGTGCAGTGTTACGGTGTAGGTACAGCACTGGCGACGCACACGGACATCCGGTTCTGTCTAGTAGTTGGTGCGTATACACTAAGCTTATTCCGTGTTTTCCCACTGACATGCGTCTGGTAGGCGGATTGTCCGTAAAATCCCAAGAAGCTGCTTTGCGGACGCGTCCAGACGTCATCATTGCAACCCCTGGTCGTTTGATTGACCACATTCGCAACACCCCTTCATTCACTCTCGACACCCTCGATATCCTTGTTCTAGACGAGGCCGACCGCATGCTATCGGACGGTTTCGCGGACGAACTTACTGAGATTGTCAAGTCGTGCCCTGTGTCCCGGCAGACCATGCTATTTTCTGCTACAATGACGGACTCCGTCGACGAGCTCGTCCGGATGTCGCTCAATCAGCCTGTCCGCCTCTTCGTCGACCCCAAACGCTCGACCGCGCGGGGCCTGTTGCAGGAATTCGTCCGTGTGCGCGGCGGCAAGGAGGACGAGCGGTCGGCCCTCCTCGTCGCGCTCTGCAAGCGGACGTACAAGAGTGGCGCGATCGTCTTCTTCCGCAGCAAGAAGCTGGCGCATCAAATGCGGATCGTCTTCAGCCTGCTGGGGATGAAGTCCGCCGAGCTGCACGGCGACCTGACGCAGGAACAGGTGGGCCCTTTGTTCTCCTAAGCGGCGATGGTGCTGATAGCACGTTTAGCGTCTCAAAGCCCTGCAGCTGTTCCGCGATGGGGCGGTCGATTTTCTCATGGCGACCGACCTGGCGTCCCGCGGTCTCGACATTAAGGGCGTCGATGTGGTCATCAACTATGACATGCCCGGCCAGCTAGCTCAGTACCTGCACCGTGTAGGACGGACGGCGCGCGCGGGCAAAAAGGGACGGTGGGTACCGCCGCGATTCCTTACGCTGTTACTGGCTCTCATCGTGCCTTGTCCTCAGCTCTGTCACTCTGGTTGGCGAAGCCGACCGCAAGCTGCTCAAGGCCGCCATCAAGCACGCATCTGGCGAAGACCAGGTCCGCCACCGACATGTTCCCCCCGAGCCCGTCATGAAGTGGTCGCAGAAGCTCAAGGACCTCAAAGATGAGATCTCCGCCGTGCTCCAAGAGGAGAAGGAAGAGAAGCAGGTACGGAATGTCTTTGCGGGCCTCTGATCACTGCGGCTGACCGGCTGGCTCAGCTTCGTCACGCGGAAATGGAGGTCAAGAAGGGACAAAACCTGATTGAGCACGAAGAGGAGATCCACTCTCGGCCTGCGCGAACATGGTTCCAGTCCGAAAAGGACAAGGTGAAAGCTCAAGGTGCGACATACAGATCAGAATTCTGTTTTATTCAGGGTGAGCTAAACCGTCGCGGGTAAGATCTAAGCAAGCAGCAGTACGAGGCTGGCTTCACCGGAGCTCCCAAGGACAAGAAGGCAGCCAAAGCCGGCGGCAAGGAAGACAAGGTATTGGGCTTTGTTGTATGCTTCTGTGGACGCGCTCTGATGCCGTGCCTGCAGCCGAAGCGGGACAAGTTCGCAGGCCTGTCGCGGCGGGAGAAGCGGCGCAAGCTGGCGGCGGAGGAGGACGCGGAGGAGAGCGGCGCGATCCAGGCCGCCATCCGCTCTGCGAAGAGGACGCAGCGGCCGGTGAAGATTGGCGAGAAGCAGCCCGCGCTGCCCTCGGGCAAGGACAAGAAGAAGGCGCGCAGGCAGAAGGTGACCGCCGGGCGCGGCAAGCTCAGCGTGTTCGACAAGGACATGGGCGACCGCGGCGCGGCGCCCGCCGTACGGGAGGGCGTGCGGGCGAAGAAGGGGACAGGATCGGCGGGATGGGGAAGAAGGGGCCGAAGCGCAAGGGCAAGTAGTGTACCGGTCGCGACGCTGTACGGGCTGCTCGTTCCATTTCTGCACATATCTGCATGGTGTTGCTGAGACTTTCTCTTTGTGCCCCGCTATAGCAGGGCGAGGTCCCGTGGTGCTGCGCAAGCGAGCGACGAGAGCGAAGGCATGATGGCTCGAGTTGCCGGCGGCTTCGCTGGTCACCGGCCGGCGCTTCTTCCGCCTTCCGCCAGCCGTCGTCAAGCCCGACGTTTCACTCCGCCCCCTCACTCAGGACTCAGCTCTAATTCTGCGGCTCCAACGGTCTCATTGCGGTTATTCCGTTCTATTTAATGCAGTGTCGTGCAACAGACATGCACCCCGTCCGAACGCTGTCGGGCTTCGGGCTAGAAAACGGTAGGTTCTAGTGCACGCCCGTCTAGCAAGCCGTTGCTGATCGCAGTGGCTGTAGCAGGGAGTGCGCACCAAAAGGAGCATGTACAATGAAATGGGAGCGTCCTAGGCTCCATGGGAAGGTCATTTGTCTCCTAGCGAGCAATGCGCTGACGCTGTTCAGACTCGGCGATGGAGGTTGATGGCCCATGGGGGCTTGCACGGCCTCCCCACCACAAGCGTCGTTCTCCATGCCGGCGGGCTTCGACGAGGGTTGATCCTGGCCAGGCTGGCTAATTCATCTTGTGTTGAATTACCCGCTAATCCCTGCCCAGGCGTCGAAGCCAGCAAGCCAGCCAGCGCTGCAGGGCTCCCGTGAAGGGTGTCTGCGCAAACGCAGTGCGCCAAGGTGGCGAGTGCCATCCGTCAGGATCTGTCACGCTTAGACCGCGTACGACAGCACGCTGGATTCTTTGATACAGGTCGTGTCCGTGCGGCGCTGGGCCAGCGGGCGAAGGCGGCACGTTCGCCCAGGCTCTGCCGCAATGGGCCCCCGATCGGCCACACCCCGACGGTCGTGCGGCGGCTGGGGCAGTCGAGCACCACTGTTCCCAAAAAAAAAACTGCCGCGGCGCGTACTGGGGACGGGCACGCGCACATGCCCGGCGACTTGACTCGCCTCCGGACTGGCACGCCCAACAAGGCGTCGGATGCGGGGTGCAGCAGCCTTCATGCCCGCCAGATCTCCACGGCCCTCTGCTACGCGGGCGGGTGAGAGGGACCTGGACGCTCCCAGACGGCGAACATCGCTCGGTGAAGCGCCGCGGCCCGCCTCTTCGTCGCTGGTCGAATAGCAGAAATCGCGGGCCCGCTTGGATGAGCTCACCAAAGGCGGGGCCGGCGACGACGACTGGGCTTCCCATATCCGCTCACTTGTTTGGAACTGTGTGGAGGGCCAGCTGATCGGGTGCAGGGTACGTCTCGAGATTTGCTGTACACACTGCACACACGCGCTGATAGCGAACACAGATCCTGGCCGACTGCACTCCGCGTGAAAGAGTTGGAGGCTCCGCCAGGCTGCAGGAACTACAGGTCTCGGGTCTTGTGGATCGGCAGGTGTGTGTTCCATTGGCTCGGCCGAGCTGTACCTTGCGTGTGTGTACCCTGCGACGGACGTCGTGCGTCGGCGAAATACGAGAGTGTTATTGTCTCTGCGTGTGTGGACGGGTGTCCCCGGGAGACTCCCGTGTGTGCGGAGGGGAGTGTGTCGAAAACATGAGCAGCAAGCGTGCTACGGAGGGCGTCGCATTGGGCTCTCAGGGCCTCAGCGCGTTCCGGCGATTGCGGGCCAAATAAAGGGCTACGGCGCCTGGCGGTCACAGGGAGGGGCGTACCCTGGTGCTGGGTCGCACCTGCGGGATGGAGCAGTGCGCGTCGGATGCCGGACCAGCATTAGCCTGGGATCATGCCCGGATATGGTGCTCAGTAGCCGCGCGAGGGCGGCGAGTGCTGGGGACGCCTCCCGACGTGTGCTCTGCGCTGGGCGGGGCGGCGAGCAGAGACCATCGGCCAGCGCGGGAGGGCCTCAGCGGCGGCGAGGGTTGGCGCCGGCGGGGACAAGGATATGGGAGAGTCAAGGTTATAATTTGTAAAGAGTGTTTGTTCTGGCATCAACCTTCGAAAATCTTGGGCTCGCAGAACCAATCGGCCGGAGAGACACCGTCCTCCTCGTGCCCAAGGCCATTCCTTCGAGAATTTATACCCCCATTACATGCCCAGATAATGCTAACCCAGTTTCCCGTCACCATGCCCGACGGCCTCAGTCCGACCTCCACCACCTCCAAGGCCGGCTCAGACGACACCCAACCCCTCGATGCCACCGAGCGCAAGAAGAAGAACGCCGACGCGCAGGCCGCCTTCCGCCAAAGACGCGCCAACTACATCGCTACACTCGAAGAGACCGGTATGTGCTCATCGTCTCGTACGCCCTTACGGCATCCTCTGACGTATGCCCCGCCCCGGCCCCGTACGTCCACAGTCACCAACCTCGAGGCCGTCGTCCTCCAGCTGCAGGAGAATAACAAGGTGCTCACGCGCGAGAACGGCGAGCTCAAACACACCAACAACCAGCTGCGCAATGAGGCCCGCGACCGCGAGAAGTTCTGGAGAGCCCTCTGGCAAGCCAGAAGCACAGGCATGCCGCCCGATCCGACCGATGACACCGCGCTGCCCTCCTACGCCCAGCTGCACCACTCGCCCATACACACCCCGAGCCGGATGGGCTCCGTCACCCCGCCCACCGTCGCCCACTACCAGGACGCACGGCTGCCGTACCCGCAAGACCCCAACGCGAATCTCGCCGCGCACGCCTACCACGGCGGCACCGCGACCGAATTTATGCAGCAGCGCTCGCCGGCACTGGGGTATGGGCCCTCGAGCTCGGGCCAGCCGTGTCCGTCGCGGTCCCAGTCCGTCGACCCGCAGCGCCTCGCAGCAGGCTACGCCGCGTACCCGCCGTATGCCACGGAGGGCTCGAGCCCGGAGGAGAACCAGTGGAGTCAGCAGGGTGTGCCTGGCCATGTCCAGGAGCGCAGCGGCAATGGCATGGACGGGTCGCAATCACCCACGTATGTAGAGTCGCCTACCATCACCGCGTCTGAGCTCGCTTACCCCGGCCACTGCGCCCCGGGCGATGAGCAGAAGCTGTCCATGAACGGCGTCCACCCGTCGCCGTACATGTTCGCCACCAGTCGCTCCACCTCCCCCGCCTCGACGCCGACCTCGACGTCCTCCCAGCTCGCCGCCGCGCCGTACCAGTTCACGTTCCCGGAGGGCACCGCGATCCAGGACCGCCCCGAGTTCGCGCACCGGCGCGCGCCGAACCCGTTCCTCACGCTGCACGGCGGCACGGCGGACATCCCCGTCGCGGGCACGCTCGGCGACGCGCTGCGCTACCGCATGGCCGCCCCGCAGCGCGCGCACACGCTGCCGGGCCTGCCGACGTACGCGCCCGCGGGCCAGGACGGCGGGAGCGAGGAGGACGAGGCGCACGGCGCGCGATCGCGTGGGCGGCGCAGCACCGTGCCGGGCGGCGGCCCGCGGGGCGCGTCCCGCTCGCCGTCGCCGCCGCCGCCGATCTCGGGCACGCTCGCGGTGATCAAGGCGCAGGCGTTCGGCGCGCTGCGGCGCACGCGCGGGCGCGGCCGCCGCTCGTCGGACGGCGCGGCGAAGCTGTCTGCGGAGGCGTTGAGCGCGCGCGGCATCGCGCTCACGGGCGACGGGCACGCCGCGAAGCGGCCGCGGCTACATCGCGGCAGGGATGACGACCCTGTGCAATGACATATGCTCCTCCGTGCCCGCCGCTATGTGATACCCGATTCCTGAACATCGCTATGATCTAGTCCGCCGTACGCTAGACGATACCATGCACTGTCTTGATGTCTTGTTAACTGTTGTGCTATATGTAACATGTATACGCTATGCCTCTTGTAATGTACTTCACTCCCTCTTGCTGTCCCTCGCTTTCTGCCGTTCTGTCGCATGTACCACTTCCTCATCTTCGCGTATGCCGCTGTTCTGCGCACGAGTTAATGACAAGGAATAGACACCCACATCTCTTGACCGATGGCGCGCTGCGAGTTGTGTGCGCTGTATGCCATCGAACCTTGCAGCCCGGAGGCTTGCTCGAAACGCACCGACCTTCCCCATGCAGCGCAATACAGTGTGTGCGCCCCATATGGATGATCGCCGCGAGGCAAATGAACTGTGTGGCCTTCTCATCGGCGCACTGCGATTCATGTACACATGTACATTAATCTATATACGCGCACGCAAGAAGGGCTGATGTGACGACAGGCACCGTACCCTCAAGATACCGACGTTCCCACTGTCATAACCCTCCGCACCACTAAAGCTTCTGAGTTGGAAAACGAGCCCGAGGAGAGGCTCGCAGACGATTTACGATGGCTGCCAGCCCTGGACGGCAGACTTGTCGTTTGGCACATTCCCAGACATACGACGGAGCGGGGTGGAAGATTTTGTATACGGCCCGCGAAAGGGTACTTGGCAAGCTACTGACGTCGAGCCCGTTGGGCAAACAGTTGATCCTGATCCAGCCTCCTCCTCGAAGCAAACAGGCTCCCACAACGCGGCCCCCGTCTCGTCGGGCACGCCCTGACATACCAGGGCAGGCGCGCACCCAATCACTGCACCGTCCGCCGGCGCACAGGACGCACCCTGCAGGCCGCAGTGACGGCATCCCGGGTTTCAATGGGGGGCCCTGCAGGCCCTGTGCCGCGCGGATGCGTTCTGGACGCACCATCTCGTAACGCGAGATAAGATGGCGCGGCGCCGATGCGTACGGCAGAAAGGCTAACGACGGGCGTCGCGGAGGGCGTGGCCGAGCGGGCGATGTGCACTAGTCGCCCGGGCGGGGGCGTGGCTGCGACGGCGTGCGGTGCACCTTCGGCACGGCGGGGTCCCAGCTGCCGCGGATTTCGCTAGCGGGAACGGCGTGAGCGGACGGCGCAGGGACGCAGAAGACGTGCGGACGGACTTCTTGTAGCGCTGCGCCCAGACGAGCAGCGCCGGCGCCACGACCGTGACAAAGGCAAACACCGCGACGTAGATGCACGCCACGGCCGGCGAGAGCGCCGCGGTGAGCCACACGGCGAGGCCCGCCGCGGCGAGCGTGAGCAGCGGGAAGACGGCCGGCGCCGTCTGCGGCGTAGGAGTCAGCTGCACCCGGCGCGCACGAAGCCCAGAGGCCAGACGACGGCACGCACCTGGAGGCGGCGGCGCAGGAGCGGGAAGAGCGCAAAGGCCTCGATGGCGGCCAGCATGAGCGCAAACACAGACACGTCGTCCGCCAGGCGCGATGCGAGCACGACCGCGGCCGAGATCGCCGCGTTGACGGACAGGACGGACGTCAGCCTGCGGGGGCGGCGTGAGTGTGAGCACACGGGCGCGCGGAGCAGCGGCGTGGCGCACGCTCACCGTTCGTGCGGGTGTTGCCCCGCGGGCGCCGGCGTGTAGTCCGCGAGCACGACGCTGAGCGCGAGCAGGCAGGCCGCGAGGGCCCAGACCGAGTCCGACGCCGTCGCGGCGGTCAGCGTGCGCAGGACGGGCGCGAGCGCGAGCAGGGCGAGGAAGACGAGCAGCGCGGACTTGACCGTCTTGGCACCTGCGGGCGGCGGCGTCAGCGGCGTGCGTCATGCGGCAGATGAAGAGGCGGCTGACGATCGACGCGGCGCTGCGTGCCCGGCGCTGTGTGCTGGACGATCTCCCAGAGCGTGTAGAAGCAGACGAAGGAGAGGACGGCAAGCCAGACAAGCAGCCGCGGATCGAGGGTGCGTTCCTTCGAGCCTGACGAACACCGCCAGGAACACGAAGATGACGGACAGATGCAGGCTGACGGTGTTCGATGCGGACACCAGCGAGCCGTATGTGTACTCTCTGAAATTGGCTGGGCAGCTGGTGAGAACATGTCCCTGGCGCAGCGTTGGGAGGCGACTCACGGTTGGTGCTGAGGGACGCGAGGAAGCTATCAGGGACGTAGTTGTCTGGGAACGGCTGCCGCTTCCAGAGCACCCTCTCCCATTTTACCTCCGCTGCCTGGGTGTGCATCCAAAGCCTACGGTTAATGTGCACGTTAGTGACCGTCCATAGTCAACAACCCGGCGCGCGCTCCGGTCGCCGTGGCAGTTCTAGGCGCTAGTCGACACCCCAAGTCCAAAAAGGAAATGAAAGAACCTCTCAAGTGCTTGGGCAGCGTCGTGGACTACCATACTTATCTTCCAGACACTTCACATGCAGCTAGCTCCGTGAAACACGCGCCTGGCCTGTAAAAAAAAATCAAGGGTGGCCGGGTGCACATTGGCATCGTGCTCCAGTAAAGATGTTTAGGCGTGACAGAACCTACAGACCGCCGAATCTGCAGCCAGAGAGTCCGTCGACGGCACTTGGCTACCCCTTGACGCATAGCATGCACACATCGCGTTGTTACACTCTACGCATGAAGGAGAAAATCCTAAGCAGCTATGATACGACAATTGTTCGATGCAATGCCTTTTGGAAGCGATTGCGCAGGGCACAATCCTAAGAGCCGAACAGCAGCAGCGCTGCCGCTAATGCGATCAACAGTTGTCTCATACTCATCACTATAGCCTGTGACTATAGGGGGTGGGTTGTGGTGTGCATTCCATTCGTAGGTAGGCCGTCGCCGCGCGAGGCCCTACTAAGGGTCCTACTGTGGGAAGCTTTCCGACCATGAGGCAGCTCTCGGCGAATATACATTATCACCCGTCCTGTTAGGACTCCTAACGCGCTCGGAAACAAGATTTGGAGGTGAGATTAGGGCGTGGTATCTGGGAACCCATAGGGGCGTGGTATCCAGCATCAATCCCACTGGGGAAAAGCACCGTACAGGTTAGCGTCTTCGTGCGCTCGAGGCCCTGGACGGCCGCCATGCACTCACCACGAGTCGGTCCTCCTGGCGCGGCTCGGGAACGCGCGGCGCAGATTGGCTGCTCGCGAGCTGCGCCGCGAGCTGGCCGCTCCTGGGGTTCGACGTGACGACGCCCCGCGTCTTCGCCTGCGCATGCGACCGCAAATTTGAGCGAAGAGGTCCGGGTACGAGGCTGCGCGCAGGGATGCTTACCGCCTTCAGCCGCTCCTCGGCTGCTTGCGCTGCAGCAGTGCGCGGATCGGGGCGTTCGCCGCCCGCTGCTTGCCCCGCTAGCGTCTGGCCGCCCGCCCCTCTCCGATGCGGCGTGCCATCCTCAGAGTGGGTTCCTGGCTTGGAACACAGGGAGCCCATCTACCGTGGATACGCGGGTATCAGAAAAGAAAATGGCCTGGAGGAATCGAAGGTGAGAGTGGTAGGGAAGTAGGCTGTACTAATGAGTGGCGCAGCCGACATGACCGCCACTTTGCCAAGCATCGCCTTACTCGGCGTAGTGGGCTAAGCGCCCGTGAGCATGTTAATGATGTGCGTTGTGTATCCTGATTCTTGAAGCCAAAAGACGCTTTTATATGACGCAAATTACAGTACAGGAGTAGACCAGACCGCACACAACGTTCTACAGATTAACAGGTATAGTGATCCCGAAGCTCCACTATCGTACACGGAGATACTAGGGGCATGGCAGCGCAGCATCAGCTCTCAGCGTTAGGGACGTTCTCGTATTCCCCTCTCGGCCTACCGCTGGACCTGTCGAACAGACCGCTGCCTAGGCTGAAGTCATTCGCAGAGCGCGTAGGTATCCACGCCTTCAAGACGTGTCAGCCTGGGGCAGGGGGTAACGAAGAGTCGGAGGGGCCAGACTCACCTCCCACCATCGCCTGCTGGTGCTCCATGGCATGCCGGTATCCAGACCTGCCTTCACCATCCTGTTCTTGATGCCTGCGCCAAGGAGAAGACCAAACACGGTCAGCAGGAAAAGCGTCACAACGAGCTGGTCCCGAGGGGAATCTCGCTCTGTGCAATGCCATGTTCAGACGGTGGACGGAAGCGTGACAGCGGCGCATACGCACGGAAACAGCGGGCCTCGACGTCGCCTTCTTTCCCGGTGGCAATGTCAGGATTCGCATCTCCCAGCTTCGCACCGGCGCAGATGGGCAGGTTCTGGTTCAAGCACCACTGCTTGGTGCAGGAGAGGCACGGTTTGCTGGGATTGTCAGGGACCGTCATGTGCAGGATCGTGTAATTCGTCGCGAAGCATATACCTAGCCGTCTCCGTCAGTCTGGCGTGCATACACTGAACGGCGGTGCAGAACGTACATTTGCAGAAATTAGTTGCTTCCCACTTATGACCCAAAAATCGCATAGCTGGAGAGCTAAGTGGCAGAATGTCAGCAAACAATGCACTTAAAGGACGGGGAAGGGCGTACTGGACAACATAGTAGTATAAGAAGAGTAGTGAATGGGAGCCAACCGGCTCGTCGTACGGCAAGAAGGGACATGAGGGTCACGCTGCAAGATGTACAGGTGACAGGCGCTTGACCGCGCTGCTACGCGCTCTGGCGGAGGCCGCTTTCGATCTTTCAGCACCTCGTTGCACTTGCCGCCACCCGCTCATTCCGCCTTCTGTCCCAAACACGTCTCGTACGACGCAGAAACGCGCACGCTGAGCTTAGGAGGTCTGGAAGCGCACGCAGGACATGGCAGAGTTCGAGGACGTCCTCACCAACCAGCCGGTAGTCATCGACAATGTGCGTACGCGCCCCATACACATATACCCGCACGCGTCCCCCGGCTGACATGGGTCGCGTATGCTAGGGCTCAGGAGCGATAAAGGCAGGCTTCGCCGGCCAGGACCACCCCAAATGCTTCTTCCCGTCCTTGTGCGTCTTTACGGTTAGGGCCCTCCCCGTCGACGCGGCGCCCGTTCGCTGACACCCACCCCTCCCGCGTCGCGCCTGCAGCGTCGGCCGGCCGAAGCACATACGCGTCATGGCGGGCGCGCTGGAGGGCGACGTGTTCATAGGCCGGAAAGCGCAGGAGTTCCGCGGGCTGCTCAAGATCAAGTATCCTATGGAACATGGCATCGTGACCGACTGGGATGACATGGAGCGGATATGGAGTTGGGTGTATGCTGAGGAGCTTGGGACGCTGAGTGAAGAGGTCCGTTACGACTTGTGATTTCAGCGGACTACAGAAGCACTGAACACCGTTCTGTCGCAGCACCCTGTGCTACTGACAGAAGCTCCGTTGAATCCGCGGCATAACCGAGATGTTGCTGCCCAAATATTTTTCGATACATTCAATGTTCCCGCGCTCTTCATCTCTGTGCAAGCCGTACTGTCACTGTGAGCTTACGAAGTGCTCTCCTTTGAGACTGGATGGATGTACTGACCGGTGTGTAGATATTCGTCTGGCCGGACAACAGGTATCGTCCTCGACTCCGGAGACGGCGTAACACACGCCGTGCCCGTGTTCGAGGGGTTCTCAATGCCGCACGCCATCCGCAGAGTGGACGTCGCGGGACGGTATGTCGCCGAGAGACGCACGATCGCTACACCGTACTGAACATACCCTCGCAGAGACGTCACGGACCACCTGCAGTTACTTCTCCGCAAGTCAGGACACCACTTGCACACCACGGCCGAGCGCGAGGTCGTCCGCACGATCAAGGAAAAGTGCTGTTACGTCGCGCTGAACCCGGCGAAGGAAGAGAAGGAGTCACAAGGGCGTAGCGAGGAATTCAAACTACCGGACGGGAACACCGTGCAGGTTTGCCATCCGCTTTGAATTGATGCTAGTAGCACCCCTACTGATGCACGGTGCCCGTAGCTTGGCCCTGAACGATTCCGCGCACCAGAGATCCTGTTCAACCCAGAGTTGATCGGCGAGGAGTACGCCGGAGTCCACCAAGTGGTCGTGGATGCTATCAACCGGGTGGATCTTGACCTGAGAAAGAGTCTATTCTCGAACATCGTCCTGAGCGGTGGAAGCACACTCTGTCGAGGTAAGCTTACGCTGAACTATCAGCTCGAGCCACAAAACACTAAAGACCCTGTGCAGGTTTTGGTGACCGTCTCTTGAACGAGGTGAAGAAGCTCGCTCTCAAAGACGTTAAGATCAAGATTTACGCTCCTCCCGAACGGAAATACTCGACATGGATCGGTGGCTCGATTTTGGCTGGCTTGAATACATTCAAGAAGGTGAGTCGATATTCTTGTAATCCCAGTAACATTGCGCTGACAAGGCTCGCAGATGTGGGTTTCGGCTGAAGAATACCAGGAGGACCCAGACATCATTCACAAGAAGCTCGGCTTTTAGGATGGATTTGCGGATTGATTTATGTGGTCCTTATCATATTTGTTTCACTGTTCAACATGTCGTGGTCGCAAGTTGATACCCCCGCTTCACTGTAGCTTCTCCAGAGTAATTACACACCTTACAGGGCAGTTTATAGTCATTATCCTCAAAGACCTGAGATGCTAGCTTGAGGTTCGGTCGTACGAAGAACTTCCGGGGCTGTGCATGCGCATAGAATTCATGGATGACGAGAGGAAAGAAAGAGCGAGCATACGCGTAAGATACAGTAGCAACACAGCTTTTGCAGGGTGGGTGGTGGTATGCAGGACCGATGCGACAAATATGATAGACCAAGTGCGACAACAGAAGACATCGTAAACCTCTACTTGCCCTTCTTGGGGGCTCCGCAGCCTTGGTCTTCTTTGTGCCACGGAGCTGGAGAGACATGAGCATCGTCGGCTTGGGAAAGCAAAGCGGAATCCACGCACCTTCTTGGCCCGGTTCTTGCGCTCTTTGCGGAGCTTGCGGTTGGTCTTCGGTGGTGCCGTCGCAAGGCCAGACTAAAAGACATGGTTGAATATGTCAAGATCTCAGAAATGGGGTAGCCTTCCTGCGACGCACCCGAATCAACCGGTACTTGGGCTCGAACTTCCTCTGCGATGCCTCATCATCGTAGATCAGAGCGAAGCCGGTGGTCTTTCCTCCACCAAATTGTGTCTTGAGACCGAAAGTGACGACGCGGTCCTTCTCGGTCTTGTAGATCGCGGCCAGCTTCTCCGAGAGCTCAGACTTGGAGACGTTCGCGCGCGACGGGTGCAGGATGTCGATGACAAACTGGCGGCGGGCAAGGAGGCGGTTGGTGATGAACTTGCGTGTCCGGATGGTCACCGGTGCTGATGTGTCGGCCTGGTGCATGAGGGGAGAGCGGGGAGCCGTCAGCGAACACGTACGGGAAGCGTCATGCGAGCCGCAGGTGCATCCACGCCCAAGGTTTCCCATCCAGCGCAATTCCAGCCCGTCCTCCGCCCGCCCACGCCTTCCGACCCCTTGTTCGAACCGCACCGTCCACGCACACCGAGCACGACGGCAAAATGGGTACTGACCATGGTTGCTGGGCCCCGAAGTCGATTTTACCTTGGTCGTCGCTGACTGCCCTGGCGTCCCCGGCCCCAGAATGGCAATTGCCGAATCTCTATTTGGAGCTTATTTGTGCACTCGTTCCATAAACGGCGCTGCCATCAATCCGCCCCATGGGCGCGGGCGCCGCAGCCGGGATGCGTTCATGACCACAACCCAGTCTCGTTATTTCTCCTCAGTGTTCGTCTTGCCTGCTCTGCCCTCGCGATGAGCCACGCCAAGCTCGCCTCCACGTTTGCACCATATGTAAGGTCTTGCCTCGCCGCCGCTTCCGAGGACTCCATACTCAGCGGTGCCGCTTCCTGATAGACCCCGCCCCCAGACGACCCGTCCTACAACGCCGCGCCCGCCCCCTCGCGACCGACGGCCCAGCGGGCGTGGTTCCCCTCGCAGCATGTGATCTCGTACCAGTCGGGCGGCCTGCCGACCTTCAACACGTCGCAGGAGGGCGGCGCGGGCGCGGCTGAAGCGGCGGAGGCAGAGTCGGGGGTCAGCGCATGGGAGACGCGGTTCGGGCTGCGCGTGGACATGCTCGCCGCGCTCGCATATCTGCTGGGTCCGCTTTCTGGTGAGTGCCGTTCACTGCATACTCGTGAGCATACTGAAGTAGGATAACCTCAGCACTGTTGATCCTCGTCCTTGAAACCCACAACGACTATGTCCGCTTCCATGGTACGTCAGCAAGAACCTTTCTCGATACAAAGCCTGAACTGGGTTTTTCATACAGCATACCAGTCCGCATTACTAACTACACCACTACTGGTTCTTCGAATGTTGCTGTCGCTGCTGCATTTTCCGCAGTTCCTCAGGACCCTTTTCACAATCTTGGTTATACTACCTTCCCTCTTCATGGCGTACGCCCTCTCCAGACTACTCTGTCTTAGACTTCGCTAATATGACTTGGGTTATTCAGGTGGCAGGCATACATGGGTGCAGCACGATATGGCCTCTCCAGGTTCCAACTACCTGTCATTGGCTCAATTGCGGACCGATGGGTGACAGACGAGTGACCATTATCTAATGTGTATCATGCTCTAAATTATCGTTGCGACAATGGATGCCCTGAACTTATTCCATCAATTGCTGCGCTTGGGACTATGGTCGGTGACATACGCGCAGTCTTATTTCCTAGCGCGTGCACTGTCGGGAAGTGCTCCGACTGGGCTCATTTCCTGTATACGTGGTAGCAGAAGGGGAGGTAAAGTTCCCAACGGGAGGGTCGCCGACGGTAATCACTGCGTGCCAGGCCTTGCTACCAAGTGCCTGTGTAGGTCGAGCTGGAGCGCCAACGTGGACCTAAACAGACCACCGTGGTTGGTGGCATACAAAGACCGTGCATCCATCCTTATAGGTAATCAGTGACCAGACTCTACGTACCTACCGCATACTATAAGGATCTGTGTCAGCCGAATAGTAATCATGCATGATTAGCGGCATAGCCTAACCTAGCCAGACCTTGGTACGAGCGGCGCGGACAGAGCTAGACAGGTGGATGGTAGTTGATATATTCGGGCATATAAGGAGGCTTACAAGGCCTAAATAGGCAGGCCAATATTATTCAAAATCTAATTACGTCAATTTGTCCCCGATCCTCCTCGCTGCGACTGCGTCTTGCTGCAGTCCCCTTGCGTTCCCGGCGCGGTGGGTGGCGCAACGAGCTCCGGGGTGGCGAACATGAGGTGCGGGACGACGCCGACGATCATGCAGTCGAGATGGAAGACGACGGGGATCTCGACAACGAGCGGTACCGGTGGGAGGCCCGCGTTCACGTTCGTGTTCGAGCGCGGGCACGTGCGGCTCCGCGCGACCTTGGATCTGGTCCGTTCACGCGATGATCAGCGTCGAGTCGTCCTGCAAGTGCAGCGTGCATGTAAACAGGTCCGCGCGGGGGCAGTCGGCGGGGCGGTCGATGAATATTATGCGCATCGGCGAGGTCGTATTGTATATCTTGATGCCCTGCGTGCGTATCCGTGAGCATGTACCGACGCGGGAAAGCAAACGCACGGCGACGGACCAGGTCATTCGCCCCCGCAATGAGCCGCCCCTGCCACTGAACCTGCCGGATCGGGCCCTCGCCGCTGTGCATCACCGTCTCCTTGTGGCCGAGCCAGCCCTTGTCGTGCAGGACGAGCGCGCCGGCCAGGCCGCCGCGCACGAACACGCGCGAGCTGCGCTTGGCGAAGCCATGCTCGAGCATGAGTGTATGCAGCGGCCGCTTCTTGTCAATGTGATATACCTCGGGCGTGGACAGCAAGTAGAGCATGACCTGTCTTGCAGGATGGTGTGAGGAGCGGGGTGGTGAGGAGGCGCAGGGGGCTTACCGTCCATAGAGACCGTGCCGATGAAGTCACCCGTCTCGTTGACGCAGATGTTGATGATGCTCACGGAGTGGGGCTTCACAGATTCTATTCTGGTGAGTGTGTACGCCTGTGGTGGGATGTTGAAAATACTGAAGACGTATGGCGTAGATCAGCCGGGTGGTGCAACGGCCGCAGAGGAGAGAATATTACCATTATTTTTTACTTGGATGCCCTGTTCGCGATGGATCCTCACCTAACATCAGACTTCACGGATGCCCAGGTATATTTCCTTGTCAATTTCTTTGTTGACTCGGGTCCAAGATGCCTTGCACAGCTACACAAAGGGTCATTTGTGTGCCCTTTACCCCGCAATCGGAGGAATGAAAGTGCAGTAGTACAGACCTTGACGGCAAAATTGTTACACGGCTGCGGCGTGAGTCGGAGATGGGAAGGAGTCAGTCACTGTAGACTCTGTGTAAAACAGCCTGTAGCTCACTGCACTCAATGGTCAAGCTCAGTAAAGCGCAAAATAAAGCGAAGAAACCAGTGAAGGATTTTACCGATGTGTATAAGCGCATATACTATCCTATGGCGCGCATATATGCATGTTAATAGCCAGGATTATTAGCCTGAGCATGTACGCAAGCTCAGTACAGCATCAATTCGTAGGTATGCCACGATGCTCACCTGTGACCTGTTCCCCCAACCAGCTTCCCCAAAAACTTAATGATACCCACTATACTGCCCAAATACGCAACAATGAGCCACTGAGGAACTTGGTCTCGGGTCGATGACGGACATATCTGCACGGGTTGCACAGACAAGTGTGTTTCATTTTTGAGAGGGATATCCTTGTCAGAAACAGAACTTGGCGTGTTATACCGAAGATCCTGAGGAATTCAGTGCCGGATGGTGAAATGAAGCACATAAGCTCGGAGGACTGGAGAAGGTGGGAGATGAAGGCGACATGATACTATTACTCGTTCGGCAGCACACGCAACGCCTGCAATTCAAACTCCGGCGTGCGTATAGGCTATAATCGCCAGCCCACGGCGATAGGTGGTCGGTCGTGGTAGTCGGACTGAAAGGAGGTAGACAGAGGTCGGCATCGGTCACCCACCATCACGCGTCTAGGTCCGTATCACTGAAGAAGCGCCAGCTGGACGCAATCGGCACGAGTCATCTATTCAGGCTCTACGAAGTGTGCGTGCACGGACCTAACATGTCTGTTCCCATAGCTGTCCTAAATTGACCCTCTATCTAGCTACAGGTACCTCAACTTCACAGGGTCGTGCTATCAGGGCTTGGAACGCAGTGAATAGCCCTGGTCACCATTTCGTGCCAGGGCGGCTGGTTCAAGCCTATGCTCCGACCGCGGGACCCTCAATTTCAAAGTTGATCGTTTTGGTCGTTTTCGCATACTCACGGGCAAGACGCCACACATAACGAATCAGACAAGGATAGAAATGCAGTATGAAGCGAACGTTGTACACATCGACATAGAAATAAATGTTATGCAGGTGGACCAGCCAGCCGGCAGAAGTCGTACACAGCCCCGTCAGAAACGTACAAATACTGGTTCGTCACATCTCGCGAAGAATACGTAGATCTACGCGGCGACTTTTGAAGACTCTACAACACAATGCATAAGCCCAAGACCTGAATGCCAGAGTTGCAAGCCGTACGGGAGGCGTCACCAATGACACCACGAAGGAGAGGTTCAATGGCGTTGATGATAGCGTCGGTGAGGTTCTCGACCGCGTTGAGAACGTCATCAAGGATGCACTTGATTTCGTAAACGACTAGAAATCGCGACATCAACGGTTGTTCATTGTACAATATGTTGCCACTCACTAGGACCCAGCGTGGGGCCGAGCCCCGGGATCTCGTACACCAGATCGTCGATGTCGCTGAGAAGATACTTCACGGAGTTGACCAGGTTCTTCAACAGCGTCTCCAGATCGTTGTTGCGGTCGTAGTTGGCAAGACCCTTGTCGGCACCGAGCTCCGCAAGCGTGTTCTGGAAGCCGAGGAGGTTGCTGTGGAACCCAGACAATTCGCTCGCACTCTGCTCCTGGAAGTTTTCTGACCGGCTCGACGCAGGTGTCTTCGCCAAGCGACCTAGTAGCGACGTCAACAACGATGAAGCTGTATATACACAGCGAGGAGACTCACGGAAGTTGTCAGCATGCTGGCTCATCTGACCATAGTAGTTGTTCAAGATGTTGATGTCGCCGATCACAGTGTTGATGTCGCGAGGCAAGGCTTGCACGTTCGAGTCGGCAGTCTCCAGCGAATCCAGAAAGTCTCTTCTACTCGGCGAAGCTCCAGCAGAGGGCACGATCGGAGTCGACGCGTTGCGGGCGGGCGCGAAGTCGGCGCTGCGGTACATAGGCAGAGGGACCGGGACGGCTTGAACGGGAACGACGACAGAGCAGATGCCGAGGAGGACAGCAGCCAAGCCCAGGAGGTGAATCGCGAAGTAGAGAGCGCGGGTAGGAGAGTACATCTTGTCTTGGACTTGAAGCGGGCGACGAGCTGACTTGCAGTGACGTTGACGGGCTTGAGGGCGGCGGAGGCGGCTAGCGCACCGGATTAAACAGGGAGTAGAGTATGGGTGAGTAGCCTGGGAGGTGGTTGCAGACAAAGTGCGACGGGGATGTTCGAGCGCGAACCACCTTCTTATACCTCGCCACGGCTCAAAGCGGCAAGCGCCGAGCTCTTCGATGTTGAGCTCCTGTCAAGCTGTCGACGAAAGCGGCACACAGGGGACCCAGTTTGGAAAGAGGCGGGTGAATTGTGGAGCACTGGAATGTAACGTAGAATATAAATAATGCAATGACAAAATCCCAGAAGACAGCAGCGACGTGCAAGGCGTAGGTCATAGCAAAGCGTGATCAAGAATAGACGGCGCGCCTGTGAAAACCGTGCACCAAGCAGTAGCTACGAAGGTCCCCAAAGTCCTGGTGCCGATAGCGGACACCATAAAGTCCAAAGAGCGTGTTGCGAAACGATTGTGGCGGGAAGATGTACCGAATCTCTCGAAAGTCTCATGTCTCAAGCGAATCTGATGTCGGGGTATACGATGACCTCCCAACCATTTAAATGCAGGACTTGCCATCCTTGGAACGCCTGAAGCCCTGTGCGCAAGAGTAGACTAAGAAAGCACGTCAGTTAATCATCGAAGCAATACCAGGGAAGACTACACTCACTCTCGCAGGAGCCGTTGTTGCAGCCGACGTTCCAGGCGTTGGGGATGGCAGTGCAGTCCTGGCCAGCACCAGTCGACGCGCAGCCACCGCACGAGGTGAGCTCGACCTTGATATCAACACACTCGTAGTCGCCGGACGAGGCCATGAGGCCCTTGATGGGACAGGCAGTCATGGGGTTAGGGCACAGAGTGACCGCGCGAGACTTGGCATGACGCTTGTGGCCAGCAAGACCAGAAGGCTTCGAGGTCGACGGGGTGCTGGAAGTCGGGGGCTGGGGGTAGCACTTGAGGTCGGACGGGTTCCAGCCGCAGCCGCTCTGGCACTGAGGTGGTGGGCTGCTGGGGGTGGTGGGCTGGTGAGGAACACAGCACTGCTTGCCAGAGTGCCACGACCAGCCAGAGGGAGGGCAGGTGACACCGCTCGGGGGCGACGGAGGGTTGGGCGCACCACCGTGGGGCAGGCAGCATGACTTCTGGCCAAAGCTAAACAAGCATCAGAGACACGTTCGCACTCAAACAACACAACAGAGCTTACTAGAAGAAGCCACTGCCACAGTCGCCGGTGGAAGAGGTGGTGGCGGGGGCGGAAGACGACGGCTTGGCAGGGGTGGCAGGGGTCGAGGACGCAGGCTTTGCCGGAGTAGTAGACGCAGCAGGCGCCGATGAAGAGCCGTTAGGGTAGCACTTCAGGTCACCGCTGTGCCACGAGCAGTCGCTCTTGCACTGGGGAGCCGGACTGGAGGGAGTGACCGGGGTGGTGGGCACACAGCACTGGTGTCCACTGTGCCATTGCCAGCCGTTCGTAGGGCAAGTGACTCCAGAAGGAGGGCTGGGAGGGCTGGTCTGACCGCCATGAGGGAGACAGCACGACTTGGCACCGAAGCTGTGTATTCAATTAGTAACCTCTTCTCGAGGAAAATTTTTTCCAGCGCTACTCACTAGAACTCGCCAGAACCACAGTTGCCGGTCGAAGAGGTCGTAGCGGGCGCCGAGGAAGTAGGCTTCGCGGGCGTCGCGGAAGAAGCCGGCTTAGCGGGCGAAGTGGACGACGGAGCGGCGGGGATGGAGGACTTCTTCGGGTAGCACTTCAGGTCGGGCTTCGACCACGAGCAGGTGTCGTGGCACTCGGGGGCCGGGCTGCTGGTCGTGACGGGCTGGTGAGGCACACAGCACTGGTGGCCGTCGTGCCATGACCAGCCGCTGGTCGGGCAGGTGACACCCGACGGGGGCGAGGGCGGGTTCGGTTGACCACCCTTTGTCAGACAGCACGACCTGTCAGAGAAGCTGAGGAGGGCATATTAGATGGGTGGGTGGTTCGTGAGCTGGCTAAACGTACTAGAACTCGCTGCTTGCACAGTTGGTGGCGAAAGCGAATGGGATAGCGGCCGCTGCGAAGAGGAGGGCGGTGGAGAACCTGGTCATGGTGAAAGAGCGTATACCCAAAAGAATGACAGCTGACGGACAGCAAGAGACCGAGAGGAAGAGAGACGAGCAAACGGGATCTGGCCAACGATGTGGCCGCTTCGGCTTTTATATGGGCTGGAGGTCGGACGGCGATCTTACGACCAGGCGCACGGCACGCTTGTGTATTCATCATCTCGGGTGATCTATGGACGTTGATGCAGGCGTGTGCATGATCGTGTTTAGGTCACTCTTGTTTCGGCCAGGCCTTGTCTTCCCCAGGGATGACAATTGATTCGTCTGTCGCCGTCGCCGTCAGAGCAACGACAGCTTCTGTTTGGTGAACAACGACCTGCGCTCGCACACCCTGTCCGGGCAATCCGCCAAACATGCACGGGGGCGGGGACGGCGCAAGGCACTGGTTCGTCGCTAGGCGCAAGCAAGAACGATGTTGCCAAATGCAGACGCTAACCAGGCGATCTGATGGCGGCCGCCATCATTCTGGAATTCCCGCGAGCATCCCCGCGTTGGAAGCGCGGCTCCGCCCCGGGACGTTGCTACCCTGTCGATAATTGAGCTCTTTCTGCTGCGAACACAGCCGCACGGAGCAGAGGAGCACAGGCAGGCCTTGTCGTCGTCTGCCTCAACGCCCGAAGAGGGCCAGAACAAGAGTATCAGGACACATGGTCTCCATCATCATGGCACGACCTTCGCATCCGCTTCTCGAAGCCGGCACTAAGCGCCGTGCGCGCCCCTGAAGGCACCGTTCTCCCGCCGGAAAGTCTATACGGCACCAAACGGTCATGATAGTCCGCGCGATAAATTCGCTGTTTCTCGATTATGGAGTGCAGCAATGTACACTTCACGGACGTGAAACGGGTTTCGTACTCTACATTGATTCCATTTCATACTATAGCCAGAGATTGATGTGAACAGCAGCGACAGCACAGGTCGACAGCACCAAGACGCGCCGATGTCACCCACAGATTTATGCTGACCGGGGGAAGCGGACAGTGAGAAAGGAAGAGCGGAAGCAAAGACGGATATGATGCTCACCCTCAACGGCGCGGACCTGCTGCAAAGCTTTTGAGGCAAAGAACCGCACGTCGGCGTCCGTGTCCTTCTGCTGTGCCTCGAGCATCGGGACGACCTTCTGCCCAACCAGCTGCGCGCCCTCCGGGCTCTTGCCAAACGTGGTGCCAAGGACCTCGAGTGCCTTCGCAACGTTGAAGCGGATGTTCGGGATAGAGTCCTGTCCCAGCTGAAGCAAAGTATCTATGATCTCGCCGCTGATGATGTCGATGGTTAGAGATGGGGCTATGGTCTGCGGGAGAGCCATCAATTAAAACTCGTTGTTGATCACAAGAAAACAGTCGCACCATGATGGCCTGGACTGTGGTCATGCGGAAAAGGTACGTAGGATGCTGCCCCATGCCAATGACCTTGGGAACGATCTGGACCTTTGCCCACTCCACACCGAACACCTCGGTGAGCTTCTTGAGGTTGACTGTCGCAGCTTCCCTAATGCTGTAGACGTTGTCACCCAGCCAAGACATGCACAGGTTACCGAGCTGTTCGTCAAAGAACGGTTTTCCAAGCTGTGTCGCCAACAGCGGAATATATTCAATGATCGCCTGACGCACTCGCCATGATTTGTCTTCGGCGAGCTCGATGATGGCGGGCAAAAGACTCTCAGACAAGAGCTCGATGCCAATCACTAGAAGTAAGGGCCGTTAACGACGTTGATACCAAACGCCACTATATCAAAACCATACCTTCATTAACTGTCTCAAGTTTGCTGATGATGTTCAGCCGAACTTCGGGGAACTCATCCTTGAGCAGGTGCAGGAATAGGGGAAGGAGATGTTCGATGGTAGCATCCTTGCCGAGCAGCGGCGCCAGACCAGCAACCTGGTTTGCCACAGCAGCACGGACGTGCTGCGAGGTATCTTGGCAAAGATCCCGCACGCATGGGATGATGCGCAACAAAATGACCTCCTTATCGAGCAGCTTGGAGAAGCCTACATGCAAGTCCGCGTTAGCTTCGTACGTATCAGAGATTGGTGGATATACCTGGTATTTGCCCTGCCGCGGCGGTCCGAACTTCAGCCTCGTTATCCTTCAGCAGCTGGACGTAGTGTCCGATGAGCTCCTCCCTGACCAGTTCCTGGCCTACCGCTTCGGCGAGCTAACCTGCAACGTCAGTACTCTCCCCACTCGAGATAGCCGAACAGTGACTTGCCTCGTTGAAGTGGGACGCGGACATGTACCGCACGCGCCAGCTCTTGTCGGCCATGGATTGCTTGATTTGCTTGAGCAGCTGCTCCTTGACCTCCGCCGGCGAGAGCTGCTGCGCGATGGCGATCAAATCCTCGACGGTGAGGAGACGGACGGAGTCCTGGTCGTCGCCCTGCAGGCGGCGGTAGATGGTGAGACCCTCGTTCAAGACCTGTTGCTTGGACAGCTTCTTGACGAATGCCTAGACGAGTAATGATAATGATCTCAGCATATATGCTCAATTACATGCGTTATGCACGTACTCCGAGCCACCTGGCAGAAGCCCTCCGAACCATGGGCGTATCATCGGAACCCAAGGAAGCGAACCCCCTCCTAAGATCATCCTGAATTTGCGTCGAGACTTTGTCGTATACAGGGTGATACAAGGCGCACGCAGATGTGCGAGATGTGAACCATTCGCCGCGAGACAATCTCTGGACGAGGGGTATGTAGTAGGTCTCGATTTGCTGCTGGCTGAGCACGGCGGCGACTTTGGTGACGGACTCTGCGGCCTACCAGCATATCCAATGAAGTAATCAGCTTGTATTCCGTGAAGGCAGCAGACGTTGTCGCGCACCTTATCTCTGACCAACGTCTCCTCCACCGCCGACAAGTTTTCCAGAGGGCCCAGTAGCAGGTGCGCGTGCTCCGGCCCACCGATGTACTCCTCGAAACTCCGACCGAGCTCCTCCGCCAGAGCCAAGAGGACCTCGTCCTCATCGTCTACAGAGTCTTGGAGGAAGGGTATCAGCTCCTCGCGTGCGCGGTCGGGCCCGAGGGCGAGCGCGATGGTCGAGATGCGGTGGATGGCGTTGAGGCGCAGCTGGACGTCCTCTGAGCGCAGCTCATCCATAAGGATGGCGATGGGGGCAATCTACACATTCTTCTATTGCTTGTTATATGAAGAGTCAATACGCGACCGACCTCGTCTGCAGAGAATCCAGGATCCATCGTGAATGTGGTCGTTTGGAACAGTCGTTTGATCTAGTCTGGCGTGAAGAAACGGTATAAAGAGGCCAACTGAGGTGTTTGTATGAAGTAGTAAGCCTGGTAGTCGTGAAGCAATGAAATCGGTCTCACTGAGCAGAGGTCGTGAATGAAACGAGGCAGTTGCCTGGAGCGGACCTGTTTACGACTTTGTTTGGGTCACGATCACACTGTCACGATAACCATGCCCCGCCCTCCAGATCTCAAGCAGGGGATTTGGCTTCAGTTCTGCTCGCAGTAAATGAAGTCGTCCCCAGGCCTGTACATACCGTGCTGGGCTTACGTGCAGACATCAACCATAAGTGAAAGTGACAGTTGGGTAGATATAAAACATTCATAGTGAAATATTTCTATCCGAGTGCATGTTCCCGCGAAGGGAACGAAGTCCAAAAATTATGCGGAATGTGTTATAATGACTCCAAGAGACAATACGACACGCGCCGCTCTGGCAGCGCGAGTCCACCGCGAAGTAAACCGTACACTCCGATCCTCCGATGTTATGGAAAGCGCATTCCTAGCCTGGCGGCGGCGACCGTGCAAACATGATCAATAACAAAGCAAAAAAGCCCTATAAGAAAACTCACGTTGTCGAGACGAGTGCTACAGCCGACAAATACGTTCGTAATAGCAGTCCGAAGACCATAAGCGTGTGCAACGACCAGTATTGACCAGAACAACCAGGACTGGTTACCCAAACCCTAGTTGCCCACGTAGACTAGGTTGACTGGGCTTGGTTGCCAAAACTCGGTTTCGCATGTTGAGCAGGACCAATTTCACGAAATCCGCTCGCCGATGATAAACTGGTTCGCCAAGACTGGTTGCCCAAGACTTGGTGAACCGTATTGACCGGCTCGGTACTCGCCCCGCTGCACATCCCGAAGGAGTGCCTGGTCACCGATAAACGGGGTACTAGGGCGCCGCTGGACACCCGCACCACCGCTCTCGTGTGGCCAAAACGCGGCTTCCCAAGCATGCAGCTCAAGGCGAGAGGCCTCGAGTACAACAGGACATAAACCCAGAGATACGCCATCTCGTCGACCGACCGTGATTGCAAAACAGGCCAGTTTCGGATGAACCGATCAGCGAGACTGCCAAGCGTACGCTTGCTCGACGTTGCAGACGGTCGCTTGCAGCGGATTTGTGGGTATGGTGCAGTGTGATGTCTCGTGGATGCGTGTATGCGTGCGGATATGCCTTATGCGTGCCAAACGTCTTTTCTGCGAATGTGATGTAGTAACTCGAAAATGAACGGTGCCTATCTGGACATGGCTTCCACCTCGCGGCGCGCGATGCACAGGGTAACCGATAGGCAAGGAACTTGGACCATAGCCCTCGTATTACCCGGCGCGAGACCACCATGTATGACTTGTAGTTGTCACGATTTCGTATTCGTCAAGGTCCGTCATGTCTGGAATGTATGGCAATGTCTGTAATCATGGGTCACGGCATCGAATATCATCATGTCATAGACGATAAAGCTCGTATCGATTTCGTATCAAAGGTTCTGATTTTGGTATGAGAGGTGAAGTTGAAGATTGTCGAGGTTTGTCGAGAGCAGGATGAAAACTCGGAGACGATGGTGGGGGATGAGGAAAGCGCAGCACAGGGACGGAGGATGGTCCAGGGATGGTCTGCTCGCTGTTGTGCTGAGGTTTAGGGCAGGCAGCTCCTATTATACTCGTGAGAACCAACTGCTAATCTAGCTATAGTAATTCAGCTGCAGCCTACCAATGACATAACGTCATCGACCCCGCCTATCCAATCATTGTGGATTCTGCACGAAGTATCGCAACGAGATATATAAGACTGAGCTAGTCCTGTGTGTTTTTCACCATAACCATTCCCCGAGCATCTTAAGCACGTACCAAACATGCCAGTCCAATCAACCAACGACAAAGTCATCCTCACCCACCCCAAGGTACATCAAGATGCATCCTAGCTCTCCAGCGTACTCACTTCTCAAATCACAGGGATCGTCCGTAGAAATCACTGCTCTACGGAGCAACTGTCATCGCATGGAAATCCGGTTCTGTGAGCGAGCCTACTCCAAAGGAGCGCCTCTTTGTCTCGTCTACCGCTGCAGTTGACGGCTCGAAGCCTGTTCGCGGTGGCATTCCTGTCGTATTCCCTTGCTTCGGTGCGCCTGCGCACCCTGATCACGTTAAGCTGGGCCAGCACGGCTTTGCCAGAAGCGAAAAATGGGCTCTAAATGACATCGTCATGGACAACTCTGCTGGTGTTTCTGTCAGGTTGAGTCAGTCAATCGCAGGATGTGTCATGACCTTCGAACTTACGACTACACCGTAGCCCTCCTCCCCAATGACAGCATCACAGCGCGATTTGACAAGCCATTTGAGCTTGCATACGTTGTTACACTTGCTGAACATCAACTGAGCACCGATCTCCATGTGAAGAACCCCGGGGCGGCGCCGTTCGAATTTCAGGCTTTGTTCCACAACTACTTCCGTGCCCCAGCAAACACCGTTCTCGTGACGCCTCTCCAAGGTCTTACCTACTACGACAAGACCGAGGCTACTGAAGAACTCAAGGCCCAAGCCAAGGTGGAGACCAGGCCTGGGGTGGACGTGAAGAAATTTACCGACTCCGTATACGAGAATGCGGGCGAAAAGTACGAGATTGTCTGGCCTGGAGGCGGCGTCGAGATCAAGACCAAAAATTTGAAGGACGTGGTGGTTTGGAACCCCCAGGAAGCAGCTGGGTCGAAGATCGCCGACATGGAAACTGGGGGTGGTATGCATATTCCCTCATTCTGGATTACGATACTCACAGACCTTTAGGGAGAAGTATGTCTGTGTCGAGCCTGGCTTCGTTCGTGGGTACGTTGCGGTCGCCGCCGGTGAGACCTGGGTAGGCCAGCAGGTAATCACAGCTACCGACGGCTCGGTCACTGCGGGCTCTGCCAAGGCGTAGGAATAATATGGGAAGTGAAGTAAGCAAATGTACTAGTATGATGAATGTTATACACGTGTATCGGATGAGAATGAGCTGCATGAGCTTAGCCGGACAATATTGTGCCAGGTGGGGGACTCGAACCCGAAACCGTAAACGCGATAGCGTGACCATTGAACGGGGTGTCGCGCCTGTCACGTCACGTTCGCGGCTTGACGGTTGACTACGACCATCTCGAGACGGGCTCGCGCTCTTGCACTCGTATTTATTCTATTTTCTTGGACATACCATGACCAGACATGACCATGCAAGAGTCGAACCTACGTGTACGCATCAATCAGATTGATTCTACCGTCGAACCGGCTGGCCCCCTCGACAACACAAACCTCCCTAGAGTGCCCATCATACGAATTTATGGCGAATCCTCAGTTGGCAAGAAAGCATGTGTACATATACATCAAGTGTATCCTTATTTTCTGGTGGAATATGTGGGAGACATGAAACCTGCAAATGGTGAGTCCCTATGTGCGTTCCATGAACGTTACCGTAGGCTGAACAACATCAGTAAACCAATATATGGCGCGATTGAGTTATTCTCTGAACCATGCCATCGCCCTATCGCTGAAACGGAACCCGAACTCGCGAAATTCGCAAATAGTTCGAGCCGTCGTCCTTGTCAAAGGCGTGCATTTCTATGGGTTTTCACGCCGAGTACTCGCCCTTCCTCAAGGTGCATATCGCAGACCCCGCCCTCGTGAATCGGGCGGTGACTCTGATGCGCTCCGGATCTATCATGAAGACGCGCTTTAGGATCTTCGAAAGCCACCTTAGCTTTATTCTCCAATTTCTGTCTGATTACGGCCTCTATGGGTGCGGATGGATTGACCTGAATCAAGTGTGGAGTCGCAGCCAAGACGAACAAGATGCCCCCGCTGGCGATGACGGCTCGGAGTTTACTACTTTACCCTCGCCTTACTATCGCCAAACTCGCATGGACCTGGAGCTTGACGTTGCAGCCCATCAAATACTGAACCGCCATCGCCTGACGGCACGCAACATTCATCACAAGCTACAGATTCCTGCTCTTCGAATGCCTGAAGAGCCATTTGTGTTAAGCGTTCGAGAGCTGTGGGACGACGAGCGGCAGCGCAGAGTCGCGCGTGGGCTGTCCCCTTCGCCACCAGCTCCAAAGGACCTTAGCGAGCATTCGAGGGGCCCAGGAGGAGGATGGAGCGCAGAAGCCCGTTGGTGGGACGAGCTTCGCAAACGACTCGAGAAGGAGCAGGATTCGACACCCGTCCTCGACAGGGGGGAACAGGCCTGGGAACGCTGGGCGATGACGACGTTCGAGAGCGTAGAGGCCCTTTGGGAAGATGAGTGGAAGACATGGAAGCCAAAAGCACGCGAGACGAAAGGCGTTCATATGGAGCCAGAGCACAATCCCTATGATACTTTGGCGCACGGCATCCTCAGCCAACCTCGTGCAGCTTCTGAAGGAAAGGTGGATGTAGATGAGGCCATGCTGTCCAGCCAGGATCTAAGCATCCTCGTGGAGCGCGAAGAACGGGAGTGGACCCAGCCGCAAAGAGGGGGTGCAGGGATTAGACGATGCCGCGGATGCAGAACGCGCTGCAGAAGAAGGCCCTCCACCTGAGGAAGACTACGGAGAAAGCACTCCCCGGAAGCGTACGGATCGCACACCAGGGTACGTAGCATGTATATAACTCTACGTTAGATATTTCACTTCTCACTCGTGTGACAGACGCGAGGAGTCCATGACACCGTCCAAACTGAAGCGAGGAAATCCGTTCAGTGATGCTTGGCAGGATCTCCCTAGGTACGCCCCCCCCCCCCCTTCTACGACGAAATGAGTACTCACGTAGCGCAGGCCAGCAGCAAAGTCCACTGACAGTTCAAGCTCAGCAAGCATGGCAGCGAAGTAAGTGATGTTTCGCTTTGGACAGAGGTGCTATAATTCATTATGCCACAGGTCTCGTACAACGTCTCCATCTGCCGAATCTTCAACACCAACTAAACCCACGCGTCCCACTGTCGACTTATCTGCTGAGAATCCATTCTTGGACGACGCGATGCGTTTATCGCAGAAGAAGTATAAGTGTTTACATTATCTTATGGGCTCATCTACTGACATTTTCGCTAGGCAGTTGGCCGAAGAACTATACGGTATCTCCCCGAAAGTACCTTCGGATGTTCCGGATTCGCCGTCGAAAGAGCTTTTGCACCCGTCGTCGAGTATCACGGTTACCTCGCAGTTCTCAGGTGAAGCGTTCGAGCAGATACCTGAGACGCCTAGGCCCCAGGAAACGGCGGAAGCTCGCAGACTTGGCCGTAGAACCCGACATCGCCGCAGAGCTGATGGGAACGCCCTTTCCCCGTGCGACCCCTAGGGCCAAAGCGAGGACTCGTACCTTCGCATATTATCAGCCACCGCCAACTTTGTCTGATTTGTTAGCATCCGTGGACCATTACGGAATTCCGAGTAAGGTCTATCAAGTGCCATACTACTCTGAAGAAGACGACGCCCCAGAGCATCGGCGTGAATATGCGGGGCTAGTCTATCATCTCAAAGGCGGCACGGGTGTCGGAAATCTGGAGGAGTGGTTGGGCACATCAGAGCTAGGTCTTTCGGACTTGCATCATCCGAAGTACGCTTCCAAGAATGTACACGGATGGGAGTATGCAGGTCTACCTCCGAGCGTCCGAGAGACAAGGTTGTGGCTCGAGAAGAACAAATCTGAGGCGGTAGCAGGGAAGGCGAAGAAAACATCGCAGGTACGTTGCGCTGTGTATCCATATCTTCTTTCTCTTACCAGGCCGTGGTGATCAGATTCTGGGACCCACTCAGGCAAACCGGTATGGAATAAAATCAAGTCCCCCGAAAGCGTCATCTGTAAGAGAAAAGGGTGGCATGACGGCATTCTCACTCGAAATCTTCGGTATGCATTTCAGTCCCTTCGTGCTCAATCCATTATCTGACATCCCTGAAGCTCTTTCTTCCGGTGATAAGCTACCTGATCCCGGACTGAACGAGACAATCGCGGTGTTTTGGGCGCTGTACGATTCGACATCTCCGCGTGTTGACCACAGTATTCCGTTCCAATGTAAAACAGGTATACTCATCGTCCAGAACAACGAGATGGATGAACGGCGAATACGGGATTGGAAGCACGAAAGCTTGGACTCGGAACTGGACCTGATAAACCGCGTCGTGGACGTCGTCCACGAACTGGATCCTGATATCCTTGTCGGCTGGGATGTCCAAACGGGCTCCTGGGGATTCTTAAATGCCAGAGCGAGTACATTTGGTAAGTCTACTCATTCTTCTACAGTGATGCCGTTTGGTTGAGTGATCGCCTCTTCAGGCTTGGACCTTGGAGAACAAATATCTCGTGCGCCTGATCGAGCAAAGGCTGGAATGAGCGAACAATGGGCGCTGATGAAAACGTCCACATTCCGGGTCATAGGCCGGCACGTCCTGAACCTGTGGAGGATCATGCGCTCGGAACTCAGTCTCACAAGTTACACATTTGAAAACTCCGTATTCCATGTTCTCCGCCGACGGTTAGTCCGCTCCTATTAATAGGCTCCACCGCACTCAACAAATACGAACGCGACGCTAATCTTCAAACAGGACACCTCGTTACTCTCCGACTACGTTGCAAGCGTGGTTCCACGGCAAGGTTCCAGAGCATACATCCCGCCTGATCGGATATTGTCACGCTCGCACGAAGATGGTCGTGGAGATGCTGGAGGTTGCGGAAGTCATCACCAAAAACTCGTATGCAACGCCTCTATCACTCGTTCTTGAACTAATGATAGTCCAAAGGGAGTTTGCCCGCGTGTTTGGCATGGACTTCTTCTCCGTCATCAGCCGCGGTTCTCAATTTAAGGTTGAGTCTTTCATGTTCCGCATCGCGAAGCCGGAAAGCTTTGTCCTCCTATCACCGAGCAAACAAGATGTCAGTCAGTCTTTTCTTACATTGTCCTATACTTCTAACATCCGCTTTTTGTTACTAGGTGGGCAAACAAAATGCAGCGGAATGCATACCCTTGATTATGGAGCCCCTGTCTGCTTTCTACAACAGTCCTCTCGTCGTATTGGACTTCCAGTCACTATACCCCTCCGTCATGATAGCCTATAATTATTGCTATTCGACCTGTCTAGGCCGCGTTATTGACTTCAAGGGCCAGAATAAATTCGGAGTCTCGGAGTTGCAAAATCCCCCGGGGCTCCTTGATACCCTCAAGGACCACATACACAGTATGTCAGCGTCACTTGTACTTTATCGGAAGGCTACTCAGAGTGTTTTAGTATCACCCAATGGCATGATCTTCGTCAAGTCGGAAGTACGCAAAGGCTTGCTCGGGCGGATGTTGACGGAGTTGCTGGATACGCGCGTCATGGTCAAGCAGGCGATGAAGGCCAATAGGGATGACAAGGTATGTCTTTGCGTCGTCGTCCGGTCACTCCACTATACTCATCTTGTCCTATGCAGGCTCTGCTCAGGGTGCTGGAAGCCCGACAGCTGTCGCTCAAGTTCATCGCAAACGTCACGTACGGATACACGAGTGCATCCTTCTCCGGCCGCATGCCCGCCGTCGAGGTCGCAGACGCGATCGTCCAGACTGGGAGAGAAACTCTTGAGAAGGTATGCCCCCCCGTCTACTATCACATGCCAGTCCTGACCACGACGCAGGCCGTCCGCATGATCGACGCGACGCAAAAGTGGGGCGCGCGCGTCGTGTACGGCGACACGGACTCGCTGTTCATCTACCTGCGCGGCAAGACGAAGGCGCAGGCGTTCCGGATCGGACAGGACATCGCGGACGCGGTGACCGCGATGAACCCCGCGCCGATCAAGCTCAAGTTCGAGAAGGTGTACCTGCCGTGCGTGCTCATGGCGAAGAAGCGCTACGTCGGGTTCAAGTACGAGGGCCCGGACGAGACAGAGCCGGTCTTTGATGCGAAGGGCATTGAGACGGTCCGGCGCGACGGCGTGCCTGCGCAGCAGAAGATGGTGGAGACGTGCCTCAAGTACGTGTCTTTTAGGTGGTTTTGGATGCGGGAGTGTCTTGACATGTCTGCTCCAGGATCCTTTCCGGACTCAAGATCTCAGCAAAGTGAAAGACTACTGCTGCACGACGTGGGCGCAGATCCTGAGAACAGGGTATCGCTGCAAGACTTCATCTTCGCAAAGGAGGTCAGGTTGGGAACGTACAGGTGCGCCGTAGCACGGTTGCCCGACTCACGGTGTCCCTGAGCGCCACCCATAGCAATGACGTGCCTCCGCCTCCAGGAGTCGCAGTCGCGACCCGGAGGATGCTCGAGGACCCAAATGACGAACCCCAATACGGCGACCGCATACCGTACCTCATTGCGCGTGGAGAACCCGGGGACCCGCCTGGTCGACCGCGCGGTGCCGCCCGAGGCCATTCTCAACGACAGGTGCGCTGCTTCGTCTCATGCCAGCAGCGGATATCTTCTAACAGTTGAACAGCCAGCAGCGCATCGACGCCACCTATTACATCACGCGCGTCCTCATCCCGCCGCTCGAACGCATCTTCAACCTCGTCGGCGCGGATGTGCGGGCGTGGTACGACGAGATGCCGCGGGCGCGGCTCGCGGACGAACCAGATGCGGTGCTGCTCTCCCCGCGGAAGGCGCGGCAGATGGCGCTGCTCAGCCGGTTCAAGATCGACGAGCATTTCCTCAGCGCACGGTGTCTCACGTGTGGCGCTCCTACGGAGGAGGAAAACGGTGCGCACACGTCTCCCGTGGTGTCCTGTGCGCATTTTCGCTAATACGCCTGATCTCGCCAGCGATCTGCGAGCTCTGCTGCCTGCGCCCGCAGGAGACCCTCGGCCGGCTCCTCTCGCGGGTGCACCGCGCGGAGAAGCGCTTCGCGGATGTGCACCGCGTTTGCGGCTCGTGCAGCGGGATCTGCGCCCGCCGAGCCCGTGCACTGCGTGTCGCTCGACTGCCCGTGGCTTTACGAGCGCAAGAAGCTGGAGCACAAGGCGGATAGCCTGGACGTCGTGCATGAGCTCGTAGAGGGACTCGTGGAGATGCAGATGGCAGATTCCGAGCCGGGCCAAGTGAGCGAAGCAGAAGAGGTAGATGTCGAGGTATGTACATTCAGACGTTTGCTACTGTACACAGGATATTCAAGTGCTACTTTACAGGACACGGGTCAGATAGTTGTACATTACAAGTCAGCGGAGCCATCGAGTGGTTTAAGCTCGGGTTCAAGCGACAGCTGAGAGCTGCGCGCGAATCAACACCTTTGTCTTTTGCTCCATCCCATCGAAGATGTGCAGTGCGTCTGCGAGCTTGCGTGCCGCCTCGCTGTCTTGCGCCAAGGCGGCGCGCAGTGCCTCGGCGTTTTCCTCCAGGAAGTCCGTGGTGGGCACTAGCATGTGTAAAGGCGGATATAGTTCTGTGCAGCGCGTGAGCACGTACCTTCATCTTTGGTGATGGGCGCGCCGACTGCCTGGAATGTGATGTCGGCGGCGGGAAGTGCTGCTAATTTGTCCAGCACTGCTCCCGAGATCGTGAGGTGGTCGGGACCCAGCGAAGCCAGCGCCAGCGCCTACAATGTGTCTCTCAGTATGCGAGGACGGGGTCCGTACCTCAGATGAATACCAACCTCGTCGGTGGTCACGATGCTACGCTCTCAGAGGTAAGAAACTGTCATACATTGTCATACAAATCAGCTTACCTCGCTGGCATGACAAGAGTGCTTGAGCCTATGGCCTTGAAGCTCTGGACGATGGCGCTGATGATAGGACTCGCAGGGTGTTCATGGATGGTATCGGCGTACTGCTTCCACAGTGCGGGCTCGAAATGAACCCGGAGCTCTGTGCACCAATCAGCCAGTAGACGCGCGGATTCGTTCTCCGCGCTCGGAGTCGACCAGGACACACCGTTGAAGTACGGCGCGACGTAGGCGCAGCCGGCCTGAGACGCCGCGAGGGCCTGCGGTAAATTGAAGAGGCAAGTCGCGAGCGTCCGGACGCCGGTTTTCTCGAGATACTGGCACGCGACGATGGACTCGGGCGTCGCGGGGATCTTGATGCACACGCGAGAACTGTGCAGCGGAGGTGTGCAATCGTCAGGCATAAGATGTGTGCGGCCGTGGTCGCTTGTGGATCCGGGGAGATGCATACCGGGGTATACCTTCAGCCTCAAAGAGCGCGACGATGCGCTTCGCGTGCGCGACGGTCTGCTCGGTGTCGTGGGCGGCGGCGGGAGAGGTCTGCACGAGCACGCGGCCGGTGAGGTAGGGGAGGACCTCTTTGGCGTAGAGGACGGCCTTCAACCTTCCGTTAGTGGAGCCATGCGGGGTCAGTAATGAGAATGGCTCTGACCAGGAGATCCAAGGCCCCCGGTACTTGGTCCTCCAGATCGAGTCCAGACCCCTGCACACGATCGCAGACTCCCTTGAGAATAGCTGATCTTTCCGGCTTCGCCGCCTCGGTGTGGACGATCGCTTGGTTGGAGGTCATGTCCACAAACCTGGCCGTGTCTGAGGTGTGCCGCGCCGCGACGAGAGGGTCCATCGAGTCGACATCGACGGCGATCTTTGCTCGAATGCTGTCGAGGAGAGTGGCCATGAGGGGTCTCGGGGCGGCGAGGGCAGTGGTGGACGTAAGGCACGGCGGATGAACGATGGGGCGGATTAGTGTAGGATGGGAAACGGTGCACACTGCAGCAAACAGAGCACGATACGAAGTGCAAACTACAGCACCTTCCCATTTAGGACAGGGCGACTCGCCGCCGCCCGATGACTTTGGCGCCCTTGCTCTTTCGTTCGTCGCCACGACGTCGCGCAATGTCATCCCGACGGTCCTCGACGGCGGGCACGGCGGGGGCGGCGCCCTGACAGCGATCGCGGGTGGCCCGCCACCGTGCACAGCGTCTACCGGAGGGGAGTCGGCGGTTCTCGACTGTGGAGCGGGGCGACCTGAACGTCATCCCACAGGATCTAGGCTGCGACCCCGCTGACCGCGAGCGGCCAAAGCAGCCAGCCTTGTCTGCGCGCGTCGCACGGTGCGGCCGCGGCCAGGAAGGTGAGAGGCCTCCCACGGACATGCGCTGTTTGTGCAGTGACCTTGCAGGTGCACGCAGGGCTGGCACACCCGTCGGACGTCGTGTCGGACCTGGCCCAGCGGTGGCTCCCTGGCTGCGGACTCCGAATGCCCCGCGTCTGAGTTGATGCGGCCAGGTCAGCGGCGTCGTACGTCATCAGGATTGAATGGTTCGAGTGGCTCGCTTAGGTCCTAACCCTCCGCTCGTTCTTCGACATTCCTCGGCGGAGAATTTCTGTTATTTGTCGGCGACTATCATGACTTACCTTTTTGACACCTTTCCCAGTCTCTTCATCGGCATTTTTTCTCCCAAGCCTGGCTCCTTTCCAGCTCGTTCTCTATGTTCTCCTGCCATGTCCCGCAGACTCGCTCGGCCTTCTTCGTCGAGGCACACTAACCAGCATCCTCGCAGGCAGCCCCACGACCCTGAAGACCGCCCGCCATCCGCCTTTGCGCACGCCGACCGCCACGAAACTAATGCCCCGAACGACCCTTCACTGACAGCCTATCCCCTTCGGCTTTCCCCTTCCGAGCCTGTGCAACCCCAGACTAGAAATGCTTTAGGTATCCCTCCGGTGTCCTGTGTCACGTTACGGCGCCGCTGATATGACCGACCCTTCCCAGAACCTGCTATGCAATCGGCTATGGTCGACGGGGTATTAGACAAGGCACCCAACGCGCACCAGGTCGCCGATGTGCAGATTCCTGCACAGGGCTTTGAGGAGGCACCCATTACCGCCATCTCATCAGCTTCTCCCGTTCCTAACCCATTCGCCAGCACTTTGAGTCGCGACGCCCTTTTGTCTTACGCTTATCATCTCTACTACAGTCCGGATCGCCCTCATCCCGGACTCACGCCAGTACCCCTCCTCCAAGCGCTTCCTCTCTTGACTACCCCGGATCAAATCTATAAGCTACGCCTGCTACCACTTCTGACTACGCTGCGTTCCCTGCACCCAAGAGATCTCCCTATTTTGCTTCTTCTGGCGTGCACCTACCATGCTCTGGGTGACTACAACGCTTGCCTTCGCATCAGCCAGGAGATGCTGGTGGTAGACCCTAAACTTCGTCAGTAAACCTTCCCGCGCACGGATGTAGCGATTGTTGACGAACTTTCAGGCTGAAGCTATGAGCAACATTGGCACGGCCATGAAAGCCTTGGGCCGGAATGACCAAGCGTACGAGTGGTGGTGGAAAGCCATCCAAGCTCGGCCCACATATTGGGACGCGGTGGTAAGACCTTCATTGTCACTTCTTGCGCCTCACTGCTCATTGGGAGTAGGACAATATGCTCAGCTTCTTGTTCACGCTGGCCCACGGCTCGCAAGACAAGGACCGCAGTCAAGTGCTTTTCGCCCGTGCGCTGGACGTCTGTCTGTTTATCCAGCGCAAAGTCCTCTCGAACGACGGTCGCCTCCTCATTCCCCTCGTGCCGCATGAATTGCCTAGGCTGCAGAAGGTTCTACTGACGAGCGCCACCATCCTCACTATGCACGCGTCCACGACCAAAGACGGTGTCCAAACGTATTTCCAGGCCTTGGAGGTCGTCATCTCGCCGCCTGAGGCGTACAAGGCGGGCGGCGGATACTCCACTCGAGAGCTCATTCTCGCCTGCTTTGTTGCGGGTTATTTGCTGCAAGCTCCTCCTGATGCTCCACTCCCTGACACGCTTACGCAGAGCCTAGACCTCCCCGGGGACACGACTGTCTCCACCCTGATTAATTCCGGATTTAATCTGTTCAATGCCGTCCGTACCTCCGGAGACCGCGTCGTACGCTCGCTGCTTGCTCTTGGCGACAATGCCCTTCCGTTCCTCCTCTTGCTCCCCCGAACAGGCGAAACGACTCCCCGAGCTGCTTTTCCCATTTTATTCTGGTGTTTTCCCCGCTATATGCGCTCATGCAGACGACCATGGTCAGTCGCCACGCCTTCCTACAGAAGCCCTCAGACGTGAGACTGCCATTATGACCGTCAGCATTATTCTCGCGCTGGCCAAGCGATACCAGGATAACGCCTCGTCAGAAGTATCGATTCCTGGCTTTGACGGCACCCTGAACATCAACCACTCCCTCGCCATTCTGCTGTATTACTTGTCCTTGGCTATTGCCCCTTCACCCTCGACCTACAATAACATGGGTATTATCTTAGCAAGTTTCTCAACCAACACTCTGCGCACCAGGGACAAGGGAGAAGAGAAAGTCCTCACAGGTAGCGCTTTGGCCAAGATTTACTATTCTGCCGGACTGCAGCAAGATCCCAACCACGCCCATTTGCTCACTAACCTCGGCTCGCTCTACAAGGACCAAGGGAACCTCGAAGAGGCCATACAGTAAGTTCTTGGGAGGACCCGCACAGTTGCAGGACTGTTTGATGCCACTGCTACACAGGTTGTACGACAAAGCCCTTGCTATCAAGCCTGACTTTGACGTCGCCCTAGCCAACATAGGCAACGCGATCAAAGATACCGTATGTTTGCAGCATCCTGAACGTTCAGTGCGCTGATCACAATCTTCTAGGGCCGCACGTGGCAGGCGTTGGACTATTATCGTCGCGCAGTCGAGTTGAATCCCGATCTTCCAGAGGCCATCTGCGGTCTTCTCAACTCCATGGCCGCGGTATGTGATTGGCGGGGACGCAGCCTCTACCAGGATGACTACGGCGTCGACGACGAAGGCAACCTCATTCGGCCGGGCGACGCGGGCTACTTTGTGCGCCCGACCCTGATGCACAAGACGGTCGACATCTGCGAGCGCCAGCTGCGCGTCGCGTACACAGAGAACGTGCACGCGATGAGCGCGACCAAGTCGTTCGAACAGTGGCTCCAGGCGATCCAGGCGGCGTTCGGGCGGCCGTTCCGCGCGGACGAGGCGCAGTATTGGGGGGCCCTTATCGGACAGTTCTACGCTCCGTTGGACAGGGTGGGCCGGTGTGTCAACGAGGGCGGGTTTGTGTTCCGTCTGATCGCGTGGCTGCAGCCGCGGTTGCAGCGACGGTGGTACCTCAAAGCGTATGGCAAGGTCCTTCAGACGGACGCGGAGGTGATGGCCGACCTCAGCCTGGGGGCCAAGGAGTTCCTGCGGCCGCTTGTGTCGCGCACGATGTCCCCCGCGAGCGTGCCGTCGCTGCTGCCCTTCAACACTGTGAGAGCCACCGTTGTCTCCCGGCCGAATCGCACTGAGCGTTCTGCAGTTCGTCTACCACATCTCTGCCCGCCTCATCCGCCTCATCGCGCACCGCAACGCCGTGCGCATCGCGTTCACTGCGCTCTCGCAGCCGTGGCTGCCCGAGCACGTCTACCCCCGCCGCCTCCGCCCACGGACGGCGTGCTGAACATCGCCTACGTCTCCAATGACGTGAAGTGCGTCTTTCCGTCCCGCGCTTTTTTTCCCGTCCCTTTTGCTCACCATGCGACGCACGCAGCAATCACCCGCTGTCGCACCTCATGCAGTCGGTGTTCGGCATGCACGACCGCCGCCGCGTGCGCGTGTATATGTACACGACGAGCGCGTGGGACGGCACGAGTTACCGCCCGCGCATCTCGGGCGCGGTCGAGGTGTTCGTGGACGCGTCGGACTGGTCCGGCGAGCAGATCGTCTCGCACATAGTGCACCACAAGATCCACGTCTGTGAGTTGCTCCCGCCGTACTATTGAGCGAGGACTCGCTAAGGCGCCCCGGGCAGTGATCAACCTCGGCGGCTACACAAAGGGTGCCAGGAACGACGTGTTTGCGGCGCGTCCGTGTCCGGTGCAGTTGCAGCTTATTGGGTACGCTGGGACGCTCGGTGCAGGTGAGTCCTTTGTCGGAATTTACCGTGCGTACCGTGGATAGAACTGAGCATGTGCGTAGCCTGGTGCGACTATTTGGTTTGCGATCCTATATCAGCTCCTCAGGATATGTGTGCCGCAGAAATCTGGCGGAAGCGGCGTGCGGAGGGGCACACGATGAACCCGAACCGCCTCGACCTCGGGACGGACTTTGACCCTGAGAGCGAGGAAGAATGGGTGTAGTGCGTGCCCGACACAGCTGTCTGCGCAGGATGCTGATTCGTCCGTTTGGTGTGCGCTAGCTCGGAGAAGCTCATATACATGCCGGTGTGTGCTGCTCTTCTCCTCATTCATGAGCGCCTGCTCACAGATAGCGTTTGAGCAACAGCATACGTTCATGGTCGCCGACCACAAGCAGTCCTTCAGGGATGACGAGAACCTCAGTCCGGAGGAGCGTCTGCAGGTCCCTGCGGACACGCTCTGGCGGAACGAGGAGCTCCGCCGCATGGAGATGAGGCAGGCGACCTTCCCGGACCTTCCGCAGTGAGTATGCAAGAGCAGCTGCATATCTGCGGGTCTTGACCACAGCGGTAGATCGACGGTCATCTTTGCCAACTTCAATCAGGTGAGTCGGCGCTTCTGATAGCATTGCCCAACTAACGTCTCGCAGTTGTACAAGGTATGACAACTGCTTCACTGTTCTTGAAATATCATGGGATACAATGACACATGATCCACCGCTGCAACAGATTGACCCAGTGAGTACGACTGCGCCTGTACCTCCGTCATTGTCTCATGCAACTCCCGCAGGGCATATTCGTTGTGTGGCTCCGCATATTGAAGCAGGTTCCGGACAGCATCTTGTGGCTGCTGCGGTTTCCTGCCGCGGGCGAGGAGCACATCCTCCGCCAGGCGCGCATGTGGGGCGACGAAGACGTCGCGACGAGAATCCGCTTCACCGATGTGGCCCGGAAGGATGTGCACGTCCATCGCGCTCGCGTTGCGGACCTGTTTCTGGACACCGTGGAGGTTCGTCGCTGTGCTCTTGCACCCGTGAGGAACCCTCTGACCGTCCGTTAGTGCAATGCACACACCATCGCTGCAGAGTGAGCTCAACATCGCCGTGTCGACTGCGCACGCGGGCTGACCACCTGTCTGGTTCCGCAGCGTTCTCTGGCCGGGCACGCCGCTCCTCACCTGGCCTAAGCACCGGCACAAGATGTGCTCGCGCGTGGCGGCGAGCATGGTCAACGGCACGGGCTTCGGCGACGCGATGGTCGTACACAGCCTGGACGAGTACGAGGCGCGCGCGGTCGCGCTGGCGGGCAGCATCCGGTACGTGCCCGAGACGGACGCGGGCGGCGCGACGACGGTGCTGCGCGGCCGGGGCGAGCTGCTGCAGCTGCGGCGCGACCTGTTCCTGAACCGGGACCGGATGCCGCTGTTCGACACCGCCCGCTGGACGCGCAACATCGAGAAGGCGTACTGGGAGGCGTGGCGCCGCTGGGTCGCGGGCACGCAGTTCGAGCTCTCGGACGAGTGGCAGGCGTGCGAGGGCCCCGAGCGGGAGAGCAGCACGATCTGGGTGCAGGACGACGAGCCGGTCGAGATCGTCCGGTACGAATGACCCTCCGCGCAATTGGAGTCGCCCACCTGGCGCACACTCATGCAAAGAAGAAAGAAAGAAGAGCCAAGCGATGCCACGATCTGTACAACAGCTAGAATATCTGATTTGCGTGTAATTGCATCGTCGCATGTAGAATATAAATATGATTTAGGTTCTGAGTTACACGCCTTGGTAGGCACCCGGTGCAGCTTGCGGCTGTGTCTGCGGTTGCGGTTGAGAGGGAAGGGGAGGAGCGTTGTGCCGTGCCTGAGTCGGGGTGGGCTCTGGATCGTCTAGTGACTGGTAGCCGCCGCCGCCGTTGCTCGCGCCACCTCCAGAAGTGAAGCCCCCTGGCATGGACCATACTGGGAGGTGTACGTGAGCTGCTTGTCAAATCAAGTGATAGCAAGGAGACTGACCAGTAGCACCGGTCAGATCGTTGCCTCTAATCCCAAGGTTTCCGAGGCCACCGAATTGTGCACCGCGCTGGCGGAGAGCCAGTCCAAACGCCAGACCGGTGGGGACCTACGCAGGGACGTTACACAGGATCTGGGACTTCAATTATTTTGTGGCGTACCTTCAGGATCAGTATGAGGATGGTGACCACGCGTATGAACCAATTCTGCGAGTTGCGGGCCAGCCAGATGATATCATATACAATAGAGGCAACGACGAGGAAGGTGAACTGGAGGCGCAGGGTGAGTCGACCTCATCATCAGGTTTGAAGCGACAACTCACAGTTTGTAAGGACTGTCCAGCTTCCTGGCTCTCCTGGGCGAGCGAGCCGAACAGGAATATGGGGAGGTTGTACACAGGCGCAGCGAATGCGCTTGTCACGAACGAGAGGGCCTGTGCAGTTCACCGAGGACCGCGTCAGCCTACGCTCAACCAGCCGGGTCCTTGCGACGTACGGTTTCGACAAGCACAAGCTTGGACGGGTCGAGCGACTGGAGGAAGTCCGCCATGGCTGCGTGGGCGAGGTGTAACGGGAGGCGCAAGGACGGGAGGGAGCTAAGTAGTCGACGATGGACTTGCGGTGGACGCTGAAACGCTGCGGTCACGGTGCAACGGACTGGGACGCGCGGTGTGGGGAGCGGCGTTTGCCGCGCGCTCTCGTCCTGCTGCCGTCATGTCCGCGGCGCGCAGCCTGCTCGCGCTCGACACCGCCTGGCCGGCGGACGCGACGGAGTTCTGCCCGCACCCGGCGGCGCACAACGTGTTCGTGTGCGGCACGTACGACCTCGAGAAAAATGACGGTGTTGCTGCCGAAGGCGACGACGCGGCGAGCGAGCCGCGGAAACCCCAGGTCCGACGCGGGAAGTGCCTGCTCTTCGAAGTCGATGCGGAGGACAAGATGTGCGTCGCGTGAGGTACATCCAAGCGTCTGGATCTGACTGCCAGCTAGTGCAGCTCCGAGATCCAAGACGTCCCCTTGCCTGCCGTCCTGGACATGAAATGGTAATGCAGAGCGTCCTCACATGAAGTATCTCACGCTGAAGATTCATAGGTGTCATAGAGCTGCCTCTGTCCCTCCAGCGTTGGCGATTGCGGACTCTGAAGGCGGTGTCACAATTCACGAACTTGACCTCGAAGAGGTGACGCCGTCGTCTTTCCGTAATATCTGCCTCCCACTCAGACTTGCACAGAAAAGGCTCCGTCGACTGCAACGCATCGAGTGCGCTTCATCCGAGGTCTTGTGCCTGTCTCTTGACTGGTCGAACCGGAGGACAGCCACTAGGTATTTAGTCTATTTAGTACACGTCGACTGTTCTTCTGATATGGCTGAAGCGCGTTAGGGAATCTCGTCGTTTCTCTATCCAATGGCTCACTCGCGCTGTTGAGCCCGAACGACTCTGGGGAGATGAGCGTCGAGGAGTCATGGCACGCTCACGACTTTGAACCATGGATAGCAGCCTGGAATTACTGGGACACAAGCGTGATATATTCCGGTCCGTCTAGATGATACCACGGATGATATCGAAGGACTCACGTCAGTTAATAGGCGGCGATGACCTGAAAATGAAGGGCTGGGATGTTCGGCAGGGCTTTTCTAGCCCGACGTTCACTAACAAACGGTGAGATGAGAGCTTCCACAGTCTGTGTATTGGCCAATACCGTTCACAGCTTCGATGGCGGCGTGACGAGCATACAGAGTCATCCCTTCGTAGAAAGACCTCATTGCGGTGGGCACGTAGGTCCTAACGTACATCTGCATCCTTCCATGTGAACGCTGAACTTGGGTTTAGCTACGACAACACCGTCCGCCTGTTCGACATTCGCAAGCCGCTCGTCCCGCTGACATCAGTCGACGTCGGTGGCGGGGCCTGGCGTGTAAAATGGCACCCCTCTGTCGATCGCAAGAACGACCTGCTCGTCGCATGCATGCACGATGGCTGTAAGATCGTGCGCTTCGACATAGGCGGGGGTGCCACCGAGATACTCACTGTGGCAGACGGGCCGGAAACGGTCACGCGATTCGATGAACACGAGTCTATGGCCTACGGTGCGGACTGGTGCTACGCTACGTCAAGTGGCGAGAGCCTGATAGCTAGTTGCTCGTTCTATGATCACAAGCTTTGCTTATGGAAGGGTTGATAGCGGCTGGATGGGGTATCAGAACTGTATACAGCAAATGTCCACGAATAAATCAATTGTCCTCATAGTCGCGGAGTCGAGCTCCCAGGCGTCGGGCGCTCGCTCGACTCTTGTCTTTTGCGTTTCCAGAAGCCGGCGTTTGGCCCGTTCATGACGAACGCCAGCGTCCATCGCGAGAGCCCTCGCAGAGAGCCGGGCTTGTGGGTGGAGGTGGTCAACAAAGTTGCAAGGGAAGCAACAAAAACAATCCTCCAAAGCCACAAAGGTCAGCATATATACCGGCGCAAGGTGAGGTTGGCAGTACGAACCTCTCCAGCAATCTTGTGCGAGGTCCCAATCTTGTCCAAGTCTCTGGTATCCATGCCCGGATGGCCCTCGGAAGCACATAGAGAGCCATCTCACCTCTCCGTCTGCCCTGCTCTATCCAGATGCTCCCTCCACACAGGAGCGCGGCTGTAAATGCACATCCGTACGCTCCGTCCCAGAAATCATGTGAGACCCAAGGGAAGAGGCGCGCGAGCAAAATTGTCCTGGTCAAGCACACCGAGACCCAGATGGAGGAGACGAAAGTCGAAAGGAATGTGGCGCTGCGCAGCACTGAGGTCAAGGTGTGGATGACGTTTGAAGGACGAGTGAGCTTGCGCGGCTGGGTTAGTAGTATCGGAAGGACATGAACCTGCAGTGCAAACTCAGCGAACTGGATATAGTGCGTGAAGCAGCAAAACGCAACCTACGGGGACATATATCGCCATCGCCTCCGCGAATGCGCGCGCCCCACGGAACGCCGCGTTCTTGGTGCAGCTCCCACCCCCGACGCCGCCATGTACAAGCTCGCACGGAATACCACCTAATCCCTGTCTGTTTCCTACACCCAGAGTCCTCCAGACGGCGTTTGCGCTATTCCCTCCGTATGCTGGTAAACATAACGGATCGCCCCATGATGCTGGATACCCGAGGTCCTTAGAGAGGGATGAGAGGGGATTCGGGGGCGAGGCGTGGCGACGGGTGTACGAATATCGGCCCTCACGGATGGCGCGCAAGGCATCAAGGATACGAGGGTCTACGCTCGCAATAGTCATGATCCTGGCAATGCATGCACTGTTAGGCAAGATTTACGAGGACTTGAGGCGATGTACAGTACCATTTATTGTAGGACCGAGGAAGCCTGTTGCATATCTAGAGTCAACAATGACGAAAGGGTGGAGAAATGAATCTCACTACCTTTGGGGTTCGTAGAAGAAACACCACATTACTCTGTACAGATGGGCGGGTAATGAGTTGTAAGTATAGGATAGAAGATGAATGACCCTTGCCTTGCACTCGACGCCCAGAACACAATAGCATCCAACCTCGAGGTTAATCTTCTCCTCGTTTCTGCGGCTTGTTTTCGTACCTCCGGGCTGACCAGAGTACCTTCCGGGTTCGCCGGGGGCACGAGGATCGAGCGTACTACAGCATCGAGTGCTCTGACGAGGACCAGTAGTGTCAGGTCAAGCGTAACCGACGGCTTCAATATCGCAGAGGCCTTCGTATGCTTAGTGGCTACACGCGATGTCTGCCTGTATTGCATGAGAAGCACTGCGGCGTAGGCGGACGTGGCGTTGGATAGGAATGCCTTCTGTGCATCCGAAAGGCGTGAAATGTAGAACCATATTCGAGAGGACCTGACAAAATCCTTCCCATCCTCTACCTGGTCCCACAAATGCTTGATGGCAGCACCTCCCGCTACGCCCACCGTCATCGCGAACGCGAAGCCCGTCGCGCCAAGCTCTCTCCGCAGAGCACGTAGCAGCTTCCGCACACCATGTCCTCCTGGCTTGGCCGCAAATGCGGCGAGAGTAGGTCCTAAGGAGAGCGAGAGTGCCAAAATGTATGTCCTGAGAGCGACTTGCGTTGGGTGGTCGTCTGGGAAGGTATGCAGGTACTCTGCGGCGCGCTGAGCGAGTTCGCGCGGAGTTCTCCCACTCATGGTAGCGAGAAACAGGCTGGGGGAAAAGCCGGCTGCAGACCAGTGTGTGTTTTGAGTTGAACTGTGAGCAATTTGCTCAGCGCATGGGAGGCAGGTGAGGGACAAATTCCATCTTTGCGAGTTTGAAGAGACTGGCACGGTCCTTCCAGGCCACGCTCAGTTGATGGTAACTGGTTCTCGCGAAATCACATGCATCTGTCCAACAAATTGTCGCTCAAATTGGAAGGTGTAGTAGTCGTTCAGCTGACATTTGAACGGACACGGACACAGACAAGCGAAACCAAGTTATCCGGGAAGATACTACTCAGCAATCGATACTAAGTTCTGTAGGCTCTGTGAAGAGCTCCAAAAGTCCACCACGGACGGCAAACTGCGAGAAAAGTCCAATTCAGAGTTGAGATCAACAAGCAAACCAGAATGAGCGAGTAATTCAAGGAATTGGGTTCGAGAGTCAGGGTATATGAACGATCCAAGGATATCTTGGCCCTGTTCAGAAGCACGTCAGCACGACTAGCAAACTGACCCAAAGCGACTCACGTGAGTATGCAGGACTGCCGCAACATGCTCTTTCACCGCAGGAGCGAGGGCTGCTCCAAGGTCTTGCGCCAGTTTATCGATCACTACAGCCGTGTCGTCACGAGAATGCTGAGAAGGCATAGGGAGGTCGTCCTCTGTCCACTGCTTCCTAGGGATCCGCGGTGTACTACCTTCCTCGACTCTGGGGGCTGAAGGAGGTTGCATGCCACGTAGCCACACTTTCCACAGCTCTAGTTTCTTGCCGTCTCGGTTGAGGCGTCTGAGTGCACGATGGCATCTCTCCCAATCTTCTTCTGAAGACCCTTGCCAAACGTTCTCATCCGCCGGACCGCTGTCATCTTCGTCATTGGCCGTGGCGCTGACGGATGGAGGGCGGGTGACCCCTCTACCGGCCTTCTGACTTGCACGACACCGTCGAGTACGGGACTGGCCGTTGCAGTAACATCGCCAGGGGCGGAAGCCTTGCGAATCTGGGCTGGACGTATCATCAAGCGCACCCATCTCCGTCGCCTAACCCAGCCTCCAGAGCTTAGGAGGCCGACCTGGGCGCGCCAGTGCTTCGTTCGAAAGTGCCAGTTGTACTCGAAACCATCGTATTGGGCCTCGCCGTCACCCCGCATGTCTGCCATCCATGTCCGCGAGACCCACCGCCAGGATCCATCGGGGAGAGGGTACGTGGATAAAGAGAGGGCAGGCTGATGCCAACGGTCTACCTTTGAGGTTGAGGGTAAGGTGAACGCTGGTGGGTCCACGGGTAAAAGTGAAAGGCGAGAGTAGTATGGTGTAGAGAAAAAGTTGCTCTGCAATAGCCTTTGTTAACAAAAGCTGAGGAAAAGTGAGCATGTTTACTCACCCTCGCTGGTTCTCATACAGAACGGCCCATCTATATACGTCCTTCTCATAATCCTCCATAAGCTCGTCTGAATACACGACAGTGTTCCCTAGCTTTACGAAGGGTATATCCTCTGCATCGACTTCTGAAGGACCCGCTTCATACATTCTACGGCTTGTAGTTGGAGACCTAGGGCTTGGAGAACCCTGCGTCTCAGCATTCTGGTCCTTCGTCAACTTGTCCTTCGATTTTCCGCGTCGCAAGTGGAAGAAGGACCGTCTCTTGGGTGGGCGAAGCCTGGCAAGGTCTTCGACTGTCAACGCATTTCTTTCAATATGTGTGGGTGGGGGTATAGTGGTAGAAGGGCCAGCTTCAGCTTGAGAGGTCATGATGGAATTAGCAGTGAAGTAGAGCCCTACGCTAGGGTTGGAACCTTCATATCCGGGAGAGCGTGACGTCACGCTCTGACTACCACCATGTTCCACTTGACCGTGACCGCGACGACCGCCGCAAGGCTTCGAGCAGGAATCACACCCTCGCGTTCTCGCCCATGCGCACAAATCCGAGCCCTCATACCGTTGCAGCTCGCGCAACCATACGCTCGTAGATATTTGAGTGCGTCACCGTCGTCCGGTACCAAGTCGTGTCCATCCTGCTCGGCCCCACTACCGACACCCCTCCCTGTTTGCCCGCAATGCCTCTATATCACGAAACCGACTGCGGCCACAACCTTCTATGATATTCTGGGCATGACGGCTACGTCTAACCGGTTCGATGTCGATCCCAAGGAACTTAAGAACAGGTTCAGGGACCTGCAGCGAATTATTCATCCCGACAAATGGTCAGCGCGAGGCAACGTACGTTGAGTCAAATAGCTTATGCCCTAAACATACGCTCAATATTCCTTTTTCTTATAAATAGGTCCAAGAACTCGCAGCCGAGCTATCAGGGCTTGTTAACAAGGCGTATAGCACCCTGCTAAATCCGCACGCCAGAGCAGAGTATATCCTAAAGCTGGAAGGTATTGAAGTCAATGAGACAGACAGCCTCGATGACCCTGAGCTCATCATGGAGGTGATGGAGGCGCGGGAGGAGCTCGAAAGTGCAGAGAGCCATGAGCAAGTCGATCAGATCCGTGCGGTGAACCAAGGTGTGCTGTGTCTATGTTCTAAGGCGCAAACGATGTTGACTGTCGGCATAGAAAAGATTGACGAGGTATTACCCGAGATTTCGTCTGCCGTGGCCGCCAAAGACTGGGAAGCCGTAAAGAACGGAGCCATCAAACTCAAGTACCTCCAAGGCATCGGTGGTGCAGCGGAAGCTTGGCCAGATCGTGCACATGACCACTAGACTTGAGGTTGTAGCACTGTTAAACGAACCTGATGTACTATAGCCCAACTGTTCAATACGAGGGTCTCTACCTCAGCATCCATGCGAATCTTCGCTTTAAAGCGATTCGCGCAATGGTGTTTACATGGCCTACCAGTCACGCTTCCCATATGTTGCTGAGGGCTGTTGTTCTCGACGTTGTGCTATTTACGGTCCACTTGAAGGCGCATACTTCCCGCAGCAAGTATACTGTATATGTGGTGCGGTGAGGTATGCATAACAGAGTATCCGTAGCGCAGAGTGCAGGTTGACCCGCTGTGTTCGCTGTCTGCCTCAGGGAGACTACGATATGCGTGATGTACGGCGGAGGAGCGCCGAAAAGTGCATGTGAGACCTAGCGCCCGAAAGTGGCTTGAAACTTCCTTCCACTCTCCGTCTCCGGGGCCGTCTTGTTTACCTGCTCTCTCCAAGCCAATTGCTGTCGGTTTCTCGACGGTACATACAGAGCCACATCTGCTCAATAGCCTGGCCAACACTTTGCACGGTGGATTGTGAAGTCAAGGGGATCTCGCAGCTCTTGGTGCGCCTATTGTGTCACGCCATGTGAGACGCATATCCTGACGATTTCTCTTCACAGATACCAGAGGTACTCTTATGCGCTTTGCATTTGTGCTACGGTATAGGCGAGGCCTCCTCATGCAACCACCTCCGTCCCACAGCTCCACCCATGCTGCGTCCTCTGGCAGCTCTCTGAAGCGTCCATACAGCCAGCAAGGTCACCCTTTCAGCCGACCATCCCAAACCGCCTCCATGCACCAACAGGCCGCCGGAGGTCTCTCCTCTGCTTCGGCGGAAGGCCAGCCTCAGCGCCCTAGCAAGGCACCAAAAGTCGACAGCACGCAGACGCAAGGATACGCCTCCGCGTCGTTCGCGCTCCGCCCGGGAGTGAGTGCCGGGAGACAGAGCGCGCGAGCTCATGACAGTTTCCGAGGATCTAACAAGGGAAAGTCGCAACGGAAACCCAACAAGAAACCTGTTCTCGAAGGACCAATATACGACGATGCTTACATTAAGAAGACATATGCCAAGAAACCGGTGAAGTCAGAATGGCTGATCAATGCGAAATCGCCCGTGGCCAATTACTACAGTGCTTTCACTGGGAAAATGCCGGAATATCAGGCTCAGCAGGTGGTGGGACCCTCCGGTCTGATGTGGAGGTGTGAGATGTCCATATCGAATGTTTGAATGTTCCTGACCGCCCCTCGTAGGGTCACTGCAACTTTGGACAGTCCGGAGGGCCATGAGCAGGTTGTGGCTATAGGAGACCATTTGTTGCGGAAAGATGCTGAGAAGCTAGCTGCGTTGTCAGCTCTGTATCAATTAGATGCACTAGATCTGGTGAGTATGTACGCCCGAAATAAAAATCACCAGTTAACGTGCCTACCACTTTTAGCTTGATAAGAAGAAGTCCGATCTGGTCAAGCAGTCGCCTCAAGAGGTCAAACTGTCCGATAGCACCGTCGTTGACTACGAGAAAGCTCGGCAGTTCATGGATTATTATTGCCGGAGGTTCGGATTCGGTAAACCTGACGTCGAGTGCACGGAACTACGCGGCAGAGGCACCAACAACTGGGAGGCCGTCATGACGGTCGGCGGTCGTAAAATTGGAATGGGCTCCGGACCAAATAAGAAGTCGGCGAACATCACTTGTTATATCGATGTCACGCAGTACCTCGAGAGCTGCGACCCCGAACTGTGGAAGAAATTCGTCTCCGACGCGAAGAGTGGCAAGGACTTGGGTATGGCTGGTCCGGTGTATTTCCAGGTTAACCAGCGCGTCGAGGATCAGATCCAAGATCTCTGCTCCGACATCAGGAAGAGTACACTGTACAAGAATCGACCGAGGGTGAAGTCGCTCATGACCGGTAGCGATGACCCCAGCACAATGGACGTGGCGCCGCCAGTCGCTAAATATGTCACTCCTTCTCGTCGGCACATCTCGGAAGACATGCTCAGCCAAAAGTCGAAAATTCTCGCCGAGAGGCGGAAGCGGTACCTCGAGGATCCCGCGATGGAGAAAATGCGCGCCACCCGCGCTGCACTCCCTGTCTATACGAAAGCTGAGGACCTCCTGTCGCACGTCGAGAAGCATGAAGTCACTATCTGCATGGCGGCTACGGGTTCGGGTAAAACAACTCAGATCCCCCAGCTCCTCCTTGACGATTGGATCGATAAAGGAAATGGTGCGAAGTGCAACATCGTCTGCACTCAACCTCGTCGTATTGCTGCTATCAGTGTGGCGCAACGTGTTGCTGCGGAGAGAGGCGAAACTGCCGGGAGGTCGATTGGATACCAAGTACGGTTTGAGGCTAAGCTACCAGAAGAGCACGGCAGCGTTACCTTCTGCACGACCGGTATATTCTTGAAGCGGATGCAATCTGCGCTCGAGGAGGGCGGTTCGGCTCGCAGCAGAAGTTTGGACGACGTCACCCATATCGTCGTGGATGAAGTCCATGAACGAGACGTCGACACAGACCTTCTCTTGGTCGTACTCAAGCGGTTAATCGCAGATCGCAAAGCCAGGGGGAAACCTATCAAGGTGATTCTCATGAGCGCAACCATTGACCCTAAGCTCTTCCAGGAATACTTCCCAGATGAGCAAGGCAAGCCTGCGAGTATCATCGACATCCCCGGTCGCTCGTTCCCCGTACAGAAGCATTTCCTGGACGACTTCGTGTCCCAAGTTGCGCAGGAGCGGGAGACATCATGGGTATTCAGCGACGATGGCGTTCAGAAGTACCTCGCTCGAGAGCTCGGCCCTAACATCCCAAGTATCCCTGCATTAGCCCATATCCGTGCTCGTTATTCGCAGACCGCAGACCGAACGGACGATCTCGACATACCATATCCCCTTGTTGCACTCACCATCTCCCATGTTCTCCGTAAAACCGATGACGGCCACGTGCTGGTGTTCTTGCCCGGCTGGGACGACATCGTCGGCGTGCAGCGAGCCCTCCAGCAGCCCAAAGGGTCGATCGGCATCAACTTGAACTCCGGCAACTACAGCATCCATTGTCTTCATTCCACTGTTCCGCTCGCAGAGCAGCAGGTCATATTCGATCCACCTCCGGCTGGCCAACGCCGTATCATCCTTGCCACCAACATCGCCGAAACCTCGGTCACTATTCCTGATGTGGTCTACGTAGTCGACACCGCTAAGGTCAAGGAGAACCGATACGATCCAGAGCGTCACATATCGTCTCTTGTCTCCGCCTGGGTAGGCTCCTCCAACCTAAACCAGAGAGCAGGTCGTGGAGGCCGACATCGTCCCGGAGAGTACTATGGTATCCTTGGCCGTCAGCGAGCAGACAACCTCCACCCTCACCAGACAGTTGAGATGAAGCGTGTAGACCTGAGTAACATCGTCATGCACGTTAAGGCTCTCAACTTCCCTGGAATGAGTGTCGAAGAGGTCTTGGCCAATACCATCGAGCCACCTGATGCCGAGCGGGTTGAGGCCGCGATGAATTTGTTGCAGATGGTTGGCGCACTAGACGAAAAGAAGGCTCTCACATCTCTTGGTCGTGTGCTCCTTCAGCTGCCGATAGATGCCCAGATGGGCAGACTCATTCTCTTTGGTAGCTTCTTCCGCTGTCTGGACCAAGCTCTTTCACTTGCCGCCATCTTGACCAACCGTGATCCATTCATGTCCCCGATGCACCTGAAGGACGAAGCAGCGCGTCGCAAGAACTCGTTCTCGCCCGAGGAATTCCGTTCCGATCCTTTGGCCACTTTGCGCGCGTACAACCAGTGGTGGTCGATGCAGTCGAGAGGAGAGTACGTCTCTGCCAATCGGTTCTGTGTGGACAACTTCCTTTCGAAGCCGACGCTGCTGATGATCCAGAAGATCAAGGGACATATCCTGCAGTCACTGTATGACATTGGCGTCATCGAGGTATCCGCGGGTGGATCTGTGAACGCCAGCAGGCCGAGGGGTAGAGGCGAGCTGAGCGTCCCACAGGAACTGGACCGTAACGGCGATTCCCTTCCTGTACTCGCCGCTCTCATCGCTCTCGGCTTACAACCGAAATTTGCTATCAGGACACATGGCACATTCTACCGCACACAACAGGATAAGGTAGGCATTGAGCACAACTTGTTCGACATACGGTATTCTGACCTCACTTTACGTTCAGGCCGTCTTCACTCACCCTTCCAGTGTTAACCACCGCAGGCGCTCGGAGAAAGAGGACAACGAAGGCCCTCGGATGGAGAAGCAGATACTTGCATACGCCGAGAAACGTCAGAACCTATCCGCAGCCGGGGCCACGTCGAACGCCCAGAAGCTGTTGGTTGGCACGACGCGCTTGGATCCTTTGACTTACATCCTGTTCGGTGCTCATCGCCTCGAGGTCACTCAAAGAGGTCTCGACTGCGACGAGTGGCTGGCAATTGTCGGAAACGTGGAGGTCATGGACGATATAGAGCGCCTGAAGGTCATGATGGAGTCCTGCATGCTTCGCGTGTTCCAAGGCATCACGAAGTTACGAGCGAAGAGGTTCGTGCCTCGTTTGGAGGGTAAAGAGGACGAATCGGGCGACGAGGACGACGATAACGTCGCAGACCAGCCCTTGTCCAGCGCCGAAATCAAGGAGCTCGACTTCCTCACGCAAGATATCGTTGGCATCCTAAACAACTACAGCAGCTACCGCGTATCGACCCAATCACGACAGAACTCACGTCCCGCAACGCCTGTCGACTCTCCCTACTGGTCGCCTGGCATGCTGCCAGGTTCCAGATCTGGGTACTCAACCCCTCGTTATATGAACACCGCGTCGGGAGCTTCTGCTTTCCACTCGCGCCCCAGCACGCCCAGCCGCCTAAGATGATGTTTTTTATGAGGATGAGGATTATGATTGCATGCATGGTCTCTTTATACTATTGTAGCTCCTATGTTCGATAATTGTCTCTAGAGGAAATATCACTCCCAACTCGTTCTGTTTTCGTTTTATCTGACATGTCCTACACCACCGGGTGACCCGGTCCCTCGAGCTGAGGTTGCTGGCGCCCAGGCTGGATCAAGCTCTGGTCGGACCCGCCGGACATACGGATCATCAGCCCGGAGCGGGCTCGCGACTCTCAACCTTGGTTTGCCCCTCCTCCCAGCTTGATCCAGGTTGCGTGCTCCGCCTCGCTTTGAGCCTCTGATCTCGAGGGTTGAACTGACCTCTGTCAGAGTCTCCTATCAACCTCCGCCATCGATCCTCGTTATCGATGTCAACCACCCGCCGCGCTATAAGTTTTCGTGAGTAAGGCATCGGAGTCTCTGACACACTCGCTCACAACCTCCACTCTCACTCAGTATTCAGCTGCCAGACAACCGCCGCCACGATGAAGGGGCTGTCTCGGTTTTATGATCACAAGTCCTTGGACAGGTGAGTTTTGACAACGCTGCTCGGACCTCATCCGCTCATCCTTATGGATGCCAGATGGAGGCAAGGATGGTAAAGCGTCGCCGATCCCGACTCTGCTGGTGAAGGTGTGAGATGCCGACGCATAGGTCGTTGTCATTGTGGTAAGATAGACTTACCTGCCTTGAGGCCGTGCACTGATCAGCTCTGTTTCAACAGCCGGCAGACATGGATGAAAACTTCAAGAATGTCGGGACTCGCTCTCTGTTAGTGCGTCCTCTTCCGCTGACTCCCGGCTTTCTATCCCCCAAGCTCACCTTCACTGCAGGCAACAGCAGCCCGTACCACCCTATTCCCCGACACACGCTCCTCCCCGACCATCCCGGTCGCTACTGGTGGCTTCATGTCATGCAGCCTGATGAAGCAGTCCATGTTCTTCAGGTACAACAGTGTGAGTCATACCATCACCGTCACTCACACAGACATACTGACATTTCACTTTACAGAACAGTTTCTTCGCAAGCTCTGATGTTCTGTCATCAATTTCCCCCAACATGCACTGGTTGCATTACTTGTTCTTGTACTTATCACAGTAAGTGGTAGTTGGTCTCACCAGCAGTAAGGAGTATGGGTGAGTATCACAAGCCAGCGTAGTGTATTGTATGTATATTACTGCATGTATTGCGTCTGCTCAACAATAAATGCGATTTTATCACAATAATGTCTATGTCTGATGAGGGTTACCATATATGGTATGCAAGGCCGCAAGCTTCCAACAAATCCTGGGGACGGCGCTGAGTGCGACAAGCTCAGATTGCCCTTGCGAGCAGGCCGACGCAGCCCCAGTCCCAGCCTGAAGCGACCTGCCGAAGGGGAAGCTTGGAACAAGATGTGCTCACTTTTCTCAACGCAACCCTGGTATCGGATCGATCACAGGATCGGAGACCGGGTCTGATCCAGACCCCCACCAAGGCTGCGCCAACCTCGCCGCCGCCCGGTAGTGTAACCTGACAAGACTCGGAGCGCCGGAAGTACGGTTTCATGGTGAAGACGCCCGCATCCGGCGCAACGAAACAAGCGCCTTCGATCGCAGGGCGAGGCCAAGCCGCAATTGCTGCTTACACCGAGTCCTCTCACCCACCGACTCTCATTCAATTCGGTTTCATCCTTAGCTCCCTCTCCTCCATCTCATAACGAGCTATTTCGCTGTGTTGTGCTGAGCCCGCTTACTCTTCTGACCAGCTTCACGTCGTAGTGTTGCATACCACATCCTGCCAAGATGGCTACAAGCATGAGGGGATTGACGCAAGTGAGTGCGTACTATATGTCTGTTCCACACGCAATCTAATCATCTTTAGTTTATTGCGGACATTCGTGGGGCAAGAGTACGAGAGCTGGAGAAGAGGATCAACAAGGAGATGGCTAATATACGGAAGAGGTTTAAGGGTACGCGTCGATATTTATTGCATTACCCTTTCCCCTTTTATTGACACGCACCAGATGGAAACTTGGACGGATACCAGAAGAAGAAGTGAGGCGCAAACCGTCATGTCTACATATGTTCCACCAACACTCACCATCCCGTGCAGGTATGTAGCAAAGGTTATATTCACCTATATCCTGGGCTACAAGGTCGATGTCGGACACATGGAAGCCGTGAACCTCATATCAAGTCAGAAGTATAGCGAGAAGCAGATTGTTAGTCAATTCCCTTTACTCTGCATAACTTCTGACTCCCGTTCATAGGGCTACCTAGCAGTGACATTGCTCATGCATGAGAACTCCGACTTCCTTCGACTGGTGGTGAACTCAATACGAAAAGACCTGAACGAGAATAACGAGATCTACAATTGCTTAGCTTTGCACGCTATTGCGAATGTTGGCAGTCAAGAGATGGCGGAAGCACTTGCTGAGGACGTCCACCGTCTCCTCATATCACCGTAAGTATGGCCTGTCAACTGGGTGCGAACCAAAACCTCATGGTTCTGCACAGGACGTCACAAACCTTCGTGCGGAAGAAGGCTGCTCTGACCCTACTGAGGCTTTACCGCAAGCATCCGGAGGTTATACCCGCTGCAGAATGGGCGTTGCGCATTGTCTCTATCATGGACGACCTGGATCTTGTAGGTGTGCAGTGGACGGTTTGAGCCAAACTCATCCGTCACTTCGTAGGGAGTGGTAGTTTGCGTCACTAGTCTAGTTCTGGCCTTGGCCCAAGATCATCTTGACGCTTACGCCGTCTGCTACCAGAAAGCTGTAGATCGCCTGAACAGAGTGTGTGCTCTTATTGCTTTTCTTAGCACATACTGACTGTCGCGCAGCTTGTGGTCGAGCACGAATATTCAGCAACATACGCATACTATAAGGTTCCCTCACCATGGCTTCAAGTGAAACTGTTACGGCTATTACAGTATTATCCCCCGACTGGTATGTGAGGAAAGAGCTGTTTTATGGCATGTTATACTCACGGAATATTAGAGGATCCGACACTTCGCAAGATACTCTTTACTGTCTTGCAAACCGTCATGGACAACTGCGCGGAGCCATCACGGAACGTTCAGCATAACAACGCCCAGCACGCCGTGTTATTTGAGGTTATTGGCCTTGCGATACATCTTGACACAAGCTCGCCCCTGGTCAACACAGCAACCGTGCTACTTGCTCGCTTCATCAGTTCTAAGGAGACGAACGTCCGTTACCTTGGACTTGATACCATGGCCCACCTCGCAGCCCGCGCAGATCACCTGGATGCAATCAAGCGTCATCAGGGCACCATTATCTTGTCTCTCCGGGATAAGGACATATCTGTCCGCCGACGGGCACTCGACCTTCTCTACAGTATGTGCGACGTCGATAACTCCGAACTCATTGTTGGAGAGCTCCTTCGATACCTGAAAGTTGCCGACTATGGCCTTCGTGAAGAAATGGTCCTGAAGATTGCCATCTTGACAGAGAAGTACGCGGGTACGTACAAATGGTATGTCGATACAATACTGGAGCTCCTGAGTGCTGCGGGCGATCATGTCGGCGATGAAGTGTGGTATCGAGTCGTACAAATCGTCACCAATACCGAGGACCTTCAGCCCTATGCTGCAAGGGTCGTCTTCGAATACCTCAAATCACCATCCTCGCATGAAAGCTTGGTCAAGGTCGGAGGTAAGCAGAAGCCGGTATCTGGCTTTCTTGAGTTGGGAGTGACTAACTCTACTATAGGGTATATTCTTGGTGAATATGGTCACCTCATTGCCAACGATCCTGGGTACAGTCCCATGGAACAATTCCAAGCTCTCCACTCCAAGTCGCAGTTCTGTACGGCCCCTACCCGAGCGCTCTTGCTCACAACGTACATCAAATGGGTTAACGTCTTCCCAGAGATCAAAAGTGGACTAGTCAACGTATTCGAACGATACCGCCATGTTCTCGACGTCGACCTCCAGCAACGTGCATGCGAGTTCTACGCTTTGGCCACTCGCGCGGCTGACGATGAAATGCTGCAGAATGTATGCGAAGAGATCCCGCCATTTCCACCGCGCGAGAGTGCTCTTATTGGAAGGCTAGCCAAGAAGCATTCTGATACAGAGGACAAGCGAACGTGGATCCATGGCGGCAAGGACCTTAACCTGGACCGTTCCTCTACGATGAAGAGGAAACCAACGTTAGGCGATGTCAACGGGACTGGAAACACCAAACCTGCCGTCTCAGACATCACGAATTCTCTTCTGGGTCTCGACCTCACTACGTCGCCCACTTCAGCCAACGGGACCGGCTCGGTGCAGGACCTGCACTCAGCATCCGCTGCTGTCTTAGCTGAGAAGGGTATCACACGTCTGACCACGAGTGTCAACGTCGATAGATGGTTTGACAAGCTTACGTACACCGCCGATGGCGTCCTATACGAAGATGTCCAGATACAAATCGGTATCAAGTCAAGATATCACGGTCATATTGGACAACTAGCGATATACGTTGGTAACAAGATTTCTGCACCGCTGACCTCGTTTACCGCGACTCTTCAAGTGGATGATACGGAAGCTCTTTCCGCGTCTTTTGCGAAGATTGCACCGAGCATGATCGCTCCGCGGACCCAGTCACAACAGCTCGTGCACGTCGAATGTAAAAGCCGTTCACGACGCCGCCCATCCTCAGCGTGTCCTTCCTCGCCGGCGCGCACCAAACCATCGCCGTAAGGCTACCCATCGTCCTCTCGAAATTCGTCGAGCACGTCAAGCTTGGCCAGACCGAGTTCTTCGAGCGCTGGAAGCTCATCGGCGGCCCTCCGCAAGAGGCGCAAAGCATCTTCCCTGTCACCCTTACCGATGCTGGACAGCTCGATCTGGAGAAGAACCGCCAGGTTGTTGCAGGCAGCTCGCTGAACATCCTTGACGGGCTCGACCCCAATCCGAATAACCTCGTCGCCGCTGGTATTCTGCACATGGCGACGGAGGGCAAAGTGGGATGTCTTATGCGACTGGAACCTAACCGTGAAGCCAAGGTAAGCGAGCTGTTGCATTCAGTCGACCACTTCATAGCCTATCGCATCACTGACGTTAACTCCTAGCTCTGCCGGCTTACCGTCCGAAGCACCTCGGAAAATGTGGCAGCCGAGATCCAACGGCTGGTACAGAAATCTTTGGTAGCGGGTGCACCGTCATGATTGCTTTCATCAGGGATGAGGAATGGATGTACATGATCTACCTACACGGACAACCCTATATAATGCGCATACCCTGTACACATTTTTTTCGAGTTATGCAATCTGCGTGGCTGATATCTTCTCGCAGCGAACGCTACGGCTGCTATCTTCCATTGCACTCTTCCTTACCTGAGGTTTGGCGTGGCGTTTGCTTGTGATTGCACTCTTTCCATGCGTACGAATATAGGATAATTCGATTACAGCGATATTATTTATGGTATACGAAGCAAGCCCGAAGTACTGAGCAGCAGAACAAGACGCGCCTCAACATACATCATTTCCTCAGTATCCCACGCAATAAGCCTTTCTTCCTCCGGGTGGACTCGTCAACAGCTGTGTCCATTGGGAACGGGAGACACATCGAAGGTGTTGTCGGTGATGACGGTAATATTTGAGGGACTCTTCCGGCTCAGCGCAGAGTCTGTAGATGTCGAGCGCGTGTGACGGCCAAGGAGCGGACGGCGTCGCTTTGACTGTGAGTCGGCTTCGTCCGTGTGCAGCGAGTTTTCCACGGAGGAGTTGGAGGAGTCCCGCCGCTCGGAAAGCGCCTCGTGCGACGACCGAACGCGAGGGCTCGGGTGGCCGCTACCTATTGGGCTGGACTGCGCGGACGCCCCGTCGGATAAGGACTGCGGCGTGCGAGGGGCGACAACGCTGACGGGTGCAGTGGACGGGCGCCGCGGCCGGCGCGTCAGCTTGCGTCGCTCGGAGGACGACTTTCTCCTCGTACGGACGGGCGACGGCGCTGCGTCTGGGGAGAGGGGTGAACGCGCGAATGACGGGGACGCCAGCTCGGTGGACCGCCGCGCACGGCTGCTCGTCGCGAGCTTGCTCACGCGGGCGAGCGCGTGCTCTTCGACTTCGAGGCACTTCTGGCAGAAGAGGTCGAAGTCGTGCTCGGAGGGTTGGCCGAGGCGGGCGGGCAGGTGCCGGCGGGTGTTGCGGACGACGATAGATGTGATGATCGCAAGGTGCTTGCCGAGGTCGAGCATGCGGGGAGGCGGGGCAGAGCTTCGTTGTACAGCAGCGGCAGCGCATTGGCTTTGCGTTCAAAAGCCGTTGTAATCCGTGCCCGTTCTCGCTTGTCGACAACTCGCGTGGGCGACGTTGGAAGACTGTCGGGACCAACAGACGAAATCGCAAGAATGTAGTCAACCATGGTGTCCGAAGAGCTCGTGAGGAAGTCCTTCACACCACGCATGAACTGCTCCTTCTGCAGATTCTGACTTGGTATAAGCATCAAGACGATATTCTAACGGCCAAAACTCACCGCGTTGAGATTAGCGAGGCTGCAGAGTACTTTGGCAATCAAGGTCAGGCTTCTCTGAACTGGCTCGTCTGTCAAGCCTACAGAACTGTCAACAAACAGTCTTGGCGGTTCACGAGTATTGACGAACCCGGCCAAAATCCAAACAAATGAGGCTTCAATATCGCCGGAATGAAGAACCGAAGGAACACGAAAGCTGAGACACCTTGCCATGGCAGATCTGGGTAACGGTCCTCTCTGACGTGGTATCGATTCTCAATGAGCGTCCGTACATGTAGGAAAAGCCTTCGCATCTCTCTGCAGACATATGTCAGAGATCCCTTAAGAGCCAGCCTGTGTAGAGGAAACTCACTCAGGGCACTTGTCACGGGCCTCGTAGATTGACTTCCAAAATTCCTGACACCATTGCACGAGGAGATCCACGTTCTTCTCGACACGCTTCGCGCTCTTGCCACTGCGCACCGGGTCAGTCTCAATACAGACCCGCTCCGAGCATAGTCGTCGGATGGCCGGGCCCACGCTAGCTTCGAGAAACGCAGCGCCGTGAGTGACCATGAAAATCTCCATAGTCTTCGTGAACACGGTGTTTCCTCGGCTGACAAGGTGAGATGAGTAGTCGGCTGATACCACACGAGAAGGAGCTCACAAGAGAGTCGCATGCGCTGCAGATCTCTCGGGTAAGAAGACGTTATACAGGATGAAAGGCAAAATCACTGACATCGTTCAGTACCGTCGACTTCACGATCAGCAAGGTCCATGATGCAGTCGACAAGACTGTCTTTGGCTAAGGCGACAGATACGAGGTTACTGGATATACTTCTTATGCTCAGCTTGCTTTCGAGCTCCGTAATCCAATCCAAGTAGTTCTTATCTTGCATTGCCTAGAGAGCCTTGTCAGTTCTGTAACAGCGCTCGGCTGAAAGAGGCACGGTAACCTGGAGGACACCAGAATACAGTGCCTGGGGTAGGATGATCTCTCTATGGGACGTGTGAATCCCGTGTCCATCGGAGATGGTCAAAACAGACTTACTCATCAACGCGGATCTTCAGCCTTATTTCGCCAACGATGGCAGCCTGGCTCTGCGTGTTTAACACCGGAAACCACCCTCGACATGCTCACCTCTCCGAAAGTTCATGAGAGGGATAGCCGTGCTGCCAATCTGGACAGGCTTCAGCAGCTTCTTGTCTCGCCAGACCGCGATCTCCAAGGTTTCGAACGGTGGGAGATCGGTAAACGTGAAGCTTTCGTGCCAATCGGGCGAGCCCACGCCCTTCCGCACCGTGGTTTTGCCGGCGAGAGTACCGTTGACCAACACGGAGCAATACACGTCCATATCCAGCGTCTCATCCAAATCACCCGGACCTGCGTCATCTCCTAACGGACGAGAAGCACCGAGGTTCCGGCCTTGGATGCAGGCAAGCTCGACTTGTCGCCACATGCGGTAGAGGCCGCCTTCGGCCGAGTTTATCCAGCGACCGTAGACTTCTGGAATAGCGTATGAGCGAAGGAGAAGGAGCCACATGTTGAGAAGCTCGGTGTCTGGAAATTGGATGTAAATGGGTTCTGGGTCGGCGGTGGGGCACATAGAGATCTGACCACTACGATTTTGTGAGCAGTGTTTCGTGAAAAGGCGTGTTACAACATTCGCACATCTTACAGAATATCCCGATGACATCTTTCCTATCGAATAGTGAACGGTGTACATATCGAATGTCCGTGTGATTTAGCGTGTGCACGTTTATCGACTCGTACAATATTGTATACTGTGGCAAGTGTTAAGTTCAACGAAAATAGTGCATATATGCGGCTCACTTACATCAATGTACACTTTCAGGAAGCATCCTTCGTTATATTCTACGAGTTTGATAGTCGCGGGCCGCCAATGCTCACCACCACCTGAGCTACGTGACAGACTCAGCCAGCTTGACTTCTCTGAGTATAATCAATGTCAGGCAGGAAAACCATCAAGGAGTTCGCTACGTGCCTTTGACCTTCCGCTGTCCCAAGTCGCTTGAGCTTGGCATATTCCTCAACGAGTCCCGTTTCTCGCTCTTCTTCCTCGGTATTGGTGACTGGAACTACAGCAGTGCTTAGAATATTCGTAAATGGCTCCACATGACTATGTGCATGCGTACCTTGCGGTTGGCGGTCGCAGCCTTAGACATGAATATCTCGACTTGAACGTCAAATTCCTTGGGGCCCGAGGTCTCTACAGTAGACGTGCTGTGCCGGCTGGAGGGGCCAGCCACGGGCAATTCCTCGTCTCCATACATATTTGTAGTCCTTCAATTCACGCAAGGACTTCAGCCCAGAGTGTGTGCCACGATTCCCGCGTAGATGAATGCGCGTGACGTCTGAGCAAGCAATAGTCGGCAAAGCAGAGAGTAGTAGCAGTGATTTGACAAGCGTCCGAGGTTCCAGAGCAAAATCGAAGGCAGAATTCCAGCAATATCGTCCGTAGAGTGCAGAAATGACGTCCAGAGGTCCGAGAGGGATGAGAGGAAGGCGGTGCGGTTGGGAGGGCGTCCCGCAACGAGGCAGGTCGCGGCGCGTCGGCTATGAGGTTCGGCTTGCTACTTATCGCACGGGAGCTTCCCGCCCAAACAGGAAGGTGAGTAAGTCCAGGCTGTTCAACGGCGGCCCTCTCGGTGCGAGAGGCGGTTCCCCTGCATGCTGTCCGCCGCCGCCCTGCACACATGCTGGGATCAGCAGCTGTAACCTGAACTATACGGCTCATCTATCACAAATCTCTCAAAGAGCCTTCACCGTACCTCAGATGGCGGCTGCATCGGCGGCCGCGCCACTGCATTCGCTCGAAAGAGTCACCAAGAGTGCCATTCCTAAGGACATCGGCGTTCGCGTTCATTTCGGAGGGAGGCACTGTGTACTGACAGATCACCCAACCATATACACCTTCATCATACCTTCATCAAAGCAACCGATTCATTCGACAGGCTATACAAGAGCGTCGTCCGCGCATCTCTATTCATTTCCGAAATTCCACAATCAACCTGGCGTGCACAGAATAGTAAGCGAACCACACCAGGCCCCAGCGATTATGCAAAGCAACACATGTGAATGTGCGTATAAAGCACACAAGGAACCCAACTAATTATTTTCAGCGAAGAGGGGTGAAGCAAAAGTGGATGCTATATTAAACAGGATGTCATTTTTGGGGTATCGTGGCGTGATGCATCTCTTGACGTACGACGCAGGTATGCACTGCGTCGTTCTCTCCCTGGCGTGCGGCTGGTCCATGTTCTTACTCGCTCTTGTGCCTGTTTGACCGAGCCCGATCAGCTTATGAGGTATTGAGCTAAGCGACATTACATACGTATGTCCGTTTGCCGCTCCGTTTGCCTTGCCGTTGGCAATCGCCTTGCCCTTGCCCTTTGCCGGCTTCTTGTACGTCTGGATGTAGAAGTTGATGAAGAGCACCAAGTAGCTGGACAGCAGGACGCATCCAAAGACCGCGGCGGTTTCAGTTCCCGCGCAAGTGCCAAGGTGGGGAGGTGGGGAAGTAATTGTAGGCATAGTAGTTATACGCTAGATTGCGCGTATTAATATCCAACTTGCATCTTGGAAACTTCCACAATACGCACTGGCAAAGTACACGACGAAAAGATCGATGACAAATTGTGTGATTTGCATAGTCGTAAGGTACTTCTTCCACTGTGGACCGAAGTCAGCTCAGCCCCAAGACCATTACATGCTGAACAACATACCCAGATCTTGGCACCACCCGCGGTAGCATAGTAGTAGTAGTCTACGAAGACGTCAGCCGCAACATAACCAAGAGGCCAACTGTGTACGTACACATCAATACATGTACGGCAAGATTGATCGAGATGGGAATCCATTGCTAAAAGGTTCAATCAGCGAGGGTTGGGGGTAGACCGGGGAAATGATACACACTACACTGGTGCGGCCGTTAAGCTGAGTATAACACAGGAGGGCAGTAGCAGAGTGGTGGAAGACATGCAAGAAAGCTATCAAACATATGTTAGATGGGAAGAGGTTTCAAAAGATAAGCAGCTACCGAGGGCTTCTTCTTCAGAGCGAGGAACACGGTGTCGAGCAACTCAAGGTACTTGAAGTAATAGTTGATCATATAGTAGAATTCCAGACGCTAGGGAATCATCAGTCATCAGTACCATGGAGACACGTCAATTTGACGCGTCGTAGACGTACATTGGTCCACATCCCCGACGAGCACATGCCCCACCACACACCATTCTTGTAAGTCATCGGGATGACCTCCTCAAGGATGAGGAGCATCACGAGCAAGCTACCACTGCTGAGGAGGATGTTGTGCAACTGGAAAAGGTACTGCAGCTTCAGCGGCTGCTTGTCCTTCATGAACCATCGGGTGGTGAAGATGATGACGAGGTAGGCAACGAGAGTAGGGAAGACCTCTTGTGGCGTAGAAAGGGGTTTTGCCGTTGACATAGCTCGTAAGGTAGTAAGGAACGGAAGGCAGAGGGACGTGAGCAAGAATGAAATCCGCGAGGGGCGCCATGGGAGAGACAGTGGGGTCGACGTCGAAGGGAGGAGGAAACGTAGCACGCAAAAAACCCGCCTGAAATCTCGAACGACAGCGCGCGCTTTAGCGCGCCGGAAAGACACCGGCAGATGCCGGTAGCCACGTGCATGTAATATAGGCGATGGTACCAACGGCCTGCGACTGGCTGCCCACGACGAGCTCTTGCATACATGTGTTTGTTCCCATGTGGGCACAGATCATGACTGCATGCGAATTGCGAGACGGCAACAAAACGGCGCGGTTGACGGTCACAAAGAGGAGACAAGACGGAGTCTGGGTCACACTGGAGTGGAAGGGACCGCAAGGCGTTGTCTAGACGGACGAGGATATATACATGCCAATAACAGTCCATGATGATTAGGTATAGCGAGAACGACTAAGAGACGATCAACATGCCGGCAGCCAGGAGAGTTGAGAATGATGTGCGTGAGTATACAGATGCGCGTGGAGGCGAGAGCGACAGAGGAATCCAGAGCATGATGAGAACAATAAATCATTACGTGATAACGAGAGCCAGACCGTCTTCGAGATCGGCCAGCAAAGCTTTTTGGCTAGGATTACAATTTAGTCTGGTGGGAGACCTGAGCATCCTGCGATACATACCGTAATTGCAAGTGTGCATTTTCTACAGCCGCCAGTGCCGCCGTCTTGATCTTGCTGGCGTCCACATCCGAAGGCAAAGCGCAGACCACGCACGTCGAGCAGCTGGAAGGCTGGAGACGATACGATGTTGGGATCTGTCAAGCATCTCAGAACCTGGATACCACAGACGCCCATAACGCAGACTCACCCCTTGGGATCGGAGAGCCTCGACGAGGTTGTGGACAAAGACGAGCGACCGCGTTCGGAGTTCATGCAAGTCCTGCGCATCGACGACTGGATCGATTGGGTCAATGACCGACTCCTTCGGAACAACAATGGGTTGAGCTTACAGGTGTCACACGACGGGACGGTCGTCGGCAAACTGCAGTGCAGACGGACAGCACGTCCAGAGCGACTGATCAGCCTGGAATGAGGTGTTAGAACGCAGTCCACGGGAGAGACGAAGCGTCGCATACGCACTTGGCGAAGGGTTCTACCGCCTCCTGCAGGTTCCCGAGCTATTGACACACCCGGTTAGCTAGCCTGAATCGTAAGGACGTCACGAGACTTGCCTCGTTCAGCTGCACATCCTTGACCTGATGGACGCGTTCCTCGACGTGGAGAGGGATGTGTGCAAGCTGGGGGATGGCCTGGGGCTGTTGTACTGAGAGCATGGTGGGCGGAGGGGTGCACGGAGGAGAATAGGGTGGTGATATGGGCGTTTGGCTTGATATAGGGTAGACGGTGGGTGTAAACAGAAGTCAGCAAACTGAAGGGGCCCGTGCCGTTTTATGGACCGAATCCTCGTTGCCAACTTCGCGGAGGGAACCGGGTGCTGACGGCGTGGTTTCGGGCTTATGACACTAAGGAGGCTGTTTGTTGGGGTCCAGGTCGTGTAAATGCACCAGAGGCGAAAATGCTATGCAGGATACCGTCATTAATGCCAGAGCACTGCAGCTTAAGTAGGGCCTAAAGCGTGGCGAAGTCGTCTGACCCAAAGGAAGAGACATCTACAGAACAAATGTGAAATTTCCACCAGATCAAAGCAGCTGGCCTGGCCGGAGCCCGGACTCAGCCTACGGTCGGTCAATTGATAGACACGCCGTGCAATGTGGCCACGGGTCAACGTAAACTTTACGAACATGCGAAAGAGGGGTTCTCTCGGCACTGGGCTGCACGCATCTCTACGTGGGTGTAGCTGGTGAACATTCGGTCGAGACGGCAGAGCGACGGAGGCTGCGAACTCTTCAAGCGCCCGGCGGCATCCACAGGCACCGGCAGCCGCCGCCGGGCAACGGGGCATCGCCCGTACATAGATCAATCTCAGTCCGGACCATCGTACCGCATTGGGATGGAGTCACCAGCAAGTGACGTATCGCGCGCTCAGCTTTGCGCACGTCGGGCGCTTGACTTTCGAAGTCGTACACAATCGCGAGCCAAGCACAACGCGAAGCGACCCTACAGACCACACACTACGCTTGCCTGTACTTGTACATAACCCACGCGACAATATACGACACTTACGGCCTTGATCTCGAGAGCTCGCCAGAATGTGGTGGCTCGACCCGGGCAAGGAGGTCCTGAACATTGTGCGTCGCGCTTGTCCTCGCGGACCACAACTGTGTACCCACAATTTCATAGTTGTTCAACCGGATATTGGCCCCATATGTTGAAAACTTGGATATGAACCAGGTCAACTATGGAATTGGTCAAGGTACGCAAATATTCTATTCGTTCTCTTGTCGCAGTATCGGAGACACCACAACTAGGTCAATTAACGCTACGCAAGCTGCACTTGAAGAAGGGCGCGCTGGACAAGTTCAGATTGCCGGTAGATGTCATTGAAGGTGCGCTATCATCTCATCCATGCTTGGTTCATCGCTGATATCACAGCTTCGAAGGCCATCTGGGGAAGTTCACTTTATCGCTACATTGGATGAACTTGGGCAACCAGCCAGTGGAGATTCTGATTGAAGATGTATATCTGCTCGTGGTCCCCTCTTCCGAAAGCACATACGATCCAGCAGAAGAAGAGCGACGAGCACAGGCTGCGAAAGCCGAACGTCTACAAAATGCCGAGCTTCTCCATGTAGAAAGCCAAAGCGAGCAAGGTGCTACTCACGCCACCCACACCATTCCAATCATTTGACTGAATTATCCTTAAGACTCCCCGCAACAGCAGGGCCTGGTGTCTTCCCTCATTGCCAAAATCATCAATAACCTCCAGGTGACTGTAAAGAACATCCACATCAGATACGAGGACAAGCTCAGTGTGCCTGGGGTTGGTCATCAATTACATGAAGCGAGCTTGCGATGCTGAATGGTCTTTAGCATCCATTTTCCGCTGGTATTACGTTGGCTGGTTTCACGGCGGTGTCAGTGAACGACTCGTGGTTGCCTGCTTTCATTGACAGCACCGCTGGAGTCATCCATAAAGTGAGCATGGATTGGCGCTGTCTCTGGATTTTTGATAAACGAATTACTTTATAGCTTGGGAAGATGGAATCACTTGCTGTGTATTTTGATACTGACGCCTCTAGTTTGGCCGGTCTGTCTCATGAAGAGTTCATCAAGAGATTTACCGAGCTTGTCCGTGAGCGAGTAAATACATTAACTGCTTCCACTGACGAACGTGAACAGATTTGCCATGGCGAAAACGATCCTGAGCACCAATACATCTTGAAGCCCGTTAGCGGACAAGGCAGGGTACGATCGCAGCTCTCCATACGCACTTGGCGACTTGCTGACCTAGGTAACAGATTAAGATGAACAACAAGTCAAACAAGGACACGCCGCGCTTTGACGTTGAGCTCCTCTTCGACGAGATCGGCGTGCTTCTGGATGACAACCAATATCGTGACGCCATTTCGCTGATCGACATGTACCACTTCTACATTCGGCAACACCAGGTAAGTTTGATCCATTGGTTCTCAAGTATGCGCTGATCGATGACGTTGCAGTACCAAAAATATCGGCCAGCTGAGGTGGACTTTAAGGAGAACCGGACCAGGACGTTATGGAAGTTTGCGGCCAGCGCAATCCTGGATGAAGTGAAGCAACGGCGTCGTCAATGGACGTGGAACTATTTCTCCGAACGGCGCGATGACCGACATCGCTATGTGGATCTGTTCCGGAGGAAGCAGCTAGGTCCTCTACCGCCCACGGCAAGTGAATTTGTGCTCATTAGCGCATGATAAATCTTACCTAGTGCCTAGGATACGTCTACATTCGAGGCCCTTGAGCGGAAGCTATCATATGAGGATCTCAGGTTCTACAGGTCTATCGCTCGTTCACAATTGAAGAAAGACCTGGCCGCGCGGAAGAAGATAGAGTACGAGAAGAAACGGCAGCAGCAGTCGCAGAAAAGTAGCAGCTGGTCCGGCTGGTTGTGGGGCTCCTCCGGCTCGAGCTCGTCGTCGTCACCGGCGACCGCCGAAGAATCTCCCTTTTCGGGCGAAATGACCGACGAGCAGCGCAAGGAACTGTATGAGGCTCTCGACTACGACGAGAAGGCCGCCCTGGTTTCCTCGTTCGAGACCCCTCGAGACGCGCTCAAGGCGCGCGTCGCCGCGAGCCTCAAGCGTGGGTCTTTTGCCCTCAAGACGGATCCACACGGAACGAACACCGAGGTTATCTCCATTGAGTTTGACCGCTTCCAGGCCGACTTCATACAGCGGCCCGATAACTTCGAGGCGTCGCTATCGCTGACAAGTTTTGCCGTTCACGACGGCACGACGAAGAATACCGTGTACCCACGCATCGTGCAGGTGCAGGACGGGCGGAATGGCGAGGGCGTGTTTACTACACAGACGACTGAGAACGCCCCGCCCATCGACCCCTTCTTCTATCTGAAGTTCGAGAATAACCCTCTCGATGAACGCGCTGACAATGCGCTGACCGTCCGCATGCGCAACATGGAGGTCGTGTATCACAGAGGGTACATTGAGGCGATCTACAAGTTCTTCAAGCCTCCGAGTAGCCAGATGGAATCGGTGGAAGCCTTACTGGACGCCGCCAGCCAAACTTTGGACGGCATTCGGAGGGAGACAAGAGCAGGTCTCGAGTACGCGCTGGAAACGCACAAGACGGTCGACGTGCACATGGATTTGAACGCCCCAATCATCATCATCCCCGAAGAGTGAGTTCTGACTTCACGTGTACACGCATATACCCACTAAAACTGCTCTTCAGCGTTACCACGAAGAACTGCAGACACCTCATCATCGATGCCGGCCATATTGCCATTGAGAGCCAACTGGCGAGCAAGGATGCGGTTAAAGAAGTCAGCGCCAAGCGCAAGCAGCAGTACTCCGACGAGGATTACCGCAGGTTGGAGTCGCTGATGTACGATAAATTGACCGTCCGTCTTGAAGCAGCGCAGGTGGGTTGCATCTTATGTGATATTGCAATGAGCTCACCATGGCCGTATGCCATGCGTCCAGTTCGTCATCGGCAACGACTTGGAAGCCCTTCGAAAGGCCCTCACTTCCGACGATCACGATGAGCTCCATCTACTTGAGCGCATCAACATCGACTTGCAGGTGCAGAACTCCATCGTCCCGACCGCCTACAGCCTCGCGCGCTTCAAAGTTGCTGGGCACCTCCCGACCCTGCAGGTTAACCTCTCGGATACCAAGTACAAGTCCTTGATGAGGCTGATCGACGTCTGCATTCCACATTTCGATGACGACGCGCCGACTCGGCCGTCGTTAGCCAAGCAGAAGTCAGGTGTGGAAGGAGTGTTCCGACTACCTAGTGGAATTTTCGGGGTCGGAAACCAAGAGTATCATGTCGAGGACGACGAAAAGTCGGAAATTGGAGATTCGCAAACACAGCCCACCACAGATTCTGGCATCGAGGCTGATGATGACGACGACAACGAAAACGATGACGAGTTCTTCGAGGCGAAACCTGGCGATGTTGAGGTTAGTTCTCCCGTGGTCCTATTGTGAACGTGACCCTGACAATGTAACTCGTTCAGACGCCCGAGATGTTACAGCACGTCGTGGAAGTTGACTTCCGCGTGGATGCTTTGCGCGTATCTCTCTATAAGACGTACGACGGTCACGAACGAGAACTTGGCAACGTCTGTCTCGAGCAGTTCTCCGCCAAGTTCGCTATGGCGAAGTTCACCATGGGCGTCGACATCAACCTGAGGTCACTTTCTATGGGTATCGTACAAACAGGCAAGGAGCCCATACGCTTCATCACCTCAGCTGCCGAGGACTCTTCGGAGGATCTGTTTGCTCTCAAATACCAACGCGCCCAGCCACAGTCGCCGCAATTCGAGACACTGTATGAAGGGATCAACCAATCCGTGAACATCAAGGTGACCACTGTCGTCGTCCGCGCCGCCCCTGAGCCCGTCATTGCCTTGTACGACTTCATCATGACGACATTTGTGCCCGAGAACAATGCGAACAATGCTATCGAAGCTCCCGAATCCGACGGCGACGATGACGCAAACTCGGTAGCAGATGCTGATGCGCCTGCTTCCTCTGAGAAGATCAAAGTCGTCGTCAAACTCGCCGGAATACAAGTGTTGCTCACCAACGAGGACGTCCATATTGCCACTTTGTCATTGTCGACAGCCGACGGGTCCATCCTCCTCCATTCCAATACGCTCCAAGTCAACTTCCGCTTGGGCACTTTGTCGCTCAGTGATGATTCTCCTATTCGCACCGCTGTCCCCGAGTACAAGCAAATCCTCTCCATCGAGGGCGAGAACTTCGCCGACTTCCGCTATCAGACCTTCGATCCTGCGGATAAGGAAACGTACAAGGGCATCAAGTCTTCGGTATACCTTGCCACTGGGTCCTTGCGCATTCATTACCTAGAAGAGCCACTCCACCAGATATACATCTTCCTAATCCAACTCGCGAAACTGAAGGGTTTGTATGATGCCGCCACCGAAGCGGCAGCGCAGAGCGTTTCCGAAATTGAGCGCATGCAGTTTGAATTCTCTATCAAGGCCCCGGTCATTGTCCTGCCAGCCGACGTCGAGCGGTCCGCGGACCACCTTACCTTGCGGCTGGGAGAGTTCAACGCTCACAATGCATATGAAGGTGTAACGAACAAGATCAAGGCGAGCTTACGCGGAATTGGGCTGTCTTCGACTCTCTCTCGCGACGGCGAGATCTCTACCCTGAAGATGGTCGACGATATTGACGCTACGGCTGACGTGACCCAAGTCCCTGGAATTGACAGGTCGCAAAACCTCGAGCGTCCGGACACTGCAGTAAGCTATCGCTGTTAAATATGAAGTAGCATTCTCCTCACAAAGCAACAGGTTTCTGTGACTATCTCGGATGTCAAACTTCATCTGACGCAAACCCAATATGTGCTCCTGATGGCATTCTCGCAGTCGATACCACGAGTCCTCACCGTGCCATCGACAGACGCGCCAACTCCAGAGATCGTTGTCCCAGCGGACCGGCCATCCGCCCAGGTAGACGTGCCCGGTGCCAACTTGCAACCCGAAGTGGACGCCTCTGCGGATCCACGCGGACGCGTCTGGAGTACGCTTGACGTGTTGGTAACTCTCGATGTGGTCAAACTTCATCTCTACGACGAATTCGCGTATTCCGAACAAACCCTGAAAGAGCACGGCATCACGAGGCTTGCCTTGAACTCGACCACATTGAGAGCAAAGATGCTGTCCGATGGCGCCGCCGAGGCTGAAGTTGTCCTGAAGTCGTTCACGATGAGCGACACCCGCCCGGGAAACACCAAGTTCCGCGAGATCATCCCTGCCGCTCACCATGAACGCAATCAAGTCATGATCCTCTTCACATCGTCTGGCGGCTCTGACAACTCCTCGATGGTCGTGATGACAGTCGACTCTCCAGAAGTCATCTTCTCTGTGGAACCTGTTATTGGGCTTCTCGAGTTTTTCATGAGCGCATTCAATACACAGAGTGAGGAGGAGGACGAGACTGCCGACGCCAAACCTGAAGACCTATCTACCGCATCCACAACGTCTGCATTCAACTTCCGTCTCGATCTACATGACGTCTCTGTCAGCGTGTTGGAGAACGAAGCCGACGTGAACTCCCGGGCAATTCGACTTGGCATCAAGAAGATATTCATGTCCCAGCAGGTGTTTATTGATATATCTTCTGAATTTGCTCAATGTCCTGACGGTGAACCTACAGGGGATTTTGGCTTTGAGCGTTGAACAACTCGGAATGTCCCTCACTCGCATGGGGAAGGACGCCGACACCGTGCGATTCTTGGATGACATTGATTGCACCGTCTCCCTGGACAGTCGATCTACCGCGTCCCATCAGATGACTAGCATTGAGGTCCAGTCGCAGCCTATCGTTTTCCGCGCGTCCTACCGCGACATCAACCTCATCACCAGCATCGTCAACAAGGCTCTCGAGCTTTACACGGAGTCGACTCAGAAGCGCTCGAACTTGAACGGTTCGAAGTCTGATGTACAGCTCAATCGACCGACTACTTCTCGCAAGATCACCAAGACCACGACTGGACGCTCGGTTCCTGTCGGCAATGCGAACGTCATTCTTTCGAAAGAGCAGGTAAGCATTCTTCCCAAAGGGCCAAACTTGCTACTAAGGTGTTCCAGTTCCGAGCATCATGCGAAGGCTTCCGACTTGTTCTCATTGGTGATCTGCACGAGCAACCTATGCTTCACCTTCGAGTCAAGCCATTCATCCTTGGTGCTAAGGACTGGTCGGGAGAAGTAAGCAGTTTCGTCGTTGAAACATAACAAGCTATTGATGGGTCTTAGCTTCAAGCGACGACGACGATGGCCGTCCACATCAGCTACTGGAACCTTACAAACTCGCATTGGGAGCCTCGTGAGTGTCTATTGGTGTATGAGAGTACGAACTAGCCTCACGATGTTCTCAGTCATCGACCCTTGGACATTCACCGCCGCCGTATGTTCATCGGAATTGTACGCTGTCCTTGGCTGACATCTTGTGTAGGTTGCGAAAGACAGCACCTCCGGAGGGCTCATGATGACGCTCTCCTCCAAAGAGCGGTTGAATTTGAACGTCAGCATGACATTCGTTGAGCTAGCCCTCTCGACAGCCAAGATGTTCGGTCAAGACGGAGAACGTGTCTTGAAGAAGGCCAGAGGCAGTTATGCCCCCATACAAAATCCGGAATCGCACAGGCTGCCCCATCAAGATCTTCGCAGATGCAGACGGTAGCGCCGCAGTGAACGACAGCGCAATGACGGAAGTTGCGCACGACAAGGAGGTCGACTGGCGGTTCGATGACTGGAAAACAATGCGAGAGGTGCGTTTCTCCCATCAGTGACGAAACTGGCCAGTCGTTAAATCCATCCGCTAGCATGTGTCTTCGACCGCACACAATAGCATTGGCTTGCAATTCGTTGGCAAACATTGGGATCAAGTTCGCAGTGTTCCGGTAGATCGGGAAGGAGAGTTCGCGTTCTCCTTGCGTCCCAAGACGGAGAAGTTCGCTCACCGCGTCGTCTGTGAAGTGGTTGTGCATGACAACGTGAAGGTCGTCACCATTCGGTCCACGTTCAGGGTGGAGAATAAAACACTCTATCCGGTGGAAATATCCTTGGTTGACGAAACAGGCCGGCCTGTACATTCACTGGAAAAGATTGGTATGTCACCGGCAAAGATGATATTAGCGTAAATCCCCTTACGTTGTATAGCCCCTGGCCAGGACTATGCGTTGCCGATCGAAGGCATCGGTCAGAACAGAATCAAGATACAGCCGGACCGTAAATCATTTGATATTCTACCGTTTTGCTGTTCAGCTCACCGCAATTTGATCCAATTCAGAGGGCTTCGGATACAAGTGGTCTCCTGCCATTCGTTGGGAAGATCTCATATCTCGACGAGGATTTACCATACGTTGTCCTCACACTGATCCCAGCGAAGCAGCCTTCCGCTTCCATGCTTGGGTTGACACTGATGTGAACGACGCTGCAGCCCGGTACGATCACCCCATTTGTTTTGCGCGGCACTCGCTCATTGTTTTCATAGCAAATATCCGAAGATATCCTTGAAGCTGCGGGCTCCAATTGAGCTGGAGAATCTCTTGCCATACAATATTGAGTACAGGATCTATGACAAGAACACAGACCAGAATTGGAGAAGCTACTTGCGGCAAGGAGGAGTAATGCCCGTTCATTCCGTCGAATTGGGTCATATGGTGCTCCTAAACGTCACTGTTCAGGATACGGGTGCGTTCTCAGTTAAAGGCCCAGAATAGGATCTCACATATCCGCTTCGACATTAGTCTTCAAGCCAAGTGACTTTGCAATAATCAACAGTGATGGTAACGCCGACTTTGACACGGAGACCCGTCTGACATTGAGAGATGGTCAAGATCGCAAATTGGATCTCAGACTCAACTATGTGTAAGGCATATCACCAGGCATAGTTTGTTTGTCTCTGACATCCCTCCCAGGCGCTACCCCGACTCCGGCGGATCATTCAAGGTGCAGGTTTATTGCCCGTACTTGGTAGTCAACAAGACCGGTCTGCCGTTTTCAGTGCGACCATGGCGTACAAATCGCTTAGGCTCGCCACAAGACGTGGCAGGCGATCTGCGACCTGGTGTGTCCTACATCATTCAAACCATTCAGCAGGGTAATGACTCACGGCGGTCTCCTCAGAAACATCATCACAACCGGTACCATTCAGTGAGACTTACCACATCCTAATGAAGGCGATGTGGAAATTGACCTATCTTGAATAGTGCTTTCCCACCCCAGCTCTAACGGCAAAGAATTCTGCTTCAAGGTTGGCGAGTCGTCATGGTCGCAGGCAAGTAGAGTACCCGCAGATTGCTAAGCATTGCTGACCGGCTTCTAGACGATTGGATTCGAGGCCCCAGTAGCAGACACTCGACTGGTCATTCCATCTCAAGCGCGGAACAATGAGGAGATTCACGTAGGCCTATCGTGGGCTGAAGGACTCGGCAAGTACAAGTTGACAAAAGTCATTACTCTTGCACCTCGCTTCATCATCAGGAATAACTCGGGCGAGACCATTTCATATCGTGAACACGGAGGAACCCCCAGAGGTCGCGCGTCTTTGGAACCCAGAGAACGAGACGCTTTGCACTTCATGCGTACAGGAGACGAGAAATGGCTGACGCTGGCATTCTCCGGCTTAAACGCTCAATGGTTAGTCGTCTCAGCTTGTTTATTTTCCTTCCACTGCTGAAAGTCGCTCAGGTCTGCCCCGATCAACATCGAGGATATAGGCGCTGTGCACTTCCGACTGGTCGAACCTGCGACCAAACAGATTCACCTCATGTCTGCGGATATCAAGCTGGGTGGTCCCACCATCTTCGTCGTCATCTCTCGTGCAGAGGAGTGGCCGTTTGTCATCGAGAACGATACCGAGCACTCGTTTGCTGTCTACCAAGTGGTTTGTAACCTTCCCTGTGTTTTATGAAGCACATAATGACATGTACCTTCAGGATGCTGATCATCCCGATGGGCCTGTTTCGAACCGGGCATTGCCAACATACAAGGTGGCGAGCAAGTCGTCGCTGAACTACGCATGGGATTCCCCGGCAGCGAGGGAGAAGAAGATAGTTCTAGCTGTCAATGGTTCACGCCGAACTGTGGATCCTCTCGAGATCGGCGACTTGGTACCATTCAAGTTCTCTGTGAGTCCTGTATATCCACATCAGACTTGTATGGGCAGCTGAACTCCAGTCAGAGCGGACAAACTGGACATGCTCCCCGAACTGTTTCCCTTGACGTTCGAGCTGAAGGCCGAAAGCAAGTCATACGGATATCAGACTACAATCCACAAGTCAGTCTTTACAAGCCCAAGAGAAGGAGCACCGCTTCTAGCACTCAGTTCGACAATATGAGCGGCAGTCAAGAGGCGTTCGAGGCCGTGCAAGAGGAGCTGGCGTTCTCTTTCGCCGTGAATGTGGACTTCGAAGGCGTTGGTCTGTCTTTGATCAACCGGAAAGCGGTGGAAGTGGTCTACCTTTCAGTCAATGGCCTCAAATTCGAGTACACCAACAGCCCTGTTGCACAGGCCATCAATCTCGCCTGCGGTAGCTTGCAGATAGACAACCAACTCCACGACGCCCTATTCCCTGTCGTTCTGCAGCCGACACCGGTGCCCAAGGACTCCACAACGGTAGCTTCCTTACCCACTCTACAAGGATCGGTGATCTGGTTGAAGGACGAAGGTAAGCTGTTTAATAGCTAATGTTAAGCGGGTCTCTGACAAATTTCATTCAGCCCATGGTGTCACTTTTGTCAAGTACTGCTCGATCTTGATCCAAGCCCTCACAGTCCAAGCCGATGAAGACTTCCTGTATGCGGTCTTCGACCTGACCAAGCTCAAGGGAGCATCTTGGGATGAGGCGCAAGAGGAGTACGTGTATTGTCAGACGTCGTTGTTAATGCTTCTGACATCATGCAAGCACCCTGATTACCCAACCTGAAGACGTCGTTGAGCCCGGAGTCAACTGCCGGGGGCGAAGAGCTGTACTTTGAGGTGCTGGAGTTGCAGCCTATCAGACTGTCTATCTCCTTCATGCGCACGGAGAGAGTGAGCAGCGACGAACAGTAAGCACCAGTCCAGTACCATCACCGAAATATGACCAAACGTTCGGCAGGCTTGCAATCCGGAACCCCTTCGCTGTGGTCGTCAACGCCATCACCATGGCTGTGGGCAACATCAACGCGGCACCTCTGGAAATGAATGCACTAGCCATCAAGGACATGCGGCTACGACTACCAGAGCTTCAAGAGCGAATCATGTACCATTATCGCCAAGAAGTCCTTCGTCAACTCTATCGTATTCTTGGCTCTGCTGACTTCATCGGCAACCCTGTTGGCTTGTTCACCAACGTGAGCTCCGGTGTCGCCGACATATTCTACGAGCCGTTCAATGGCGTCGTCATGCACGGCAACCAAGAGCTAGGCATCGGCATAGCGAAGGTGTGGATGCCGACACCAGCTTTTGTGTATGATTATACTGATGGAGTTCCAAGGGTGCTGCCAGCTTCGTCAAGAAGACTGTCTTCGGTGTCACGGACAGTTTCACGAAGTTCACGAGCAGTGTAGGCAAAGGCCTCTCTGCTGCCACCTTCGATACGGAGTATCAGATGCGTCGACGCATGACCCAACGGCGCAACAGACCTCGACATGCCATGTTGGTGCTCTCGCTCAGTCTCGCTTGGATAGTACCTGATCATTCCTCTACAGCTATGGCGTTACCGCGGGCGCTGAAGCGTTTGCCAACAGCGTTGCGAGCGGAGTCGAGGGTGTGCTGGTGATTATTCCCTCTACAAATTATTCCTACACAAGTATCTGACTGCCATAATAGCTCAAGCCCATCGAAGGGGCGGAGAACGATGGAGCGCGCGGCTTCTTCAAGGGCATAGGCAAGGGTCTGGTCGGGTGCGTGATCGCAGTACTTATGCAACCAACGACTAATGATTGTCAGTAGTGCCGTCACGAAACCTGTAATCGGCGTCTTTGATCTTGCTTCGAACGTCAGCGAAGGCATGTGCTCCTAGGTCGTTTATCCGCCCTCTACTCAAGCCGTTGTTTGCAGGTATACGCAACACCACGACCGTCTTTGACAACCCAGCAAGAGATCGTGTACGACTGGTGAGTTAGCAGCGTTTGGCAGTGATTTGATAACCCACGACTTCTCCCTTTTAGCCTCGTCAAGTACCTGCCGATGGCGTCCTCGTAGTAAGTACTAGCACCTCTCTTCATGTCATTGTTTGCGTACTGAGAGAATATGTGCAGCCATATTCGGAGCGGGAAGCGCTAGGGCAGTACTGGATGCGAGACCTCGACAACGGTGCATATCGCAAGGAACTTTACGTCGCTCACATTAGTACGTGTCGTTGTTCAAGTATCGAAACCTTTGCTTATTGTCCAACCAGATCTCCCTGGAGGAGACAACGTAGTATTACTGACGACTTCAAGAGTGATCTCCTTCTGGTCGAACAAGGTCCGTATGGACTGGCAAATCCCCTTCGCGCAGGTGCAAGGCGTGACCATCGAGGACACTGGGATCCGCTTCGCGCACAAGGGCGGCAAGGAGCACGACCGCTTCGTCTACATCCCTGATAAGGCCTCACAGACGTGGTTCTTCGGTCAAGTCGCGTCGGTCGTAAAGGCGTTTAACGCGCGGCGTCGCATGGACTCATAGCTGCTGTAGCCAATTTTGTGTAAACAATGGACGGACAACCAGTGTATTGCTAGGATATCTAATGTTGTATAGAAGGTATATGTACTAGGATTTCGAAAGGTAGACTGAAGACCATGCACGAAAAATAACACGGGATACCATGGGGGACATACTAAGGTAAGGTAGGCTGACACAACGACACAGGAGACAACACAGAACGAACGGACGAACCATGATCGTGGCCCAACTCAACAAAAGGATAGGGAAATAAATATTCCGTGTGTTAGATGCTTCCGACCACGGTGTCCTCGCTCTGGCGGTAGCGCGTCTTCGTGCCCTTCGCCGTCGCCGTGCTGCTCGCGCGCTCACGAGCAGGCTCGAGGTCCACCACAAACTTGGCCGCGCTCTTCGGCGTGCCGAGCTCGTCGTCGTCGCTCCCGTCGTGCTTGCCGCCGTACTGCTCGAAGCTGCCGCGGTAGCTCGCGCGCGGGCTCGCCGAGTACGCGCTCTCGTAGTCGCCGTCCTCGTCGTCCGTCGTCACGCTCGTCGCGTTCGTCAGCGACGGCGTGATCGGCGTGCCGAGTGATGTGGGCGACACCGGGGGCGGCGCCGCGAGCGACGCGTCCGAGCGCGTCTTGCGCAGCGGCGCGAGCTTCACCGTGGGCTCCTCGTCGATGGGAGACTGGACGACGTCGTGCGGGGAGTCGAGGACGACGGTGTTCCTGTCCTCGGACGCGTCCGATCTACTGTCGTCGCCGCGGCCCGAGTCATTGGCCCTATTTTGTGCTGGGGTGCGACGACCTGTGCTACCCGCACTGATCACATGGCGGTGCTTCTTGGTCCGGCTCTCTGGCCTGCTGCCCCGACGGCGGCGCTCGCCGTTTGAACGAGCAGCCTCGGAGTACTCGCTGTCGCTGCCCCGGTCAAGCGAGCGCCGCACCGCATCAGCCGCGAGGGCGGTCTCGAGCTTGCGCTGGATTTGCAACACCTTCTGCGCGATCTTGTCGCTCTTGAACGCGATGCCCTCGTCGACGGCGCTCATGCCGTCCTGCTCCGCCCTCGTGTTCGAGAAGCGCTTTTTCTTCTTCTCCGACACCTCCTCCCTCTTCGCGTCCTCCTCCGCGGGCTCGTCCACCTCGGGCACCGTGCTCGCGCGGTGCGGGTGCCGGGCCAGCTCCTCGCGCACGCTGCCCGCCGAGAACGACTCGGCGAGCGTCGAGTCGGTGCTGAACGAGCGCAGCGGGCGCGGGCCGCGCGCGTCGCTGCCGCGGCGCACCGTGCTCGGCGCGGAGCGCGACGACATGCGGCTCCCCGGGCGCGAACCGCCGTACTCGGACTCGTCGCCGTCGACGGCGATCGACAGCAGCGCCCGCTCGATCTGCGCCTCGACCTCCGCGATCATCTCCGCCCGCTCGAGCTCCATGCGCTCCATGTCGTTCTTCATGGTCTCGAGCTCCTCCAGCGCCTCCTTGTGCGCCGTCTCCGTGTCGTGCAGCTCTGGGGAACATCGCGTCGGGCGCGTTAGCAGGCAACGCATTCAGGGAGAGGTGGGACTACTCACGAGTCTGCAGCTTGAGTTTCTCTGCGGCTGTCAGGCTGTACATGCTCGACAGCCGCTTCGTCTCCCTCTGCTCCTTGTTGATCTTCGAGCGCAGGTCGCTCGCCTCTACACTCAGCTTCTCGGCGTACTGCTCGAACGTGACGAACTTGTCGCGCCACAGGTCGGACTCGGTCATGAGGAAGTTGAGGCGACGCGACAGACGTCCAATCTTGGTCTCCAGGTCATCGCGTGCGTCCACGAACGCAGTTGCACGCTTCCGGATGGACAGCTGGATGTGCTGCTCAGCGACGGACAGCCTCGGCGGCGCGCGCACGGTTCCCAGAGAGCTGATGCGCTTGAGCAGCGACGGCCTCTTCATCTGTGAACACATACAGTCAGCAAACACAACCAGTGGGTACAAAGAACGCCGCACCTTGTCCTGCAGCACGCTGTCAAACGCCTGGATGATGCGCGTCGAGTGCCACCACTCGGGCGGCTTGATCATGTCCGCGACCGCCGTCGACGCCGCGCCGCGCTTCGCCTGGATCTTGCACACGGGGCGGAAGCGGCCGGCAGGGAACGCCTCCTTGAACTCGCTCGGCACGCAGTGGTCCGGGTGGTAGTGCGGCTCGAACGCCGCGAGCAGGCGTGCGCGGAAACGGTCGCGCTGCGCCTTCGCAGACACGGCGCCCGACGGCGGCGCGCCGCAGTTGAGGTAGTTGATGTCGAGATCGACGACGCACACCTCAGGAGGCGGGCGCACGGCGTAGCGCGCCTCGGTCGCGAGGCCCATGATCCACGGGCCCGGGTCGTCGATGTAGATCTTCGCGTCGCGGGCGTGCACGGCGGTGAGCGCGACGCCGTTCCAGCCACGCAGCTCGACGAGGTACTTGATCGTCAGCACAGCGATGCCAAGCATAGCGGGGTGCCGGGAGAAGAACAGTATCCGGCCGGTGGGCGACAGCGCGATCTGCATAGGTGTCAGACACAGCGAGCATCGGGACTGGGCAGCTCACGTACCTCGCATATGGTCAGGATGTTGTCAATGTTGAGGCACTTGAACAGCGGCCACATGGTGAAGTTCACGTCCACGAGACCACGTCCAAAGTCGAGACCGCCAGGGAAGCGCGAGACGACTTCGAGGCTCGTTTCCGTGCCAGACGCCGTGTTGGGTGCGGACGACGCGTCTAGACGCACGAGCTCTCCAGGGCGAGGGGCGGGGTGCGACAGGATTTTGCTGATTTGCAGCGTGTGTGACTGCACATCTTTCGAAAAGCGGGCCCATGACAGTGTAAGGTAATCCCGCATGAGGTCGTATATCGGGAAACGCGAGACCAGAGCTGAAGATTCCGTCCGTCAGTTACATGCGTGTCAAGCAGGGAGAAGACCTTACTGAGCGCATAAGGAAGCCAAAAGACGGTGTCACCTGGCAAGAACAACGTGCTCTCACCAGGACCGTGGCCCACAGTGCTCCCACCCTCATAGTCGCTCTCGCTCATGCCGCCATCGAGGTCCGCATCCGTCTCGCCGCCGTCAAAGTCCGTCTCCGCGTCGGTGCCCGGCCCCCAGGGCGCCTTGCCCTTGCGGCGGCCGGCGCGGTGCGGGTCGGCAGAGCGCACACTGTGCTTGCTCTTCGCGCGACGGGGCACGAGGCTGTTCGCGCTCTCCTTGCGCGCACGGCTCGCCTCGAGCGTGCGCCGGATGGCCCCGGTGCGCTCCGCATCGGCGTGCGACCAGACGGTGAGGCACACGCCGTGGTAGGTGATGTTGCTGTTCGTGCCGCCGCCGAGTGAGGTCTTGGCGGAGGCAGACGTACTGAGCGGGGAGGTGGGGCCGTGTGCGGAGAGTAAGCCGTTCGAGGGCCCAAGGTACGCAGAGGAAGGGCGGGCGCGGCCGAAGGGGTCGTCGGCGTATGGATAGGGGAAGGTCACGACTGAGGAACGAGGGTCGGTGTTGGAGGTAAGGACTGAAGCGCGTAAAAGATCGGTTGAAGCTGAGGGCGCGAGAGGTGTGGAAGGCGCAGGAAGCGTGAAGGTAAAGTTGTGCACCGTGGACGCAGGCTGCAGGGTCGAGGCGATAATTTCCACTTCGCGAGGGAAGGAGAGCTGGTAGGTACGGTCAGCGACGTCTGGTCACCTGTGCACGACAACATACCTTGAGCCCTTTGGACAGCATCTTGCCCACTTCCTGCTTGCTCAAGTGTCCCGAGCTGCTGAAGACCGTGCCCGTGTCCTCCGACTTGCCTCTGCGCTTCTTCTTTCCCGTCGACCCTCCCGCTCCCGGACTCACAGTGCTACCCAGCACCTCGGGCCGCCACCACCTGCTCACTGCACCGTCGCTGTGGTGAAGCCCTAGAACGGAGTCGGGGTCTGCAAGGGTCCATGTATGCGGACTCTTTGGCAGGCCTGAGACGACGTAGAGAGACGCCAGCGGCAGCGTCGGCCCTGAGCTGGGCGCAGGTGCGCTGTCGGGTGCCGGCGCCGAGCGCACGGACGCTACCGACGTGCGGTGGGGGCGGGGATGGGCTCCATGCTCCTGCGGTGTCTGATGCCGAGCACTCTGGAGGCCTTGTCGCGCGGGGAGACGGCGAGGTTCGCCTCGGATGGGCCGTGCTGGTCGACGGTGACGTAGTCGTGCTCGTCGAGCTCGTCGGCGGGGTTGGTCGGCTCGCCGTGGGCGTCGTGGGTGCCGTTGGGATGGTAGTGGTGGGCGGAGGAGATGGTGATGATCGGGTCGGGCGTATGAATAGCACGACTGGTCGGGTTCCTGACGCCGGACGGGGCAGGACGCGAAGAGGCCTGGGTGTGGGCGCTGCTGCCGCTGACGGTGCGGCGGCTGAAGGACGATTTCTGGGTGGGCTTGCGGGTGACGTTGGTGAGGGGCCCGGCGGTGTCGACGTCCTCCTTGTCAAAGTCCTCGGTGAAGTACGACTTGCGCTCGGAGACGGGCGACGTCAGGGACGGAGATTGTGACATTGCGCTTGTTGAAGGGCGACTGCGAACTTGCGCTGCCATGTTGGGCGAAGCGACGATCAAGTATGAACAAGGAGGGGATTACAGGGAGCGTAGTAGGGAAAGAGAGGAGGAAAAAGAGAGTGAGCAAGGCGCAAGACGGCCTGGAGGTCGAGGGCGAAGAGGGCCAGAGCCGGTCGCAGCGGTGATGAGGGCGCCGGTCAACGCTCGCAAACGTCGGCGATGCGACAAATCGTCCGCGATATCTTGCAAAATACTCTTTCCGCCATCAGTTCGCTTGGTCGAACCATCACGTAAATGGACTAGTCTCCGCACAGAATATTGTTATCTCACACATGATCTTTCTGACGAAACTAACACAACAACCACACGCACGGGCATCGTGCGACGCGACCTCGACACTCCCGAGCGCGACGTTGGCAACGCAGGAACCGGCGAGGACGATGACGGAAGGAACGGAGAACATCTCCGCTGTCGATCTCTGATTCAGATTTCCCCGCACTTTGCCTTTCCTGGAAGTACCCGTTTTCCCACGCCGCAAAACACCCTGCTAGTCACTGCATCCGCCAAGCTCGCCATCGTCCAGCTTGACGACCGACGCTTGCTCTCAAACGTGCGCAGGCCATCAGGCGTACCTCCGCCGACTCTCTCTGAATGCTCTGACTGTCCCTTTGTTCTGCATCGGTACGACTCGGTTGCAACTTCCTTCTGTCCGCCAAGGATCCCATGGGCATGTGGCCATGCAGCACCTCGCATGCTATAGCTACAGGGTCCGCGCACTGTCCGCGCCCCTGAACGCCATCTCTGCATTCCAAGGCATTTCTCACCTCAGTCAGTCTGTGCTGTCGCTGCTGTGCTCGTCTTAGCGGCGTCGTCAGGGATCACAGTGGCGCAAAGCCCGTGAGACATCAATAGCTTAAAACTTACAGATTAGGGAGGCGCATACGGCAACATGCGCGGATGTAAAATGTTACAGTGTCCGATGTCATTGAAGTCCAGGTGTATATGTTGTTCGACTGAAGTGTCCTTGCGCCTTGCGCCTGGAGTTTGAAGACTTGGAAGGGATCGCTAGACTCATCGACGTCCGAACAGGCCAGCCATCCATCGCCACCGCGCCCTCGCTCCCCTAGGCCGCTCGTCCTGTGAACTAGCGTTCTCATGCGGCTGTGCCTCCGCATCCCTCTGCCGTCCCCTCTCACCTTCCGCGGCGCCCGCCAACACTACCCGGCTACCCTCACTGACCACCCGCCTGGGCTTCCCGTGGCCACGTTCGCCCGTCGTGGCAAAGCCTTCCTCGCCACCCTCCGCAGCGCTCAGGCTCGTCACGCGTCGCCGTCGCCCGGAGCGCGTGCTGGGGACGAGATTGAAGCCGGGGCTCACAGGCGAGAGCCCGATGGAGAACCCGCTCGGGGCGCGCCGGGTGACAGCGGGTGGCTGTGGCCGTGTGCCGCATAGTGCCGCGGCGACAAGGACCCCAGAGTTGGGTGGTGTCGCGAGCGCGTTGGCGAGTGTTGGAGAGGATGCGAAAAGTGAGACAAATCTGCCTCAGCGCCGTAATGTGAAGACAACAGCGCGGAGTCGGTCTGCCTCCGCGAATGCGGTCTGGAACTTCTTGGGCTTGTAGGTGACGCCAGTACCAAATGTTCTGAGATAGCTCCTGCTGAAGGGTCTTCTCCGAGGTCCACAAGTAGAGGCGGAGGCGCGGAACGCTCACGGGATACCGACACCCTGTCCATGCCTATTTCTTCGTCAAGTGGGTGAGGTGAGCCCTGCCATAGGCAACGGCTCGTCCTCGTATCTCTCGGAAATATCGTCCTCCAGGTCAGATTGCTCTCCTTGTTCGTCCCATGTGGACAGTCTGATTCTATGCGTACCGCTTGGGGGAAACGAGACTATCCAAACACCGGCCAGCAAAATGACCATGCCGAGGATGACGAGCAAGAGATGTGTAGTTGACAGTAGGGAGAATTGGTCGAAATAAACTAGACCGTTAATGATGGACGATAAGTTGTAGAAGCAAAACGCCACTGGGGGAAGACGCTTTGTTAGTTGCGCTCCTTTTGACAGTAAGGAGTTAGACGTACTTGGGCAGACGAGCGTCGGGTCAGCCAACACCAAGCTCTTGTGCATATACCAAAGCTGCAGTAGAGCGCATACACCCAGTCCCAGAACAAGCACCCACGCCTGCCATCTCCAGAACTGATTATTCCCGCCGATCGTCAACACAAGCAACTCAACCCCGCTCTTCGCGAGAAGCAGGCACATGCCGGAAATGATGCCGGAGAACGATGCGTACGACATGGCGAGGAAGAGTGGCGTTCGGGATGAGGATACGACGGACGCGAAGGACAACGGGGGTGACAGCGATGATGATCGTGAGGATTTCGGGTCCATGAGGGGAGACCGTTCGTTTGAGTTCCTGTTGTCCGGCTCCGTTGTTGTGTTGGGTGTAACTGCGGTGGTCAAGATGGTGGGGTCGACGTTTGGTACCAGGAGCGGCGACAAAGGTGGTGTGTCAGCCGGGAGGGCAATGCGGCCAGATGAATAATGTTCTATGGCATGTGTCTAGAGGTGGTATCAGGGTAAGTCCGAAGCTATATGGATGTTATCCCGGCTACTCACAATAACCAAAGCCACCAGTGTGAAGGCCGCAAGCAGCGAGAAGTATACAATGAATGCCGGTCGATTGAATAGCAACAGGAGGTCTTCAACTGAGCGCGTCGGCTCTGGCATGATCCCAAAGACTGCGATGAGGACAGCACCACCCGCGATGCAGAGCGTGCTAACGATCATCCACAAGGAGAATGCGTCGCCAAGGATGAGGCGGGCAAAGAAGGCATTCCATAGCAGCGAGACGGCTCCGAGAGGTGCTAGAATGACGACGGGGAGGGACGCTATTTGGAAGATGGAGCCAAACAAGTTGGAGGAGATGAAGATGCCTGCAGCACGCGACCACGAGGCGAAGCAGCGTCAGCAAAGCCACGAAGACGACAACCCACGTTCACGCACCGAAGCCCAGCAGCCAAAGCCTTCAATTCAATCCGGGAGTTGTCAACGCCGTAGAAACCAGCATGCGAGCGGTACTCACGGTCTCCGGTGCTCTACCTTACGCTCCGCCTCTGGCAACGCCTGGTTCTGGACATGGCTCTTGCGCTGGATGGTCAAACCCAGAGACTGGATGAACGAGGCGAGCAGGCCAACAGTGATGCCGAGTGGGATAGAGATGTGGGTGTCGGCGGCATCGTGGGCCATCGACTGGAACATGAAAGTGCGTGGTATGGTCTGTACAGGCTGTGTTGCCGTTTTGGGAGGCGTAGGCTTTGAGGCGCTCCAGCCCACGTGGCGCGTTAAGCAGCGCGGCGGGCGCGCTCAGAAGGCTCTTTCAACTTGAATTGACCTTGACTATAACATCGACTTATGTCTTCCGTGCCCGTGAGGCAACTCTTGCAAGAGCCGTTTGGGGCTGATGGCACGTATCTGGATGCAGAAATCCTCTCAGAGACCTGTAAATCTACCCCGCGAGATGCGCTACAGCTGGAGACGGCCACGCTATCGTGCAATGGAGTTCCAACTGGGTATGTTACACATTTACACATGATTCATTCCAATTGAGCATCTTTTATACTCAAGACTCACATACTGTGAGATTACTCAGCCAGAATGCGATAAAGCATATATCCGTAACCATGGCGTTCTCTTGCGAGGTGTCCTGAAGATCAAGTCTGACTCCTGGCTGACCGATGACGGTCGCAAAGTACTTCTGGAGGAGGCAAGAAAACGCGATGTCAAAGCTCGCCAGAAACTGCACCGGCGACGGGATGTCGAGCCCTCTGAGCTGACGCTGAAGCAACTCTTCGGCTTCAAAAACACAAAACCCAAGATTTGGATTACTTGTAAGAAAGATTCAAACCCCGCGGTATACATGATGTGTGAGTACCATTTAATTCAATGCATTTCCTAGAGCTTGACAAAATTCTCCAGCAAAACAGGTGCCTGAAGGATTGTGCTTGCATACTGACGATCGGTAAGATGGCATTCACAGACAGCTGTGCGGACCACTCTCATCGTATTGCGAGACAGTCGTAGATGGTACCACGTTGTTAGCATGGACAAAGAAACCTTCCATCGCTCCTGGCTCTACATGCGCCGCTACCGACTCGTCCGTGAGATGAAGGACGCCATCGATCTCTCTAAAGATGAGCGAGGCAACCCGGTGGGTCGGGATTTGCGTACTCCTCAGTGGTTCGTCGACTGCTACATGGAATACAAGTACGAAGGGGACGGAGGGGTAAAGGCTAAGGCAGCGGAGGCTGAGGTGAAGGGGTTGTTCACCACCCACGCCGATTGGATTATTAACGACCAGAAGAATGGACTGCGCAAGGACATTGATTTGAGTTCCTGGACGGACTGGCTCAGAAAGCGGCAGCAGAGGAAACGTCAACGACGTAGTCGAAGGGACGAGCCTCGGGAAGAAAATGGTGCAAGTGGAGATGGTATGGCCGTTGACAGCAACCAGTCCGGCTCAGGTGGTGAACGTATGGATGTCGACGACCCCTCTCCGCCTCGAAAGAGGCTGAGAAGCAAACGACGCAATATCCCCGCACAATCCGTTCGTTCTTATTTTCACCATGCTTGGTCATTCGGCAACTTACAGTCTTCAAAACAGGCAGTACGTCATGTACATTTCACGCCTGACGATGCGGAGGCGGCCGCGGCTGCTCAAGACGACCGCGATTCGCCTGTCGTGGAGTACATGACGCCGCCACCCGCGCATGCTCACTCCGAACAAGTCCCATACTACTGGCCCGCGCCATCCTCGCCAGACTCAGACGACGATTCCCACTTCTCTGACTCGGACCAGCCGCCGCCTTCGTCAGACTCGGAGTCCAGCATCTTCGACATCGATCCGGCGATCTGGGAGACGCTCCCTGCTGTCCTCGGGGTGCAGCCGCGTCTCCCAGGTGCGGGCGGTGCATGGGTCTGCCCGGTCCATGGATGTGATCATGAGATTGACATGTATTACCTCACGCGCGACCAGCCAAACCTCGGCGTCCTGAATGATGAGGAACTTGAGTACATCCGACGAGCCGGTTGGAACTGGAACGACGATGAGATCGTGGATTACTTCGAGCGACTTGTGTCGGCACATTATGAAGACCATGTGGATTGGCTCGGCGTCAAACGTTATATCCCTTCTGGAAAGCATTCGGTACGCACTATTCACTGCATCGGTGGGCACTACTCATTCTAAATTGTGTTCCTCGCCCAGGTTATGTATGAGTGGAAGAATCCCAGCGAACATCCTTCTCAACATGCGAAGGTTATACTCAAGCAACAAGCAGCAGCAGCGGCCGCAGTAGCTAGCAGGACTCAGACTCAGACTCAAATCAAGAATGAACAAGAGTAAGTGCACGACGAAGCAATCGAGACGTGCACCCAAACATGGTACTTAATTATCATATCGATCTAACTGTGACGTATTTATTTATGCACTCCTTGATATTTCTCGATGCCTTCTGGTTGATGTCTATTCAGGTCATGTTGTTTGGTTCCTTGCCACTTGTACTATTGTACATTGGAATTTACTACAATACATGTTGCTCGCATGCTAATCTACAATACACTAGATTTTTAAAAAGATGAATGTAAGTTATGGTGATCTGGTTTAGTCCATTTCCTCGATTTCAATGTCATCGTCAACATCGTTCCAGTCGACGTCCATGGTATCTTGCCCGCTGCCCTCGTGATTCGGCACAATGACTAAACGGTTGTGTGGGCCATCGAAGCGCACGTTGACGGTCTCGCCCGGGAGGACCTGCTCCGACAGGATCATGACGCTCAGTGGATTGAGCAGCTCGGTTTGAATGGCGCGGTTGAGCGGGCGCGCGCCGTACGTAGGCGAGTAGCCGACGGAGACAAGGTAGTGCTTGGCCTCGTCGTCGAGCACGAGACGCATCTTGCGGTCCGCGAGCCGCTCCTGAAGCTCTGCGAGACGGAGGTCGACGATCCACAGCACGTTCTTGCGGGAGAGCGCACGGAAGACGACGATCTCGTCGATCCGGTTCACGAACTCGGGCGGGAAGTGGTTCTGGATCGCGCCGAGCACGAGCTGCCGCGTCTCCGGACGCACGGCGCCCTCGCCCATCTCGTTGAGGAACGCAGCGCCGAGGTTGCTCGTCATGATGATGATGGTGTTGCGGAAGTCGACGACGCGGCCCTGCCCGTCGGTCAGTCGCCCGTCATCGAGCACCTGCAGGAAGAGCTGCACGAACTCCCGCGCAGCCTTCTCGATCTCGTCGATGAGGACGACGGAATATGGCTTGCGACGGATGTACTCGGTGAGCTGACCACCCTGATCGTGGCCGACGTAGCCTGGCGGAGCACCGATGAGACGAGCGATTGAGTGCTTCTCCGAATACTCGGACCCGTCGATACGAATCATGGCGTCGGGGGAGTCGAAAAGTACGGTGGCGAGCTAAGAAAAATGTGGGTCAGTAACAAGGACAAATGCCAGCCAGTGTATAGACGGACTCACCGTCTTGGTCATCAGAGTCTTGCCGGTACCGGAGGGACCAGCGAACAAGAAACTTGCGATAGGTCGTTGAGCGTTCCTAAGTCCACTACGACTGAGGCGAATAGCGTTGGCGACAGCCCTAACAGCTTCGGGTTGGCCGACGACGCTCTCCGTCAGAATCTTCTCCATCCTCAGCAGCTTCTCTTTCTCTGTGCTCATCAGCCGCGCAGTCGGAATGCCCGTCCATCTCGCCACGATTTCGGCAATCTGATCTGGCGTGACAGAGTCGCTGCCGGCCTCGGATGTCTCCTGAGCCTTCTTCGCTTCCAGCTGTGCGAGACGGTTCTGCAAGTCGGGCAAGGCGTAGTACCTGAGATCGGACGCGGTGGCAAGGTCGTAGCGGCGCTCAGCCTCATCTGCCTTGGCCTTCAGCTCGTCGATCTTCCTGCGAACGTTGTTGATCTCCTCGCCGCGAGATTTCTCCGCCTCGTAGGCGGCCATAAGAGGTTGGAGTTCATCGTCGACATCGGCGATGGCCTTGCGAGCGATCTTGAGGCGTTCCTTCGAGGCTTCGTCCTTTTCCCGCTCGAGGGCGTGGATTTCGACCTCAAGCTCGAGCTTCCTGCGTTGAAGCTTGTCGATCTCTTCGGGGGATGTCTCCCGAGTTACGCGAACACTGGACATAGAAGTTAGTAAAACTGAAACAACGAACAAAGCGGAAGGAACTTACCTGGCGCAAGCCTCGTCCACTAGGTCAATGGCAGAATCAGGGAGACGTCTTGATGTGAGGTAGCGGTGAGCGAGAGTCGCTGCCTGGATCAGAGCGCCGTCGAGGATGCGGACACCGTGGTGAACTTCATACTTCTCGCGGATACCACGTAGAATACTGATGGTCTCCGGAACAGACGGCTCGTTGACGAGGACTTGGGCGAACCGACGCTCCAGGGCCGCATCCTTCTCGATGTACTTGCGGTACTCCGCGAGCGTGGTGGCACCGATGCAGCGAAGCTTGCCACGGGCCAACAAAGGCTTAAACAAGTTCGCGGCATCCATGCCACCGCCTTCCGACCCGCTGCCAGCCATGAGCAGGTGGAGTTCGTCGATGAACAGAATGACGCCGTTGCCGGATTCGGAGGCCTTCTCCACTTCGTTGAGAACGGACTTGATACGCTCCTCGTATTCGCCTTTGTACTTTGCGCCGGCCATGAGCGCACCCATGTCGAGGGAGTACAAACGGGCAATCAAGGAAGCGGGGACATCGCGATTAACGATACGTTGTGCGAGACCCTCCGCGATGGAAGTTTTGCCGACACCTGGTTCACCAATAAGAACAGGGTTGTTCTTCGTCCTGGGGAGAACGTGTTAGTTTCTCGAGCGAGATTTAGGCGCATATACCAGGGTAGCGTACCTTCTGCAAAGGATACGGATAGCCCGGCGGATTTCGTTGTCTCGACCGATGACTGGGTCGATCTTACCCTCCTCCGCTAGGCGTGTCAAATCCGTGGCATACTTGTTAAGCGCGTCGAAACCCTCCTCTGCATTCTTGCTTTCTACTCTGCGACTGCCACGAATAGCGTCTATGTGGGTCTTCAAGACGGCCTCGGTTAAGTTGGCCTCCTTGAGCACAGGAGCTAATGATGGGTCTTTGATGACGGCGAGAAGCAGGTGGTCTTGCGCGATGTACGAGTCGTGCATCGCCTTCTGGAGCGACTGGGCTTCACGAAGGACTTTCATAGTTGCGGGGCTGAGCGTAACATCATCCGGTGGAGGATTTTGCGAGGGAAGGCGAACGATAATTTTCTGAATGCCTCGTTGTACAGCTGTCTGGAATACTTCGTGAGCAGATACGCGAAAAGCCGGCCAACTGCAAAGTACTCACTGCATCAGCGCCAGCCTTATCTATGACAGAACGGAACAATGTGTGTCCTGTGTTCGGTTGTCCTGCTCCTTCATTCAGAAGCGCGAAGGCAATATGGGCGGGTTGCGCTATGCCAATGAAGTCAGTACTCATCACTGCAGCATTTTCAAGGAGACAACTACATACCTTGTGAGTGCGCGTAGTCTTTTGCAATCTGAATCGCAGCGCCGAGGGTCTCTTGGGTTTTGTCAGTGAATTCCATGCCTGAGGCCATGATGAAGGGTGGTGGATGTTGGGAGCAAGGGTGTATGAGCGCAGGTTTGTCGTGTGTAAGGTAGGGGTATAAACTGCTGAGGGAGGGCCCCTGCGTGGTGTCGAGGGTATATATCCCTCAGAGGCATGATTGACGTCAAGCGCGGCGTATGTTCTCGTGTGGCCGCCACTTGCGTCGCACTTTCCAGACCGTCGTCTACCCTTCGAGCGCTTTCGGTCGAATCCCCGAGAACATACGCGTGACAGTGACACCACCTACGAGCGTACACAGTCACAGCGCTTCCTACACTCTCCCACGGTCAATCCCGCCCAGCGCGCTACCCGTCCTCCCCGACGTTGACCTCTGCACCTCCAGTCATGCTTTCCCGCCAACTCGCCTCGCGAGTCTCTAGACCACTCGTCCGCTTGGCTTCGACCTCGTCTTCTGTGGCCGTTCCACCGACTCAGCCGAAGCAGGTCGCTCCTCAATCACCGAACTACGCTACAACATGGTCTACCAGCCAGGCTCCCCGGCCTGCCGGCAAGTCTGGACCTCGCTTTGAGCAGACAGCCATGGAGCTGCAGCCGAACCCTCTCAGCGCAATGGAGATGATTGACAACGAGCCCATTCGCGTTGTGCACGGCAGGAAGGCTGTCTGTGATGGTGGTGTGTATCCAATACTATCACGCATAGTCTACTGTTATGAATGATCATTCTGTCAGGTATTGGACCTTTGGGACACCCCAAGATATTCATCAACTTGGTGAGCGGCTTTAATACTCTTTTGTATGCGTCCTACTCTAATACTTCTCACAGGACAAGCCTGGCCCGAAAGCATGCGGGTACGTTACTTCTCCTGACAGTCTATGCAGTTGCTCACTTTGCTATACTCAACTCCCTCAATATGCAGTTACTGGTATGTCCAACTTCAGTATCTTCTATGCCCGCCGCTTATTCTTATACCTACCATAGTGGGCTGCGCTTTGAGCAGGCTCCTCACCACGGACACGAGCACTAGACTTATGCATACACTTGTACATCTCAATACATCTCGGCTAGACCATCGGAACTTCACTGGGCTATCGAAAGCGAAGCAATTCCTAGCGAGTATTTTCGGAGCCGGCCCGCATTGCGGATTGTACGCCGACCCAGGCGTTCTGGTTCAGTACACTGGGATTTTAGTCGGCGAAGTGGGTCCGTGCTACCTTTCTATGAGACCAGAGCTTCCTAGAATGGCGGTTTTTGGGTGCTGCAGAGATTGTTCAGTTGGTTTCATTTGGATTCAGCCAACGCCACTGCCGTGGGTACGTACATGTCTTGGGTTCTCGGAGAACCGTTCTCCTGCTGTCCTCATGCTGGCGAACGGCCCCCGCCTCGCGCTCCTTTTGATCCACCGGTTGCCGGAGCAGAGATGTCTGGCGTGGCTCGGGCAGCGCACAAGGTGTACACTTTTCTTTTGATGCGGAATCGTGCAGTACGCTGAGCCAGAAACGCAATCAATCCGTAAGGGTAGTACGCCGGTCGCGATGGTCTACCGCGTATCTATATTTCTCAAGGCACGACGAGGAACTGGCTTGATGGAGAGATTTCTATGCACACAGCTTGTCCGAATGAATCGCACGGAGAGCTCGCCCCACGAATGGGATTCCTCTTTTTACACAGGAGCTACTCGATGAGTACAAATACAATATTCTAGAATAATTTGCCTCGCTTCCGGTCCAAGATACTAGGGGAGGAGAGAGCGAATAGGGAGAAACGGTACAATATGCGACACAGGGCGAGAAGAAAGTTCAGCGTGGGCGGCGAATAGAAATAGACGGAGACGAGGAAGATGGAGGGAGGTGAGAGCGGCCCTGGCGTCGCGGACGGAGCAGGTCGGCGCCGTGCGCAAGCAGGAGGTATACAATGCATGTGTGTATGAGAAGGGAACTGCTCGGCAACAATGAGAGCGATGTGCAACAGATGGGAGCGATGCGTGTGGGGAATGAGATGAAATGGACCATGGCAAGTGGACATGTACAGGGATGGCCTTCCGACCCGATGGCAGCCGTTGACGCCACATTCACAGCAGAAGCACCAGAGATGGGGCCCGAAGAGCACGATGACGGCAGGGCCATCGATGGAAGAGCACAATGCGAAGGGAGGACGGTAAGAACTGCCCGGAGGAAGAGATAAATAGATGACTTGCACTGGACAGTAGATTGCGAATGGTCAATGAGTGGATGAGTGCGTTCCGGAGTTCCGGGCGAATGGTCAGTCAAGATGCGGCAGCGAGAAAGCAGGGCACAGGCAACACGGGTGCTAGCTGTCTTCTGCCGATACGTCTTCTGGTATCGTGAACGACATGGGCGACAATGGTGGGTATTCGCCGCCGTCGGCGACGGCCTCCAGCTGCGAGAACGGGGGCAACGACGTCAGGCTCAGAGACGGCCGCTCAGCGATACTATTGAACGGTGCCTGCACACATGAAAGGTCGCGTCAGTGATCGTTCGCACAAGCAGTTCAGAGCTGGAAAGGCGTACCACTTTGAATATCGGGTTGATGGCGGACTTCGGCGCCATGCTGGGGCTTGGAGGGCCATACACGCCGTTCGGGCTGTCGTACGGGCTCTGCGGTCCCAAGTGGAAGGGACCAGGCTGCCTGGGCTGTGGTGGGGGCGACAGCGACGAAGACATCTTCGCCGACCCTAAACTGCGATTGTCCACCGTGCTGGTGCCCGACAGGTCAGAGTGCGAGTGTTGCCACGGAATTGGCGACGACAGCGATAGCATGTGCATCGGCGGCGGTTGCGGGGAGCCGCCGTCGGAGACCGACGACGAGTCGACCGACGCGCGGAGGTGGAAGTCGCTAACCAGCTGCTGCTCGAGCGACAAGGATGCAGAAGACCGCCCTGATGTCGAGAAGTCATCCACCGAGCTGCGAAGCGAGCTGACCGACGTCATGCGGTTCATGCCGAAGGCACCGTGGCGGGTCATGCGCCTCGTCGGGCCGGGGTCGCTGTCCACAGTGGCGAAGGAGATGACAGACCCTCGGCCGTGGAGGTCAGAGGACATCGAATGGTCGTCGTCGTAATCTCGCCGCCTCGCCTTCGGGAACCGCCCGTGTTCCCGCGGCCAATCCACCCTGGTCGTCGAGCTGTCCTGTATGCTCGGTATCACTGGCGACGCTGTCGGACTCTTGAAGCTTCCGCCAGCAGCGTTGATGGTCAGGGAGCTCGGACCGTAGACCTGGCTTTGGCCTTGCCGGATGGGCCCCGTAGACGCAGGCTGCTTGCCCTTGTCTTGAGTAGCGACGCCACCATGGGGACCGGACATCCACTCGACTTCGCTGTAGTGCGGCACGTTCTGCGCCAGCCGACGGTTGTTGCGCATGACCGCCCGCGCCTGCTCTTGCTGCGTCTTCTGCGCATGCAGACGACGCTGCCGCTGCGCCTCTTTCTGCACCTCCTTCGCATGGCGCTCTTGCTCCTTCTTCCGCTGCTTAGCGTCCTCCGCGTTGAGAGGCTGCTGTGGTGGCCGAGGGAGCTCGGCAGCGGGCGAGATCTCCGACAGCGAACGGCTGTCCGTGCTGCTGGAATCTCTCCGCTTGAGCGACGGTGGAGGCACTGACGACGGAGGACCACCTTCTTGCACAGTCGGAAGCTGCTGTTGGCTGTGCTTGTCCTCGTGTCCGAACATTCCCCTGGAGTCCCCATTTGGCGTGCTTCTTGCCGAAACTAAGCGACGACAACTTCGAGAACTTGTTGCTCTGCGAGTGCGCCGGATTTTGAACAGGCTCCTGCTCCAGTGGAGGTCGTGCCGGGTTTTCGACAGCCATGGGCGATGTCTGAATCTCCATTGAGCGGGGAGGCGCGGTGACATAGTGCTCGGCCGGTGGAGAGACATCCATCGCGTCCCATTCCTGGGCATGAGCCTGGCCCTGCTGGAGCCATCCGTTGACACGATCGCTCCCATCGGGATACATGGACGGGGCACGCGCATGATCCGGCGAGTAGAGCACATCGCCAGAGTACTCCGAGGGTTGCCTGGAAGACTCCGAAAGCGTACGGGAATGTGCGGAAGCAAATCCCGAGTCATAGAAGGATGATCGGTGTGTGGACGACGCGTGTGGAATCCGATGCGGAGGTATCTGGATAGAAGGTGGATGCAGCTTGGGGTTTCCGTTCGGATGGGAATGCGAGGGGGAATGTCCCGCGGAGCGATCGAGGGCAACGAAGTGTTGGACGTAGCGTTGGAGTGTATGCTGACAGCAGCGCGCGCTTCCACGCGGCAAGGAACGTGCTGACGAGGTTGTGTAGGCGGACCGGGAGGATTGTTGAGGGGCGTTGTCTCCAGTAAATACGGATGCTGAAGACACTGAAGGCTGGTGAGCCGAAGCGCTGGATCATACTTGAGTAGATCGGCGATGCACTCCACGAGTTTGAGCGGCACATGACGGTCAAAAGCGAATAGATATCGATTGGCTGCGTCTGTAAAGGCTGTAAGAAAACGCATACAACAATGTTATGCGGAGACATACCTTCGGAAACGCAAACCCTACGTTTCGAGCCATGCGAATGCCTTTCGCCCACTGGCCGCCACCCGTCGGCCTGCCCCTCTGTCAAAACCGTAGTCTTCAATTGGGTCGCCCAGCACATCCACGATTCTTGCCACCTGATCGATCTCGGTCTGGCCGGGGAACAGCGGACGTAAGTTGACCAACTCCGCCATAATCGTCCCCAAGGCCCACATGTCCACGGGGTTCGAATAATCCCTGCTCTTCAGGAGCACTTCTGGAGCGCGGTACCAGCGCGTGGAAACGTATTCCGTGTACGGAGGCGCACTATTCGTCTCCCTAGCGAGACCGAAATCGGCGAGCTTGACGATGACCACGACGTCCTTTTCAGTGAGAGCGTTATTAGGAGGGTATGGCGTGACTGGACGGTAGTCGTGTAGTCCAGTAGTCGTGACAAGGAGATTCTCGGGCTTCATGTCTCGGTGAAAATATCCTGCCGCGTGGATATGATGCAGACCTTCGACGACTTGGCGAAAGATCGAGGAGACGAGGCCGCCTGCTAGGGGTTTGCCCTTCCGTGTCTTGATAAGTTGGTAAAGATTACCCTCCATGGACTCCGAAGACGAAGTAAAGCTCCTTGGTATCCGGCAAGAGGAAGAAATCGTAGAGGGGAATAATATTAGGATGATATGGTATTGCACGCAGAGACTGATGAAAGCGGTCAATACCAGGATGCATAGATTAAAGTGATGACGCACCTCCAACTCCTTCAATCGCTTGCACTCGTCCCAGCCACCCTCCCAACGTTTCTTCATCCTCTTCACGGCCACGAGCCGCTTGCCGACGTACTCAGGACGCGCGCCTGCTCCGCATTGCATGGCCGACATCGCTGTATTGGGCGGTAACGTCCCATGCCAATCACACAGCCAGACCGTACCGAAGGACCCATCGCCAACGACCTTGAGCGGTGTGTAGGATCGAATGCAGCCTGCAAACGCGGATCAGTGGACCGTAGTAGCCGAGCGCAGTGATGAGTATCCTGTATGGAACGTCGGCACTCACTGCTCTGCGATCCGCCAACGACAAGCTGGTCGTTCTCCACAGTAACGGAAGGGATTCCGAGGACGTTGAGTGTTTCCCTTGGAGGGTGCTGTGAGGGGTTACGGTGAGCCTGGGAGCCGTTCTGGGTGGAGCCGTTCTGCTGATGGCTCTGTCCGTTTGGGACGGCGTTCGCATAGCCATTCTGGTGGACGTGTGGGGAAGTTGGCCCTGCTGGACATGGTTCGGTTGCATGATATGGTGGTGCGTCGCATCGCCCAGGACTGAGGAGTGAATTAGCGGCAGCTTGACAAAAGCATTCGGGTGGGGCAAGGTAAGGTAGAGTAAGGGGGCGACCGTCGACCTGCCACAGGGATGTTGGGAGCGATGAGGGCGGCTGCTCGCTGTGGTGGCGGTGGTGGTGTGAAAGAACGAAGGAGAGGGATGGTGGCGGCGAGCAGAAGCAGAGGAGAAGCGAAGGTGGCAGGCGTGACCGAGCGCGGAAATCCTGAGTTTGTGCAACAACACCCAAGCCGAGTTCGATCAAATAGACGCCTTCTGCTTGCTCCCGGACATTCCACAAAATTTCCCAGCGAGTTCGTGCTCTCGTATCGCACCCAAAATGCCTCGAAATAATGGAGGCTGCTTCCGCTAGTCTTACTTGCGGCGTCTGATATGTTTCAGGCAGTCAACTGTGGGGGATCACGAATTCTACAGAATAAGCAGGCTGGCGATCCATGCTTCGGGCCCGGTTGTCATTTTTTTTCCGTCGCCGTGCGCTACAGCATGTACGCAGGCAGAATCGTCGATGGGAGAGTCAGAAGGCTTGGCGATATTGCGGTCTGGTGCACGATTGGGCTGAAAAAGGCATGGTCCCTTGGGTGCTTGTCAATCAGTCTACGCGGGCGACCGACGGCATGGTCTCTACAGCTGTCTGATCCCAGCACGAATCGTTAGCGCATTCCTGGGACGGTTCCGGCTTCTGGTGGCTTTCTGTCTATTCGGGCATCGCATGGGACGCACCGACGCTACGCTGTTTCGACGCTTTCTGGTCGTATGCAGCACCTCGGTCGCATCAGCAGCCGCAACTATCGTCCCCCGCACATCCCCCCGGTTCGATCTTGCGCTCCTAAAGGCCCTACAGCCGACTCTCGATTTCGCACAGGAAGCTAATTTGTGACCATGCGAGTGCCGCATCAATCTTCTCTGTTGCTGTTTTACCGCGGCATTCCTCACCAAATGCCGTATGACCCCAATCGCGCATCGCCGCAAAGCGTTCTCAATCCTCCGTCTTCTCTTCCCCATGTACAAGATACATGCCTTGCGCGTAGCCTCATTTTACATAAATACCAACGTGCAAGCTGCAGGCCGATAGAGGGTAGGTTAGAATCGCAGGTAGCCCCCATTATTGTGGCATCGGCGACTTTGATCTCCGGAGTGCCCATAATTCGTCGAGATACGGCGGGCTGGAGCTGGTCTGGAGCAAAAGGCCGGCTTACGGGAAGTGCCCGTCAGGCTTCCCCGCTTCGACCAGTGCCGCACCGCCTCCTGTCGGCTTCCACGAAAGCGTCCCATCAATCTCACAGAGAACGCTGCTCTGCATCCAATTGAGCACACCACAAACAGAACGAAATGCTCAGTCGCCAGGTTGCGCAGACTATGATATGTACACTCATTTGGTCAGGGGTAATGATATCAGTGAACTTAGCATCCTTCTCACCTCTGCCTACCCAACGCTACGCTGTCCCGTAGTGGCTGCGATGCAGAACCTTGACAAGTACAGTCCAGTCCCAACAAGCTGTGTCGTCGGATGTAGCGGGACGTTTTCCGTCCGTGAAAGCGATGAGGGTCACAGGCGACCTGAACGCGACGATCATCAGCGGGCAACCAGCAAGGTGTTTCCTGTGCGTTCTTCGACCGAGCGACCTCAACCATACCGACCCACGACAGCCTCCGCGAAACCAAGAGAGCGTTCCGCGGATGTCGGTCGAGGGCGTCCATGCATGCGGCCACCGTGGGCGTGCCATTTACAAGAGCTCTTCGAGAAACACAGTCGTCTTGTTCTCGTTCCGGGAGAAGGCGGCTCGAAAGCCCATTCAAAGAGCCGGTGCTGTATGTTGCTCTGGGAACGGCACGGGTCTGGTGAAGAGACGGGGTTAACCTAGAAGCCTCGTGCGATGCAAAACAGCGTACCCGGTACCGCGCTACGCTTTAGTCACTCCATGTACCACACCATAATATTGTGGTGTGCATTGGAGTTGTGTCAGGTATGCTCAATGTGCACGGGCAGTTCCGATGACATCCTTATGACGTAGAACCACACGTGTGAGAGGGTCGTAAGGTTCTATGGGCGGCATGGTAGGATGGTGTGTACTTCTTGCGCTGCGGCCGATGCAAGAAATGAGCTATATATTAGGTCAAGCTGCAGTGTAGTGGAAGGCACGCACCTGGCTTGCAATTCGACGAAGACGCTCAGTTGGAGAACACGCACGACCTTCGTGGTATGGCATGGTAACAAGAACTCGACTGGGAGTATGCGGGCGACGTAGAGAAGCATTGAGAACCCCGGCTATGTCATGATCGCAGCCACGGTTTTGCGGCATGTTCGCCACGAGCGTCGCAGAAGTTGGAATCCGGCAGAGCTTTGGCATCTTGCCGTAGACGCAAGAAGCTGGGAACACGCCCAGTCATAGTAAGCTGCGAACTTGTCACCTGCAGGCTTGAAGACATGTATTGGTATGGCTAGTTCGTGCGCACGGTTTCAGCGACAGAGACCGCTCAGCTCATGCCCCACACTAGAGTTCATGGGTTCTGACATAGAGAAGCGTTCAGAGAGCCAAGATATTTTCTAATAGCTATGTAATGCCTGTCAGCGTTTCTCCACACTAATGGGGTAACGCTTGTATTAGCTCACCTGGTGCCCTTGAAATCCACCTTTGTGGTGCTTCAAGCTTCACGAGATTCGTAGCGACGTTACGGTGGGGTGCTGTGTAGGCAATATAGTCAGGGGCACAGGGTCGCAAGCGATGTTCAAGATGGAAAGGGTCGAATTGGGTTGAGTTCAACTGCAGGTTACTTACTCGCCGCACTGCGGCTGCGCGTGGGAACTTTCCAAAGCTGCGCAGGACTGACAGCGGCTCTGATGCAATCAACTGATGCGCCTGTGAATGATGCGCTGATCTGCACTGATTCACCAGCCCTTCCTTGCCGCCGGCTCCGACGCTCATGCAACGCAACTCTCAACGGTCATGTTCTATGCTCCCTGCTCGGCAGACCCAGTATTTTAGGGAGTTCCACTCTCGTATGTCATATATATCTTATGAAGTCGCTTTGCTGAGTCGACAAACATCTGAAAGGGTCGACATTTGTGGCTGTTATGCTATTAGGGTCACCTGGTACAGGCATCAATAACGCGCAGTGGTCGTGCAGCTGCGCCTGTCAAGATCTACACCATCTAAATGCTACTCCTACTGGCATACGTCTACTGCCTTCAGCTGCTGTGATTTAATACTAAGCGGTTCATCGCTCTTGGACCCTTGACCATGTTCGCCACAGCCTTCCTTCGCGCACTTTTCCTACCATCCGTACTTCGTCTCGCCATCAGTTTGGAAACTCATGAAAACGGCAGTCGGTGTCGCTGTCTATCGTCAGAGTCATGCTGGCCGCCACCGTCTGCCTTCGACCTCCTCGCTACTCAAGTTTCTCGACCTCTATTAGCTCCTGTCCCTCCCGCCGCGTCATGTTACCTGTCATCGACTTCGCCAGCTTGTGCAACGGCTAAGAAATTCTGGGAGAACGGCTACTGGCGGTCTGGCCAGCCTGGCGCGATGCAAAATCCCAATTTCGAGGCCTTCATCTTTCCAAACGGGACCGTGGACGCGTGTTACTTGAACACGACTTTGAACATCCCTTGCGAGCAAGGCAGTGTGCCCATTATTGGTGTTGATGCCCGCTCTCCGGCGGATATACAGGCGGCTGTGAAGTTCGTGGCTATCCACAATCTGCGGACCGTAATCAAGAATACTGGGTGAGTTTTCCTCACGCACAAAATGCAGCTCGCGATATTGATGCCTCCCGATAGACACGACTACCTTGGACGTAGCACAGCTCGCGGTTCATTCCTCATCTGGACGCATAATATGAAGAATATCACCTACCACGAGACGTTCTTGCCAGACGGAGCACCCAAGGCAGCGTCACTGCAAGACGGTACTACTCTTAACAACATTTCGTATCATGTGACTAATGTTACATTTCAATACAGTTATGACTCTCGAAGCTGGAGTACAGTGGCAAGAGGCTTACGAGGTTGCCTTTGCTCACGGTCGCGATATTGTGGGTGGGCTGTCGGCTAATGGCACTGTGGGCGCGGCTGGCGGCTGGCTCCAGGGCGGCGGTCACAGTGCTCTGGCACCGAAGTACGGCCTAGGTAACGCACATTCTGCTGCCTCCGCTGAACATGGTTGAACTTGCACACATGCACAGGTGTCGACAACGTCGTACAGATTACACTAGTCACAGCTTCAGGCGACTATATTACTGCCAACGCATACCAGCATCAGGATCTATTCTGGGCTCTGCGCGGTGGTGGCGGCGGCACATGGGGCGTGGCAGTCACAGTTAGTTACCGCACCCATCCGTCCACCCCCCCTCATCGCTGCGTTCTTCGCCTCTTCGATCGCCTCTTCGGCGCCGAACGCCACGACAGTTGCGAGCCCGGTATTGAAGAAGCTCTTCACAGAATTCGTCCGCCAAACACCTGCCATGTCTGACGGCGGCTGGGCCGGGTACGCAAGCATCGCGCCCAGTGCCGTCACCGGCGTCCCGACGCTGGCATTCGCCTACATTGCCCCGAATGTCTCGTGGGACGTCGCGAACGCCACCATGAACCCGTTCTTCTCGTTCGCTCCAGGAGCTAGCCGGCAACTCGTCTGTCGACGCAGGAGGTGTGCTTAACATCACGTCCGCCGCGACCTCGCCGTTCCCGTCGTTCAGCGTTCTAGAACACATGTTGTTCGCGAACATGTCCGGCCAAGTTGGCACCACGGTCGAGATAGGATCACGGCTGCTCCCTCGCGACCTTCTAGCCGGGAAGTATGAAGATGTTGCCGAGGCGCTGCTCGCTTTACCTTCCACCCTCCACCAGTGAGTCGGCAGTCCGCGGTCAGCCATCGAAAGACCTTGAGCTTCATTTTTCCAGTCTTGTCGCAGGGGGCGCGGTGTCGCAGGTGGAGCCATCGTCCACGGGCCTAAACCCCGCTTGGCGCAAGGCTCTCATTCATACTGTCTTTTGGACGAGTTGGCCAGACGGCAGCTCTGCGGCAGTGATAGCGCAAGCTCGCGACAGGCTCAAGCAAGGAGGAGCAACTCTACGAAATCTAGCTCCTGACTCTGGAGCCTACCTGAATGAGGTACGTTCCATCTTGTCTGGATGTCGTCAAATTATTGGCACTCAGTATACCAACCGCTAGGCTTCCTTATATGAGGTTGATCCACGGTTCACTTTCTTCGGGTCGCATTACGATGAGCTGCGAGACATTAAGAAGAAATACGACCCCGACACCCTATTCGTCGTGCCGGGCGGCGTAGCTTCTGACGAGTGGGATGCGGGCCTTCATTGTCTACTGTAACATGTATTCGCGCACTTCGCGGTTTTCATCTTCACTAGGAAATTACGCTGTAACAAACTTTGCCTTGACCTTCTTATCCGTCCGCGAAGAGTACCATACACCCCCAGCGATCAGAACCGAGTTGGAAGTAACGAATGTGTGGATTTAAAGTTGAGTACAACAGAACGCTACGACGGACTAGGTGAGGCTACAGACTACCGAGATTTCAGGGGATATATCGAGGGGAGGGAGCGATACGTATAGGAAAGACTAGACTAGGGGCCGGAAGTCTGATGCACGTACGAGGATCAGGTGTTACGTTGAGCGGCCGGTGATAGACAAGGATGACAAGATACTAAAGAATGTGTGCATCATACTCAAACCTGCACGGAACAATGAAGCAGAGAACCGGAGACAGCGAGAGGACGGAGACAGTACAGTGTAGGAAGGGAGAGTAAGAATAAACACGCGAGGAAAGCGATAGCGACGGGAAACGACCATGAACTCATGCTACAGTGTAATTGCCGAGGTGAGGATGTCCGAATAAACAATCATCGTGCGCCAACGTTGAGGAAAGCAGAAGCCCCGTTAGGTGGGCGGGGAGCGGCAGGAGCATTCAGGATGGAGAGGAGGTGAGCGTTGTTCGCCGGATTGGCGCGAACAGGGAAGCCGAACGTAGGCGATACAGCCGGCGCGGAGAGGGGGGAGGTTCATGGTGTTCCATCTGCGGCAAGAACTGTTGCGGTGGGGCTAGGCGCAGATTGCCTAGGCTAGGGTATGCGCGAGGTTGAGGGAACGCCTGCTGGGGAGGGAACGAAGGACCCGGCATCTGGACTGCAGAAAGAGGTAGTGGGTATGAACCGATGGCGGGGGCAGGCCGGGGTTGATTACCGGTATTAGGCATCATGTAAGGTACTTGATGTTCTAGGAAATTAGGGCGTGTAGCGGGGGTAGGTAAGGTGCATATGTAGTTACTGCGTTACTTGTGTGTGGTCGTACAACAAATGGATCTTGAGAAGGACCCAAGGGCAATGAGTTGAAAGATGCCAGCATCTGAGGATCGGCGAGTCCTGGTGCGTTTGCGGAGGGTCCTGGACCGGATGAATAAATCACAGGAGACTCCTCGCGGGTTCCGTACATAGAGTGCGAGGTGATTGGCATGCCAGTTTGTTGATGGATAGGGAGAGAACCCCTGTTCATTGCCAAGACCTGACGCTCCAGTTTCGGCGTCATCCTTTCGGACTCCTTGGCGACGTTCTCGAGCATAGATATGTACTTCATTTGCTTGCCGATAGCGGGCGTTGCAGAAGCTCGTTGGAGGTATGGAGAGATGTCAGCAATCGATCGTCGAGTAATTCCGCCAGACCTGTTGAAGTTGTCCTTTCCATTGGTCAGGGGTAGTGAGGCGGGATCAGAGCTAGACGGGTTCAGCATTGGCGGAGCCGACACTTGGTTGGCTGAAGGTTGTCGGCGATGAGCAGATGAAGGGGTAGGTGAAACTGTCGGAGCCGCGGAAGGCGCGCGCGTGGGTCTAATTGTACCAGACCGGGAAGGGGAACGCGAGGAAAGCTGGGTCGGCTTGACCAACGTCTCTGCGTGTTCTTCTGAACGAGGTGTGGGTACATTGTGCGCACTCTTCGGCACCTCATTCACCAACATGGCCGAGGCAGAAAGTGACAGGGAGGTCAGTAGCCGCGCGAAATGGGGGTCCACTACGTCCAAGTTCACTGCAGTGACTGCGTTGGTGCCAGCGGCAACATTATGCACAACAGGCTCGGGGTAGAGGGGAGATGGTGTCTGCGGATCGCCCTGATCAGCGGATGATTGTGAGCTGGACTCTTGCGATGTGGCTGCGAAATCTTGCGCATCGACTTCGAGGTGGCCATCTTCTCCGCTGGATATGTGCTGATCGGCCTCCGCAGGTAAATTGGACCGTCTACGAGATCGCCGATTGAGGTCTCGTGGTTTCCGTTCGCGAAGAAAGGCCCTTAGCGCCCTGTAAGACAGTCAGCTTGCTGTCTTGAAGAGCGGCTACGAAGGCACACGTACCCTATGAATGGTGTTATGAGATAGAATTTCCCCGGAACGGTTTTGTTGCGCCTCCATGTTGGGAGGTCGGTCAACCGAAACCACGCAATTTGCTGTGAAAATTCCTTAGTTTGGAAACAATATCAACGACGACCCTGATTGCTCACGCTGATCTCTTTCCGAGTTCGTGTCTTGAAGGCGAAGTCTTCCGGTACATTGGGCACAATGTAAAGCGACAACGACTGATCCCGGATAGACAACTCAACGACGTCGTCGGGGTTGATTTGATCCTCCAAATCGTAGCCCGTCTCCTCGAGTACCTGCTCTTCGTTGAGTGCGGTGGAAATGGATTATATGTATAGCACATACTTCTCGTATCGCACAACGCCATCGAGGCTCCTGCTCGTTTATCTTGCCCTTCGGGAAACTCCATGCCGAGGTGGCCTTCCAGCCCTTCACGAGCAAACACTGTAATGACCTGAGTGAGTGGCACTAACAGGGTTCAGAACCGTAACCGACCTTGTCCCATGTTTCATTTAACATGATGGCGCCACATACAGGGACTCGGGTCTTGTAAGCCATAAAGCTCTGGAAGGTCTGCTCATGATCGTCCCCCCAGTGGCTAAGCAGCGGGCAAACGTGGAAGAGACTATGCGAAAATTTCTTCAGAGTCATCGTGGGAAGGGAGGAGTCTTGTTCTCGGACGAAGTCTTCATAATACCAGTGTCTAGAAAGCTTGTCAGACCCGAGGAGACTTCCGAGAGGAGCCATGCGGAACTTACGCTTGTTCAACTTGGAAGCACACACGCTCTAATGACGCAAGCTCTACCTCTGGAAGGTTGAGGATGAAGCGACTAGTACTCGTTTCAGCATATGGAAGGCGTTACATCAAGTGCGCTGACCTTGATAAATCCTCGAGAACTTCGTGGAGCCTTGCCTCGATGGTCGATGATGAGTTCTTGTTGCCGGCTGAGCGAGACAGAGGAAGTTCTGGAGATGAGGAGGAGGAGGACGCCATCCTGGCGTCGAGCGGTGAGGCAAAGGAGAGGGGTGTATGGACAAGGATTGAGAATGATTCGCAAAGTCAAGACAAGGGTAAGTGCAACGCACACCTCGCCGGCGTCACCGCCAAAGCACTCCCGCCCAGACGGCAAATACAGCCAAACAAGGCCCAGCCTCTCAAAGTCCCAATGCGGCAAGTTGGTTTGCCAACGACAAGCCCACAACGTGTTCGAGCTCTGTGCCACGTCGCCTTTGCAGCTCAGCACTTTCTCACTACTCGCGTTACGATGAACAACACTACTAGGCTCAATTTGCATGGTTTTGATGCTCAAATGACCGTCGCACCAAACGCTGCACAAACGAGAGCCGCTACGGAGGGCATGTCGCTGTATGCCCAGGCTCAAGCTCTTGAGAAAAGCGGCGATTTCGAGGGCGCAGTCAAACTTCACAAGCAAGCCTTGAGTCTCAAGCTTGCAGACTTTGGAGCCACTAACATCACTACTGCTGCTTCGTATAACAGGCTGGAGGAGGCCCTCACGCAGCTAGGCCGTTTAGACGAAGTGGAGGAAAGTATCAAGAAGGCTATACCCATTGCGATGAGTCTCGGTCCCGACTTTGATCAGGGCTACTCGAGGGGGAGGCACGATTGCAAGCGCTGATATCGACTTGCTCCCATGGCCTGCCCCGGTTCTCGGGGTCCTATCCACCTTAGCGCTCGCTGAGCCAGGAGGGAAACGAGCAGGCTTGCTCGTATATGTCTGAAAGGAGCTCGTATTGTAGGGAGTCACTACTCTGGACTATGAGGCATTTAATTATCTCTATGGAAGTAACCAGGGCCTTTTTCTACCTGCGATCTTTACGTCTGACTCGAATTTACTTACTTTGAACTCAAGTTATATGCCTTGCGCTCAAAAGCAGGGGAAAATGAACCAGGTGTGGATTCTGAAAACTGAATATCCTGAAAAGTAATCATGTATTGCTTCTTCACAAGCCCACGACTTGTATCTTGCAGCTCTGCTGCAGTCCTCTGTGCTACGTAGTCTACAGGGGTCCTATACAGGCGCTCTTAGGAGTCGATATCAGCGCTTGCAATCGTGCCTCCCCCTGGGGCTACTACTGTGAAAACCTTGCTATCGTGTACGAGATGAAGGGCAACCTGTCCAAAGCTAGGGAAACGAGACTGCAAGGTGTGCCTGACAAGGTGGTTTGTGGTTACGCTGAAGGTTTGCTGCTGTTCTTGCTTGATGCTCCTGCTGCGTCTCATTCTTCCTTGAAGTGCTCTTCTGTGGCCTGCTATTCTATCGACAGGCTTTCATATTGTTCTTGTTGCAAGGTACGAATGTTCTTGTCTGCTTGACACAAGATCCCAGTTGTCTTATATTTTTGTCGCTCAGATTATATTATACTGTTCCAAAACCTGCCAGGTACAGTTGTTCAAACAGGAGAAGTCTTCTGTTTAGTTGATGCGCTGCTCTAGACATCAGACTGGAGACGTCACAAGAGATACTGCAAGACACACTGAATAAACTCACTCTCAGAGATTTTACAGTTATACTTAAGAAATACTGTCACCTCATTTTTCTGGTAGTATACCATCTATTCTGACTCGGAACACAATGATCCTATCTTTGTCCCAGAAGAATCCAGATTATGCAGCGCTGCTTTGGCCCTGACTCAATGGTTAAAATGTGTGGGATAGGGGTATTGATCGAGTGGGAGAAGTCTGTAAATGCCACTATACTTTTGTTCGATCATTTCAACTTGACCTGCCGGCTATAGCACAGGCATCCTTTTTTAGTCATGTTCTGCAATGTGTAAACCACTTTTGGCGGACTCTGCCTTGGTCTCATCTTTTTGTACTTACCACAGGGCAGAACCCAAACACAGACAAATATGCTTAGCGTATATAAGCCCTAGTTGGGGCAACTCAGAAGCCTAAACACCTACTCATTGTCAATATGGCTGACATGTCCACCTTCGTCACTCATGCACTTGCTCTCTGGTCCAGCTGGCGTAAACTTTGCTGCTAATCTTGAAGATGGCAAGAACTTAAACCAGCAAGGTCTCGCCCTTGTAAGGCAAGAAGACTACGAAGAAGCAGCTAAAGCGCATAAGCAAGCTTTGGAAATGAAGCTTGCCTCTATTAAGATAGGCAATATCAGTACTGCTGTCTCCTACAACACATTGGGCAAAGCTCTCACTCATTTTGGCTGGTTCAACGAGGCAGAGGAAAACTAGTCTGTTCCAATTAGAGGCACCCTAGCAGAAAGTCCCTGTAATGCCTTTTGGGAGGCCCACATATGGGTGAGTAATGGACCAAGGCTGCCTTCAGCACTGCACTGCTGCTTCACCACTATTAGAAAGCCGCAGAATGCCACTGCCCAGATTGCAGTAGAAGTGGCTATTGATTGGTATCCTTTTGGTTTATTTACTTGCCAACTGTGAAGGGAAATGGCCAATTTTGAGAGCAGTTGAGTTTTCCAAAATGATAATATGGAGACTCCCTCACAAAGCACTTCCAATTAGAACAGACCTTATATATACAGACAATCAACTATCATTGTCTTATAATAAGGTTTGTCTAGAGACTAGAGGAAAACATCAAACGAGCGCTGAATATTGTGACTGCTGTACTGTTGGAATTCGATATTTGAGCATCTTGCTACCAAGCCCAGACAATGCCGATTGGTGCAAACCTTATTCTTGTAGACACATCCGCTGTATGCTACATCCATCTTGTTGTCATTGAATCCACCTCTTCATTTACTTATATACCTCAAATAGATTATAAGCTCCAGCCCCCAGGCTTAAACAAAGTTGCAGCACCACTCATTTTTCTTAGAACTCTCACACTTATTTCATTTCGGTCAATTCTCGCACTCTTCGCAGCGCTCCTTCTCCCATTCCCAAACTCATTCCACCAATGTCAACTCACTCATTGCATCTATCCCCAAGCTCAATGAAGAGAACTTCTATAATTGGCAGTTCGGAATGCAGATGATCTTCCGCTACTCAAGTCCATTTACTTGGCCAGTGGTGAAGAGTATGCTGACGCAGCTGCTGGAGACAGACGCAAAGAGTTGAGCACAATGGGATTGGTGTTCGGAGGAAGGTCTTACTGCTATCAGGCTGGCTGTGGAGCAGAGCCAAACAATCCACATCTGGGACTGCACCGCTGCTTCAGAGGCTTGGGCTGCTTCAGAGGCTTGAGCTGCACTGTTCAGCATCTACTAGTGCAGTGGGCACGCAAATTGCATTATGCTGAAGTGTCAGCTATATATGTATGTTTATGACACCTCCAAGCCAATCATCACTTATGTCACAGACATCATGACTCTTGTATCAAAGCTCAAGGCCATTGGAGTCACTCTCGATGCTGAGGAGGTTACTAACATCCTCATTTTTGCTTTTGCCTATCACAAAACTCTAATACTCACCTGCTAGGAATGCTTGGAGGGGTTGGGGAGAGCAGGGGACTTTGAGTAAAGCGAGTAGAGGAGATATGAATCAATGATGCTATTGAGTCGGAGTGTTAGCCCTCAAACCAGCCTCTTTATATACATGTGTAGAGGGACCCCAGGCACTATCTAAGACCTCCGATACTATGTGCTGACTGATACAGTCAGGTGATCCATGACTAAGGCTCACAGAGCATATCGCCACTCTAACTCCCTTATCGGATCCTGACCTAGCTATCATGCTAGCATCAACACTATCTAGATGTCCTAATCTAGCTACTGTACACTACCAGTACACGATGTCATATTGACCTTATAGTGAGGTCATAGTCTAGAACAAATCCAGAACCGAGTCCATGATCCTATGTCCGTATGAGGCATGTGCGTCGTCGCGTGGCCAACTGATTAGCATCTTGTAACGCTGTTGTGATGACTGGGTAACATGTCCCGTGACTTGATGTTACACTCTAAGCGCTGTAGACTAGCGCTGAGGGAAATTTATGACATTACCCCTCCTCGGGTTCGAGCTTCGTTGAGAATTTTGCCAATTTATCGTAGTCCGATTACTTGATATCCATCGCAATCCGTTCGATGATAAGCTGGGCTACCTGATCGCCAATTTGAACTGTAAAGTCGATGTCGCTGGTGTTTACAAGGGTTACTTGTGCTCGTCTTTGTAGTCGCGGTCGATCACTTTGGTGATTGCTTCCAATTCTTTCGTTGGAAAGTCAGTTGCAAGATATAATTCGGCCGTAAGTTCCACTCGGTAATTTAACTTTAATGCCGATAGGCACTGTTGTTCTCGAGTTGGATTTAACTGTGTGTTTCTGATAGGCATGCAGTGTAAGTCCGGCTGCTTCGCGGGGAGATTCGTGTAGGGGTTTGACCCGATGAGTTTGACTTGAAGGCGTGGAGTCCCGTTGTAGTAGTGAAGTGTGACGTCTTCTTGAACTCAATCGTTTGTGCGGCTTGTCGGTTCAACTTGAGGTAGTCTTAAACTGCTTTCTTAGCGTTCTTGACGTTGTCCTCGTCTTCAGTGACTTCATCGCGTCCGAATCCTTTCCAATTGGACCAGGGTATTGAGTTTTCTTGCGTTTGCGGTGTTGCAAGATCTTCTCAACTTCCCTCTTTGTCCTTTAACCATGACTGGCTTAGGCGCGAGTGGTTTCTGTCCTGGTATGGAAGGATCGTTATAAGTGGCTAGCTTGCTGGCGTGGAATACTGGATGCATAGCTTGGTAGCGTGGTGGCATTTAGCCTTAAAGGTGACAGCGGACAACTGTTCGATAATTTCGAGCGGTCCCTCGTACTGTGGGTTCAATGCACGTTCGTAGTCTGGTAATCCCGCAGGTTGATAAGTACTTTGTCTTGACTTTGAGCGGCACGTTCACGGAGCCTGGTTGTAGTACCATTTAATACGCTCAGCAGCTAAAGTTAGAGCAGCTTTCGCCTGCTCTTGGGCTTCAATGTCACTATTTCATGATGTCGTTAAGATCTATGCTTTTGACCTGCTTGACTAGTGTAGGACCTGCTCGAAGATGTCGGCCGTATTCCAAGAAGAATGGTGTCTCCGGATTTGTGTGCCCGGTTATTGTCGCGAACTCCGCTGTACTCAACAATGTAGACTAGTTATCAAGGTTGTAGTCCATAGCACCCGAAGATACTGTTCCAGAATTTGATTCACACATTCGGTTTGACCGACCGTCATGGATGATATGCGTAGACATTGCCGAGTTGATCTGCAGTAGCTTACCATTGCTGGAATAATTCCGCTGCAAACTGAGTTCCTCGATCTGATATGATCTGAAGCGGCAGCCGTGTAGGGGTACTCTCTGTCATACAATAGTTGTGACAGATCCGTGCCGAAAACTCATTTGTGATTGCATAGAAGTGTGCTCGCTTGATAAGTCGACATACGACAACACAGATAGCGTTATGTAAATGTGACTCTGGCTGAGTGATGAGGTCGATTGTAATGATTTCCCATGGCCCGTGAGGTCAGGGTTCGGCATTAATGGTCAATAGGGCTGCTGTGGGCGATTTTCATCCGCTGACACATATCACAGCCGTAACATAGTTTTTGACAAATATTGACATGCGTGCCAAATAGTTTCTAGAGACTAGTTCGTCGTTTTCTTACTCGGGGTGTCGGCTGATGGTAAGTCGTGATGAATTTGTCGATTCGTCGTAAGTAAATGATCGTTGTTGATGTAGGGATATAGATCTTGCCGGAACAGTAGTAATGCAGTTCTCGTAGTTCCATTCCTTGAGGCTTTTTAGAACTCTCTAGGTCACGACTTGATAATGACTTGTACTAAATATGTCATCTGATAGCAATGCTATTGACCTCAATTAGGATTTGGTCGTCGTTAACAGGCGCTTAATGGGAAGCCTCGACAGGCCGGATGGCGAAATATTCCGGTTTGAGCAAAATTTGGTCTCGGTTGTCGAGCTTTACCTCCTCATGATCGGCCTCCTGGACAGAGGCCCGGCTTGCATGTCTTTCCAGGGCTTGTGATGTAGAGAATAGTTGAATCGCGTTAGGTACA